>CM036617.1:88837972-89437972 GCA_020746105.1 Trogon surrucura | reverse complement strand
TTATTTATCTGATTGATTTAATTTGTCCTTAAAAAAAAAAAGAAAAGAGGAAGAGACAAGCAAAATTGTGCTTGTAACACAGAAGAAGCTATCTGGGCCTCTCCAAGCATGCCTGTACAATTACAGTGCTCTAATTCTCTTTTTAGATTAACAAGCCTAAACCATCGATTATCTTACTGAAAACAAAAGCAGACACTCTTAAGTAATATATCTTATGACAGTCCCCCTCCACTGGTGGTTTGGGATTAAAACACGTTATTAAATGCTTTGCTGAAAACTGTGCCAGATGTTTTTCCTGGTGTATGCTTGAAGGTTACAGCTGCGCCTTGTAGCCTTTTAGCAGCCACAGCAGAGGCGAGGATTTCCTGCTGAGCACTGAGTTACCTGGGCATTATTTATGTTCAGATGAGTCAGTGAAATGAGGAGTTGTCACAGAGCAGGAAAGGACAGATAAAACTGAGTGCCGCGGAGCCTCTGACTAAAAAGAAACTGGCAGGTGTCAGATGCCCAACCGGTATTTTTAGGGCTCGTTCGCAGGAAGCTGGCATCGCTGCTGCAAACTTGTGGCATCTGACTGCGCCGAGGCCTCTCGAGATGTGTTGGCCAGAGGAAGGTGGTTCTGAGGTGACATCGAGACCCCACATGCCACACGTCAGGGTGACACTGGGCTGCTCTTCTTCTGAAATGAATGTCAAGAAAAAAAAGGCCAAACAGTGCCGAACCACCCCCTGTCCTCCAGGAGAAGAGGGGAGACAGGCTCACCGTAAGCAAACAGGATTGTGCTGAAGACATGGCTCGGCCATTAGTCAGCTCCACCGCAGGGCTCAGCGGGATGTAGGCTCCCCTCCTGTGCCAAAAACATCTGTAACACCTCCAGGGAGGCAGCTGGCTACGGCTGGGGCCAGGTAACTCTGGGGGACCTGGTCCTTGCTGCAGGGTCTAGCTCCTCACCCCACCGGGATGCAGCCAGGGACATGTCAGGGCTGCCGGGTGGAAGAGTTTCTTTCTTGGCTGGGCAAAGGACACAAAAAACACAGCACTTGGTTGCGAAGAACAGCAATTCCCAAAACACAGGCTATAGTATACACTTGTTACTGGTGTTGTAGAAGTCTCTTATTTAATGCTGTAATAGTGCAATTGGTCGTTTCAAGAATAAAAGATTAAGAATAAATTACTTCATATGTAAATGTAGCATCTAGTGTCTTCAACACACTTTCTGTAGTCTTCTTTGAGATTAGTAGAATAGGAATGGAGTGGAATAGAATTAGAATAGAATAGAATAGAATAGAATAGAATAGAATAGAATAGAACAGAACTAATTCAGTTGAAAGGGACCTACAATGATCAGGCAGTCCAACTGCCTGACCACTTCAGGGATGACCAAAAGTTAAGGCGTGTTATTAGGGGCATTGTCCAAATGCCTCTTAAACACTGATCATCTCTCTAGGAAGCCTGTTCCAGTGTTTCACCACCCTCTTGGTAAAGAAATATTTCCTGATGTCCAGTTTAAACCTCCCTTGGGGCAGCTTTGAACCATTCCCACACATCCTGTTGCTGAATCCCAGTGAGAAGAGCTCAGCACCTCTCTCTCCACATCCCCTCCTCAGGAAGCCGTAGGGAGCAGTGAGATCTGCCCTCAGCCTCCTTTTCTCCAAACTAGACAAGCCCAGAGCCCTTAGTTGCTCCACAGCACGTTCCTTCCAGCCCTTTCATCACCTTTTTCACCCTCCTTTGGATGCATTCAAGGACCTTTACATCCTTCTTAAATGGTGGGTCCAGAACTGCACATGGTGCTCAAGGTGAGGCAGCACCAGCGCTGAACACAGCAGGACAACCACCTCTTTTGACCGGCTGGTCGTGCTGTGCGTGATGCACCCCAGGATGGGGTTTTCCCTCTGGGCTGCCAGGGCACATGGCTGGTTCCTGCTGAGCTGCTACCAACCTGCACCTCCAGATCTCTTTCTGCAGGGCTGCTCTCCTGCCACTCTTCTCCCAATTTATACTTGTGCCTGCCTTTATTCCATCCCATGTGCAGAATCTGGCATTCTGAGTTGTTACATTTCATCTCGTTAATTATAGCCCAATGCTTCAACCTATCTAGATCCCTCTGCAGGACCTCTTGTCCCTTCAGAGAGTCAACAGCACCTCCCAGTTTGATACTATCAGCAAAGCTGCTAACGCTGCATTCAACTCCTGCATCCAGATCATTGATAAATATATGGCACAGAACTAGCGCTAGAATTGAACTCTGAGGAGCAGCAGTTGCCAGCGAGGTGTAGCTTCGTTCTCTACAATCCTTTGAGCTCTGCCCCTTTCAGCCAGTTCTACACCCGGTGTACCATGAACCCTCTTATCCCACAGTTGGCCATGGGCATTAGAAGTTTGCAGTTACACTTTTAATCGAAAAAACAGAAAAACCACATCATGACCCGGTGCAGTTTATGCACTGTTTATGCACATTATCACTCAGGTACTGTATTTGCTGGGAATGAAGTAAAATTCCACTGTATTTCTATGGGAAAAGTCTTTTTAGCAATAGTTTTTAATGGAGCAAAAGAAGAGGAACTTACGTACGTGTGCTCATTCACACATTACATGAGTCACACATAACTATGAGGCTATGTGATTTAATAAACTACACTGAAGAAAAGGGGATTTATTTAATGGCAGCAGCTCCGCCGGATGTCCATGGAGGTCGTTGCCAGGGGTTGCAGTGAGGGCTGGTTCAAGGGCAGCCTTGAACATCCTTCTGGCTGTACTCACCTGGTCCTGAGGATGCCCTGGTGCTCTCCCCAAACGTGGGTGTCTGTGCCTGAACTGCTGGCAGCGGCCCGGCTGAGGCGCTGGCCGAGTTTGCAGGGTTAAAAGAGGCTCTATGGAAAAAATGCTTACCTTTCACGCCAGCTGTGTTGCAGAAAGCTTCTTTGGGAATGGCTGCTGTTTCACTTACAAAACTCAGTGTCTGTTTTACCCAGAGTTCCTGGAAGCAGCCTGTGAGACAGGAACCCCAGCATGTGTCCGTGGCTCCATAACATGTCCTTTGTGTATCACGTTCAAGCCTGAAAGTCCTTCCAGATGAGACACTTCCTTATCTGAAGGAGAAGTGTGAGCTTCCTCTCCCTGTGATGTAAAATGGATGCTGAGGCGGCCTGGCAGTAGAACGGACCCCAGGCCAACCCAATGGCCTTCAGATGTCCAACTGCCTGAGGAGGGGCAAACCCACACCTGCTCCCCATGTCTTCCCGTGTTACCTCAGTGGGTTTCTTCTCCCACCATGGATCAAAGAGAGCCCACAGCTGTGACTGTGGCTTTTGTGTCCCAGCAGACACTAAATCTCACCCGCTACACCTCAAGCCTGCTGCAGAGAAGCCGCCTGAGGCAAAACAAGGCTCTTCCCAAGTACTGTTTGCCGTGTTATGAGATTGCTGGGGCTCATCCTTGCTGGAAAGGAACGTTGTTTTGGCTTCCACTGGCAGCAGCATGTGTCCAGGTGACGTGTCACCAGGTGCCGAGCCTGCAGAAGATGTTCCCCGTGCTGCAGCCAGGCAGCTTTTGCTGGCACCGTTAGTACCAGAGATGTCTGTGTGAGACTTTGACACCTGGAGTTGTCTGTGATCATTTCCCGAGGTAGCCAGCTCTCCTGTGGAGTACTTGGGGGGGCCATCAGTGCAGATCACCAAGGGGCTTGTGCACCAAGGGGTGAGGGCTTTCAGCTGCTCATGGTCGCCTCTGTGCCCCTGCATCCTGTGTCACCTCCCACAGAAGTTCCTCTGAAACATATACCACAGTGCCTGTGATGACTTTGGAGGGCGGGATGTCAGTCCTGTTTGAAGCTGTGTAAAGTAAAAACATCATGGCTCAACTTGGAAAAGGTCCTGAAACAGAAGGACCAGCTGCAAGTGCCACTGTCCCCATAATGCAGGGCCACGAAGCATGTGGGTCAGCCCCAGCAGCTCCAGCACAGCCCATGGCATATTTGTCTTTCTAGCCTTTTTATTGCAAGCTACACATGGCTTTAGACAGATTTGCTTATTCCTGCAAATAGGAGCACCTGATGCTTCATGTTTTAAATGAAAGGACTGGCAATTCCTGGATTGCAAAGGCTCAACGGCTTCTCTAAGAAAGAATGGGAGATAATGTCACATCCTCATCTACATCTCACAAACCCTTCTTGCTTTTAGACCTGTGTTAAGAAGACCTTTGGCTTTTTCAGTTCTGTGCTTATTCTAGAAGGTACCCTAGCTGAGAAATGACATGTAAGCATGTGCGAGGGAAGCCCCACCTGCCTGGACTGTACGGAGAGTACGTGGCTACGGGTGCATAGAGGCAAACTTGGTCCTGCCTGGGAGTGAAGCAGGGATGTCCGAGTACCTTGACCTTCAGGGCTGAAAAGTGCTTTGGCTTTTAACAGCAGAAAATGGTTTGCTGATGCCAAGGCCAAAAGCGAAGAGAAGGAACTCCGGGGTTCTGATTCCCTGCAGGACTTACGTAATCAAATTTCAGTCAAATCTTGATTGCATCAAGCTCAGAAGGGAAATGCAAAGTTGTTTTATTACTTCGCTGTGCTGAGAAGGTAGTCAGCTGATGCCTATAAATTCTGAGTATTTGCTTATCAAAAGTGTTTTTTAATTTTTTTCCTCCGGTATTCTTTAACTTTGTCCTCTACTCACTGTCATTTGAACCAAATGTACTTTGTAATGCAGTGGACTTTGTTTTATCAGCCCTTTTTATAGTCTATCAGCTTTCAGAGATATGTAGTTACATAAAATGGACATGCTTCCTTGCCTGGCTAAGGAGCAGCATGCACTGACTGCCACTATCCCATGAATTTTCAGCTAATTTTTTTTTGGTTAAAACTTAATATACTGTTATTTCTTTGATGCTAGCACTTGTTGCTGCCTCCATCTGCCAGTTCTGCTTGTTGATCTTCAGCAACAAATAATTCCTGCTCCTACACCACTAAATCCAATGCTTGCTAATTTTTCAACATATGGTTAATGAGATCAATGGGAGGTAAAAATAACCCAGATGTTATTCATATATCTCAGGAATTTACCCCTGAGACTTCTGATTTTGCAAAATAAAAGTATTGCAGTTTCCTCTGATTGCATTTACTTGGAAAGAATGAAGTCTAAACCATTTTCCTTGATGCTGTTGCCTCTGTGAGGTGCATAGCTTGTTGCAAGTTGTATGGTTGGTACCTGCACCTGGCATCCCCTCACTGCTGCAGACCTCTCCTCCTGCATCTTTTTTTTTTCCTTTACATTTTCTGCCCCGATGGCAAAGTTACAGTTCTGTGCCGAGGTTATCACTTTGAGGAATGGCGAATGCAGATTTTGATCCATCCCTCCACATTAACTCTGAAAAAAGTTTGGAACAACAACAACAAAAAAGACCCATGTGCCCTCAACTGTAGCTAAAAAGTATTCAGGCTGTGTGGTGGGAGATGTTCTTGTACATCCGTGTTAGTCCACGGTAGGAAGATGACTGGGGAAGAAACAAAATTCTACCATATGAACTGATTGCAAACGGCATAAAACTATAGACCAAAACTATGGGTCCTTTTGTTTCCTTCCGTACAAGCTGCGCAGCTGTGTTTCTATGCTGGTGGCTGACTCAGATCAAATGTTCAGTCAAGAGTTCAGGGAGGTTATGGAGTTTGCTCATCATGAGAGCAATTAGCAGAAGACTGTTTGAAGGTATCTGCAGTGGTATCTGAGGGCTTAATTTCAGTAACCAGCTTTGGAAAATCTCAACCTGCACTTTTACCAGTGTGTTTTGAAAATAGCACTGGAATATCCAGGTTACTTGGCAACGCTGATGGGCTTTCATGTGGAAAGCTACTGCCTCTCTCATGCTTTTTTCCCCAGGTGTAGAAAGATTTCTATTAGGAATTCCAAGGGGTTCCTGTCCCTTCTCCACACAATGGCCTCCTGGGAGGTGATGTGGAAGACATGAAGTCACCTTGTCAGCAAACTTCCAGGAGGGTATGGGCACTTGGTTATGTCTTACGAAAGCACATTCTTCTTAACCTGTTTTGGTGAAGAACAGAAACAGAACTCAAGAAAATGGAGATGCCTTTTCCCTTTGAGTGCACGTCACCAGCTGACACCTGCTGTGTGAACAATAGAAATACGCAAAGGTTCAAATACAAACAAACGTAACTATTCAACTTACAGGAGTTTCTGAATGGGTGTTTGTTTTTCACCCTCCTGAGCTAATTATCCCCTGAGGCTTTTTATCTCTTGTTTTGCCCTCCAGCAAATTTGTGACATGAAACTAAAACTGATTTGAAGATGAAATTCCCCCATCCTCCCCCCATTTCCAGTAGAGGTGTGTACCTGTGCTTTACTCTATTATCAACCACGGGGAGCATTTCTGATTGCAGAAACAGTCAGAGCGTGATACGGTGAGGCCCAGGGGACCTGGTAGTGCTGCACCAGTGTCAGGCCATGCTCCTACCCCAGAGCCCACGTCGACCATCTCAGCCTTAGACCCTCTTCTCCATGAGGTCTGTATGGGATGGCTCTGAGTTCCTGATGGGCTCCAAAGCCCTTAATCAAGGTTGCACTTACC
This sequence comes from Trogon surrucura, assembly GCA_020746105.1. NCBI lineage: Eukaryota > Metazoa > Chordata > Aves > Trogoniformes > Trogonidae > Trogon > Trogon surrucura. The sequence goes on along the minus strand of CM036617.1, from coordinate 89,431,396 downwards.
AAAACCTGCTCAACAGCAAAAAAAAAAGTTAGTCAGGACTTGGAAGGAGAAAGAAGAGTCCAGGGAGGGAGTCACGCCTGGCTGGTGAAGTTATAACCTGCTTTCAGTTTGGGGTGAGATGAAACATTAGCAGCAGGCACACTACTTGTGTGTGTTGTTTTGTTTTAGAGAGCAGCTGATGGATTTATTTAAATCACAGCCACTTCTCTGAAACCTGAGTGCCAAAACAAAAGAAAAAAAGCATTTAGGCAATCCTGCCCAAGCAAGCAAAACAACCAGGCAAAGCGGAGTCTGTTACGTGAGGTGAATTACACAAACCCAGGCAAAGAGCTGTGAGCAGGTTTCATCAGTGCTGCCATCAGTTGGCGTGTGTGTGACTGTGTGTGCGCGCTCGTGGTTGTGTGCGCTCATGGTTGTGCGTGTGTTCCTTCAGCTCTGCTTTTGCTCCCTCAGGGTATGTGGAGGGAGAACCCAAGGGAGCGAGTGCTGTGAGGAGGAAACTTGTGCAAGCTGAAAGAAATAAACCTTCTGGTCAACTCGAAGAAAGGGAGACACATCTCTCTGCTAGCTTCTAGCCTGAGGTAAGGCGGTGAATTACGCAACGGTTTCCTGAAGCCCTGCTCCATACGTAGCTGGTGTTTTCCCTGCAGCTGAGTCAGCGAGACCTCCGCATTTAGCTGGCTGGGCTCCAGGATGGCAAGTCTCCCCACCATGTGCAGGAGCGCATTAAAGTACTTATGCAATTTAGGGGAAAAGTTTGCATTGTTTTTTTGAATTATATTGAGTGCAAAGGCTCTTTAAAAGGAGAGAGGAAGGAGAAGGGTTGTTTTTCTCACATATATTATGTTTTAACTCAAATTAAACAGACAAAAAAGCTTCCTTGCATGCGGTCGCTATGGCTACAGCTTGGATCACTGTGCGGAAGCCTGAGAGCACGAAAACACCAAGCAGCGATGGGGCAGGGAGCCCAGTGCTCCTTCTTCTTGCAGCTGAGTACGGCCCTCTGCTGCATCCTCCGGCTGCAAGTTTGTCCAAAGGTCACATTTCCATCCCAACCTGATGGGAATGTGAAATTGCTGCAGTTGCAGTTTTCCACCAGCTGACTTGGCATGAGGAGAACTTCCCAGGTCATGAGCTTGAGAGCGAGAGCAAGGAGGATCTTTGCACCTCACCTCCCTGGAGATGTTATCAATGCTGTGGTAACACCCGCTCTCTAACTATTCCCCAGAGGCAGGCATGCTGCAGCAAGGAAACACAGAAGGCTGATGTACCCGCAGGCCCCACGCAAACCACCTGCCTGTGTTGTGATGGATTCACACTGGTGTGATACCAGTGACTGGCTCAAAGTCTACTGGTACCACTTAGTCCCAGTTACACTTTGCGATGTGGTCACGGTCCTGGAAACGAAGAAAGTCAAGCTGGGTGAGGTTTCCCCCACATCTAAACCTGTATTCTGCTCTACATTTTGGCTGTAGTTAGAGAGTCACAGTAGCCTGAGAAAAAGCTATGGAGGAAATTGAATATTCTTGAGCCATGACATTACTACATTGCTCTGTTGGAGATTCTGTACTGTAACTGTGAGAATAGTTTTTAAAACTATTTAAAAAATGGTTTTAAAAGCCCTACCTCTTAGTAGGATCTCAGTGAAAGTCACATCTGAAAGGTCAGTCCTTGTCTTTACTTTCATGCGTAAATGTTTAAAATTTTCACAGTTGGCTAGAAAAGGTCTTCTCACTTAGCACCGTCTCGCTTGTTTTCTGTAACTGCCTGAAAATCTGTTTCAGCAGAATTAGTCTAGAAAATGCAATGGTAAATTGCATTGGCAGAAGCAGATAAACAAGATACAATAAACATTTTTAAAATGGTTGAGAATTTGACTAAGCTGCTTACTTTCCTAATTATCATGCCTAATTAGTTAGCTTGTTCCATTCAGTCATGCAGCTTTGATAGCCTTATTGTGCTCCAGAAGTCTGAGGCCTGAGATTTAAGCTGGTCTGTCCTAGATATCTAATGAACTGTTAATTTGAAAACAAAAACATTCTTAAACTGCTCTACTAGTAATCACTTTCTGGATTGATATATATGGAGCCAAAAAACCACCTGCTTAAAATAACTCCAAACCAGATGCCACCAGGACTGAGATTCACAAGTAGGTTCCCGTAAGCTCACGGAGGTACCAGTGAAGTTTCTGCAGCTTTGTCTGCAGATGCGTTTACAACGCATCACTCAGTGAGCAGTGCTGGAGACCACCTCGCCCTTCCCATACCAGCTCCAGTGTTAGCTACCAGGCCGATTCATTGCATGGGCTTATTCTCACCCCCTCTTTGGCCTGCTTCATTGCAGAACAGTACAGGCTCTCTGCAGGAGCAAGTAGTAGCCCAGCAGTAAACCTGTTGTTGAGTGAAAAATGCAGATTTCTGTTCCCCTTGGGCAGGAGAGGGATTTAAACCCCAGGTTCGTGTGCATGGCATGAATGCTGTCACAGCACCAGAGGCGCTGCGCAGATATGGGGAGTTGTTTCTTACGCAGAACCTGATCTGTTAAATCAGGGTAATTTATGTGACAGATTCTGGGCTCTGTCCAGCCTGCCCGAACAACTGCTTGGACATGTGCTACCTCCTGCCCTCTTCCAAGAACTTTTGTATTTCTTAATGGCCTTCTCATTCCTGAGGTAGCAGCTGGCAGCAGTTATCTCACGCCCGGGCAGAGCTGGCACACCACTGCCCACGCCTTAGTTAAAAACAAACAGAGGAAAAAACAAGAATAGCTTCATGCTAACTAATCTGCACAACCTGCTGTTGTTGGCACTAGGCAGAGGGACACCTTGTTCTGAAAATTAGTGTTATCCATGGTTGAATCAGTCACTGCCTGCTACTTTCTAAGGCGAGGAGGCATCTTCCAGATGACACATGATTTACACACTGATCAAAATCTGTTTAAAAGCTTGTTTTATATATACCAGGGCATGCTACGAGTCAGGTAAGTCTCTTCCCTTCCTTTGAAGTGAACGCAGTTCTGGCCAAAAGAAGCCTTTTATTGCAGGCTTACTACAGAGCAAGAGGAGAGCAGCGTAAAACTTGCACGCACCCACTTTCACCAGTAACTTCTGAGAAAGGCAGATACAGCACTATGGAGCTGTTAAGTTCATTTCTAAACTGATTTAAAGTTGATGAGCAGCATTATTTTCACTTATTGCTGTTCAAAGGTTTAAACAAGCACAATCCAAGTGTTTTACTTTGTAATGCACCACTTAATTGCAGGCACCTTTCCACCGCCACTGACCACAGAGCACTGAGGAGCTTAAAAAAAGCTCTGTACAGAAGGTCAAATTTGGTACACACCCCCCCCCACCAGAAGCCATCAATGCTGATATTTTAGGACTCACATAAGTGAGTTTCTTCACAGTTTGTAAAAATGCTTTCTCCTACTCATCACTCAAACCTACTTTGGTGCTTTTTGGCTTTGAAATGACAGCTGGATGCATCTTCCCTCTCAAGGTTACACCCTCCTGACCAAGGTGCTCTACAGCCAGGTGGAAGTCCCAAGAAGGCAACACCACAAGCTCCAAGTTCCTCTGGAGATGCTTTCTAGAAGGCCAAGACCAGCAACCAAATTAAAGAACTCCAACCCAACCACCCCCAACGCAGATGCAGTTCACTTGCACAGGATGTGCCTGCAGGGCCTGGCATTGAGGTTGCACAGGATCACACAGACACAGAATCACACAGAATGTTAAAGGTTGGAAGGGACCTCAAAGATCATCTAGTCCAACCCCCCTGCCAGAGCAGGATCACCTACACTAGAGCGCACAGGAACGCGTCCAGGCGGGTTTTGAATGTCTCAAGAGATGGAGATTCCACAACCTCCCTAGGCAGCCTGTTCCAGTGCTCAGTCACCCTCACAGTGAAAAAGTTTTTCCTCATATTTTTCTGGAACCTCCTGTGTTCCAGCTTCCACCCATTGCCCCTTGTCCTGTCAGTGGACGCCGCTGAAAAGAGCCTGGCTCCATCCTCCTGACATTCCCCCTTGACATATTTATAAACATTGATGAGGTCACCCCTCAGCCTCCTCTTCTCCAAGCTAAAGAGATCCAGCTCCTTCAGCCTTTCCTCATAAGGGAGATGCTCCACTCCCTTCACCATCTTTGTGGCTCTACGCTGGACTCTCTCAAGCAGCTCCCTGTCCTTCTTGAACTGAGGGGCCCAGAACTGGACACAATATTCCAGATGCGGCCTCACCAGGGCAGAGTAGAGGGGCAGGAGGACCTCTCTTGACCTACTTGCTACTCCCCTTCTAATACACCCCAGGATGCCATTGGCCTTCTTGGCCACGAGGGCACACTGTTGGCTCATGGTCATCCTGCTGTCCACTAGAACCCCCAGGTCCCTTTCCCCTGCACTGCTCTCCAGCAGGGCAGTCCCCAACCTATATTGGCACATGGGGTTATTTTTTCCCAAGTGCAAAACTCTACACTTGCCCTTATTAAACTTCATCAGATTTCTCCCCGCCCAGCCCTCCAGCCTGTCCAGGTCTCTCTGAATGGCCGCACAGCCTTCTGGTGTGTCAACCACTCCCCCCCAACTTCGTATCATCAGCAAACTTGCTGACAACATTCTCTAATCCCTCATCCAGATCATTGATGAATATATTAAACAGCACCGGCCCAAGCACTGACCCCTGAGGGACCCCACTAGACACAGGCATCCAGCCAGACTCGGCCCCATTGACCACAACCCTCTGGCTTCTTCCCTTCAACCAGTTCTCGACCCACCTCACTACTTGGTCATCCAGACCACACTTCCTCAGTTTACCTATGAGGATGCTGTGGGAGACGGTGTCAAAGGCCTGTTGTTTCAGTTTGCATTGGGGTTTCTCTTTTAATGATTATTATTACGAGTCTCCTTTTAAGGCTTCTCAGTGATTCAAGAAAACTAAAGTCTTCATCGTCGCCCCCTTTCTCCTCCTTCTGCGCCAAGGGGCGGCGGGCGGGACGCGCTCCCCTACGCGCCGGCAACCGCCGCGGGGCGGCCGGGAAGCGCTCCGAGCCCTGTCAAATCCTTCCCATGGCTGCTGCGGCTGCGGAGACGGCGCCCTCCTCCTCCTCCTCCTCCGGGTGCGCGTCCTAGTGCGGGGGGAAAGCGCCGGCGTCCCCGCTCCGGCCGCTCTGCACCACACAGGAAGCAGAGGTTGATCTCAGCACACCTCCCCTTCAGTCATGAAAAAGTGTTTGGGTGAACAGTGTCCTTTATTCAATTGCACATCATCTAACAGAAAGCTGTATGTAAGAATTAAAAGTCCATACTACTGCCATGAAGTGGAAACACTATTTATTTTTATAAAAAGGCAATAATTAAAAACAAACCCTACCAGTGTGTACATTGTACACATTTGAATAACACTTACAAGAATGAAGTTTCCATATACAAAGATTACAAGCCCACACTGGTAAAGGACACACACACAAGCACATCGACAACTTCACAGATGCCTCAGCTCCAGATCACAGTACAATTACTCTATGACCACATCTTCATAGCATTTTCATTATTAGCATCCATGCTACTTTATTCCACTACAAACTACACAAAAAGCAAGAAGGATTTTATTCAGAGAGCACTTATATTCGCGGAAAGAATTTATTTGCTGGAATCATCTCTCACTCTTCTGTTGCCATCTTTAAGAGATATTCTTTGTCAATTTTGAAGAGCCTCCACCCTTCCTCAGTGGACAGATCGGAGGCGCCCCTTCTCTTATAGAACCTGATGGACGGTTCGTTCCACTCCGCAACGAGGAAGTGCATGCTGCTGCAGCGGCACTTCACAGCAACCTGCAAAAGCATGTGACATGACAGGTTTCAAATGGCAGGCCCAGACGATACGCCCGGCAAGACTACTCAGCATTAACCGCGTTATCACCAGAAGTCATCAAGTTCCTTCTGTCGGTCACTTCGGCACTCATCAGGGTTCAACAGACTCTAGACACTGTTTTAAGCTATCTAGTGACCTGCCACCTCCTTGAACTCTGAGCAGTGCTGAAGGAGCAGCTCCCACGCAGTTAGGAGAGCAAGGATGCTGCCTCACCACACGTCCTCACTTCAGCTTATTTAGACTTAACTCTTAGACGTACCTGACTCAAGTTCTTCAGAATTTCTGACCCAATGCCCAGTCCTAAAAAATACAACAAACCACAAGAAACTCAGTTTCAATTTTAAAGAAGTCCTATAAGAAGCAGCTCACCTAATTCTGTAGTACATACCTCTATAATCAGCCATCACATAAAAATCTTCAAGATACAGCAGTTTCCCAATCCATGGATCATAAGTGAAGTAGTACATGGCAAAGCCCACAATGCAGTGTTCTGAAACAAAGGGTGCAACTTAGCTAGTCTGAATTTAAAAGGCAAAAACTTTACCTTACATGCACGTTTAAACACATGGGTTCTCTTTGTGACATGCAGACATCTGCTACTAGGTTAGAATTAAGAATGAAGTTTGCAAGTAAGCACACAACTGGAAATATGAGTTCTGACAGACTTGTATCAATCTAACAAAATGAAGACTGTGTCCTTGCCATACCCCGAAATCCTCAAAAGAACTATCACAGCAAGTGCTGAACACAACGCTCTCTTCCTCAAGCGCATACCCTACTGATTTATCAGCGTTTACATTCAAGAATACGAGTAAACTTTACACAGCAATTCACAACCTAGGTGGCTGCTCCAGCTCTGCTTCCTTAGCAACTGAAACAGTCTCTCGAACTCTGAAGAACACTGATCTTCAATGTATGTTCTTCAGTAACTACACTGTGTGAGAAAGCATGCTTCCACTAAGAGCATCACACTTTTTACCTTTAGCACCACAAAGTCAAGGTGAGTAAGGCTGCAGCTTCAATTATAATTCTGTGGTTCAACAGGGAAGAGAATCCAACTCTGGCCCAGTCAAACCTAAACCTTGGGTATTTTAACTACATCTGCCATAACACTGTATGTACCGTAACACTCTGCACATACTGTAAGAGAAGTGTGCAAACAGATTTCTGATCTACTGTGTCTTTGGTAAAGGTTTGGCAATAGCACTTGTCCCTGTAGACCTTACCTCATATTATGATCATCTACTTTATTGTGTAACGGATCTTTTAGTTACCTCCCCGCCCATCCATGTACACGGGGAAGGGCCATGTACATGGCGAAGCTAGAGACTGTAACCTGAAGATTGGGGACAAATTAAAGAAAAAAATGTGATTCAACAGGATTACATAAAGGTAAGTCAGGGTCAAACAAGAAAAGCCATTTAATTAATTGGAGTCAAGTACATTATGTTACACCTGATCTTCCCACGCCTCCAGGATTAGCAACTACTTCAGCAGAGTATCGCTATATGTTACTGCATTTAACAGTTAACCTATTCCTCCTACCCCAATTCACTGGTGGAAGCTTACGTATAATCAGTAACATTAAGTATAAGATGCCTCTTGCATATTTAGCCTCTAAAAACAAGCATCAGAAAGTCTCACCTTCAGGCGACCACTGTTCTTTCGGCAATTCCGCAACCAGACAGTGGTAGAAAGGGTGCTCGCCAAAACCATCCTCAAGCAGTTCTAGGAAAGCACAACACATCAGCACCTGAGCTACGAGTACTGTCACTAGGTTACCAACCCGGCGAGCGGACGCCGCTTTTATACCTTTCTCTGTTAGCACCACTTGATCCTCCATGTCTTCGTATTTCGCTAGTTCCTGGAAGAGAACGACGTGTGAGCGGACTCTCCCCGCAGGCCCCCGCAGCCGCTTGCCCATTGGCCGCTCCCCATTCCCCATTCCCCCCCCCCGCCGCAGCCTTGCGCAAGAACTTGTTTTTGTTCGGCCGGAAGGCCGGGGGTGCCCCCCCAGGGCTGTGGACCTGCCCCAAACCCGGCCGCCGCCAGAGCAGAGACCGGCGCCTCACGGCACCCCCCCCCGCCGCCGGCAGGGCTCGGCGCCGGCCGGGGAGGGGAGGCCGCAACGGCCGGTCTGGCGCGCCCTCCGGCCCTCACCTTGATCAGTCGCAGCAGGTCGGGGCAGTCCTCGGGACGAGCGGCGCGGATACTGAACGAGGCCATTTTCGACGGCGCTTCCCCCTGCGGCCCCCTCGGCTGACGAGTCCCCGATGCGTGAACAGGAGGAGCAACTGTTTCTTCATTCGTGTCCCGGGCGCGGCGGCCACCTGCGGTCAGTCAGGCTGCGAGCATGTCCCGGCGGCGCTGAGCAGACAGGCGACCTTCCTCCGGCTGCCGCTGTGTCCCCAACTGGAGCTATGAGCGCTGCCTGCCTTGCCTTCCTCATTTATAGACGTCCACGGTCCGCCTCTCTCCGCACGTAGGCCAATGGGAGCGCCTGCGGTGCTCGCCGCCAGCCAATGACAGCGCCCCTCCCCGGAATCTTGCCTCAGCCTGCCAGCAACAGCTGGTGCGGGATATCTCGTGACTCGACCCTCCCCTCGCTGCCGCCCGTGCCGTGGCGCCCCCTAGCAGGGACGGGCGGTGCTGCGGGACGCCCGGGGAGGCTCCGCCCCGTTACCCCCCCGCGGCGCCGGGGCAGGGTGGCGGCCTCGGGGCAAAAGGGTGCACCAGGCCCGGCTCGGCCCGGTCCGGTCTGAGGAGGCCGCACTGGAACCCCTTAGGGCTGCGGACTTCCCCCGGCACCGGCTTGCCCGAAAAGTGAGACCGTCGTTGCCCCAGCGAGGGCGACTGCGCTGAGCGCCGCGGCACCGCGTTAGGGGCCGTGGCGCCGCCATGGCCGCGGGCTCGGCGCTCAGGGAGCAGCGCGGCCTCCGGCGCCGTGTTTTTCACCGTTGTGGGGAGAGGAAAAAACCCGAACAAACACACACACAAAAAACTTTTTGCTTGCTCGAAATACTAAGTAATGATCTGTATGAAGCGCTGCAGAGGAGGGAGGTCTCTGATACATCCCAGGGCAGGAGTGTCTGGATGGAAAAGGGTTCATAAGACGGAGGTTTTGCTTTGGGCTTGGGACGTTGTCCGGCCTGACAGCGGCACCATAACCCACCCGGTTTGCCAGCCTGGCAGGAGAGGAAGGGAAAAGCCCTGAGGACAGGAGTGTCCTCAAAACAGGAGCAATCTGCCATAAGGGCATGGAGGTACGGCTGTCCCTGGGGAGAGAGGTGGCGTGTGAGGGAGAAGTTCAGTCCAGATAAACTCCCCCAAATGGCTCTGAAGTATGAAAGCATGGATGAATTAGCCCCAGCCCAGCTCCTCCTCTGGATGTTACCTACAGATGCAGCCTTGCCCTGCAGAACGAGCGCTGGATCCAGATGTGGATGACGGTGCACGTCTACAGACCAACTGGCTAGGCCACCCAGAGGAGTGGTATCATTCTTTGACACATGCACGGTTTTCTTTTCATGCTCTTCTACTTTGCCAGTATTGTGTCCCATCTTAGATACTGTAAAGGAGCTCTTTATTTAACCTTAAGAGTGGTTTGGGTTATGGCAAGACACTAAGTCATGCTACTGCGGTACAGTAACAAGCCTGAAAACCTGGATTCCCAAACACTCTCACAGCACTCACACCCTGTTTTTCAGTGTATACGACGACCTACAAAGTTTGCCTTTGTTTAGACAGAGGGCCTAGCATGGAACATGAAACTACAAGAGAACTGTGTGAGGAAGGGTGTATTCTTGTGGCTGATGTTAGCAAAGAAAATCCTTTGGCGCACAGTGGAAAGTGTCTGGAGTCCTGGTAGAGTTTTTTAGGATTTATGCAAACACCCTAACTGGCACAGTTTATCCTCTACTGGAGCAAAAATGGAGATGCCCAAAGAGCAGAAGCATTTCCAAAACTAAAAGGCAACAGCTATTGGTAGAAAAGATTTGTTTAATGAGTTATGGATTCAGAAATCCTTCACAACAGGGCTTTTGGTAGGGATACTGAAACTGAATAAATTAGCAAAGAATAGACTCAGCCTAACTACGTGTATTTAATGAATATGCATTTTCTTCAGTCGCTGGAAATGATCTGACTGGGATCAGAAGTGGAGAATACTGTCTCTGTGAAAGACTTAACAGTGTTTGTGTTGTCAAAGACTTAACAGTGTTTGTGTTGTGTCAACTCTTTCGGTTCACATTTCACAATGAGGAAGTCATGCTGTCAGGAAACATACTGTTGTGTAAGAACAGAAAGTGCCTTCTTGCTTTCGTTCTCAAGTCGGAAAAGTCATATGACTTTAGAAGTCTCAGCAAAAAAAAAAAACAAAACATTTTCCACCTTGACTGTTTTTGAAAGTCCTGCTTTAACTTGCTCAGAAACAAGCTGATACTGTGTTACCCCAGCGAGTACAATTCATTTGAGTTAGCTTTCAAATTCACAAGGCAGAAGAAAAAACTTAAAAATTTTCCAAAGTATCAAAAAGGGTTTCATGAAACAATAGGAAATGCAGAGAACAATAAAAAACCCCACAAAACAAAAACCACAAACTAATTAAGATACCTAGATCTCAGAGACTATGCTGCAATTAGTTATATATTACTAGCGATATTTTTTTTCAGAATAATTAAGTTTAATAAGAATGGTAAGAATATTTTACAAAGGTGCTAAAAGAACTCAGTTTCGTGAATGAATCCGACTGATGGGCCTTGTACTTTACAGCTCCTTCCTTTTGTCTTCCAGCTGGTTTTGTGTCATCTTGATGTAGCTGAAGTCAGTGGCGAAATCTCTAATGACTTGCACAGGGCTCAGATTTTATCCTTGAGTGCTCAGCCTGCTTATTTGCACTTCTCCACAAGGGAATGAGTAGTGGCAAGTCTCCTGAAAAGGATCAAGTTCTTCTCAAATTATGCAAGTATGCATGCTGGAAAGTGGTTAGCAAACATGGTGAAAAGGTAAAGCCACGTTGAAATAACCTGTTACAATGAAATATGCGCAGAAGGCTGCATTAGCTTGCTCTTCTGTTACCAGCCAGCAGCTGCTTCTCTGCAGAACCTGTGGGCTGTGAATCCATCTGCATTTCCACCAGCAGGGTTGGTCCTTTGGTGCTCAAGGGGTAGAATCATTAGAATTATCTAAAAAGATCATGCGTATTGTTCCTCTAACTCTCACTTTGTCTTCCCCCTAAGTCTTACTCGTGAGTGGAGAAACAGAAAATTTTGTGCCAAAGCGCCAGCAGCACTTGATTTTTAACATTCAACGGGAGCTGGTATTAATAAAAGCACAGGGAGCACTACGTGTCTGACTGTCAGGCGAGTTTTCTCCATATCCCCTCCAGAGCTGGAGGTCTTGTCTAGTCTCAAGCTACAGAAGTAGCCACACTAGTTCCCAAAGATCCTTTGGTGGTGATACAGCTGAACAATTTATTGAGAGAGTTGTGGGACCTCAGCTGAACTTGTACCGGTGGCATATTTTTATTTGCACCTAAATTTCTGGACATCCTCTTTTCCTGGAGGTTGGATGGAAAGGCTCAAGGTGGGCACCAGTTTTCTTTCTTACCGTTCAACTAATCCAACTCTCTTCTCGTATTTTAATTTTTGATTTCCTCCTTCACTAGGAAGATTCCTTGAATTCCTGTATGAATGCCTCTCTCATGCCTCAGAGGTTCTCTGTTTACAATAAATGAAAGAGGGAAGAACTGCTTGTTCCACATTAAAATGCAGTGAGTTAGTAATTTTTGATCGTGCTATTAAATGTTCTCATGTATTTAAATCCAAGTTGTATCTCCAAATTACAGCTCCTGTCAAATCTCTGAAGCAAAATACAGAAATTGCAATTATTTTTTTCAGCTTAGTCTTTGAACAACATTCATGATTCTTTTAGCATTTTCAACTGAATACTTTCTTCCTAATACTTAGAACTTGCATTGATATTTATGAGTTCACAACTGCTCCGATACTTTTTTCAAGCACTTTTTCAATTACAGTTTATCCACACTAGGCTGTACATAGAAAAAACCCACTAATTTCTATCAGAATAGTACAGAATATTAAATAAATACTGCAATAGCACTGCTCAGAACTTGGGGCAAATGCAAAATTAACAGTTTCACATAATAAAATTAAATTAATTTCCACATGCTGGAAATAAAAGGACCATCATTTTCCATTATTATTGTCTTTGAAGACATATTTTAGGTCATTAGAACCCTGTTCTTGTAAGCTATCACGTCTCATATGTCATTTGTAATTGTGCAATTGATGAATTTGGAATTCAGACATAACTAATCATCTTCCTGCATCCACAAATCATCTGTATTGTGCATGCAGATAATTTAGGGTATAAAAATTATAAGTTGGGAAAAAATCAAACCAGGCCTCAATTTTGTAACTTTGTGTTAGCTCTGATCCTGCAACAGCCTTAAATCAGTGTTCTTGGGTGCAGTATCTCAGGCTCTAAAAAGGAACCTGGGGAACCTAAATTTTTCTTCAAAACTATCGGGGGGTTGCATCATGAGCAGGTATTTTACTTACGTGCCACAATCACAATTTTTTCTTTTGGCACAGTCTTTTGCACTGTCCAGAGGTGATGCTTTTCATGACATCTTGGTTTTTGAACCTTCAGCGTGCACTGGTGTGGTGACCGACCCAACCTTCCCCATCCCTTGTGGCGCAGGGCACAAAAAGATGCTTGATGCAACCAGGTGCTCGAAACTACCAGGCCCTCGATGCGCTTGCCCTGTGGTTTTGCAAGGAAATTATTTCCAATAACAATTCTAAGTCATTGTGCGTAGGTAAAGCAACCATATCTTATAAAAGGTGACTTTAGAGTAAAGCTAGGAGAGGATCGCACCAGTGCGGTGCCATCCTCCTGGCTAAGGATGCTTGACTGTGTTATGACCTTGCCTTAACTGCAATCCTAAGTGTTATCTGCATTATTATTATACTGGTCTCTACTAAAATTGTGTATGCTTTTATCCGTGACTATTTGGCTGAAGTTGATGCTAGAACAGCTATTATTAATCAGTGTTTGGAGCGTTAATAAATCATTTACGTATTGGCACTCTTAATGTTTCAATGCTTTATTTCTCTTCCTAGGGGAGCCTAGTGGGTGCTTTTCCTCTGTTGATTATTGGTCAACATTATTTTTTGGACTTTGATTTGGTTTTGTATATATACTCATTCTAAGTGGTTGGGTGAGACTAAAGCAGCCGGGGAGAAGCCTGGGCGTTCTGAGGCCAAGAATCTTCCAGACCTGTCTCCTCAGCAACTCATAACCATAACTCATAACCAACTCATAACCTCTCACCTCCGAGAACAGTCGGGTTATGACAACCCATGCCACGTTTCCCCATTTTTTTCCCCACGACCAGACAGATGAGAAGCTTTGCAATAGCGGTCCTGAAGTTTTTTCTCCTTAGACGCAGAGCTGGTTTGTGCACGGTCACGTTGCAAAAGGCGTGTGACTGTACCCGCTGGCATATATGAGGGCTGTAGCTGGGGACAGGACTGGTGACTAACACATTTGGGCATGTGGCCCAGCTGAGAGGAACCTTTCCCCTCTTGTGCTGTGCCTGCCACTCTGCCTGCTCTCTGCTTGCTCCACAAATGATGATCACCTGGCCAGGCTTCTCACCTGTGCCTGGTTATGAAACAGGAGGAAAGCACTAGCACCACCTCCATGACAGAAAAACTGTGTTAGCAGCAAGGGTCGGCTCTGGGTGGGTTTTGCTCAGTATGAAAGGTGCGCAAGTCTAGGTCTTTCAAAAATAAATCTGCAACCTATCATAAGCCTCATATAAAAAAAAAAAAAAAAAAGACATAAACCCTATTTTTCAATTCACATAGATTAGTTTGTTTGGAAGCAATTGATCAAAAAGTAGGTGGTAAAAAGAAAATAACCAGTCTGGTATTACTTTTGCAAATAATGAATCATCTGGTTACTGTACTTTCCCTATATGCCAGAACATCCGTTTTCTCATATCCTTGTACAATCTCAGCGGCGCCTTGCCTAAATTTTTAGCAAGGTTTGTTTAACAATCTCCTCGCTGACTCGCACCTCCGTTAAGCACCACTTCGCCGGCAGGCTGAAATGACCAGTGAGAACCACACACACGGACTGGTCGGCGCGAAAGCCCCGGGCCGCACCTGGCCACCTGCGCACAGGTCGCCCGGGAGGTGCCGACAGGGTTGGCGGCCACTTTCCTCTAAGTTAGATCCTCACCGGTTCTGCGGTGTCTCTGTGCGGAGCAGGAGCTGCCCCTCTGGGATTGTGATTCTGTGCCCACGCCGAGTGTCCTCTCTGCTCTTAAGGTTCTTCGGTTCCCGCTAATAATTCCGATGAATTAAACCTGCGGGTTATTCGCGCGCGGCTCCTTCAACACGGCAGCGGCTCTCTCAGACCTGCTCTCCCTCGAAAACGCCGACGCTCTCGGTTACCTTCCCTAACAGTGCCACCCAGTGACCGGCCAGGGCAGGAGGCCCTGTTCCCGCACCGCGCCCCGATGGCACTCAGCAGCCCTGCAGGAACGCCCGCCCGGCTGGGGAGGAGGTCGGCGGGATCAGGGCCTGGTGCCCTGGCTCGCCCAGCCAGTACGCCCGCCAGCCTGCCCCCTCCAGGGTACGGTGAAAAAAATAAAATTAAAAAAAAAAAAAAAAAATCACGGTATTTGTGAAAAGAGGCTCCCGCGGAGAGCCCGGCGGGCAGGGTCTGTCGGGTCCCGCCCGGCACGTAACGGTCCCGGCAGCCCCAACATCCGCCCCCCTGAGCGCTGCCGCGTTGGGAAGAGAGCGACGGAGCGCCCGGCGGCCCGCTCCTGCGCGCCAGGCGCGGTCGCTGGCGGGAGGCCGGGGCCGAGCGGTACCGCCCGGCGGCGGGCTCGGGGCCGCCCCGGGGGCGGGAAAGGCGAGGGGAGCCGGCTCCGAGGGGCCCGGCGGGGACCGCAGGGAGCTCCCGCAGCGCTGGGCGGGCCGCGGCGTTGGGAGATCGCGTGCCTGCGGCGGGCGTGGCCGCGGTGGCGGCGCGGCGAGCACCATGCTGGGCACCCGGTAAGGCTGCCCCGTACCCCTGAGCCCCTGCCCGCGGGGGGGGAGGGAGGGAGGGAGGGAGGGGGAGACACCGCTCGCTGAAGGGAGGAGATGGCGGTTGTCCCCAGCGCAGGTGGGGTGAGGCCCGGGACCAGTGCCGCGCCTCGACCCTCGCCCCGCGGCTGCCCGGCCCGCTCCCGTGAGGGGAATGGGCGCCGGGGCGGGCGGGGCCGGGCCGGGGCGCCCCAAACTTGCCAGGGGCGGCGGCGCGGCCTGGAGCGATGGTGCCCGGCCCCTGGGTGCGGGGAGCGCCGGTCACCTGGGCCAGCGCGTTTTAGTGTCGCTGGGCTTGAGCAGCCCCCGCGGAGTTGCGGGCCGGGCGGAGCGGGAAGTCGCTTTTGGTGGGGCTGGGCCTGGGCCGTGAGACGCGAGTCCAGAAGCTTTGCCAGAGGGTTTGCACCGCTGCTCTTCCTGGCATCTCTGGTGCATGCGAGAATCTGCTGGGACCTGATGGTTTTTTATTTTTTTTTGGTGTATGTTCTCTCTTAAGTACTCCTGGTGTACCTGCAGGCAGAGGAAACTTGCGTGTACATGATAAGTATGTGTCGATACATACCTGAGGGGTATGTTTGTATGTAGGGAGGTGTGTAGGCAGCCCTGCTTTTCCACTGGTGCCCTGGGGCTTGCCTCTCTTTCTTTACTGAACTGAAACTCCAGCCTTAGCTGAAGAAAGTTGTGGGACAGGCACCCGATGTTCCTTGTCAGGATAATACCGTGAATTAGCAGAAGGGGATTTACTCCTGCTGACCCTCTGTATATTTTTGTGTTACCACAGTTCTGCTTGCCTGGAGGAATTGCGCTGGCTGCTCGGTGGTTGAACACTTACTGAATTGTTGGGCAGATTACTTTTTCTGAAGGGTTTCCTAGTTTTCCGGTTTTGCCGAACAGCTAAGAGGATTGTATCCTGCACATTAGGCTTGTTCCAAGTTGCAGCAGTACTAAGCCGTGGAGGAGAAGAAGAGGCTTAGCTGGCTAGGACTGTGTGGGAGGCCTTGAGATATCCTTCTTGTGATATTCCACTTTCCACTGCTATGAACACCAGCCAAGTGCATGAGAAGTGTGTTATTAGGGTCATGACGATTTCCTAGATGCATATGGACCCTGACCGTTAGGATGTCTACAAGGTAGAAGCTGGTGTTCTGTCTAAGCTGGTTGTCCCAGGGCATCTGAATAGTCAGTGAAGAGAACAGTTACTGTCAGTGAATCATTCTTCTTTCCTGTTTTCACATAAGGGCGGGTATCGGTTCAAATTTCAGCTGGCTTGAACTGTTGCACTGTTTGTATCTGGTTCTGTAAAATCAGGCTAAAAATAAGAAGCTGGATTTCTGAAGCCATCAGCACCATTCCAGAAATAAGTCCCTAATTACTTTCATGGCATTAGTTTTAATGACGCTAAGTTCTTCCATTCTGCCTGTAGGTTGTGCACCATGAGGAAGCTTCCTTCTCTGCTGGCTAGGAGGACACTCAATTCTGGGACCAGTGGCACTCCAGAGCTTCCTGACATGTCTGACGGTAATTTGCTGTATTTTGGAAGATTTAGCAATGTTTCCAAGGAGCTTATTCTTCCAGGTGGTGGCCCTTTGTGTGTTAGTATAGTTTGGGTAATGGACATGCCCTTGACTGTTAACTAGTAGTACAAGTGTTTAGGAAGTAGCAGAAGATCGCTGTGTGTGTTTGGAGACTAATGGCAATAAATATGCATAATCACTGAAGCCGCAAATTTAGAAGCTTATCTGGTTCTTGAGTCTTGGAAGAGCATGTGATTCTTTTCTGGAGGGGCAGCTGCTTGTAAAGTTGGCTCTAGATAGAAAGTCAATGTAGTATAGACAAGCACTGTGGAGACTGGAGAGAATGGCCAAGAGGTACAGGAACTGAGTGGAACTAATGTCTTGGAGAACTTTTAATGCATCAATACCATTAATTTCGTAAACTTAGAGAAAGCTTTTAATCAGATCAGCAGCATTGCCTTGTGAAAATGCTGTTGTCAACAGAGCTTTGTGTTGAAAGATCGTTTTAGTCACAAACCATAATGTTCCCATTTCAGAAGCTTTAAAAAAAGTTTTGTTTCATTCTGATCCCATGTACTGAGAAAAGAGGAAGAGGAAAAGGGCTGGAGCTAGGTACAAATAATTCCTTAGTGGAGTTCTGCTTGTTTCTTTATTCTCTAAATAGAAACCACAGGCTGTCTAATAAAAGAGAAAATTAGAGTTATTTGCTATTAGAGATTTTTTTTTTCACTATTGTTAATAAATAGTAATTTGAGAGGTTAAAGGAGAGAAGCGAGGGTGCAGAATATTGCATATTTGCAAATACCCTGCTCTTTTATTTAGATATTTGATAGTGATATCACCTAGGTGGCCAGTAAAATTAGTGAAGCGTAGAGGCCATCCTAGCCTTGCCTTTAATTTGTTTCTAAGGAATACTAATATTTTTTGGACTGCCGTAACTGTAAATATTTGAGGCTCTGTTCCAAAACTGTAAAATTTAAATAATGTTATACAAACTTTTACTGATAAGTAAACTAGTTTAATCTGGTATCCAGACTTTCACAAAACACCAAGTACTTATTCTTGGTGCCTTTACAGATACTTCCTCTCGGCTTTGGGTCCCAGTTTTGACTGCCATGGTTCTCCCAAAGGCTGCATGAAGCAGGACTTTGGAAGTTTCTTCTGAGATAACTCTCATCCTGCTTCCTGAAGAATTCTCCACTTATTCTTTCCAAAGTTAATAGTGTTTGTCAACAGTACATGGTAGCATGAGTTTGAAAAGCTGATTAGAATTACGCTGTAGGGAGAGCAGGAACTGGAAGGCTGGCTTTGAAGGGAAGGATGAACTCGGCTGAAAACACAGAGGTACTGACTGTAAATCAGGCAAGGACAGGTTACCTACAGTTGCTTATTAAAATTAAGGAACTCAAGCAGGTAGAATAATTAGGTAATTCCTTACTAGATGTAATTTGCTTTGTTTCTTTTAATTGTTATTCTAACCTGTGTTTTCCACTCCACAGGACACTCACCCATTCATGTGAATAATGGTGTGTTGTGGTAATCTGTACATATTTTAATATTTATTATAACACTAAACTTACTCAGCTGCTGTTTTTTTCTTACTGTAGCGTCCATGAAAAGGCAAATGCTATTATTCTTCTCTGTCGACTTGCTTAAAGCCTTTTTACCCTCAGTGCATAACTCTGGCATTATTTGTGGCCATATTGTTGTACTAGATCTCTGTTAGCACGCTGTGTTTTTCGTGGTGTGCTGGATAACACGTTTCTAAGAGGCTTGTGGGATGCAAAATCTCTGCCACAGTGACTCCGGCGGTACTTGGCTTCATTTTAGATGTTCGAATCAGCGTCTTTCACTGAAGTCCAGACCAAGCTCTATATCAAAACTGCTGGTGAAATACATCATAGTGGTCTACCTGAGCCTGGATACAGCCTGGGGAGACACCAGCACAAGGGGACATGGATCTTGCTGTTGGGGGTGAATGCGGTGATCTTCTCCAGCTGACCTCGTGTCCTTTTGCACAGTGTAAATAAACTCAGCTCTGGCATTCGTCATCCACTGATCGCAGTTTAGGAGATGCGCAATGTGATAATGGTGCATAAACCCCATTTGTTCTAATTGTTTTGCACATTTAAGCACATAACTGCTATCTAGAAGAGCAATATAGTCTTCCCAGGGATCAAAAAAGAGGAAAACCTGTTTACTTCCTGTAAAATGGGCTAGAGTTAACCGGGCAACATATTAGGAACAGTTATGGTTCGTCTCTTTTATTGTTAAAATAAAAATTATGTGGTCTCAGCCTGGCAAATGTTTACTTGTATGCCTGAGATTGAAATCAGAAATATTAAATGGGCTAACAGTGTGTATACACGTTTACAGGTTTGGATCCAAGATTTTTCAAAGCTTTTTACCTCTTTAGAGTTCAAAAGGAAGATAAACTTAGTTTAAACAAAGAGAAAGTGCTCTTTATGATTTGTCCTCCATCCCAGCGCAGTCTGCACACAGTTGGAAATTGAGGTTTTGTGTTCTAGAAGCTATAACAGTGTTTCTGCTAACACTGTGTTGATCCACTGCATGCTGTGGCAGCTTCACTGGTGGAGTATGAGTAACAGAAAAGTAGTACCTATTCTGCAAACAGACCTGCTGCTTCTTAAGAAAAAAAGAACCAGCCCTTCTTTTCATTAAGATTTTTCAATCAGTTTCTTTCACTGAATTTTTTTTTGTTCATAAAATTACGAACTAATTATGAATTTGTACGTAGAATTACATTCTAATTTCAAAACATGTTTTCAGCCTCATGTTTTAATGAAATGAGGCCTAAGCAGTCTGTTGTGTCTTTGCTTATCTTCTCGTCTCCCTCTTCTTCCAGAACCTTTTGCTGCTTGATGTCAACCAAAAAATAGACGAGCACAAATCTCTGACAGAGCCCTGTTTGTCTTCTGTAGGGTGCCGGAGCTGGCGCTGGGGTCAGCCGCAAAGTGTGGCGTTTGCTGGTGCTGGGCGAGGGGCCGGGGTCTGGGCTAACCACAGCTCCTGCTGATCTAGAGGGCAGGGAGAACAGGAGCAGGCTGGGAGCGTAGGGATGGGAGCTGAGGGTGCTGCAGGGGAAGGAACAAGAACGAGGCATTTTAGGGGTGTCACGATGGTGATAGTGTGGGGGATTTGGGTGAGAAAGCAGCAGAAACCGGAGGGATTGTATGGGGAGGAGGTGGGGGCAGAGCTGAGTGGATCTGGCTGAGAGGGCTGTGTGATTTAAATACCAGGGTTCACAGGACAGCTTGCTGATCACTGTGAATTTTCTGGGCATTTAGCTTGAAAAGTGCCAAGCTTGATGATGTCTGATAACCTGAAAATATAAAAGATGAGCTTGTGAGTCACCAGCAGCCTTGTTTCTGCTTCACCATGAAATTTTTGATTTTTTTTGGGTATTCTTTCCTTGATGTGCCCCTAGCTATTTTGTCCTAATATTTGAAACCCCTTGAATAACCTTTGTAAGTAAGGAATCCCTACTCTTTTTTGGTTTGAGTGCTGCAGTATAAGAAAGACATTGAGGTGCTGGAGCGGGTCCAGAGAAGGGCAACGAAGCTGCTGAGGGTTCTAGAGAACGGGTCTTATGAAGAGCAGCTGAGGGAACTGGAATTGTTTAGTCTGGAGAAGAGGAGGCTGAGGGGAGCCATCACTGCTCTCTTCAGCTACCTGAAAGGAGGTCGTAGCAAGGTGGGGGTTGATCTCTTCTCCCAAGTTATTAATGATAGGACAAGAGGAAATGGCGTCGAGTTGTACCAGGAGGGATTTAGATTAGATATTAGGAAAAATTTCTTTACTGAAAGATTGGGAAGGCTGCCCAGGGAAGTGGTGGAGTCACTGTTCTTGGAAGTGTTCAGAAAACATACAGACGTGGAACTTCAGGACATGCTTTAGTGGTCATGCTGGTGTTGGGGTGATGGTCGGACTTGATGATCTTAGAACTCTTTTCTGTACAATTCTCAGCTTCTGTTCTCAGCTTGGGAATTGTTGCTGCTTATTTTCAGGTGTTTCCAAATAGCGTATGTTCACCTTGCTGACAGTTGTGGAGTGGTTTGTTAGCTTCAGTGGGACCTTAGCACACTTGAGTACCCTCATCTGATGACAGAGTAGAAAAAACGCTACACAGATGATTCTTGAAATTTAGGAAAAAACTTGTGTAGAACTAGTATTAACTATGATAGTGCAGAGAGTGCTGGAGTCAATTTTATGGGCGTATGTGTCTTAACCCTGGGTTCTGTGAGGCTGCTGGAAATTTAGGCTATGAAACCCTGCCGGCAACAGCCAGTCTGCTGACCATACCTTCCTTTGTGGGTGGGATTATTTAAACAGTAGTCTCCTCATTCCCTGTCTCCCAGCTGCACTGTTCCTTTTAATGTTCTTTTATGACTTCCTGGTATGTGTTATCTCCACAGTTTGTTTGTGTTTAGGCTGAAATGTTTTCACATCAAAATTCCTCAATTTAATCCTTCATTTGCTGTCTCTTTCAGCTGTTAATTAGCACTGCAGGTGTTTGATTGCATTAACAAACACTATTGGCTATATGCAATAAGCTACAGAATCATGTTACTCAACCCATTGTTGTGATATGCCTACTAACAGCATCAGTGAATTTGGCCAAACTTTTGTTTCTGGGCTGCTGTTTGCATGAATTTGCTTAATTTCCCTGTTCTGGGATGAGGATTGTGCCTTTTAGCACCAGCCAACCTCACATTCATCACTTGCAGAACTAAGCTTGATTTGCTTTGATTTATTTATTTTTTTTTCCAGTGCGGACCAGATTGAGGGATATAGTGGGAGCATCTACCAACTGGAGGTACAGTGTACACTGAATGTATTTTACTTTATTTGTGAAACCCAAGCAGAGCTCAGGGTTGTGGTAATGAAAGTTCATAATGTTATGGCTTGCTGACTGGAGAGGAGAAGAGATCCAGCTAAAAAGTGATTGCAAGCAAGGTTTCTGAATTGTTACGTTGTGGATGACAAGACTCTGAGGTTTCTCTGGCAGAAGATCTTTAGTACCAGAGGAACAAAATATGTGATCTTGATGGTTACAAGATCCTCCCATTAGCTCTGAATCTGAGGGAAGTTTGAGAGCTGTATGGAGAATGGTTTTGGCTGGTGGAGTATCTGATGTGTCCAGGCCTTCTCACTAGGTTTATCTAAACAGGATTATAGGCACACTATAGAAAATATCTGGCTCTGGGAAGCTTAGATTTTTGCTTAGTAAGACTAGAATCTAAACATGAGAAGGCTCAAAAAGGATCTCTAGAAGTTGATTTTCAGAAAAGCCTTTCCTGCAGCCTGGGAGGATCCATGCTGTATGGAAGTCCCATCTGAGGGTCAAGACTTTAGCGGGCTCTGCTCAGATCTGATCTTCCATCCATTTCTTTTCCCCCTACTGCTCTGGCCCCTGGAAGAAGAGCAGACTGAAGCCAGGATCACCACAGCGGTGTTTTTCTTAGATAGGTACGTTTCTTGTGCTATATAAAATAGAGCAGAAGCAGTGCTTTAGAGTGCTGTGTGCTTCAAGGACCATGAAGAAGCAAGGCTGGAGAGCCCTTAGCTGGGGATGCTGAGGATGGCACGTTTCATATGGGGAGGTTTGCAGGACATGGAGCATGTGGCCTTTGAGATCTCACTTTTAAAATGGAATGACAGAGAGTTGATATATGTGGAGGCTGAACAGCCTGTGCTTTAGTTGAGTTAGGCCACAGGATGACTGAAGAGGACAAACCCAGTAGAACAGCTTGACGGGGGTCCCAGAAGGGAAACTAGGGAAGGACTGATGCACATACATCTGGGTTGCTGAGAGAGGGGAGATACATGTTGGAGGAACACCTTTGGCCATTAATTTTCCTAAAAGGAAACTTTGGTTTGTGGTTTCTCTTGTAAAGGCCAGTGACATTATGTATTAGAAAGAAGTATCTTTATGTATTTTTATTCTGGTTTTGTACTTAAATTGTAATTAAAACTATTAATCTGTTACAATCTAGAGTGGAGGCCAGTTCAGAAATAAGTAATGTAATTTCTCAGAATGTTTAGGGTAGGTGTTAGTTAGTACTGAGATGAAGTATTGTTACTGCATGACCATACTGAGGTGTGTGTAACAGTGTTTATCTGTCGAGAAATGTTATTGTCTTGAGCCCAGTACTTCCATATATTGACGAGTACATTCTCAAGCTGAAGTCAAGAAGAATTCTGCTGCTGACCTCAGAGGAGCCAGGATGGGACTGGTGAAAACAGAATATAATTAAGATTTTTATTGTTTGTTTTCTCTGCGTTTATAGACAAATTTCTGATTTATTCTGTGATTAGTTTCTCTTAAACCTTTCACTGAAAGACCTTGGAAACAGTTCTCTGAAAAAGCATAAAGGTACATAATCATGGAAATTGCATCCTTGCTTAGTCATCTAGTATATTCTATTTCTCTGCAGTGGCAATGCTTCAAACAATAACCCTCTGGAGGAGGTTGTTATCTTTTTATTTTCTCTGAACTCTGCAGTAGTCGTGTTACCCAGATGGGATAAACCATATTTTATATTTAAAAGAAACAAACCGAAGTAACTGAAATGTTCTACTAAGCTTTTACTCTCTTTGATCGTGGATTATTTGTATTTCCCCAAAAAATATTAAACAGAAAAGACGGAATATAAATATGTTGAAATGTAACTGCTTTGTACCTCTTCTCTTCCAAAAGTAAAACTCAAGTCAAAAAAGTCTCCATCTGAAATGGCTAATATCCAGAATTTATCTAAAGTCAAAACTGAAGACAAATTTTGGTTTTGGGGAAAAGGTTCTTTCTGTTGTTTTCTTTCAGGTTTTTTGTTTGTTTGTTTGTTTTAATTGATTTTATTAAACGCTGTGATGCTCAGATCTCATCAATGCAGCATGAACAACTGAATGAATGACACATACCCCCAAGTTTAAAATCAAGTTTGGTTACTTGGTTACGTACTGCTTTATGCCTTCTCTTGCTCTGTGACATGGAGTAATAGTTTTGCATACTCCTTGGCTTTATAGCAGAGCTGTTGCATGCTTAACCCTTAGGTTTTTAATGCTTTGTTGTTGATTCTAGAGATATCATGAAATGCTTGCTTTATTCAGTCAGATTGCACTTTTAAGGGGGGGAACTTTGGAGGAAGAAGGAGGAGAGACTGTTGGGCAGATTGTTGACACCTGGGCAAGGAACCAGCTTGGTAGGTTGGAAGGAAGTGACAGTAAGTTGGCCCTTACTCCCTGGTGAGAGTTGCAGCCCCTCTGCGCTGGTGGTGCTGGAAAAGCAGCTCTGAAGGGGTAGTGCTCCCTTTTCTGTGTTGCTTCTTTCTGTAACTTTCCTGTGATGGGGTAGAAAGAGAGAAATAGATTGGCTTTCCCTTTCTTCTGGCTTGCTGATCAAGCATATGTTGTATGGACTGGTGCCATAAAGGGAGAGCTCACCCGTGGGTGATAGCAAGTTTTAGCATATTAGTTCTCTTTGTTGTTAGTACTAGCCAGCACTTTACATCTGCTTTACTTCTTGGGAGAGATTGTAAATTGACAGTCCTTTAAAAATGGCATTGTAGGGAGGGCTGTGATACAGTAGCTAGGAAGACATGAATATGCACAAAGCTTTGTGAATTGTGTCTGATTTGTTCTTTTCAAGGGAAACTATTTTGGTAGCGTTCAGAATTAAATACCTTTTGTTCATCTCCAGTGCAAAGTAGGTGCTTTCCACTTGTACACAGAACTATTTAAAAGTTTTCTGCAGTAGTCTTGCTTAACATACCTCATTATGTGCATATTGCTTCCTTTTCAAGGCATGCTTGCTGCGTCTTGCTATTGTTACTACTTTCTTGTTTTCGTTTTGATAATTTTCAGTGTGACACCTTTTAGGTAGGGTTGCAGTTCTGTTGTCATATTTCAGACAGTGTGGTGTTTTTTTTTTCTTACCAGGGATCATGTGCAAGCCATGCAAGAAAGAAAAGCTCTTCATACTTTACTGGCAAAACGGCAGGAAGATCTCCCTCCTAGGAGAATGAAGGATAGCTACTTGGAAGTTATTCTACCTCTAGGAAGTCAGCCTGAATTAAGAGAAAAGTACCTGAATGTACACAACAGCGTAAGGTAACAAAGCAACCAGGTTACGCTTACTGGAAAGTGTTAACTTGTATTTACTATGTTTGTAGGTATTAAATTGTCAAAATTAAACCTCATCTTACAGGTTTGGAAGGATACTTGAAGATCTTGACAGTTTAGGAGGTACGTATCTATACCCTTGTAATGAATGTACAAGTAATGCGGAAAAGGTGAGTGTGCGTGCTCTTGAGTGCTGTTCAGTAGGATATAGTATGGCCTTGAGGAGTGAATAACATCAGTGTGATACCTCAGAGGGAAAGGAAAAAATGAAAAGGTGCTGATGCTGGAAGAGAAGGAAGGATGGGAAGGAAGGGACAGAATTATTCAGCTTAAGCTTATTGCCTCTGCCAGTCTTTTAAAAGACTAGCTACAAGAATAATTTACTGAGAAATGAGCCTAGATTATGAATCTGCATTGAGTGTTAAATCAGAAAAAATTTGCAGAGCACTCTGTTTCGAATTGAGACATGCTTTTCTCTTAGAAAAACTTGACAAGCAAACCACAACACAAAACCCAACAGGTATTTTAATTTTCCCTTTGGGGAGAAGAGAGTATAATCTGGAAAGAACAGAATGTATCCATTGAAAACAAATGAATAGATTCTTGGGTTCTGTCTCCAAATTGATATCAAGGGTAAAAACAATGGAGTTATTTCATGAGTTACCTTTCTTATTTTTTTATCCTTTTCATTTATTCATGGTCTTTAGAAGTTCAAGCTCTTTGACTTTTATTTTGCAGCTAAAATGAGTTCTAGGTTGTTAATATACCTCAGAGACACTTTTCCCTTAAAATGTCACCAGGTGACTTCCTTCTTCATCAAAGTTCTGTGGCTGGTTAGGAGCGTTTTGATGGCAGTTTTGGACAAAGGATAAGTGCTTATTGAGGGAAGCCTCTGAATGGAACAGGGTTTTTTTCCTTTTTTTTTTTTTTTCTGACAGGAAAGAAAGACCTTTTGTGGGCCCAGATCATCAAAATCGAAACCAGAAGTGAACGCATGTCACCTATCAAAGACAGACAAATAGCTAGATGATTTACATTTCTTTCTGGGATGTGGAAGATACTGACATCAGTACCTGTCCTGAATTAGAAAAGGGAATTTATTGGCTATCCTCCACTGGTAGATGGGATGAGCCTGTTTTTCATTCTATGCCTTGTTTATTCTCCCTAGAAATCTATGAAGATTTTTTTTTTTTGACCCGTTGCAGCACAGAGTGTCTTTGCCTTGTTTGTAGTCATACTGGCCTTCAGTCGGTTCCAGTGGGGATGTATCATTTTGGATTTATCAAGGTGCTCTCCCAACAGTACAGTATTCAGGATGGTGGTCAACAGTTCTCACAGGAAAATGTACTGGTTTATACCTTCCCTCCCTCCTGCCCAGTACGTTCTGTGATCTTGGCAGATGTGGTGGATAAAGGCCTGATTGACTTCTAGTTTTTTGTCTTTGGCAATAGGGTTCTGGTAAATCCCATTCAGACTCTTCCTAATCGTATTGATGGCAGCAGCCGATGGGCCTAACAGTCCTTAGAATTGTGACTTCAGCAATTTTGGGGAAAAAGAATACTTTAGATTACCAGTGAGGACAGAGATCTTCCTTCTCTCTTATCTCATTAAGCACAAATGGATACTTTTGATTGTGGAAATATGTGTTGAGTGAAAATCACATGACTACTAGGAAAAGAAAAATCTTTGTGGCCTTGTATTACTCTAAGAAGTCTCTTTACTCGGTTGTGCTCTTAGGAGCCAAGCTAATTAATCCAAATAGTGGCTTGACTAGTAGTAATTGCAGTGTGATAAATACGTCTGACTAGACTTTGCTGCCTGCAAGGCACAGTTTATTTAGTCTGCACCTCTTTAAAGGAATCAGTATTTGAAAAGAAGTCCTGAGATAACGTATCCTTGGACAACTTGCATGAAATCAACACTGAATGTAGGAAGAATCTGAGACAGTGGGTCTCAGGGGTGTAGGGGAGAGACTACATGGGACTAGAAGTGAAGTGATGGATTGGTTTCATGTGCTCGGCTAAGTTTCTCTTTGTAGTGAGTAAATATGCATATAACTGAGACAGCTGCTGGACCACGGTTTTCTTTATAGCAGTCCTGTTTACGTACTTGAAAATGTGGAAGTCATGCACTCCTGCACTATGATACTTCAGTTTGTGTTTTGCAGGTACTTCTTGTGCTTCACAAGGATGGCTTTGATCTGCTCCACTGAAGCTTTTGTTAAAAGGTTGACTCCATTTTTGATCTCTTCACAGTTCTTATTTGCTACACTCACACCAAGCAGGAAATGCAGCCAAGATCTCCCTTATCTATAGTTACGGCTCTGGTGGATAAAATCAGTAAGTGGCAATTTGGTCAGTAGAACGGGCTTCACCTGTTTGTCGTGCTCTTTCAGCAGCTACTGCCTTCCCCTGGCTGTTACTGAGAATACCTTCTTCTTCACTCCCCTGTTTAGTTCTCTTCATCTTGTTTTGGCTTTGAACCCCAAGTACTGTGGCTTTTGTTGAAGGGAGGAGAAAAGAAGGTTTTGTAGATGCTTTTCAGCATTTTACATTTTCCCCTCCCTTCAAATACAATATTCATGCTTCCTTCGCTTCTGTGTTTGGTTTTGTTTTGGCATTTGAGTTTCTTGGCTTCGTTAGTGAGCAGCATTTGTTCCGGTGGAGTTGGGCCTTGCTTGTGTCACACGTTCTCCTGACCACCTCAGTGGGTCTGCCGTCTGTCTGCCACATGTGTGCCTACTTTCTGCTCCTGTGCTGGCTTTAGAAGCCCGATGAGGCAGAAAGTGCAGGCTGGCAGTGTGGGCACTTGCAACAGCTGTCTTTTCTGGGCTGCCTTTGCCTGCGTTCTCACCTGTGCTCAGGCCTGGGGAGGCCTCCCCTCGAGTGCTGTGTGCAGGTCTGGGCCCCTCACTGCAAGAGAGACCTTGAGGGGCTGGAGCGGGTCCAGAGGAGAGTAACGAGGCTGGGGAAGGGACTGGAGGGAAAGTCCTGGGAGGAGAGGCTGAGGGAGCTGGGGGTGTTTAGCCTGGGGAAGAGGAGACTCAGGGGGGACCTTATCACTCTCTACAACTGCCTGAAGGGAGGGTGTAGTCAGGTGGGCAGTGACAGGACAAGAGGGCACGGCCTGAAACTGCGTCAGGGGAGGTTTAGGTTGGATCTCAGGAAGCCCTTCCTCATGGAGAGGGTGCTCAGGCATTGGGATGCACTGCCCAGGGAAGTGGTTGAGTCGCTGTCCCTGGAGGTGTTTAAGGAGAGGCTGGATGTGGCACTTAGTGCCCTGGTCTGGCCGATGTGTTGGTGTTGGGTTGTAGACTGGACTTGATGATCTCAGAGGTCTTCTCCAGCCTCAGCAATTCTGTGATTCTGTGTTGCTGCTTGCAGATTGCAAAAAAGTCTCAGAGAGTTCGGTCTTTCTAATACTAGATGTGAGTGATCTGCCTCCAGCAACCTCTAATGTTTGTTTTGTAGATTTGTGCAAGAAGATTATACATCCAGACTGTGACATCAAATTCACAGGCAATGTTTCTTGGGTGGGGAAGACCTCAATGGAAGTGAGAATGCACATGCTGCAGGTTAGTTCCCGTGGCTCAGCTCCGTCTTACGACAGGCATGAGGTGCCTCAGGGGGAATTGTGGATGATGACAGTAGCAATCTAAATTATACTTTCTAGAATAACTGTTCTTGAAGGCCTTGAGACAGTCCTAGTGTTTCAAGACCAAGGTGACTTCCAGTAGTCCAGGAGCAGCAAGATACTCTGTTGCTAATCTGTCTTTCAAGACATGCAATTTTCTTAACAAGCATTTTGTAATTAAACTGCAGTACAGTACTCTTGACAGAAAGAGGTGGCTGTGGTCTGGAGGTTCTTAAATGAGTTTCTCCTTGCTTTTGAAAAACTTTGTTTCCCTTATGCCTTTGCATTTTCTAGATTTATAGATTTTAGTGTTGGTATTCAGATTCAATGTTAAATTGTGTCTCTTGTGTTCATCTTATCTACTTTTTAGCGTAATTTCTGCAAAAAGTTATTAAATACTAAATAATAGAAAATAAATGAAGAGTGTAACTAGGCTGCACTGTGGAGGAAGCAAAAGTAGTATTAATAATTAAATTAAAAAATCCTTTACATTTCTGTTGAATATTTACTGTCAATTGATTGGTTAACGGAAACATTAATTCAGTTGTTTCGTTATTTAGAATAACAAAAATATGCTATAAACACTCAAGTGATATTAGTGGCTTTAAATCAGTTAAACAGGTAAGTATTTATTCAGTTGGTCTCCTTAGGTAAAGTCTGTGATATAGAAGGTGATGTTACGCCTTTATTGGCTGAACTCCTGGTGGTGCTGGCGTTAGTGGCACTTTGATATTGACAAAAGAACATTTTGTCATTTCTCAGAGTAACGGGTAAGTGGGCCCATTTACCATGCCTGCGCTGAGTTTCTTCCCTCCCAGCTGAAAGCAGTAAATGCCAGGCATTCCTCGATTAGTGTTTATATGGCAAAATTCCTGAAACTAGAGTTTTAATTTGTGTTATTTCCTTCTCTTCATCTTACTGTGAGAGAGGTTGGAAGGCATGACAGAACGTGAAAGCAAACAGCATTAACAGTGTGATGGCAGAGTTGATGTCAACCAAAGAGCTCGCTAAGCACATTGGCAATTTCGGAGTTTAAAAATATAATTGTTTGTTGTCTCTCTTAGCTACATGATGGTGATTACAGCCCTGTGTTAGATGCAACCTTTGTCATGGTGGCCCGGGACCCAGAGAATAAACGGTAATTTTTAGGATGGGAAAATAGTTTTTCAGACTCCTGCTGTGGTGAAAATAGCAAACATGGTAGCTTGCTGTGTATGTGTAGAAACTATATAGTGTTGGTGATAAATAAATCCACATAGTTGATGTTTTCTGGGGGCAAGTGTTGCTTTCCTGTGGCAAGCTTCTGAGCATTGGTTTCAGTGGTCAGATAATACCAGGAGTTGCTGTTAATCTTGGGATCTAACCCTTTTCTTTAACAGATTTTCCCTATGTCTGAGTGACTGGGACCATGAACATAGAAGTGAACGAGTCTGCTAGAAACCCACCTGCATTCTAGTAGTTGTTAAAATTAATTGCCTTCTTGCCATAAATATGGAGAAGATTGGCTTTCAATGGTTAGTCTTTTAGTGAATAATGCTGTTAATTCTAGAGACATGATAGGTGGCATCTGAATAATGTGGCCTAAAACTTGCTTATATAAGTAACGTAGATCTGATAAGTATTCCCACAGAACTTGAAAAAAACCCCAACAACTAGCTTTCTTATTTCTCTGGTTTTACTCTCTGTAAATTCTGTAGTCATTAAATTATCAGGCTGCTCAGTTTCAGTTTTGCTTTATGACTCCAGCACCAGAAAGATCAGTTGTATTTCTTACCACTTCTGTGTATAGCCTGCAAAAGTAATAAAAAATTTTCTAACTAGTTTAAATAATTACTGGTATTTAATGAAGAGAGTTATGCAGATTAGATGATCTCTAAGGTCGGTCCCAACTTAAGACATTCTGTGATTCTATGATATGATTCTATATTTAATGAAGGAGTTTTGCTTGACATAGTTATTTAGTCCTGATAATGCTAAAAGTAGTTACTAGGTTGGTTTCCTTCAGATTTATGAGATTTTTTTAGAACCCATTAACGTTCTATACATTAAAAAAAAACACCCCAAACTTATATTTGTGGTTCCTGTTCTCAGGACTTACTTTGCAAAAGAGTTACACCACATCTGATGTAATTACACACTGGTGGATTGGCTGAGGACAAGCCTACATGGCCTTGTGCAGCCAGATACAACCTTCAGTGGTTGTTCTTCAAGCCAGCTGGCCACAAGCCAGCCCTGTTTTGGAAGCATTCTGGCTGTGCAAAGGAGGGTATTTATGTGGGGTAAAACCCTTTTGCAGATGTACAGGGCGTGTTAGGTTGGGTGTAGTGCCACAGAAACATGCTTCTGTGGCTCTTGGACTGTAGGAAACTTGCACCTTGGGGCTTGAACAGGAGAGCTGATGTAGCTGTGTCCTGAAGTGAGGAGAGGGAGAATGAGCTCTGCGGTGGAGAAGGAGCTGGTGCGTCTCCAAAGCTCGGAGATTCAGCAAACTAGGAAAGAGCAGTTCCAAATGAAAAGATCCTCTCTGCAGGCCTTCTGTCACCAGCCCGAGTAAAGACTTGAGAGTAGAGGTGAATTGTTTGGCAGGTGTTTGTGTCTGTGTATGTTTGTACTTATTTTTCTGAGCATTTGTATAAATGTTGAAAACAGAAAAGTAATAGAAATTATGGGGAAGAACAGCTCTTGAAAATAAGCATTTGCCTTTCCTTGTGAAAAGAAATAATTAAACATTACACAATTAGGTTTAACTCACTTATGCAGTAAAAGAAACTTATGAATTTTTGCTCAAGGCAGCCTCCTATCGTCTTGTTTGATAAGTGGTAGTACACGTGGTAAACAGCTTTTGGCTGCTTTGATAAGGCTGTCATGGGAACCTGAAGATTATGAGAACACTTCCTAGCTATAGCACTGTGCTCTTTCTATTCTAGGAGGAATGATACCATTCAAATTTTATGTGTCTAGTTTAAACTGTCCTAGATCATCACATCTTCAGCTGCTAAATTTCTGAACAGCTTTCTGCTTGAATGATCTTTAGAGGTGCAGTTTTAGCTCTTTAAGAAGCATAGATGCATCACTTACTCTTTCTTTATAGTAGATAGTGGTTGGATGACTTAACTGCCACTTAAGAGTTAAAGCTAATGTGATATTCTGTTGGCAGCTGCACGTTATGAAAGAATATATTTATTTTTATGGTATAACCTGAAGTGTGTCTTTTTATCGTGTACTGTGTATGTAAGCAAAAATGGAAGACTGTTATAATGTATTTACAGGACAAACTCTTGTAAAGTTTGTAACTTAGAAATTCCTGTCCTTAGGCCGGCTTTTGTTAATCCACTCGTTCCTGAGGGCCCCGAGGAAGAAGAAATCTTCAAGAAGGGGGAATGTATGTCATATTTCCTGGTAGTATGCACCTCTGCCTCAGATTCAGCTTAACAGCTGGGAGGAAGTAAACATGGAAAGTTCTGCTATTTAGGAATGCTCCTAACTTGCTTAAAATCAGATTTCCGTTCTGTCTCACGTGTGTCAGTAGTGTATGAGAGTTGAAAAGCCTGTTGCATTCCTGGAAACTCTCTGGCTAAACTGACAGACAAGGGCACTCCTGGCGTGCTCTGCGTCCTCCCAGACTTCTCCGTTTCAGACCTGAGCGCAGCACAGGCTTTCCTGACGCTCTTGGCTGATTTGGTTGCTCCTGTGCCGGGTCTGCTGGGTCCACCACAGCTCCGTACCTGTCCGGGTGCCCGTGTTCCTTTTGGAAAAAAACTCCGAAAGAGGGAGAACTCTCAGAGGAGTGTGTAGCTCCATCTGCTTTTAATTCAAGCTGGAGTTTTAAAGCCGAGGATTAGAGAAACATTAATGACTGAATAAACTGAACAGAAGATCATTTAAGCTAAATTTCAGTTGTTGTGGCCTATGGTAGTGAGTTCTGTCCTAAATTTGTGTTCTCATACCATTAGCAAAACCTGAAGAAGATTGTTCTGTAGAGTTTCTTCTT
Organism: Trogon surrucura; assembly: GCA_020746105.1. Classification (NCBI taxonomy): domain Eukaryota; kingdom Metazoa; phylum Chordata; class Aves; order Trogoniformes; family Trogonidae; genus Trogon; species Trogon surrucura. The sequence continues at coordinate 89,399,124 of CM036617.1, read as the reverse complement.
TGATGCGTTGTTCTGTACTTTGAGGGGAGTACTGAAGTTTTCTCTAGGAGCGGTGGGTGGGTATCACAGTATATAAATAGGTCTTTGTCATGTTGGTGTGAGGTAACAGTGAACTTTATTTTTTTCTTTGCAGTCAATTCTAAAAGCCAGATTTCTGCTTGAATATATGGAAATGTGAAGTTACAGCTCTTAACTTACAGGGGGAAAAATTAAAAAAAGAAAAGGTTAAAATCTTTGGAGCCAAGCTAAATGTGTGTTTTGTTTTTTTTTTTCCGTTGAACTCTTACGTTGTACTTTTATGTTCTAGTGAACAAGCTAAGGAGGATTGATTTCAACACTGCTTCCTTACTGAAAATGGCTCCCACTGCAGAAGAAAGAAACATTATTCATGACATATTCCTTAATACATTGGAGGCAAGGCAAGAAGGGGAGGGGTGATGGAGAACTAAAGTTTTAAGAAAGAGAGATGAGCCTTTTGAGTGGGTGCTTGTGAGAGGGCAGTATGGACTAAGTGCGTGCATTTTGTTTTCGCATTTCGCCATTTAAATTCTGTGGCATTTTATTTGAAACACGGGCACAAACTTTATCTCTTTTAAGAGTTTTCTGTTGTTAAGGGATATTAGCTCTGCCAAGATGGTGAAAGTGACAGTGTAAGCACAAAGAGCTTCTGATCAAGCTTAGGAATAATCCGGAGGAAGAAGGTTAATGATGTTTAACCAAATAAGGGAATGGAATGGTTTTGCAGCTGTGTGACTTGCACAATCTAACAGTTTTCTGCCATAATATCTAGGAAAAAAAAAACTGTGAGGACAGGAATTGGCCATATTTTGACCTGGTAAATTTGCAGTATGTTTTGAGTATGATACTTTACAACGTCATTTGCAGGAGGCTGTTGTTGGCGTACTTCTCTTATACTTTTGAGATTTGCGTGAAATCATCCAGTGCCAATGGTGATTGCATTAGTGTCATTAAGCATTTTTCTGTGTTCTTTTGTGGATAATTTAGAATTTCTCTAACTTACCAACATTATACAATTGTTATTTTCAAAGCTGTTTACCAAAGTGAAACACGCTTTCCCCTAAAATTAGCAGATTTATTTTGTACACATTCTGTCTGGATTTGAAAACCTCAAACCATCTGAATTATGTTGAGTTACTCTGTTAGCTCATTGTGTGCTTTGACTTCATATTATGACTTTAAAAATAGAGTAGGATTTTTCTGACAAGGTGTGTGCTTTGTGGTTGTGATTCATCTTTTCTTTCATGTACCTTTCTCGAGCTTGTTCATTCAGAGAGCTTGAACATTAGCAAAAATTTTTAAAGATCAGGACTGTAGGCTTACTGCAGTAGCAAATCAAAGTATCACTTTAGGAATGCTTCAAGGTCAGTTAGAACAGCATTGAGGATAGCATTTCTGGTTATTCTTGTTGATTTGGGTTGCGTTTTTTAAGTGTGAATTTGCTGTTTGCACCTTTTTGACTTGCTGAATTCTGCTCCTGTGGACTATAAAGTTCATTTTCTCTTTCAAAGGACAGTAAGTTTCCGGAGTCGTAAATTACCACCCAATTCAGTGTGGATGGAAGATGCAAAGCTAAAAGCCCTACAGATCTGCCATCCTCAGGTATGTTAAAAAATATTAATGAACTACAGAAACAGTTACTTATGAGTTATCTTGTAAGACTAGTCAATCCATTATTTAGTTTCAGTTCTGCAGTCCTTGCAATTTATTTAGACCTTAGTTTCTTTTGCCATTTTCCTGTTATCTGTATGGATTGCTACTGAAAACCAGAAGATTTTAAATTACTTTGGTTTCTTACCAGACTGTTCATTTTGTGGAAAGAAATTCCTTTGCAAAGTGTTTAAGTTGGGCTTCCAGTAGCTGACACAATTATGAGTTTTTTTGTCTTACGTTGTCAAATGAGTTGGATGAGCTCCTATGAAGCAAAGTTGCTTCAGCCGTTTGGACTTTTTTTCTTTTATATTTCAGTAGTGCTTTTTATACATTTGGGTGCTGGGAGTTCTGTCAAATACTGTGAAATGCAGATTTCAGCACAGTGCTGTGGAAAGAATATGTGTAATGTAGCAGTTGGGCTTCTTTTTTTCTCCACATACAGGAGCGGAACATCTTCAACAGGATCTTTGGGGGTTTTCTCATGAGAAAGGCATTTGAACTGGGATGGGCAACTGCTTGCAGCTATGGGTAGGTTGTAGATCTGCAATATTTATATAATCCAGAGCACTGTGGGCATATACATGAGTTAGAAAGCCAGGCTAATGACAGTCTAAGTAGAAAAGACATAGCTGCCTGGTAGAATCTTGCACTGTTTTGCTTAGAGCATCTGATTGTATTTATGAAGAGATTTGCATCTTGCTCCTTGGAGCTTTGTTTTTTAAGCCTTAGATCTCAAGACAGAAAATACGCACTTTTCCTGTTTTCTTTTATCTTGCCAAGCTATTGAGATGGACTTTTGAAGACACGTTTCGCTTTCTAACCATGTAAAATAGTCATTCTGTCAAATAAATATTACCCCTTTTTATTTCATATGCAAGAGGAAAGGTTTCTGAACTTCGTCAACTGCCTGTGCTTAGAGAGTGTGCCTGAGGTCATCACCCAGGGAAAAATCTATGCAGAAGTTTAATGGAGTGAGCACTGCCTGCTGGACAGTGAAGTGCTTTATGTCAGCGCTTGGAAAACTGGCACCTGAGCACTGGTGCCATGAAGATTCTCTAGCAAGTGTAATAAATGATAAAATACTGGTGCAATCATATATCCTTAGGGAGTGTATATTTTCACATGTGCGAGTTTTCCTCCTGTTACTTCTGTCTTGGGTGATGACGTAACTCTTTAGCACTTCCTGTGGCCTGTGTTTAAGAGTGAGATCTATTTTCTAGTAAACCTTCTTTAAAATGCTGACAATGAAATACTGTAAGTTTCTCCAAAAACTCTTGTTGTTCTTGAGAAGAAATTCCTCTTTTTCTTGCTCAGGAGTTCCAGACCTTTTATCGTATCTGTTGACGATATCATGTTTCAGAGGCCAGTTGAGATTGGATCGTTATTACTGCTTTCTGGACAGGTAGGATTTGATTTCGTTTTGAAAAGGAGAAAAACTTTGCTGTAGTCAGTGTTAATCACAGTTAATGAACAGTGCGGTATGAGGGTGGGTGACTTTCCTTGTTGAACAGTGCAGTGAAGTCTGTTACAGGTTTTCAGCCCCCGTGATAAATTATGAACTGTGACTCTTATCTTCTCTGTGTAGGTTTGTTACACAGAAAAAAACTACATCCAGGTTCGAGTACACAGTGAGGTTTATGATGCGGATACCAGGGAGCAAGACACAACAAATATCTTCCATTTTACATTTATGTCAGAAGATGAGGTCCCACGGGTTGTCCCCAAAACTTACGGAGGCAAGTATCTGATCAGTGCGTTCTCTTCATAACTCTGTAGACAGGACGGCTGGTTTCTGTTGGAACATCGGTCATTTTAGTAGGGGAACTGCTGAGCATTTGAATCATTTAACAGGATTTAACCACATTTATTTTCATTCTTTGATGACAGTGCAGATTTCTTCTTAATCTTGCCGTTCTGTGTATGTAGCTGCTGTAGTTCTGACGTGAAGTTACTGATGTGCTTCCCTCTTTTCTCCACCTTATTTCAGAGTCCATGTTGTACTTAGATGGGAAGCGACACTTTGCTGCAGTCATGAAGGACATCTGACATGCCCAAAGCTGTGTCGGCAGCATCACAGCCGGCTGTCTTGGAACGAGTTGTCACCGGAGAGGGCTGATGGACAGGTGCTTGCAGCAGTAGAAAAAACCCACCCCAAAACAAACCCCACAACAAAAAAACTACCCTTTTTAGTGCTGTTTATGTATTTGCATATATTTGGATTCTTTAATCTTTACCGGGACTTGTTGAAATCTACTTTTACATGCCAATGATAGGAAAAATGGCAGGAAAAAATACAATTTTAATCTTTAGATAGCTTCTCGTCTGCTTTGAGAGATCTCATTATGACTGTTGCTGTCTTATCGCCATCTGCCTCCTTTCCCTTAGTAGCTCCCCCTTGTATTTCGAAGGCAAGGGATAGAAGTTCTGTCAGAAAAATACGTGCAGTAAGTAGATCACACAAGATGAAGCCATTTGACCTACGTCCTTGTGTAAATTAAATTTCGGGTAATCTTCTTTTAACAAGGACACATGCATCTGGGCAGCAGCATAAACTCAGAACTTACTGGTGTGTGCACAGTGTAAAGCAGGTGTTTCCCATCGGCTGGGATTTTACAAGGTTGTCGCAGCTTCTGTTTTGGATGGTTTCGTATTCCCTTGGGAGGAAACTGATTTTTGCAATGAAACATGGTGGCCAGATGGTCTGTTCTGGCATTCTGCTTGCCTACAGCCAGTCCTTGCCAGTCTATTCTAACTTTTGGGTGTTTTTGGGTTTTTTGGGGGATGTGGGAGGAGTTTTTGATGTTTTGATGTGTTTTGGTTGGGGTAGAGCTGTTTTTTCTTCTTGGTAGCTGTAATAGTGCTGTCCTTTGGATTCAGCATGGGAATGGATATGAGAAGAGCGCTGATAATGTTTTGATGTTTTTGGTTGTTGCTAGGAAGTTAAGGACTTACCAACTTCCCGTATATTGCTTGTGTGCAGGTGCACAACAAGCTGGAAGGGAGTGTGGCCAGAGCAACCGACCAAAACTGGCCGGTGGAATGTTCCACATGACATCGTGCTCAGTATATGGGTGGGCTGGGAAGCTGGGGTTGCAGTTTTGAGATTTTTCTCTCCCCTGGGATCGCTGCCATGAACAGTCAGTGGGTGGGGATCAGCTGCATTGTGCCTCGCTCCTTTGTATATCCTATTACCACTATGCTCTGTATATTCTTATTGTCATTATTTTAATTTCATCGTATCTCAATTACTAAATTGTTTTTATCTCAACCTACAAGTCTCCTTACCTTTACCCCTCCAATTCTCTCCTCCATCCCACGGGGTGGGGCAGGGTGACCGAGCGGCTGCGCCGGTATTTGGCTGCGGGCTGAGTTCAAACCGTGACACGATAATAACTGTGCGTGAGTTCGGGAATGAATTGCATCTCGTGGCCTGTAGAGCGCAGATCTGATTGGTGAGACTGGGTGGGACTGGGAAATGGCGTTGTAGAGCAGAATGTTTTGGTTCGTTAGGGGTTGGGAGCAGGAAGGGTAAAATTCTGCTCAAATGGTCATGGCTGTGTCCATGGTCATGGGGTCCAGAGAATCTGTGCTGAGCAGCTCCCAGGTCAGCTGCTGAGTGCTGGGAGGATTTTTATCCCACGGAGGGGCAGTACAGCTAGAGGACAGCCTCGTCAGCTGCATCATTTGGTTCCTTGATAGACTCTTAATGAAATATGAATATTGGAGAGCTTTGAAGGTTTATCTGTGAGGGACAGAGTAACTCCCACCACAGGCAGGACACCAGTGGTGGGAGTAGCTGTGGCATGTGAGTAACAGGAAGAAGGTACTTGATACTGAAGTGCTTCTCTGGCAGTGGAGAAGGTTTTAGCGATTTCCAGTATCTGGCAGATGAAGCCCAACATCCTGAAATGAGGAAGCTGAGTGAATGAGAGATAGTTTTCAGCAGTGAGGGTGATTAGTCACAAACACAAAATTGGACCTGTGGTCCTGTCTCATCAAGGCACCTGAAGAGGAACAGTTTGGCTCAGTGGTAGGTTAAATGGATGAAAGATGCCATGAGAATAGACTCTGGCTTCCCCGCTTGGTTTAAAATCTTTTGAAATCGGGAAGCAGCAAGTAGGAGTCATATGAATCAGCACAGATGCGCAAAACAGGTTGATAAAATAGAGGAACATGTTGAAATTTTATTTCTGAATAAGAAAGTTTGACACATTCAGAACTGGGACCAGCTTCCCTTGGTGCTACAGTAGCATGAAGGTCGTGGCTCCTAACAGCTGGTTCCTCTTCATGTGAGGACAATGAACCTTGTTATAATCAGCAGGTTGTATGTGTGTGTGTATATATATATATATATATAAACCTTGTATATCTATATGGGCATATATAGATATATACCTATATATATATATCTCAGCCTTCCCTTTCCAAGACTTGGGTGTCTTTATTTATGGGTTAGAGAGCTTTTCACTGGAGGCGCAGGGGCATTGCCTGACGCGGATCATATGAATGCATCGCAGTGACAGTAAACTCTTCGTTCCTTACCTGATTTTTTTCTCTTCGACCACACTCCAGTGCTGATTCAGCTGCATGATGTTAGAATCTTTTTCTTTAATGGTTATGACACTGTGCATGTACATTGTATTCTCTGGTTTTTAAAACTCTTTGGAAGCTGAATATACTTGACGGACCACAAATAAAGAACTGAAATTGTGTCTCGGCTTCTTCCCTGCCTTGCTGCATGGATCACTGTTGGCTGTAAAAAAAAAAAGTAGGAAGGCAGGAAGTGGAGGGATCTATTTCAGAGTGCTGTATTACTCCTGACTGTCTGCAGGTTTTTATCATTGACCCAGTGGTCCTACAGGCATCACTTATGTATAACATTTGCCATTTAAGGGGATACTAAGTTATTCCTCTACTGCTTTTTCAGCTGTACAAAAAAGAGGTAATAGAGCAAAGTGTGACATCAGAACCTCTGGACATAGTGGAAAAAAATGGATCGCACAAATGAAGATGCTTAAAAGAATGTTTGCAATGTTCACAATAACTTAATCACATACCATAATCACAGTAGTTATAGAAATGTATGTGTAATCTTACAGAATGTGTGTGTGTATAGATGCATAAAAGATTTAAAATATGTGTAATAATAAACAGAAGGACACAGAATCTGTGCTCACATATTTTTTTACTCCAAGAAGATAACTGTGACCTTCTCTGATAATAGATGAAATGTATGTTTGGTCAAGGGTATTGTTTATGCGTGTCACTGTATTCCTTTGTGCGTGAGATAAAATTATCCCCAGATCTCACATTTAGAATTAAAATACATTAATTCATGCTGAGTTTGTGTTGCAACTCAGTGACCAGCCTGTCACTGCCGTGACTAACCGTTACCATACAAGCCTAAAGGTATTGGTAGAAAACATGTTTATTTATAGTGAACCTGTTGATGCCATTCCCTGTGGCTCTGTAGTGGCAAGTAGATGTTTCTGTGCCCATTGCATCTTGGAATACAGTGAGGAGGAGGAAGTCGGTGGTAGCTGGACTGCTTCCCTTAACCCTCTCACTTAAGGGTGATATAAATGGAGATTTCTCTGTCTGAGCTCAGTGCCCAAGAAAACACTTTGTTTTAAATGCTTTTATTTTTCTGTGTTTAAGAAAAAAATAAATGATAAAATTGCTTACTCAAACTTACTCTAACAGCTTCTGGTGGCCTTTTGTCAAATACGCGTGATTCCTTTGCAGCCGTGTGGTTGTGTACAACATTCTGGGAAGACGCCCGCTGGAGCCAATGCAGTATGAGCCACTGAGCAAGGGTTTTAGCTCATAAACCTGCTCTAAACTTGGCACATTTAATTGGTTTTACTGCACATTCAGCCCAGCCTTTGTCTGGTGGCAGACTTGTTTAATTGCTGGTCCTCCTCTGAATACATTTTTAACTAGGTGTGGGAGAGCCTATTTCTTCATGGGCTAGGCACTAGCTAACAAGAAAATAAAAGAGTAAATATTCAGCTTTCATGAAAGAGAAAAAACTGGGGGCTCCTTTTGTGGAAGGTGTCGTAGGATGATGATACCCACACAGAAAATACCGTGGAGTGCTTGCTCTGACCGCAGGGGATCCTCGTCCCTGCAGGGCTCCTGCCCACCAGGCTGGAGGCGCTGCTGTGGTGCTCCTTACTCCTCTCTTCTGCTCTGTAGCAGAAATGGGAGATTTCTGGAGGAGAGGAGCGTGGCTCCAGGGTCTGGCGCTTGAGGCACTCGGAAAGGACAGTGGTACAGGTTCTGGTCCCTGCTCACAGCATCCGTTCATTATTTTGACAACTGTTCAGCAGAAAATTCAGGTGCAGTCCTGCAGCAGGGACCACTTCTCCAAGCCCTGTGTGTCTGCCAGGCTGGTGGGGAGCCTGTGTGTGTGTGTGTGGGGGGGTCCTGTCTGGAATGAAACGCTGCTAAAAGTGATTTTCTTCTCACAGACATCACAAGTAGGCTAGTGCTGGGGCTCTGCACTTCAGCATTTTGTTGCCCAGTCTTTTCCTTCCCAAACAGCATATCCAGATCTCTATTTAAAAAAAAAAATCCCTCTTTCCATAGAAATAATCTTTCATTTCAAATATGTGATATGACAGAGGAACTCAAGTCTTTGCTTAAGGACTATTTCCCCAAGATTTTTTTTATTCCTGCTGAACTGCTTAAAAAAAAAAAGAAAGAGAATTCCTTAGCCCATTCTTTACCACATGTGTTTAGAGAGCTGGGGCCTTCAAATTTGACACAGCTGTACTGCTGCAGACCTACCTCTGCAATGTTCAAAGCCTGCCGATGGCCTCTATTTTCTTCAGTCAGTAAGTGTTCTCAGTCCTATTTTCTCGGCTCAGGGTTCATACAGTTTTTGACATCCGCCTTTGATGCTCTTGCTCCTGTATGTGCTACAGCGATACAGCCTGAGATTTCCTTGCTGTAACTTGCTATTTGCCTGGCTCTGCGAGAAGCCTCTTGGAGATTAGTTTCCTTGCAGAATATTAGAATTAATTGTGGGATTGCTTAAAATTAATTGAAACGTTTTGTCTTATGAGTGACATTGCTTAGCATGAGTAGCCAGATTTACTGATGCCTTAGGCCCCAGACTGTGGACTTTCCTAAGTTCTGATGAGCTTAGGCTGAAGAAAGGGCTGGAAACCAGGGCTAATTGAGAAAGAAAAGATCAACAGAAACTGCGTCCTTGAGATAAGAATGCCCACCTGGAGAGAAAGGATCCAATGAAGAACAAGAGCCCAGACCCAAATATTACTATTGCACTAAACCTTCACATCAAAGGAGGTGAACTCAGATTGTAAGGGTGATTACCAAGGGATTTCTTTGTTCAGGGACCCTCTTGGATGGTCCCAGCTCAAGCTGAAATAAACTGACTCTGTGGCAGACCCCAGGGTCCAAACTCTTCTTTACAGTCGAGGATCCAGCCGCACCCAGACTCCTCTCCATGAGGAAGCTTAGAAAGCGAGGGGGGGTCTAGCTTGAACCTCACGACTCGGCAGGAGGGTCTTCCTGGACTTTTCTATACCAGACCCATGGGCCAGCTGGAGCGCGTTCAGTGCATGGGTAATAACTTATCTCTGTCTTTATAATGTCTCATTTGCTGGCTTAGTGCCATGGAGGTTTTTGCTGCTGGAGGTGAGGGTGACCTGGCTGGAGAGGCAGGCAAAGCTGCTGGAGAGGAGGGCACAAGCACCATTTCTAAGGCAGGCGGGAGCGTTAGGTTTGTTTTGTGCCTTGGGCTGCTTATGAATATCCATGCAATAGCTGAGCCTGCATTTGTCACGCTGCAGTTGGTTGGAGTTATTTGAACATCCTCTGTGTTGATGTTCTTGGTGTTTCAGCGTTGATAACTGTAAACAAAATTCTGTGTAAATTCATGCAGCCGATTTACAGCCTAGTAATGTGAGAAACTACCTCTATACATGCTGCCCTCTGGTCTTTCACATCGCATGGGCTGGAGCCGCACCTTTAACAGCCTTTCACGTTTGATGTTGGTCCCACTGTGCCTCCACTGCCCTCTGGATGAGATCAGGTGCTCCTCCTTTCCCCAGGTCTCGCGGGGACAGGGAGGATGGGGCTTGGTGGAGTTCTGCTTGCTCTGGCCATGGTTCCCTCTGCCCCAGGTGCGCACTTACGTGCTACTTGTATCAGAGCTGAAGCAAAAGTCAAGCAGCTGCAGTGGCTAATCCAGAGAGCTGCTCAAGACTCACCAAAGCCTATAAAATCAGGTAACTTTATGGTGAAAATGTAGTAGCTGGTCTAGTTCTGCAGAACGGAAGTGTCTGTGTATAGGGAAGGGAATTGTACAGTCTGTTGGGGGAAGGAAGCGAGTTCTCACAGATGTGGGATCCAACCAAGAGTAGTTACTCCCTTAAAACCTGGAGCCACGGTTAACAAGAGGATCAGCAAAGGACACCGACCACTATGCACACCTGTTAATGGTGTGGGCCAGGGAAAAAAATTCAGACTGTGTGAAATGGAATCGATCTTATCATATACACTACAAATACAATCACTGGTTCAGCTCTTGAACCGCATGAACTGGCACAGCTGTATTTTTTTCTATGCACTTATACTGATTTATATAGTGTTAGGGTATGTTTAAAAATGTTTTCTAGCTTTGGACAGATTGGAAATTTGTGGATACCCTACATTTTAGTTAGCTGTGCTGGCAGCACTGCGTTGCAGAGTTAAGACTTTCGTCCTTGAGCTCTTTTGTAAACAAGTACATAACTCTTGGTTGCTAATTATGAAAAGAGACCCTGATCAGCCAAGTACAGCTCATGGTGGGAGTTTGTCCGTGAGAATGAACAGATAGGGCGCTTCTTGTACACCAGATGTGCATGGGAGTGAACGGGAGAGTATGATCAAAACAGACCTGGGAAAGTCTGTTCTCCCTGTGTGATAACAGAGTGATTGAAGGAGTACATGAGCTAATAACAACCCTGGCTGTATAGTCTGCTCTCTTGTTTGTAACCCAAAAATAGTGCTTCGTGCTAGTAAGTATAAATAAGTGTGCCTGCTTGCAATAAAGTGAATTCTGTTTTCCATCATCTCTCGAGTTCGTGCGTGCTTCTCAACAGAAATTTAATTCAGCAACTGTAACTTATGTCTGGCTTTCAGGTTAGCTGCTACTGCCTCTGGACTTCAGACTAACGAACCATAACCAAGTGGCTATTTACTAGCTGTAGCTCCTGGAATCTGACCAAGCAGAAAAGAGTTTTGAAGAAGTGATGTATCAGTAGCAAAAGTCATGAGTCAAAGCCAAAGATGCTAAGAGAAGTAGATTTTGGAAAAATCAAGCCACTGAACAAGACTTAGCAGCAAAATGCATTTCATAAGAATATTCTCTAATAACTAATGAGGTACTTGTGCTTCACACAGCTTAGACTCCTGTTTAAGCACCAAGACCTTTAATGGTCTATTGTGGTTACGTATTAGTCGAACTCATGAAAGTAACAAAATTAATGAAATTTTATTGGCAAAAATCAAGTTGAATGTGACCTATGTAATTCAACAGAAACAAGCTTCAGTTTAGTTTATCAAAATACTTCAGTTTTCCAGCTGGATCTGGAATTATCTGTGCAAGAAAGAAAATGAAAATCGTTAGTCAAAACCCAAACCCATGCAAACACAACAAACTAGAAAACCAGAACAGCATAGTATTTCATAATATGATGCTAAGGCCAACCCACAAGCAACATTGAAGAGTAATTTATCAGCTGAATTGCTACTAGATTACTATTTATCTCTGAAGGTGCCTAACAGTAGTAGCGGATTTAACTGATTGGGGGATGAGAGAGTGCAGCCTACCAAAGGAAGAATTTTCACAGCTGGGAGCACATACATCAATGCTGCTTGCCCCAAAAGCAAGATGTTTTATTAAATTAATGTCTCTAATCAAGAGGCTTAGAATTTACTTACAGTTCTTCCCTTGGCCACCACACTCTCATGGCTTCCTCTGGCTTTATCTAATTAAATCAAACACATTTAGAAGGCATGGCTACATCTGTGAGAAAGGCTTTTTGAACTACTCTGCCATTTATCTGCATCTTTTGCACAGAGAAGAAAGAGAATGCTTTTGTATTAAGTCTTTAGACTGCTAGTACCGGAGTTGTTAATCTCAGCATTGTAAGACCATTTTTTAGAAAAACATGTTAATATATTATTTAGGTTAATATTTATGCCCTCCATAACCACCACAGTTATGGAAGGCAGAACTTTCCAGTGCCAAAATAGGTCTGTTAGGCCAGCCAGTCATCTTTCATTTTACAGTCTTTATACCCAGCTTCCCCCACTAAAGACACTCCTCTGCTCGCTTGAAAGAAGTGATCCCTAGCCTCTAGTCACCCTGGGAAGTTTCCGCATCCAGCAATGAAACAGTTTAAGATTCCACTGTTCTTACTATCAACTACAATGCTCGCTACTCTGCTTAGAGGCTGCTGGGGCCAGCTTTTTGTTGATGGCTCTTAAACAACACCACTCCCATCATCACCAGATGGTTCAGAAGAAAGCCACATGCTCAGATAAATGACAGTGATCTCATCTGAACTAGGCAGCTCAGACCTCTCGTGAAAGTTTCATTATTCTGCTGAGGCTTGATCCAAGCCAGAGAACACAAACAAGTTCAATGGGTGTTTATCTGAACCCTTGCTCTTCCGTCTGTAGTCACAAGGAGCAGTAACAAAGGAGGAAGCACAGCCAAGCAGTGCTCTCTGCTGGAGTTCTGGTAGCAGCACACTGGCTCTCTCAGATACTACAGCAGCCTGGGAACCTCTTTTTTTTGGGTAGCGCCTAGGATCGACAGACCCAAGAATTTATACGGATAAATAAGCGAGAAGATAGGGCAGACTCAAGAGTTTACAGCTTCCTCTTGTTAGATGTTAACGTTCTTGATCACAAACGCATTGCTGCTCAAGAGTTTTGTTCATACACAGGGACTTTGAAACAACTGGAATATGTCTGATGTGAAGGAAATGAGTTGCTAATGAATTCAGTAGTAATCCAAAAGCTGTAACATAATAATTTGAGTTTACTCACATTATCCCATTGAAAGTTCCACATACTTTGGATGTGGCTTTAGTAGAAATGATAACTGAGTGTTTTTTAGTAGTACATGCATTTAAATGTAAACAGTGACTTACTGTTTCACTGCCAGGTTTCCAACCAGCGGGACAAACTGGAAGAAAAACAATGGACAAAATTAGTTGAAGTATTTCTACACACACTTATTTTTGCGCACTCAATGTTCTCTTTCTGAACTTCAAGTAAAACAGCACATAAGTGTCACATACAAATATATCTTCCCCTATTAAACATGCAGTCTTCTTTATATATGGGATGGTGTCACAACATTTTATAGCTGATACCACCTACCACTTCTGTTACCTGAGAACTGCGTAGCTCTGGGTGAATGTCTATGCCTTGGTTTAATTCTCATGCCCTGCTACACAAAGTACTGGCAAAAGAGTATCTGAGAATGAACACGCAGTACAAACACAAGTTTCAGTATAAAGACCTATCTTTCTTTCTTCAGAACCAATGCTAGGGGAACTTTTTTAGCTAAGAGATCAGTTCAAAGATTCCACAAGAGATTGAGTGATTTTATGTGAAGTCTTGCTCAGGAGTAAAAGTATTTTAGCACATGGTTAACACGCAGTTGTGGCCGAGAGCCCTGTGACTGCCTGTACAGTTCCACATCCCGGAGTGAAGCTCTCATCCGTTCAGAGCTCGCCCTTTGAGGCTTTAGCCCAGTGAGTTACGCCAAATTACACTGCTCTAAGGCATGCTGTCTGACAAAACACCACAAACACAATCAGGGATTGTGGAGAACTTTTCCTATTCTGTGCAAAGAATCCCGTAAGGTGTCCAGGGAGGTTCCCCTCAGCATTCATGCAGAAGCCAGAAAATAAAATGTGGTACTCTAGAAACCCATTGCAAAACAATATTCTGTAAGACAGTTTTAACTAGATGAGGCTAAATTTCCCTAGTCAAATGTGCCAAGCCTAAGTATCAGCATTTGTCTCTTTTAAATCTGTACAGCAAAACATAACAATGATTTGCACCTTCAGGTGAAGGTACTTTCAAATGCCAGGTGAAAGTGAGTTAAATGGAAGTTAAGCTGCTGAATGCGTGCATTAGTATTTAAATAAATCTTCCAATCATAGAATGGCCTAGGTTGGAAGAGATCATCTAATCCAACCTCCCTGCCATAGGCAGGGACGTCTCTCAACTAGACCAGGTTACTCACAGCCTCACCCAACCTGGCCTCCAGGGAGACTGCTTCCACACCTTCTCTGGGCAATCTACTCCAGAGTCTTGCCACCCTCGTATGGAAGAATTTTTTCCTAAGATCCAATCTAAATCTATTTTCCTTTAACTTAAACCCATTTCCCCTTGTCCTATCAGCAGACACTTTTTACAAATGTCCTTCCCCAGCCTTCCTGTAGGCTCCCTTCAGGTATTGGAAGGCAGTTTTAAGGTCCCTCTGGAGTCTTCTCTTTTCAACCTCCTGCAGCCTGTCCTCATAGTAGAGGTGCTCCAGCCCCTGGATTGTCTTTGTGGCCCTCCTCTGAACATGCTCCAACAGATCCATGTCTCTCTTACGGTGGGGACACCAGCACTGGATGCAGTATTCGGAGTGGGGTCTCACAAGAGCAGGGTAGTTTGTTTAAACACATTTAAAGTTTGTTTAAACACATTTAAAGCAATGTGTTTGAACTGGGGGAATATGAATTCTTGAGACAAAGTAATATCCTCAATGAATGACGCAGGACAAGAAGGACCCGCATCTCAGTTATTGTAGTATGCCAAAATGTACTGAAATATCGTGCCTGATTCTTCGTAGCCTTCTGTTTTGTACAGAGTTATGCTTGTGACAGATGGCACATGATGCCTTCATTCAGACTAAGTAATGTTTTCCGCTCTGCATTCTTATGCATGTGAAGCAAAATGTGAATTATTATTCTAGAAACAACCTGTGGAGGTATGAGGAACACAGAATCATGTAGCACGGCAACCAAATCACTTCATTTGCTGCAGGAGGCTAGTCTCTAATGCTACTGAGTACCTGTCTTCCACAAAGCTACAAATACAGCTCCCAGTCTACGTAAAGCCATCTTCAACACGAAAGTATTTAAAAGAGCACCTTCTCCGTGCTTGTCGGTGTACTGGAATGCTTGCACTAAACGAAGTGTTTCATCCACTGATCTCCCAACAGGAAGGTCATTCATCGTGATCTGTCGAAGGATCCTCTTATCGTCAACAATGAAAAGGCCTCTGTGAAAACAATTTTTTCAGTGTGTGTTATGAAACACAATAACAGTTCTGAGAGCACACACAAATTTATGTCTGCTGGACGGGAGGAATGTGATCTCTGCAAACGCCACACAACACCCACCACCATCAAACACTAACAATCCACCATTCTTTACCTGGGGGATGAGATGACATGAACTGAAGGCCAGTCAAAAACTAAAAGGCTATTTCTCTGCAGAACATAAATCCAACCTTTGACAGGCCCTGCCAGGGGATGTTGTGGATGCTGTGACGTTATATGGATCCCCAAAAGCAACTAACCAAGTTTATGAAAGATGTATTTCTCACGGCCATTAGTTACCCTTAGTCTTGACTCCACTTGGACTTGGGAGGTCCCTGAGTAACTGCAGCTCTGGGGAATTTGGCATGTTTTCCCTGTCCTAAGCATCTGCTGATTGCTGTTAAACAGTGCATTAACGTTGACCCCTGCTCTGATTCATTATGACTATTTTTTGTGTTTTCAGTAGTTATTTGTCTCTTGGCATGAATCCACAAGTAAAATCTGCTCTTATAGAAAAATTTCAAATTCATCTTTAGATATCAAGCAGTAAATACTACTTGTACTAAGCGAGGGAAAAAAAAGAAAAAAAAAGAACTACAACCAAGTGAAATACCTAAGTGTATGCCCTTGATCTTCCAGATATACTCCATAATCCTTTGAAATTTGGTGTGTCAAATCTGAGAGAAGCGGAATCTTCATAGGTCCGAGTCCTCCTTGTTTTCGAGGAGTATTAATCCTTTGAAAGAAATGAACATAAGTATTTCTCATAAAGATTTATATTCCCTACATGAAGTTAAAAGCCAGAAAGCAGAACAGTACAGACCAAAGGATTTAGTACAAGTAACATTTTCTTTGCACACAATGGAGATGAATACTATTTATGGTTCGAGCAAAATGTTCAGTAGATCTTTTGCAGTTTATGGCCACATCTATGAATAATGACCCCCTTCTTTGAAGTCTTATTTGCTTTACACTACTGTGCTCATGAATTGGGACAGTGTGGCACATTTACAGATACCTGCATCCTTGTGTCTTCTATTTTTTTGTGTATGTGTAGTATTTTTTGGACTGCGACATGATACATTTACAGAAATACATATTGAACAGCTTCAGAGATAAAGGTACTTTCAAGCACTAGGGTTACCACCGGGAAGTATTTTAAGCATTTGTCTCAACATCATCACAGTTTTACAATATACCTACATAGGCTAAAAATTCAGGGATCCTGTTCTTCACCTAAGATGGACCCATGAATAATTTCTAGTGAAAGACAGGGCAGGATACATACCACGCCAAGTGAGTGAACTTGGAGTCCACAGAACATGCTACTACTTCGGTATTTATTGCTCTGAACTCTTCGATTCTGTCACTGAAGGCGATTATCTCAGTTGGACATACAAACGTACTGGATAATTTAAAACAAGATAAAATCAGAATTTCACGAAACATCCAGGAATTTCTCTGTTCAACTTCAAACAGTGGATAAATTGTTCCAGCTTTTGCTTATTTTTTATTGCTTCATCAAGTATTTAACCGAAATTCTGCCTGACAAATCTTCCAGCCTCGGACTCCAGCTTAGTCACAAATGTTTTATTACTGAAGAAGATAATAAACCTACAGTTAGTTTACAATCTGGATTCAAGTGTTTTTACAATTACTTTCTTTTAGACTTTATGAACATTAAGTGGCTGAATTTAAGCACAATAAGCCAAATTTCTTCAAAGTAACCTACTGTAATTTGTAGTTACCATGCATCTTTGCAAATTTTACTTATTTTGACTTGAATGTTTTTCCACTCAAGATGAAATAAAACGAAGCCAAAGGCCAGAAGCCACATTCTCTCCTCTATAATAGTAAGGTAGTTAATGCACCTCTGTCCTCATTTTTCCATTCTGTAGAAAAGAATGGGATTGTCTTGTATAAAGCAGAGATGTTTTCACTCAACTGCTGAAGTTACTGCATTCTAAACAAAGGAGGGTAACGTTAAGTGTTCTTAGGATGTTACAGGATGAGCTTTAAGGGAAAATGCCATCTCTTGGATACACCACATGCACACTAGAAAATAAAGATGGGGCACTGTCTTCTACTTGCAGCAGTGATTTACAGCATCATATAGAATGTAAATGTTGCCTGACTGGGTACTACAGACTGCAAGTTATTTTTTTTTGTGTCGAGACACAAATTAGTGGACACACTTATTAAAACACAGATTGTGTTACAATTTTACTAATGCATGATGAAAACACAAATGCAAGGAACATATATATTTTCTTCCGTCACTCTTTTCTTATCCCCCAAACCCAAGACTTTGAAAACCGAGAAAAGTTAACGAATTACGGGTCTAGTGCAGCACACTATGTCTGCAGTGGTCTTACTTACAAGTCAAGAGGATAGAAGAAGAAGACAAGATATTTTCCTTCGTAATCTGTTAATTTCAGCTCTTTAAACTCTCCATTAATGACTGCTGTCCCTTCCCAGTAAGGTGCTGGCTTGGAGACTGAAATACGAAGGACGTTCAACACAAAGTCAGAATACAAAGCACGTGTTCAAACACAGCTGTTCATTAGCTAGCTGGTGTGCAAGGACAAATGTTCCTCCTTTTGCTTGAAAAACCTACTGCAGAGTTACGAAACGAAACTTTCCTACCACTTTAAGCACAGGTTACAGAATGATGAAGAAATGTAGGTTTCAGCACGCATGGAAAGTAAAGAATTTGACCAACTTGTGCTTGTACACCAAGTCCTGTGATAATCAAGGTCACGCAAACCTTATCTGGGCATACTGAACAAACCACGTGTGCACTGCCAGCTCATGGGAGAACACCTGTAAGACTCAAAGGGAAGCTGTTGAAGATTTCAGGAACTCTCGCTGTTTTGTTATAAACAGCTGTCCTGAAGCAGATGCGTAAGATAGCTGGAATTCATATAGTCACTTTTTAGCCATGAAAAGCTACCTGGAATTTAAGTCCACAAAAAATACACGCTACAACACATTTAGTGACAAATGCCTAAAAATGCAGTGTATATTTATAAAATGACAACACCTAAGCAAATGGTAATGTGAAGATAGTTGCATTAAGAAAAAATCCAATTAAACTTAATGTAAGGTATTTGCTGTTCCTATCAAAAGGGATTAACGTTGAATCAAAAATCATAAAAATTATTCTGCCAGGTACTTTTTCACAGTAATGTGAATTCTGAGACAAAGGTCTGAGACAAGGCGTCTACTGGAGATACACTTGTGATCTGAATACATTTGTGACGGTGAGGACATTGACATACAGCTACAGTAAATTAGGGAAATGCAGTTGAGAAAAATACATGGAATCTTAATTATCTGGATGACGACTGTGTTGCTGGGCTCTCCTTTTCTCAGGACAACCAACAGCTGTGGAACATAGCTAGTGAGATGCACGAGGAGGACTGCAAAATGATCAGACAGATCATGCTCCTGAGTGGGAAGGCATCATTAGTTTCACTTGATATAACCCACAAGGGATGAAGCGATCTAAGTAGAGAGAGTCAGTAGGTATGACCGGTAATTTCAGTTTATGTTTTTTGAAGAAATGCTCTTCCTTTCAAGTGTTCTGCAGAACTCTTTCTAATCAGATTTCAAGCTCCAGGCTTCAAACATTTTGTACCGTGTTTACAGGTATGAGCCTATTTTCAAGTGAGAGCAAGGATTAATCTCCAAATTATTTGGAGCTCTCAAAAAACGTTTCAAATATATTGCTCTTTACAAAATAGTGACACCCCAAATCTAATCTCTTTGTAGCAAAAGATTCTCTTCAACTGACCTTCAGATTAGGAAAGAGAAGGACAAGAAATTAAAATAAAATATATTCTATCTTGACCCTTTTCTAAATTAAGGTGTTTGTTTGTTTAACAACACTTGTCCGAAATGCTGTAATAACTTACAAAGTGAGGAGAAAGCAAACTGTGTTGGTAACAAATATCTTGGCTGGTTTTCTATGTTTTTCATAGAATCTGCGAAGGACTTAAAGCTGGAAATTCTCACAGTGAAGATCGTTTCCAAGCAACTTCTCTCTACTCTCTGTTCTGTAGGACAGGACTTTTGGAGAGTATCTCACCACTTGGAACAGGTCAACAGGTGCTCCTCAACACTTCAGGGCAACCCAATTGAAAATGTTTGCACCAAGGTCTGTCACAAAATATTTAAATCACAAAAGAGTGCAGGCACAAAAGCGAGTCACAAACCAAGCCCAGTAACAATGGGTAAGCCTTTTGAGAGGTGACCATTCAGCATTTAAAATCGCAGTGTGAGCACAAAACACTTGCGTATATTGATCGAGGGAGGTGATTCTGCCCCTCCACTCTCGTGAGACCCCACCTGGAGTACTGCATCCAGTTCTGGAGCCCACAGCACAAGAAAGATATGGATGTGCTGGAGCGTGTCCAGAGAAGGGCCACGAGGATGATCAGAGGGCTGGAGCACTTCTCCTATGAAGACAGACTGAGAGAGTTGGGGCTGTTCAGTCTGGAGAAAAGAAGGCTCCGAGGAGACCTTATTGTGGCCTTCCAGTACCTCAAGGGGGCTACAAGAAAGCTGCTGAGGGGATTTTTAGGATGTCAGGTAGTGATAGGACTAGGGGGAATGGCTTGAAGCCAGAGATGGATTGGTTCAGATTGGACGTAAGGAAGAAGTTCTTCACCATGAGGGTGGTGAGACACTGGCACAGGTTGCCCAGAGAGGTGGTGGAAGCCCCATCCCTGGAAGTTTTTAAGGCCAGGCTGGATGGGGCTCTGAGCAGCCTGATCTAGTGGGAGATGTCCCTGCCCATGGTGAGGGGGGGTTGGAACTAGATGATCTTTAAGGTCCCTTCCAACCCTGACAATTCTATGACTCGTAAGATTGTTTAAAGCGTTTCCCTTATTCTCTTTTGCTGGAATCACAGGCCTTGCTAAATGTCCATGAAACACTGAATTCATTGAAACACTGAATTCAGTCCCCTAAGGCCCCAGAGGAAGTCATGATAAAGGAGGAGTCTGCCCTGATTGATGAGGAGTGGGTTAAGGATCAGTTTGAACACTTGGACATTCATAAATCCATGGGCCCTGATGGGATGCACCCACGGGTGCTGAGGGAGCTGGCGGGAGTCATTGCTAGGCCACTCTCCATCATCTTTGGTAAGTCGTGGGTAACAGGTGAGGTGCCTGAAGACTGGAGGAAAGCGAATGTCACTCCAGTCTATAAGAAGGGCAGGAAGGATGACCCGAGTAACTACAGACCGGTCAGCCTCACCTCCATCCCTGGAAAGGTGATGGAACATCTTATCCTTGACACTGTCTCTAGGCATATCAAGGATAAGAAGGTTATTAGGGGCAGTCAGCATGGCTTTGCCAAGGGGAAGTCATGTTTGACCAACCTGATAGCCTTTTACGAAGACATAACCAGGTGGATGGATGGTGGCCATGCAGTGGACGTGGTCTACCTGGACATCAGCAAGGCCTTTGACACCGTCTCCCACAGCATCCTCATAGGTAAACTGAGGAAGTGTGGTCTGGATGACCAAGTAGTGAGGTGGGTCGAGAACTGGTTGAAGGGAAGAAGCCAGAGGGTTGTGGTCAATGGGGCCGAGTCTGGCTGGATGCCTGTGTCTAGTGGGGTCCCTCAGGGGTCAGTGCTTGGGCCGGTGCTGTTTAATATATTCATCAATGATCTGGATGAGGGATTAGAGAATGTTGTCAGCAAGTTTGCTGATGATACGAAGTTGGGGGGAGTGGTTGACACACCAGAAGGCTGTGCGGCCATTCAGAGAGACCTGGACAGGCTGGAGGGCTGGGCGGGGAGAAATCTGATGAAGTTTAATAAGGGCAAGTGTAGAGTTTTGCACTTGGGAAAAAATAACCCCATGTGCCAATATAGGTTGGGGACTGCCCTGCTGGAGAGCAGTGCAGGGGAAAGGGACCTGGGGGTTCTAGTGGACAGCAGGATGACCATGAGCCAACAGTGTGCCCTCGTGGCCAAGAAGGCCAATGGCATCCTGGGGTGTATTAGAAGGGGAGTAGCAAGTAGGTCAAGAGAGGTCCTCCTGCCCCTCTACTCTGCCCTGGTGAGGCCGCATCTGGAATATTGTGTCCAGTTCTGGGCCCCTCAGTTCAAGAAGGACAGGGAGCTGCTTGAGAGAGTCCAGCGTAGAGCCACAAAGATGGTGAAGGGAGTGGAGCATCTCCCTTATGAGGAAAGGCTGAAGGAGCTGGATCTCTTTAGCTTGGAGAAGAGGAGGCTGAGGGGTGACCTCATCAATGTTTATAAATATGTCAAGGGGGAATGTCAGGAGGATGGAGCCAGGCTCTTTTCAGCGGCGTCCACTGACAGGACAAGGGGCAATGGGTGGAAGCTGGAACACAGGAGGTTCCAGAAAAATATGAGGAAAAACTTTTTCACTGTGAGGGTGACTGAGCACTGGAACAGGCTGCCTAGGGAGGTTGTGGAATCTCCATCTCTTGAGACATTCAAAACCCGCCTGGACGCGTTCCTGTGCGCTCTAGTGTAGGTGATCCTGCTCTGGCAGGGGGGTTGGACTAGATGATCTTTGAGGTCCCTTCCAACCTTTAACATTCTGTGTGATTCTGTGTGTGATTGCCAATGTACCACCATAAGAACGTAGGTCCTAGAATCATAGAATTGTTTGGCCTTGGACACTTCCAGGGACACGGCAGCCACAGCTTCTCTGGGCAACCCGTTCCAGTGCCTCGCCACCCTCACAGTGAATAATCCGTTCGTAACATCTAATTGAAATCAACCCTATTCCAGCGCAAAACCGCTGCCCCTTGTCCAGTCGCTACACGCCCTTGTGGGCAGTCCCGCCCCAGCTTTCCTGTCCTTTTTCCCCTCCGCCCGTTCCGAGCTCTCCCGCCCGCCCGGCGCTGGGGGCCCGGGAGGGCACGGGGGAGCCGCGTGGGGGAGGTGCGGCGGCTGCTCCCCGCGCGCGGACACGGGCCTTCCGCCGTCACCCCGCGGGGCGCCGGCGGCTGCTCCCGATGCAGAGGGAGGGCGGCGGCGCCGGGCCACCGGCTGGGAAACGGCCCCTTCCCCCTGCACCCACAGACGGGCCACGCCGCACCGCGACCACCGGGGCTCCCAGGACGGACGGACGGACGGAGGGAGGGCCGCGGCTCCGCCGAGCGGCCAATGCGCTCCGCCTGACGTGGCGCTGGCCGCCGCTACCGGGGAGGCCGCCACCGCCGCCAGCCCACCCCGCGGCCGTTAACGGCACCACGCCGCCGCCCCGTCCTTCACCCAGCGGCGCGGCCAGAACGGAGGCGCGCTGCGGCCACCTCTCCCCGCCCCAGCCCCGGGCAGCGCCACAAAGGGCGCCCGTAGCGCACCCTCGCCCGCTGGCGCCCCGGCAGCCCCGCCTGGCACCTACTCTTGGCCTGGCTGAGGTGCAGCGAATGGTCGGAGACGGGCACACGAGCCGCCTCCCCGGGGTAGACCTGTCCTCCCGCGTAGTAATGGCACTGCTCGTCCCCGCGCTGCCGCCCCGGGCGCGGCTCCTCCGCCTCTGCCGCCTCGCCTCCCGACGCCGCCGCCACCAGCAGCAAGAGCAGCAGCGGCGCGGAGCGCCGAGCCCTCGCCCCGCTGCCCGCCCGCAGCCCCCGCCGCGCCGCCTCCATGGCCCGCCGAGCGAGTGCACGTCCCTGCGGCGGCGAGGGGCGGCGGCGGGGGGGAGGAGCTTGGCCGGTGCTCTCGCACACGCTCCCAGCCCCACGGCCGGCCCCCTGCTTCTTTGCCGCGGCTGCCCGAGGGGAGGCGGAGGCCGGGGGCCCGCAGCGCAGCAGTTTGCCCGGCACCGCCGGCCCTAGCCGCGGCCTGTCGGTGGGGCCGAGCCGCGCCCGCCGCATGGGGCCCGGACGGTGTCGGCCGGGCTGCGGCCTCGTGGTCGGGCCCCGGAGAAAATGGTACATTATGTGTCTAGAGAAAAAGGGAAGATAGATGTGCATGTGGAGAGAAAGCGGGCATGTAGTCTGGTGCGTGTGATTGCAGAAGGAATGTCTCTGCCGATATTGTGAGATTTACCGCCCGGTGTCGCTCTTATCTGTGGCAGCGTGGGTTCTGTGGGTATTTCATCACTCGCGGTCAAGTGCAGCTTGTAGGTTCTGGCTTAATGAATATGTGAAATGTGAAAAAGCAATGCTGCCTGAGGTCTGAAAGCTTGGACGTCTGCCCACTGGGCAGCAGTTTGTGAATGAGTACGGTGCAGCGCACGTGGTGGCGGCGTTGGGAGTGCGGCTGAACAGAAATGAGGCTACCAAGAGCCCTGCAGTTCAAAGAATCACAGAATCCCTGCTCATGGCGGCGAGGTTGGACAGGATGACCTTGAAAGATCCCTTCCGACCAAAACTGTTCTACAGTTCTGTGATCACAGAATGGTTTGGGATAGAGAGGACCTGTAAAGGTCATCTAGTCCAACCCCTTGCAATGGGCAGGGACATCTTTAACTAGATCGGGTTGCTCAGAGCCCCATCAAGCCTGACCTTGAATGGTTCCAGAGATGGAGTTTCTACCACCTCTTTGGGGCAACCTCTTCCAGCATTTTACCACCCTCAATGTAAAAAAAATATTCCTTATATATAGTCTAAATCTGCTCTCTTTGAGTTTAAAACCACTAGCCTGTGTCCTATTGCAACAGGCCCTATTAAGAAGTCTGTCCCCATCTTTCTTATAAGCTTCTTTGTATGTTGAAAGGCTACTATATGGTCTCTCTGGCCTGGAGTCTTCTCCAGGCTAAACAACCCCAACTCCCTCTTTCTTCACAGGAGAGGTGTTCCAGCCTCCTGATCATTTTTGTGGCCCAGGTGACTTGGTTCAGGTTTGCTCTATGAGCTGTCAAGGTCATTTTGCTCAGTGCCAAGTAGATTGTAGTTCATATTACAAAATAATTACGTATTTGTCACACGTAAGCATATCTAGAAGGTAATTCAACAGAGCGTTTAATAACAAGCTTTTCAAGACAGTGAATAGGCTGTGACAAGATCTAGGTAGGGTTTTGCAGCACAATGTCTGGTCAAAACAAGTTATTCTAGACATATCTATTTGACTGGGACAGTTCAGGTCATCTGTCAAGTGTATCAGTTAAACTGGGATCCTTAATTAAGATGTGAATGATCTGTAGCTATTCCTTATCCTAAGTGGGAACACCACTGACCTTTTGCGCTTGGAGCACCATGGATGCCGGGACCCTCTTCAACTACTCTCCAGAAGGAGCTCTTTTCCTTTCTCCTGTCTTGTCATGTTTGCCTTTAAATTCCAGTCCCAAGTTCTGCAGGTTGAGGATCATGCTTGTAAAATGCCCTTCATACTGTTACTGTCACAGTAATAATCTGACTTGGATGTATTTCCCCACCTGAAGGGATTGAAGATTTCTGAGGATCAGAAGGATAAGGGCTCGGAACAACCCTCTGATGGCTGTGGAAGCAAAATACCAACATAGCTATCACTGTGTGTGAAATTATAAAAAATTGTATTAAATGTCTGCCTATGGGGGAAATGGATTTGATGCCACATGAGATCCCCTTGTCCTGTTTCTTCACAGTGAGTTGATGGGGGCCATTCTCTAATTATACCTCCTAAAATGTTGGAAGCAGGATAAAATCTGATCTTCTCTGTGCTGCTGTGTAATATTGACTTCTTTCCCCTATCATTAAAGGGAGGATGTACAAACCCCGTTTGCTCATGTTAAGCACTCTGGCTCTGGTGAAAAAAGCACTTCGACAATCTTTGTACTCCCACTGATTTCAGATTCAGGCGTGTCTTACATTTCAGCTTGCTAAAATATGTTGATAGATTACTGTTTTACATAATCTAAGAGTACTGAATTTAATATCAAACTTTCCTCAGTCTCACTGCTTGTAAGGGAAGTGACAGTCATGGGCTCCCTGAGTTCACAGAGAAAGTTATTTTGGTTGTCCCTGCCTTTCTCTTTCTGCTGCCGTTTTGTGCCATAGAAAGTAGTCATATAGTGAAGTTAAAAAAAATGAGCAGTTGAGTGGTATGCACTTTGCATAATAACATCTCTCAGTCGAAAGATATTCCCAAATGCCTGTGGAAGAGAGAGATAAGCAGCAAAATCAATGCAGTTAAAATAGAAAAGAGCCAGGTCTCTTGTTAGTGGAGAAAATGCTGAAGGACAAAAATGGCGTTTATCTGCAGAATATAATATTAGTTAAATAGCACTAATTTGAGGTTCATATATGATTAAGTATATATAGACATGGAACAGAGTTCAAAAGAGCAACAAGAAAGACTTTCTGGCTGCTGCTGTATGTCAAGACTTCTGCAAGTGATTAAAAAATGAAGAATTTCGTAAATGAAGCCCCAGATGAAATCCAAATATCTATCACTCTTCAGTGTCCAAACGGAGAACACAGGCAGCCTTCTTTCTTTGCCCAGTGATGAAATATTTGAACTGAATGCTGATTTTTGTTTTTAAATTGGTGAAATTAAGTGATGCTTTTAATAGGCAATAAGAGAAACACCGTGCTACACTCATCCAGTTATGCTGCTCTTCTGAAGTTGGTGGGGTTTACCATGTGCTAAAGGAAAACCCTTAAATCTTTCCTTTCTTTTAACAGGCTGCGTTCCTGCATGCCATGCCATATTCAGGCCTGCAAGGGTGGTTCAGTTTTGACAAAGGGCTTGGTTGTCGCAGAGAGTCATTGTCATGGTGCCACTAAATTTATGGAAGCAGAGAGTGATTTAGTCTTACAAAGCAGTTTAGAAATGGTTATGGAGTGTTTTTCTGTTCTTGCTTATAGTAATAAAATACTTCACTGTCATTTAAATGACCTAATATAAAAATATCTTGGAAAAATTAGTATAGTATATTGTAGCAAGAGGCCTTGTTGCCATTTCCTGGAGCAGATGGAGCAGATGTTCAATATTGTGCTGGTGAAACTAGCAGTTGGTTTTACCCTCCTCATGGTTTACAGGGACATTTTAACAAATAGATTGCATTGTTTGTCACACGTGGCAGAAAATCTATAGTGTAGAAAACTGCTCGAGAAAGGAGGGTAGAAAACATCTGTTTTGTAAGTGGTTTTGAATCAGAATGACCAAAATTAAAATTACCAGTTAGAGAGGTCGCCTCCTTTTTGGCTTCTGATAAGGCTAAACTGGTGGGACCAGCTGTGTGTGCACTGACTGCAAAGGGTCTTAAAAGAAAAAATGTATCAGCATGAGAAGTGCTGGGTGATGCCGTTTGCTTTGATGGGAACTTCGTCCTGACTTCTAACTGCTGCTAATGTTGTTAGCTAGCTGAAGCAGTATGGCTGAGTACATATCAACGTAAACTTGTTAAAACCCACCACTCGGTAGTGTAGAGGTGTCATAGAAATATTTACTCCCGTAACCTACCTTTAGGGAATGTGATAGGGTTTGGAGCTGAATTTATGTTTCTCCTCTGCAAACGCACCTGCCATAGAAAAGTTCTGCTTCATTTCTTTTCCTTTCTCCTCCAGCTCTGCTCCTTGCAGCATCAGTGTCAGAAATCCTGCGGGGCCTGTGTGACGGGACCGGGACTGAACATGTTATTTACGTGTTTGACCACGCAGGGCAAAAAAAGGGTGATCAATACTGCGAGTCACTGCGCAACGTAGGGATACAGTTCCTGAAGCACCACCCGTTTCAAGTTTTCTTCTGACTCTGTAAGTGCTGACAGAATCTAGGAGTTTGTGAATATAAACAAGTATTGTGGAACTGCTGTGTTGACCTAATAAATACTGTAGTCCATGCGAGGTTCTGTCAGTTTTCCTGTGTCTGTAACCTGGGGGATGGGTTGCAAATGTTTACACTCTGGTCCCATTTTTTTCTTACTTTAACAAGCACATATTCAAACAAAGTGCTCAAAATGTCTCTGAGCATTAGCACAATTTTTGAGGAGTCACTCCGACAAGTGAGGACGGAGAAAGTCAATGCTGAACACCACCTGTTAGATGTATGCTGTGCTCTACAAGTCAGTGGACTATGAAAAATAGTTGAGGTATTGCACCAGAAAAACAACCCTGGGTGCCTGGACTTTGGCAGGGTGCTGCTGATGATCCCCAAGACTGTCGCACCCAGGAGCTTGATAGCCAAAATAACCCAGCTAACTTCAGCTGGTGCTGCTGACCAAGAGAGACCTTCAGCCACAGAGCAGTAATCCCACTGTGTCATAGAATCCTAGAATGGCCTAGGTTGGAAAGGACCTTAGAGGTCATCTAATCCAGCCCCCGCGCCATGGGCAGAGACGCCTCTCAGCTAGACCAGGTTGCTCAAAGCCCCATCCAGCCTGGCCTTGAACACCTCCAGGGAGGGGAATTCCACAACTTCTCTGGTGTCGGGTGTAGTGTTCTCCATCAGTGTCATTGCCGGTGATTCACAGGCTCCTGCCCTTGAGGTCCTACCCATGGTTCTGCCTCCTTGAGTCTGAACTGAGACTGGCGTACTCTGGTCTAAGTCTCAAGCTTAGTCAGCCTCTGGGAAAAATTTGTCACCTCATCTCAGGCAAAAAGCAAAGCTGCGTCCTGCCCTCACTGGTGCCTGCACCGCAGCCTCAGGGATGGAAAGAAACCCACTGGCAACCCAGTTTCAAATTCTCTCAAACCAGAGCAGAGACAGATGTTGCTGATGATTGTCAATGACACTTGGGTATGCCTCTTCTGTGCGTAGTCACTAAAGCTCAGGCTTATGGCTGTGCTAGCTGCCTTGCATTTGGGCTAAGTGGAAGAAAATGAAAAGTTTAACTGTTGTTGCAAAGGCAGATCCTACTGCCTGAAGCATGGGTGATCACATCAAGATCTGCGAAGGAGAGGAGGCTCCATTCCCGTGATGCTGGGATACCGTGGTCTTAAAAAACTCCCAGTTCCTCTCCTTGTGCCTGCCTGCCCCTCTTCAGTCTTCGCTTGAAATGCTTTTTGTATTGTCTATTTTCTAGCACTGTTGTGTGTCTAAATTTGCCTTTCTCTTCTCTTTGGACTTGTGAAAGAGAAAAATGGCGTTTGATCAGAAATGTTCATGCACCTTGATGTGTTAGTCGCTTTTACATTGCTCACTAGGTGGCAGTAAGATGCTGTAATACCGATTAAAAAATTTGAAGAGGTGTTATCCAAGTGCCTGAAATTTCCTAAAATCTGAAGATCTGGTACCAGAAGCACTTTTTCTTTTTTTTCTCTTTTCTTTTCTTTTCTTTTTTTTTTTTTATTTCTTTCTTTTCAAAATATATTATATTTTTTCTTTTTCCTTTCTTCTTTTTTTCTTTCTTCTTTTTCCTTTTCATTTTTCTTTTTTTCCTTTTCCTTTTATTTTTTTTTCCCTCTAAAATACAATCTCCACAGGTGTAGGAAATGCAAGATGAAAATCCATAATCAATACTCAAACAACTGTCATTCCTGTAAACTTGTTACAGCAATAAAGGTAATCAACCTGATATAATTTTGTAGTAAGAAGTTTTCTCTATTATGCCTCTGAGAGTAAAGATGCTGGGGACTCTCAAGTAGTCTCTTAAAAACGAGGACCCAGTAAAAAACCCAAACAAACACCGTAAGACTTGTGGTGAAAGAGGTGGAGATTTGTAACAGAAGATAACTTCTAACCTGCTCACTATGAAGTGCTGAAATCAATATTGGATCTTTGTTTCTGCTTCCTTCCTTGCTAGCTACATGCCAGTTTTCTGGGAGTTTAAATTCTGGGTGTTTAAATAGCAATCCAGAAAGCTATCATTTCTGCTTTAACTAAGCTGACTGGAGTGCACAGGCTCTCATTCTCTGCAGCTTCAGAAATCTCTGTGCTCCATTTAGAATTGCTGTAAATAAATGAAGGCTTTACTATTTTTTTTTTGTGGTAACATCCTCATCCCTTCCAATTCGATTTTGCATACATTTCAGAGATTCAACTATTTCAGCTTGTCCTCTTGGTGTAATGCAAGGACCTAGAGGTTTCCTTACAAAGCAAAGTTTCTTTGTCATTGGAAGGGAAGTAGATTTAATATTTGTGTTACCCAGACCATAGGTATATGCTTTGAATCTCCTTCAGTTGGCTCCTGAATTAGAATAGTCTAATTTAGCATATAAGTTATGTTGATAGTAAACTGCACATTAATTTAGGCCTTTGCTAATGTAATCCCTGTTTGAGTCAAAGCTCCTGCTCTGCTTTGGATCATCAACTCTCCAAGGGCCTTGGGAAGCCATGCGTCTGTGCAAGAGCCAATGTTTGATCTAGCACAGCTAAACTCAAAATTGGGAGCTGTTGATTTCCCATAATTAAAGGAGAAAAGGTCAACGTTTATAGTTAGGAGTTTTATTTATTATTATGTGCTTACTTTTTCTGGAGAAAGGCATCATTCTTATAAGTTCGGAAATGTTTGTAAGTTTACAAACTCTTAAATGAAAGCATAGGGATTTCAAGAAATCTGTAAGTATTCAAGAAATACTATAGGCATTCATGGTAGTACACTTAAAGTATCCTACCTATGTGCAAAGCATTTATATTTTTATACAGAATCAAAATACAGAGGACAGTGTTTAGAAGAGACTAATACTTGTGACAGTTGAGGGCAGCTGGTTTTCTTGTATGTGCTGCTTTCGAAGCCTAAAATAAAGCATGGTATGCAATTTATGCACTGAAATCATAACATAAGAGTGAAAACCTAAATACTGTGACTGTTTTCTTCACCATGGAGTCTAAAGCGATAAAAAAGGGAATGGATCTGGGTAATATGAAAATAAAATAACAGTTCTGCCCATGCATGGTTCCTGCTGACGCTGAGGGTTGCTCCCTGTGTGCTTCGAGGCAGCAAAGCCTGTCCTCAAACACGGGGATGGGTATGTCCAAACCGCTCCAGAGCTGCAGCTGTCTTGTCAAAAATTTATGTCATCTCTGCTGTTCTCTTAGTGCAAGGAGCTACTAGATAATTCTACCTATTTTAAAAGTATTTTGAAGATGCTAAATGTTGCTGAGATGAATAATGTGTTGGCCTTCTGCACAGCTAGCTGTTACATGGTGTTATTCCTCAGGCCTATGCTTTGAAATAGTTGTTATGAAAAGTTGGCTGAGGGAGCTGACATTCCCAGTTAAGAAAGCTGATAACACAAAATAGTTTGTGGGGCAGTTCCTCTCTTAGACCTGGGTGTTGATTTCTGAGATAAGATTTCTGCCAGATGGTATTTTTAATGGAAATTAAACGAGCAGCACTTTAAAAAAAGGAAAAGTCAGATTCCATATGTCCTGATCACCCTGTAGGAAAGCAGACTTCAAGGCTGTTTGCGACATTTGCTACCATTTCACAGAGGGCTGACACAATGCTTCTTGTGCTGGTGAGTCTGCAGCCACGTTACCCACAGACCGGAACCTCTTACTGTTTAGCAGTGAATAGTTCATTTCTAAAACGCCTCGTTAAAAATGCCTGACTTCATCTCTTCGGTGATTTCATTTTTATTACCCATAAGGTCAGTTTACTTACTGGAAAGCTGGAGTTACAGCCAGAAACAGCCGTGGCAAGTTGGCATCCATACTGAACAGGCTGGGCTCTGCCAGGGGGTTTGTGCTGGATTCCCCCCCCTGGCAGGGGCAGTTGTTATTGCAGGAGGTTGCTGTCAACAGCAACCCAGGGTATGTCCTGCCTCGCCAAGATTTTTTTCTTGTTGTTGTTTTTGAAAAATTACAAATGCAGCACGAGTATAAGGCTCCAGATGACAGAAAGTATAGCCTGGTCAGTAAATGTGATAAATCCTTCTACAACCACTCAAAGAAAACATGAGCCTGGGGTTGTCCATTTTTCAGATTTCTAAAGATTTTCCCTGAATGTGAAGCCTGCTGTCAGTGATGGCAGTGGTCCCGCAACAGAAGAGAACGAACTTTGCTGCGCAACAGTCATCTGCTTCTTGGCAGACTAGCGAGGGAAGTGGTTGGGCTGAAACTGCCCCCTTTCCTCACCCCCAGTGGCAAATAACAGCCCCACACCTAGAAGAAAGGAAATGATGAGCCCTATGCATTGAGCTTTTGTGAAGTATTGCCAAATCTAGATGTTAAAAGGTTGGGAGATGGGAGGCAGTAATGGTGATAGACTTGGAGGTCTTTGAACCTGTCTGGTTCCTCGTGTGTGTGTAGGGTTCACATGTCTGGGCTTCCATGGAGGCCTCAAACTGTTGTTTGCTTTAAATGAAACACGAGTTTTCCTGTAAATGTGAGAATTTGGAAGGAGGGAATTTGGGCAAATAAGCCTTTGGATAGCTGGAGGCAGAAGAGCCTCCTTCTGCCATGGGTCAGATTTGGTCTTGGCTCTTAGGCCAAGGTGACTGTAAGGGCAGAGCGCATGGAGTTCCGTGTGGCTGCTTAGCTTCTGCTGTGCCTGGGCTGCCTAGGGAGAGGCCAGCAGCTCCTTCCACCCTCCCTTGCCCAACAGGCTGGGAGATGAAGCAGGATCAGGGCTCTTTTCAGAGAACAGTTGGAGAGAAGGGAGTTACAGGCATTGCTGGGAGGAGTCTGGCGATACTCTGCTTCCACTCTGCCCAATGGACCCTCCTGCCCTGGTTAAATACCTCACAAGAGCTGGGCCAGGGCTGGGTTTGGAGGACTGTCATCTCTGAAAGGTGGACACAAGCACCTGAGGGAATTAGCGTGGGATAGAGACTCGAGGAAGCTGAGCTGAGGAGTCTGGGCATCAGCAATGTATCAAAAGACACAAATATTGCTAAAATGTTATATGAAACAAATGTTGATGGAAAAAATGAAACTTTAGTGAAGTACGCAGAGTTGGAAGCATTGAAGTACTGAAATATTCATTACACTTGTGTCTTCCTGCCTTCTGGAGAGCTACAAAGGGAGTACACTGAATTTTGCTGTAAATGATACCAGTTACTGAGTAGTGATGCTTACTGTAGCCCCAGTGACATAAATGGTCCTGTCCACAGAGTTTTTGTCTGAAGTGACATGTTGGAGGGTGTTTCACAGCAGGAAAGTAGTGCAACCTTACCTGCCTCACCTTGCAGTTTTGAAAGTACTGCGAAGCTCAAAGCATGTATTTTCACAATGTTCCATGAGCTCGTATGACTGTCTTTATGTACGTGTATGCACATAGACACATACTTGTGTTGGTGAGAAAATTCAAATTAATTATTTTTCTTCCACTGGAAGGTTTTACCTCTTCAGTGGTGAATACTCCATTAATATTAGCATACTTCATAATATCTGTTTTCAGAGACAGGAACATTTTTAATCTCCAGTCTTATTTCATATGAGCGGATAGAGATCTACCTGTTAACTAGAGCATTGGTATCTTCAATTATAACGGCATACTTGTGGGTGTCCCTGTGTGGTCTGTTTTCTGACTTCTCATCTGGAAGTCTTTATCTTTGCTATCTTATCTGTTTGATACCTTCTGGAAACAATTTTCTCTTTACTCCACTTCATAAACTTCTGCATAAACTAGACAGGAGGTTCTGGGCCACTTCTCACATTTTGTAATGAATTTTCTGATTGAATTCTTTTACAGATAGAACCTCATACGTGCAGTGCAGTGCCTAAGGTCCTGATGGATTTTTACTGATTGCATGTATAAAGCTCTAAGAACTTGTGATTTACTCTGAAAAGCTAAGTTGACACTGAAACTTGCAAATTTATATTTTCCAAGACATTGAATGAAAAATCTGAAAAGGGATAAGAATAAGATAAGAATAAGCCTGTTAACATAAAACCAGGTAAAATTATAAAGAACTAAGTATGTTCGCATGGTTAATTTTTATGTGGAATAACCACAACAATTTGAGATGCCTACCAGATCTGTTGACAAATAGCTGTATGTTATTAGAAGAACTCTGTCACTGGCATTAATTTAATTAATGTCTCAGGCTTTAGATGAGTAGCCGTAACACTAAGATGATTAACCTAAAATCATAAAGGAAAGGGCCAGCATGGTCATGTGGGTTCAAAATTTTGATCACTGGGCAACCCATGTGAATTCTAAGTTGGGCGTTTGTAACTTTTCTTAAAACACAACTCTATTGTGTAATGTTCATTGGGGTGGCTGAACGTGGGGGAGAAAGGCATAGCCTCACCCCCATGAAAGCAGATCCGTGTCCCTCTGGGTGAGGTCCAGAAGGGCCTGAGCTCACAAGGGAGGTGCAGCCCGGCTGTGGGAGAGATCTGGCTGCTCAGGACAAGATTATCATGCAGGAGGTGTTTAGGGGATTAAGAGTGGAAGCAAGCCACAGAACTCAGCAGCTGAAGGAAAAAAACCACAGCAGTGTTCACGGGGAAAACTTGTGTTGGGGAGGGAGACCACTACTGTAAGCGGTATGAGTTGCTGCTTGTGGCAGCCACTAAAAAGGGAATCCCCAGGAGAAGGAACAGAGCTTGGCATCATTCAGAAGAGCAAGTGGGGCCTCGTTTGCATGGTTTGGGCCAGAGGGTCTTTTAGTCATTGCAACTGCAGTATCCTCTGATTCAGCCAACTTTCAGTGGTGGAGCAGAAACACCCCCCACACACACTCCCTCCCCACCAAATCCACTGTACTATAGGACCACCAGAAAGGGAAAATGGTAATTTGACACCAGTCTTTAAAAAAAGGACTTTGGAAAGATGTCAATGTAGCTTTTGTCAAGAGAAATCGTGCCTGAGAGAAATCCGCTGCTGTTTGTCTGAAGCACTGACATGCGTGTGGATTAGGGTGATTTGGTTGATACATTGTGCTCAGATTTTCCAAAAGCTTTTGATAAGCTCCTCACTTGGAAGATCCTAAAGAAGCAAAACGGTAGCAGGATGAAAGGAAAGATCGCCTGTGGAACTGATGTGAGGGGTAGGAATAGACAGTCAAGTATTTCAGTGGGAGATAACAAGTGGAATCCCACAGGGATCTGCACTAAGATCTGCGATGTCTGGCATATTCATAAGTGGTCTGGAAAATGTGCTAAATAGTGACGTGCTGAATGTTTCTTTAGCTGAGTTATTCAGGATAAGAAAAATAAAAACCTACTTTTAAAAACTTGGAAGAATTCCACGATATCAAGTGGTGTTGCAATAAAATGGCAGCCTGCATTCGGTGCCAATAAACACGAAATAATGCACAAGGGAAAAAATAAATCTGACTATATGATGCTGAAGATGGGCTTTAAACTACCTCTTACCACCCAGGTAAGAGACCTCAGAGTGGCTGCCAGCAATTCTAAGACATGTTGGCTGAGAGCACAGCAATGCTTGAAAAAGCAAATAGATTGTCAGAAATTGCTAGGGAAGACACAGAAAACAAAATAATCATTTTGCTGTGCATTCACCTCTTGATTACTACGTGCTGTTCTGGTCTCCCCATCTAAGAAAAGGTATAGCAGGCAGAGAAGCCTGACAAGTGTTTTCAGAAATAGAGAACGGCTTCTGAATTGAGATTGATTAAATGGACTCTTTAGATGAGAGAAGAGAAGGTAGAAAGGCATGCGATAGCGGTGTTTGAAATCATGAGTGGCATGGAGAAAATAAGTAGCAAATGATTATTTGCGTTTCTCCCAGAACAAGAAGAAGGGACATCAGGTGGAATTACTGGGTAGTGGCTTGAGCAAACAACAGAAAACAACTTGGTTCTTGTGGTGTGTGATTAAACTGGAACCAGTCTCACCGTGTCTGCCAGGTCTCAAGAGGTTAGATGGGCTCAAAACCAATCAGATGAATTAACGGGAAAAAAAATCCATCAGGGGCGATTAGGCAGCAAGATGACATTTCTGCCTGAGGAACTGCCTGCGTGGCAGACTGCTGGATGTGGGGAGGAGAGAGTGGAGAAAACACCTGCATGGTTACCTCTCTTAAAAATTGTTTCCCTTGGTGGCTGCTGCTGGCTCCTGTCAGTTGCAGGATGCTGGAATAAATAGACTTTTCATCTGATCCGATATAATTCTTCTGCATAATGTTTTTACAAGGAATCAGTCTGGGAGAAAGGAACATAAAATACCCTAGAGACCTACAGTGACCTGAGCCTTGATCTTAACTTAAAGAATTTAGGCCTAGCCTGGATGTCCACTTGGAGTCTCAGGAGAGAAAGTATGCAGAAGGTCGCATTGATCTGGTCACCTGAGGAGGGAAGAGCCCCGAGGACTACTGTAATGAACCAAAGAGACACCCATACTTTTGGGTATTGAATTCCCTTCCTTGTAGGGTGAAGAACTAAAATGAATACCATTGCTGCACTTTGTTCATTATCCTGTGGTGCTTATTGGTGGGATGAAGAGAGTCACTTTGGAAAGGTATTGTGTCCTGGTGTTGCATGATACATGGCTTTCCTCATCCTGTAATTCAGTGTTTTGCAGTTCTCTGAAAGAGTTACTGCTCCACCTTTTGCATTGTACAGTTTATTGTTCTGCTTTCTGAGCTTGCGTATAACACACGTACAGGAGCAAGCCAAAATCTTGTCATTGGTTAGAGAATGCCACTTTAAAACAGCGACTAAACTACTCTGTAGTTAAAAGTGCAGCCATGAGGACTGTATTTTGGTACGAGAATAATGTCAAGCTGGAGTTAAACTGAATGTCTTTCTTCAGGGAGGGTAAATTTAATCAGGTTCTCAAAATCAAATTAAGGTGGAAATCAGTTTGGAAAAACACAAGAATTACAATCCAGCTAATGACCTGAGGTAATACTGGCAAGAAATTTGCTTTCACATTGTAGCATGAAAAATCGTATCTCTAAGAGGGAGCTGCCTGTAGCTCGTGATTGCCGAGGGTAGTTCAGAGCCCGGCATTTCCTTAAGAGAACTATTACAATGTGCCGCCCTTGC
The DNA here is from genome assembly GCA_020746105.1 of Trogon surrucura. Classification (NCBI taxonomy): domain Eukaryota; kingdom Metazoa; phylum Chordata; class Aves; order Trogoniformes; family Trogonidae; genus Trogon; species Trogon surrucura. The sequence continues at coordinate 89,363,349 of CM036617.1, read as the reverse complement.
ACCGTTTACTTCCCCTCCATTGTAGTAATACTGACAGTTATTATGCTGTGATCAAGCCTGTCAGTGTTTCTATCATAGTGTTATTTTCTAACTTGGCCGTTACTCTGGAAATATTTTCCCAGCCCAGCCTGAAACAGCCTCTGTGACTGGTGGCCCTCGAGTGATCCAAAAGTATCGTATTTTCTGCAGAAACACAGGCTCTCCTATGCGTGAGCCTTTGTAAGAAACATCTCTACATCTGGGAGTAGAAAATGGATCCTGCCTTTGGCTGCAACCTTGCTGCAGAGAGGGACTTGGATTTTAATGTACACATTAATCTGATTAACGTAGGTGAGTAGAGGGGCTTTGTTCAGTGTGGTTGGAAGGGGCAAGGTCTTTCCCTGCCATTTTCCTTCCTGTACAAAGGGAAGCCTTTGAAGGAGCTGTGGCTCAAAGGTACTGCTGCTATTCTCATCCCTGAAGGTGTTGCCCTTCAGGCATAAATTCGTCTCTTATTGATGGAAAATTAGGAGACAGTGGCCAGAAGCTGCAGCCATGATTCAGTAGGAAGGGGAAAAGTGCTGCTCTGATACTACCTGGAATTGCATTTAGCTTAAACCAGCATGGTGCCTTGATTTTCTGTGACCTTTACCCATCAGGAGTTATTAGCTAATTGAATTCAGAAGGTAACTCCCTAACTGTTTTCAAACTAAATTAACTTGCTTCAAGGGACCAACTTATGTTTGTATTTCCACAGAGATAATGAGTTTAGGCTTCAACTGAAACCTTGCCAGATAATGAGAAAAAAATAAATCAATGACCTCACTCTTATCTGGTCTTAACAGGCAGGCTTTCCTTTGCTAAAAGTGACCCTGAAACAGTCTGGATTGATTCACACAAATACTGAGCCCTGTGTCCTGCTAAGCAGAGCTGTCCTGGGGAGTGCTTTGCTCTGCAAGGAGGTCTAATCCAAACATCAGCAAAGATGCAAGTATTTGAAGTGAAGCTTTTCTTAGAGTCAAAATGAATGCTTCTGAGAAATTCAAATGATCAGTAAGATAAAGAGTTAAGGAGGAAACTACCTTCAATACTAATTAGAGGAAAAAATCCAAACATTCTCACACTTGTGCCTGGGATTGAACAGTCTTCATAGGCATATATTCTCTGATTCTCCAGACATATGCTTCTCTGATTATTTAATTATCTGGCATTGTTAAATAAGAAATGCTTTTCAGATGTTAAAGGGAGAATGTTGCCTGGTGAGAAGTGGTGAAGCTGTGTTGATGGAGATCTTTCCTCTGGTGCTTTGATTAATGGAAGAAGTAAACAGCTCAGCAATGTGCCCTTCCAGTATGTACCTCCTTACTCTTTATGTGTCTCTCTCAAATGAAGGTTAGATCTTCGGGTAAGAAATATCATTAACAATATTTTAACAGAATGTATGGGGCAATCTATTCAAGTATGCAGAGGTAGGAGTCAATTTTTTTTAACTACTGGTAAAGACACCAAGTTGAAAGTGAGCCAGCAGTGTGCCCTTGCAGCAAAGAAGGTGAATGATGCCTTGGGTGTCATTAGGCAAAGTATTGCCAGAAGGTTGAGGGAGGTGATCCTTCCCTTCTACTCAGCACTGGAGTGCTGGGTCCAGCTCTGGCCTCCCCAGTATGAGAGAGATGTGGACATACTGGAGAGAATCCAATGGATGGCCACAAAGATGATTAAGGGGCTGAAACATGTGACATACAAGAAGAGACTGAGATGTCTGTGTATGCTCAGTCTAGAGAAGAGAAGGCTTAGGGTGGACCTCATCAGTGTGTCTAAATACCTAATGGGGAGCATAAAAAAGATGGAACCAGATTCTTCTCGTTGGTGCTCAGTGACAGGATGAGATGCACAAACTGAAGTACAAGAAATTCTGTTTAAACATAAGAATACTTTTTTTTAAAAAAAATTATTGTTACTGTGAGAGTGATGCAACACTGGCAAAGGTTTCCCAGAGAGGTTGTGGAGTCTCCATCCTTGGAGATACTCAAAACCTGACTGGACACAGCTCTGAGCAACTGTTTCTTGCTGACCTTAGTCCGAGCCCAGAGTTAGACTGGGTGATCTACCTCCCAATCTCAACCAATCTATGATTTTGTGAACTCAGAATGTGTTTTTGCTCAGTGGTTAGAGCCTTCTCATAGAAAAAGGAGCTGAGAACAGAGCCCAGGTGTCCTCCAGGGATAATCGAAGAAGACTCCAGAAAGAGTTTCTCTCTGTCAAATCAAACTGGACTGCTCAAGATAGTTTTTTGCCCTTCTCCTGGAAAAAAAAAAAACAAACCCATCCAGCTTTCAGAGAACTTTCCTCCTAGGGACTGGCTGTTATTTCAGATTTAACAACCTGCTACCCATGAAAAGTGTGAAAGATTGGCCTTTGACCATAAGTGACTTGCACTCAGAGCAATCTTCATTGTGATGGTTTTGTAAATAATAATGCCAGCTTTCCATATTGTTTAAGATCATGGAATCACAGAATCATTTCAGCTGGAAAAGACCTTTAAGATCACTGAGTCCAACTGTAAACCTAATACTGTGAAGTCCACCACTAAATCATGTCCCTAAGCACCTCATTTACACATGGTTTAAATACCTCCAGGGATGGCACCTCAAACCTGGGCAGCCTCTTTCAATGCCTGACAATCCTTTTTGTGAAGACTTTTTCTTGATATCAAATCCAAACCTCCCCTGGAGCAACTTGAGGCCATTTCTTCTTGTGCTATCATTAGTAACTTCGGAGAAGAGCTGACTCCCCATCTCACTACAACCTTCTTTGAGGTAGTTGTAGGGAGCAATGAGGTCTCCCCTCAGTCTCCTTTTTCTCCAGGCTAAACAACCCCAGTTCCCTCAGCTGTTCCTCATAAGACTTGTTCTCTAGATGTTACAAGGGAGGCAGCAGAACCTTTCTAGCCTCTCTTAATCAGTGCTAATTGGTGAAATTCGTTTCTGGCCAGCATGAAATCCAATGACTGTCTCTTGGTGGTACTGTCACTGTCCACTGAGCAAGGAGGGGAAGAAGCTTGGGCTAATCTGTCCTGGACCTAAAGCAGGATGGTGGCTTCCCACTGAAGTGTCTGTGCGATAATCCTTTGCTCTGGGCGTACTCAGCTTCTGCTGTGTCCCTGACCCCTGTGGGCTGATTTATCTTCAGGTGGCCCTGATTGCACTGCATGCAAATGGCAGAAGCAGTGAGGCACATGAATGGACAGATGCGCGTGTTCCTAAATTTTGGTCATAACCTAGGTTTGAGGTAATCCCTGTCTGCTCAGCGCTGTGTGGACATGTTCAAGGACTGAACTTTGAGCACCAGAGGAACTTTAAGGCTGAAAATGCAAGTGCCCATAGACAAGTATGTAGCACTAGACAGTGAGTGTGTGAGTGAGACCCTCACTCTTTAGTTTTTGAGGCTCTGAGCATTGGACTGAAGTGCCTACAGAGGTCAGTCAAAAGCTAATTTCCCTCTAATCCCGTCACAGATCTCTCTCTCTCTCTCCCTTCCCACACCCCGCCAAGGGAAATATCTGCCTGTTCTCTTCTGCAAGTGCAGAAATGCCTGAGCCAGTGGTTGTCACATTTGCCACAGACAGGGAGCTGTTACAGTGGGATGAGCACCATGTTTCACCTCACCTGACCCAGGTGCAATCCGCAACTGTTGTGGCTGCTTGGATTTTTGGGAGCAGATAGTTGTTGCACTGGTTTGGATGCGCTGACTTGGTGGTTTCGGCACCAGTAGCATGGCCAAAAAGAATAAATGGACCTATTAGGAAAGTGATTTGATGTAAACATAGAATTAATTAATTCTAACAACATCAGGGGATAAAGTAAAATGGATGTAACACTCACATAAAATAATTCTCGTACAGAAATGAAATATCATGACTCTTAGAAGCTGAAAAACTTCAATGTAATGCACTTTGCTTTTCAAGTATTCGCAGTGGAAAGTTTTCTTTTGAGATGGACACATTTTTGTAAAAAATTGTGATTACCGAAATTAAATTAAAATATCATCTGCCCACCTTAAAATCTTTTAGTCTTTTTATATTTAATTTCATAGAAATTGATATTAAAAGAAATGTAAGATAAAAAAGTAGATGCATGAAAAGCTGCTTTCGGTCATTGTATCCAAGCAGTTGCCACAGCTCCTAAGTGACAACTTGAAGACCTTTATATATTCAGAGTGCTGTAGGAGCGTGAGAACTGAGGCTTTAGGGAGATTGTAGATTTTGTGCCAAGAGAAATGCAAGCCTGAGTTTCTGCATCTGGTAGAGATCCAGTCAGAGACCACACAGAATGCAATATGTTAATATATAAAACAAATAATTAATCAAAACTGTATTCACTGTGAAGAAGTTTGTAAGAAATTGGCTGCTATTTGATTCTAAATTGAATTAAATTGGTAATTTTATCAAAGAGTCAAAGCTGATCTATTCAGCTGGATGGATAACATCACACAGAAGCAGAATATTTATCTGATATGTGAACAACAGCCACACTGATTATAAATCTTTCATCTTAGTTATAATTTACTTCATGGTAACCAAACACTTCCTTTCCTTTCACATAAGCTGTTGCCCTGCCTGGGTAATACAGTTCGCTCCACAGCTGGGGCTCCATCAGCCTTATCTATAGTCATTAATGATCAGTAGTTACAGATGGCAATATCCCAGTCTCGGGAGAGTTAAAAAAATACACGAGTAATTTTATGTGTTATTTGAGGCATGTTTCCTTCCTGCATGAAGCTTGTGTGAGCTCACAGATGTTCACATTTGGACCCCAAGCACAAACACATCTGGTCCCCTTCTCAATTCAGGTCCTGAAACTAAAAAAGATGGAATTACCCCAGATGGTAAGACTGAATATCAGATAAAAGAAAAAGTTTGGATTCCTGTGGCTCTGGGCTTTGTGTCTGGGTTCTTTGCAGCCTTCTAAGGTGTGAGTCCCGAATGAAGCCTTTCCCACACTTGAGATATTCATAACTACTTGCTTTCTCTCTCTCGTGTGCAATCTGATTCCTGAAGAGGTGGGAGTTTGTTTGACAGCCTTTGCCTCACAGACAGCATTAATGAGGTCTTTCTCTTCCACCCACACCCAATTTTCCGGAAATATGTAGGAACTTAATTTCTTTGAGACTTCTTCAGAATTGGCCAATGGCCTTGCAAAAAGTTAGGGAATAGATACCTAAACAAAAGACAGTCACCAAGATCCTTGTTTCCTTAAGAAATGTTAACATTTTAGCTTTCACTCTTAAAATGAGAACCTAAGCTGACTGAAGGAATGCCTGCAAAGAAAAGTGCCTTTCTGCTCACGCAGTTCTTCAGACCTGAGACCTTTCAGGACAGGTCAGTGGCTGAAGAAGTCTGTCTTCTGGTGTCAAGGTGTCCTCTCCCGTGCTAGTTGAGTCCAGGGAAGTCTGAACATCAACTTGGCGCTGCTGACCTGCTGACCCATGACAGGCCTTCACGGGTTTCCTCTCACATCTGCAATCTTTGCTGACTCTCCCTTGCTCTACATTTCCTGGTGGTCTTGGGTTTAATGCCTGCCAGGGTATCCACTCTGAGCTGAAGGACGACATCAGTAACATGTGTCAGTGTGGAAAAATGTTCTTCTAGTTTAGTCCTTTAACAAAATATCCAGAGTTATGCTCTCCCCCTTCCTGCTCCCAAGAATCAAAAGCCTGAATAGATGGAACTGCTTGTGAAAGACCTGATATCCAAGCAGTCAGGTGCTACTGGTATCAAACTTCTTCCCTTGGAGGCTTTAAACTGGGCCATCCTTTCTTCTTCCTCCTCCAGCTACTGAATTGCCAAGTGCAGATGGTACTCTGTGCTGGGAATAACTCACCGTTTACAGTCACACACCAGGGCTACAGTCGCTTACTGTTTGTCTAGACGGTTTTTGAATACTCTTGCAGCCACAGCAGTGTCTTATTGCTGATGCCTGCTGAGTCTTCTGCAGGTACCTTCAAGCCTGAAACACTTGCCAGCAAACCTTGGCTCTCTTTTGTCCTTGCCCCAGAGCCTTGGCCAGATGCTGGGACTGGCAGGAGGAAAAGGTCCAGCAAAACATGGGCCAAAGTGGCAGTCCCAAAATCAGAGCAGTCTTGTGCCCCAACAGGGATTCTCTTTTTATACGATCACATGCTTAAAATGAAGTTTCATCAGAGAGTGCAGGGAGATGTATCTTCTGGAAACAGTTGTGCTTATGCAGGTTGCTACTAGGGTGTGGGAGGTGTCTGTTTCCTTTTTGTGAGGGAAATAAAAAAATTTCTTTTCAGAATTACCAGAAGATGTGATTTTGGACCTGTTTGATCCCAAAATCAAGATTTCTTGTCTGGTAATTCCTACCAGCTCCTTCTGCTATGTAGAGATGGGAAGGCAGCAGCTAATTACAGATGCTGTAATCTTTAACTTTCAGCAATACTGTTGAAAGAAAAACAGAGATAGTTTCACAGGTTTTTAGACTTCAGGTAGTTTAGTGGACTATCAAAATGGCATCACAGCAGCTACCTACAACTTACTGCAGATGGAAAACACCAATTTAATGTGGAGCTGGTACTCGTAATTACGTTCAAATTCTGCTTAAATAATGTTGTCCATATTTTCCATACTGTAAACGTGAAAATGAATTTGGCTGAAAGAGTGCCAATGTGAAGCAGCATATAATTTTGTTTTTGTTTGTGCTGTACTCTGCATAATTACTGTAATTATGCATATTAGGCTGTTCTGTGTAATGGCAGCAGAAGGTAGATAATTTTGTCAATAACTGTCTGTAGCAGCTTATATACATTTTGCACCATCCACAGAAGTGCTTTGAAGATCATTTAATACTGCTGATTTGCTCGTAATAGGTCAGAAATTATTGCTGCTGTTTCCAGAATGTCTATCCGGAGGAGATGTCTTCCAGAAAAAATCGGGTGCTACAAAAAACCTCCAGAATTTGTGTCTGAGGAAACAGAGCAAAAGAAAGGGAGCACATTTTCAAAGGGAGTGAAGTCTTTAATTAGCTGGTAGGGTTACTATCAGTACAATATGACAAGGAGCTGCAGCAGCTTTGAAATCCTTAGAGGTGTATTTCAGTTCAGATTATACTTTGCAAAAGAAATTGCAAATACACTCCGTGCCATTTACATTTTTTTCAGGTTTGGATGAAGATACTTTAATGATCCAACATGAAAACTTATTTTTTTCAAATGAAGATAAACAGAAGCATATTGATAACTGAGAAGGGAATGGAGGTGGGAATGCTGGAATCAGACAGAGTGAGTGAGGCATGAAGTGAGATGCTACCTGGGTAAAATCAGAGGTTCGAAGGAAAGGTGATATTTAGGAGGTGGTTCCTTCTAATGTTCAGGAAAAATACTTCAAATTTGCCTCTTCCAATGTATAATTGTCAGCCATGGCATTATGTTAGCTGGAGCCCTCAGCTGTTTTCCGAGAGTGTTTAGTGGTGGAATTGGCAGTGTTAGGTTTGCAGTTGGACTCAGTGATCTCAGGGACATTTTCTACCCTAAATGATTCTATGATTCCATTCTATGCACAGCAGTGGTGGCCGCGGTGCCAAGGCCAGCTCTTCTGCAGCTCTGGCACCGTTTGGCCACCCAGTTGTAATGGCTGAGCCATTCTCCACACTCAAAATCTTGACATGGTGGGTCCTGCGGAGCCAGCCCTGTCCTTCTATTTGAAATGAGAGTTTCTGGGTCACGGTCTGCAGATACTGTGACCTGGGAGAGCTGGGATCTCTATGCTGGTCATGTGCTCTCCGTGAGCAGCAACCTGCTTGGCAATCATTTTCACAGCTGTGTTGCCATCCCTGAGTGATGGAAATTGCACAAGGCTTTTCTTTCTTTCTTTTTTTTTTTTCCCTGATGAAAGAAACAGGGATGGATGGGGAGTGACTCATTTGTCAGAGAAGTTTGGAAACTAGTCACCGAATGCAGAAGTGGGGGTGTCTGGGGAGATGAGCAGGGCACAGGGTATAAAGCTGTCGTGATTCACTTCTGTATGTTATGCTCCGCACACTCATCAAATTAGAACTCGGTTCTGTGGGAAGGGATGCCTGAGTGACACTGCTGGTTAGATGCATTAAAAATGTCCTCAGCCCTGGCAAAGCAGGAATGCTGCTGCTAGATAAGAGCAGTTTCTCTGAGAGGATCTGCTCCTGCTTTATGTCTCCTCAGGTTGAAGGGATTCAGCCTGAAGTACAAGCTACATGAAAAATTTCAACGTCATTTTTAGCTCTGCTTCAACAGACATAGTTTGGCAGGGCTGATTGAAGATAGGCGGCCTGTGTGGGATACACCGTTATTTATCAGGTATTGATCTGGCAATAATAACCTGTGCTTTCCTGAGATGTCACGCTTGTGACTCCCTTCTTCTTTAGTAAACCTGACCTGCCACTTGCAATTCACTCAAAATGCAGCAGCGCACCTTATTGTGGATTTGAGCTAGCATGTTCATCCTGCTCTCTCTTCTCTTTTTGCCCAAATCAGAGGGGTTATAAATATAAATAACTCCAAAAGGGACTAGCGTTGGTTGTATGCAAGACCCTTTCCTTGATGTTTCCTTGACGGGACTCTGTGCTCACGTGCTGTGTGGGATTTTGTGTTTTGCCATCATGCTACAAGTCAGAAAGTAATTACAATTTTGCTATGGCAGCTCTGGCAAAAGGTCATTTATTCCCCTCTGAAATTCAGCTAAATTAATTTCCACTCTTAAAAGCAGCCACAGATAAACATATTTTTCCCTGAGTGATTTGAGATTATGATTGTTACTTTATTGACTGATGTGTTTTTCAGTCAGCCCACTCTTATTGTGTTGATTTTTTGGAGAATATTTAAGTTAATAAAATGTTATTTTGTCTTTGTTGGTCACCTCAGATGTATTTGTGCTCTTCAGATAAAATTGTTATTGCTTTAGTTACTATCTAAAAAAGTGGTTACAGAAGTTGCATAGCATTGTTTATCAGCACATAGTCCCAGGGAAGAATGCGTCATAATTTAAAAGTCAAGTCAAACAGGGTGAGAAAGTCCAGTCAAATAACAGAACATTGGTAAGAAAAGATAAAATTAGTCTGAAAATTCAGAATTAAATCAGATGATGAGATTTGACTGTAGACTAGTCAGGTAAGGAAAGTAGCTGGAATGTCATTGTGAGAATAAGAACAGAATTTGAGCCATACAAGTTAATAAGTTTTCTATCAGTTTCCAGGCTGATTAAAATTTGTAATAAGTCAATTTGCTTTTTGAATTTTTTGCTTTTAACATACATCAAACAGATGGATGCTTCAATTTTAAGTTTCAGAGCTACTCTCCAACAAGCAATGAATATTCTCCCTGTGTAGGTTTGTCCCTTCCCAATAGATTACCTGTGGTGGCCTTCCTGGGGGTTTAAGCATGTATTTATTATGAGCTGGGGTCCAGTCCAGTTTCTTTGCAGTTTGCAAATGTGGAATTTAGATTTAGCATTTGGTAGGCAGAAATCTCTCTAGCACTCCTTCTCCAGGATGGGTGAGACCTACTGTTGGGTTCTGGAATGGAAACTTTAGTTCTCTGTGGCTTTCTGGAGTCACTGGTGTGGCTGGGGCCAGTTCTGTTCAGGTGTGCCCAGGGTCTGAAAAACTGCTTGAGCCATTGCCCACAGTTTTTAACCTGTACTTTCACTCCTGAAATAAGTGTGTAGCAAAGAGGAGGCCACACAGATGGAAGCATAGACTCACTTTGTGCTGTGCTTCTGTGGGTGATAGGAGCAGCTCTCAGAGTGCTTCCTACAAGGTCGAGCAATCCAAGTGTACTTAAGAATTTAGATATACAGTTTCACTCTTTTTTTTTCAGGAGATCTTAAATGAAAGTCTGTCTTGTCGTGATGCATGAGACCTTAGTGGTATTACTTGCCTAAACTAAGTTCTCCAGCATAAAATCAACCAGATATTCAAACTTGTAGGGTGGAAAGTCTAAATGTCATTCATTTACTTCCAGGGACGTGACAGTCTTTACTGACTTCTTAACAATAGTGAGTTACTTGCACTCCTTGGAATATCAAAAACAAGAAGGAAAAAGGTGATCTAGGGAAAATGGTGTCACCTCATTTTTCTGAATTCTGAGTATCAAATTATAGCCAGTAAGCAAAGATACACTGTGTCAGACCAGGGGCCACCTAAACCGGTATCCTGCCTTTTGTACAGGAGAGGTAGTTGATCAAGAGAGGAAGATCAGAGAAGATACGTAGTGATATCCCCCTAAACACTCTCCCAAATACTGAGGATTTGTGGCTTAGGGTTTTCCTCAAAGCAGACCTGATGAAGTCTGTGGTCAGGTTTGGTACCCTGTTTTGGTTTGGCCTGGCTGGATTTCGGTGGCGGGGGGGGAGCTGCAGGGTGGCTTCTGTAAGAAGCTGCTAGAAGCTCCCCAAGTTTGATAGAGCCAATGCCAGCCGGCTCCAAAGAGGGACCCGCCGCTGGCCAAGGCTGAGCCTATCAGTAAGGTGATAGGAGAGGAACGCCTCTGTGAAAACATATTTAAGAACGGGGAAAAAGAACTGCGCCACAACAGCTGGCACAGAGATGGAGGAGTGAGAATCTGTGCAGACACCAAGGACAGTGAAGAAGGAGGGGGGGAGGATGAGCTCCAGGCGCCAGAGCAGAGAGTCCCCTGGGTCCGTGGTGAAGACCATGGTGAAGCGGGTTGTCCCCCTGCAGCCCATGGGCGAGGTGCAGATGTCCACCGTGAGGATCACTGCATAGATGTCCAACGAGGACTCCACGCTGTGTGGGTGGATCCCTGAAAGGGGACTGTAGCCCGTGGGAAGCCCGCATCAGAGCAAGTCGCTGCCGGAACCTGTAGCCCGTGGAAGAGAGGAATGCCCACGCTGGAGCAGGTTGGCCGGTGGGACTTTTGGGACGCTGTGGGTGGCTCACGCTGGAGCAGTTTCCCCTGAAGGACTGCGCCTCAGACTCACGAGGGGTGGGCTGCCCCTCGTGAGGTGTCTCACGTCAGGCAGTTTGTGATGAATTGCCCTTCGTGGGATGACTCACGCGGAGAAGAGAGCATGAAACTTGTCTCCCGTGAGAGGGACCCCACAATGGCCCTGGGGAAGAGTGAAGAGTCCTCCCCCGGAGTGAAGAAGCGGTGGAACCAATGTCGGATGAACTGACCGTAACCCCCATTCTCTGTCCCCCTGTGCTGCTCGGGGGGAGGAGGTGGAGAAACCGGGATTGATGTTAAGCCCGGGAAGAAGGGAGGGATGGGGGGAAGGTGTTCTGTTTGTTAAGATCTGTTTGCTCTTTCTCACTTCTCACTACTCCTCTCTGATTAGTTCTTTTAATAAATGTAATTAATTTCCCCAAAACTGAGTCTGTTTTGCCCGGGACGGTAAATGAAAGTGATCTCCCTGTCCTTATCTCAAACCCTGAACCCTTGGAAATATTTTCTCCCCCTGTTCAGCAGTGAAGGGGGAGTGAGAGAGCGGCTGTGTGGGTACCTGGCGGCTGGCCAGGATCAAACCACGACATACCCTCAAGCCAAAAGTCTCTTTGGACCTACTGCAGAAAGAACTCTGAGAGGAGCACTTGAGTGTCCTGTGTGTCACAAACCACCCTGGAGACCTTTCCTGCCCGTGAGAGGGAAGGTCACCTCCAGCTATGTGAGAAATGCTGAATTTTGGCCCATGTGGAACAATTAATAGAAGCATAGAATTGACTATGTTGGAAAATTGTTTATTACTGGAATTGTAACAACTGCTGGAGAATCACTTGTATAATTAGATTGGTGCAAATTTTTAAACCTGAATAGTTCCTTTATGTTAATAATGCTACCTGATTGTAGTGAAGTTGTCCTTTCTATTAGAAGTACAGCACAAACTTGCACAAGTTTTTAAAACTCTCTCAAACTAAATTAGGGTTTTTTGAGTACAAGCCCAATAGTGCTCAATGAGTAAAAACTTGATTATTTGCAATACTTAAATTTATTTACTTCAAGTAAATAGTAAGATATGAAATAAGTGATATGCTGAGTAGCTCATGGACAAATAAATTTCTTAGTTAATTTGCCAGTGTGTTCTCAAAGAAGAACATTCAGTTTTTGATAAAAAAAGCAGTTTAGTTGGTTTTTGAATGAGTCAGTTAATTTTCTGCTTACTGCAGCTTTACTTGGAGTGAACGATAATCAACTGAAAATTGCACAAGCTACTGTGAATTCTTTTCTTGTCAGTCTTATGGATTATAGCTCTGACTTAATGAAGAAAATCAATGTCCCCACATAATCAATATGTGAGAAACATTGTCCTTAAACTCCAATGTACTCCCAAATAAGATTTAGAGGTAGAAGTTTAGAAAAATTTTCAGGAAAATCTCTAGGTCTCCACCGTGCTTTTTTCATGTTAATGTGATTTCTTTTTCTTGTATATTGTGTATGTCTATAGCAGTAATGTACTATGACTTGCTTAATTATTTTCTTCACTTCTTTTGTCTTCAGCTATTACATCGGCATGTCCTGGGTAACACGGAAGTGCTTTCAAATGTAAGATCAGTGACTGAATTCTGTTACTTGTTTGTAGTTGTAGAACCTAAAAGCTAAGAAATTTACTCTTTTCCTTTGCCTTTTATTAGCTGCTTTCATTTTGCAATGTTTATTAAAACTCAATCTTTGACTGACAGGTATCTCCACTTACGTGCTGCCATAGGTACATAACTACATCAAGCACTTTCTGAATCAGTTTGGTTGCCACACAGTTGTACTTTATTAAAGTATTTAATATTGTAAGATGTTTTTAATGCTATGAGTCTTCACTGGATTTGAAGGCTTGATGTTTTCAGTTGATGTTGGTGCAGCTATAGGTAGAGATCTGCCATGGAAACCTACCAAGGGCTATATTGTCCATAAATCTCCACATGAATAGTGAGTTATCTATAGCAAATATCCACTCCACTTGTCCAATTCCACTGCAATGATATCATCCCTTGGAAGCTTTCTTAAATCATTTACCACCAGAATAGGTAGCAGTATTCTAGCTATGAGTCTTTAATAATATCTTTATATTATTATATTTATATATAAATGTAGACACAAATACACACGTGCATACAAACACACGTGTACAAAAAATAAGATTGCCATATGCAATTTTGCATGAGGGGTAGTTTTCTGTGTCTATGCCTATAGTTAAAACAGGATTTTCTCATTTCTTTTTAATGAGTGTCTGAATTACAGACTGGATTCTTTTTTTAGAAAAGGCATTCAGGGAGCAGTCTAATGTCCAAAGGAGAAGGCATGTAACTCTACTCATATGGAGATGCATGGGATATTTTGAGTGAATAGGCCATTGGAAGCATAAATGATGCTCTGTGATTTTTTTAAGCTTTTTTTTTTTTCATTTTTAAGAGAAAACATTGCTGTTCTTCTGACAGATAAAAATAGAAATTTTATTTAGGAGTAATATACAAGAGTACATACAGTACAGGAATATTTGACTTTCCTGACCTCTTTTGTTTTCTTTGCATGGTTACATTCAAGGTTGAAAGTGGCAGTATGCGCTGATGTAAATGATTTACCAGTTCCCTAACAGATTATGTTGAGAAGAAAACAACAAATCCAACAAGGTGAAAAAACAAGAAGGGATTAAATGCAAATATTTGTAGGCTCGTGAGAGAATACATGCTAAGTTCTGTCTTGCAAGAATTCATACTAGAAAAGTTCAGGCAACATGGGAATACAAATGTTTTTGTACACTGTAAATAAGCTCCTTTTTTTGAGGCCCTGTTGAAAGGAAATTAAGCCTAATGAAAAAGGATCATATTATCATTAAAATAACTTCGTAAAATAACATGGCTTACATAGCAGAGGGCAAAAGTCGTGGGGAGGGCCCTGCAGATTTACCGAGGTCCATTCAATCGTGTTTGGTGGAGATAACAGCAACTTGAGTTCCTGTTTTTAAAGCAGCACAGATGGTCAGATAAAGGAACAGAGAAAGAAATAAAAAGTCTAGACATTTTAAAGTAGATGTTAACTTGATTTTTTATTCTTATTTAATCTTTAAATTTCTAGACTAAAAGTGTGGGAGGGCCTGCCACTAGCAGGGCAAGGCCAGTGAGCCCAAATGCCAGTGCCATTCACAGTGGGGATGATCCTGATCTTTCTGACTGCTTCTTGAGGCACAGAATCCTTGATGGGCTTTGGTTTTCTTACCTATACACCTGGAGTCCCCTGTAGCTTCATGGCTTGTGGTAACTGGAAGGGAGCAGTCGTCCTCCATGGTAGCTGTGGTTGCTGGGGACTGGATTTGAGGTGATCCACAGCTAGATTATGTCTCTCCCTGAAGTTATCGTCTTCATTTTCTTGTCCCATGTCCTCTTCTTTCTTCAGTGGCTTTTACGTCTACAAGTCAGAAAAGTGTCTTAATGTTTGGGAACATGACCAGGACTGGTTTTAAGGATGAGACCCAGACTCAGAAGGGAACAAGACAGTGGTAGGCAAAGGATTGTCTCAACTGTTGTGTGTGTCAACTGCAGCTTTGGCTCTGCTGAGAGTTTGGCTGCCCGTCTGATCCATCGTGTTGTGGCTCCGAACGGAAGGAGAGCTGCTGTCATTGAAAGCCCGCTCCTTCAGTCCCTCACTGCAACCTTTAGTGAGACTCAAATGCCACAGAGAGTGTTTGTGCATCTCTTCCTTGTGTGTTTTATGTGACCTATTGTCAGGCAAAGAGAAGTCTGAAGTCTTGGCCTGATCAGGGACTGAGTTACAAATATCCCACATGGAGTCAAACCTTCCACTCCAAGGCATGCATGGGATGCATGGAAATTAAAGCAAAATTTTAGCTCTCAGACTGTGTCTTCTTTGGTCTTGAAAAATAGGGCAACATTTTTGACTTTGATAACTTTTTTTCTGTGAAGAAGATGGGATGAAATGTGCCGAAATTATGGATGAGCTGGGGCTAGAGAGATTCCTTGCTGTAGCACAAGGCGGTGCCAACACAGTCATTGCTGGTGCCAGCACAGGCTCTGAGCTGACAAATGCTGACTTCTAAGAGGAAGTCTGAAGACTGCAGGGAGAGTTGAAGTTATACACAACCATAAATATTTAATTCCTTTTATTACATGCTGAGAATTGCAGCACTGTCTGCAAAACACTATAAAACATAGCAGTGTAAAACATATCAGCAGTGCAATATGCTGTAAATATTGTAGGGAAAATAGAAGCATAAAATTAACTCTTAAGCTTATTTATAATGATAGACCTCAGGATTCTCTTGTGCATTGTCGTGATATTTTGTAATTATAACAGCAGTTCAAAATGACCAATTTTCTCCTGGCATAAAATACGTTGTGATTTAATTAAAGTGGAAAGCTAATTTAAGTGAAGTTGAGAAAGACTAAATCAATTATGAAGAATGCTATTATTAGATTTGGAGGTCTAGCAAAATTAGTCAAGTTTTACAACACCACATTTTCTCCTTTTTAATGTGAGAGGAAAGATCTGTTTCTTATTGTTTCCTATGGTTCAGGGAGGGTAATTCACAAAATTTGAGGGGGTAACCTTTTCAATCATTAAGATGTAATAAAATAATCACTCAGACTTCAGTGGCATTTTGGCAGAAATATCTGCTTCTTTTCATTGAAAACAGAGGTAGTCCAGCCAAAACCTGTGCCTTCAGTTTTGCAAGTGCTGTGCCAAATCCCTAGGAAGGCTGCCATTTATATTCCTCATGCTCCCATTCTGCCCTGTAAGGCGTGTTTCCCAGAAGCAATGATTCTCCTGAGTGAGGGGGAATGATGTCTTCAGGCGTGACAGGATATGCAGTTCGACCACAGAGCTTGGCCTACAGCAGGGGCAATGTGGCTCATTCATATAACAGTTACTAGTTCTGCTTTACCAGTGTTTTTGATGAAAATATATTCTTTTTTATTATTATTATTTGAGATTTTGCTCTTTTGTGGCAAAAGCCAGAAGTAGTAGCCTGCTTTTCAACTTTTTTCTGTTTTCAATAACATTTCTTATCAAGTAGTTTTAAAGAGTTCCTCTCCATTGCCCCTACCCTGACTGACACAAGCTGTGTATTTGGATTGCTGGTTACTCTTCAAATACATCAGTATGTTAAATCTATTGATCAAGTAGCTAGTGAAAATGCTAGAGGTGCATTTATTATTCCTGAATATTATGATGTGCCAGTCTTTCCACATTGCCAGTGAAGAACATTATGTCTTCTCAATACACATCCTTCCTTCTGCTCTTCCCTGCCCACTCAGTGCCTTGCTTATAGAAAGCTAATAAATGCTCAACTGAAATAAGGACATGAACAACTTTTCTAGGAGAGGAAAACTCCCCAGGAGATAGTTTAAGAGGCTGGAGCTGCTAGCAGAAGTCATACCAGTGTGATTTCAAGGGCATAGAATCATAGAATCATAGAACTGTAAAGGTTGGAAAGGACCTTAAGATCATCAAGTCCAACCTACAGCCCTACACCACCCTAACACTAAACCATCTCCTGAAGTGCCACATCCAACCGTTTTTTGAACATGTTCAAAGATCGTGACTCCGCCACCTCATTTGGCAACCCATTCCAATGCTTCACCACCCTTTCGGTGAAGAAGTTTTTCCTAATATCCAACCTAAACTTCCCCTGGCACAACTTGAACCCATTCTCTCTTGTCCTACAACTATTCACTAGGGAGAAGAGGCCAACACTCATCTCACTACAGCTGCCTGTCAGGTAGTTGTAGAGAGCAATATGGTCTCCCCTCAGCCTCCTCTTCTCCAGGCGATGTCTTATGGCCAGGGAGCTCAGGTCTGACAGGGTCAGAGAGGAAGGACAGAATCTTTGCTGATCTGTGGTTCGGGGGGTGATATTTCTGCCTACTCATAAAAGGGATGGGGAAGTGACCATAAATCCTGAGAAAATAATGCAAGTGGAGCCCTAGGACATATTTTCTCAGGTCATGGCCATAGGCTGCTCTAGAAGACACATATGGTAGTGGAATAACTTTACTACCCAGACCTCTTATGGTATCAGACATATGCAAAATCCTGAGTTGAAGTGGTTCAAAAGATTTTCAGTGTGGAAGCTGTGACTGCTTAGCTTGCTCTCAAACTGCAAGTTGTTTGTTGAAGCTGTTCAGGGTGTGTGGGTGGTGATTTCTACCTCAATATCAGTGCTATCTCAAACTGTTGGAATAATCCAAGCTACTGTGCTTTGTACTAAACTGGACTGAGGACATGTGCAAAAACATTCACTACATCTCCAGTAATCTCTATCTGAGCAGTGGTAAATTCTTTGCTTACAATTGTGTAATATATCTGGACTCTATAAGCTTCTAACAGCAAAAAGTTAAATTTGGCAGTTATTTATACCAGTTGTATGAATAAAACAAACGAGGTTAGCTAAAGTGATTTTCCAACAGAAATACATCTATGCTGTCAAGTCTAAATATGTCATAGGATCTCATTTCTCCTCTCCTTTGTTTCCTCCTTCTCTCCCCTCCTCAGTCTCTCCTTCCCCATACACACATAGGAGATGATTATACTGACAAATATTCCAAGAGTGGGCCTTGCCTTAGACGAGGTGACAATAATACTCCACCACAGGGAAAGAAAATTCTGGTATGTATTCCCACTAGGCAATTTAACTCAAATGTCTGTATGCTTTCACTTTTTCAGTAAATCTGTGTCAGTCTGACTGAACACTTCAACACTAATTCTGAATATTCTCGCTTCTGATGGATGGTCTCACCTACTGCTCACTGCTGGCAGATTGGACTAGATGACCTCTAAAGGTCCATTCCAGCCCAATGCATTCTGTGATTCTATCATCATCATAGAATGGCCTGGGCTGGAATGATTCTACCAAGACAATCCTCAGGCTTTGCCATTCAAATGTTTCTTTCTCCCATAAAACCAAAAAAAATCTCCTAGATGTTTTTAAAATGCTATCTAAAGACTGGTCATAGAAACTCCTAAGTTAATTAAAAAACCACACCTGTGCTTGGAAGCTGGTAGATCTTCAGTGACCATTTAGTAGTCCAAGCTGAAGAGGGTCTAAGTTCTTAGTATCTTTTATCAGCAAAAAACTTTTCTGTATTCAGACAAACTGCTTTGAGGCACTCAAGCAAAAAGCCAGCCATGCTAAAGTGAAGTCTTAAAATGCTTTAGAAATGAATTTTAGAATGAATAGTGGTAATAATAAATCTTCTCACAAGAAACAAAGACCTTGCTTACAACTTTTTGTATCTTGCTGAGAAGTTGCTTTTTCAAGGTTTGAACAAAATCAGATAATGGGCTGCTGTCAGGGCTCTGATTTCACTTTAGCAATGGTCTGTATTAATTTTTAAAAAATTTTCTGTGAACTAGCTTAATACAAACTGAAAGAAAATGCTCTTAATTTAAATAGCACTGTCTACAGGTGACTATGCAATAGTGCGATATTGGCTATGAAGTCGATTTAATTTAATTGGTACAGCCACTGCTTTGGGGCCCTCATTTTAAGAGACAGTGATATGCACTGCACCTTCAACTTCCATTCCCCGGGGCTCATTTGCTACATTTATTTGGCAGGAGGAGCAAGTTTCTCAGTTCAACTCCTGCTCTCCAGCCGCTAATCCTGGATCTGTCTGCAGTTTTGACTGCAACACACCGTACCCAAGCCAAACGAGCAAAATTGACGCAGGAGACAGCTTTTCCTGGGAAGCATGCAGCCTCAGGTAGGGTTGTTCCCCCAGCTGAGAAGCAGCTCTAGCGTGATGGAGAGCAGCACACCCATGTTCTGGACCCTGCTCATACCTGACATAAACTGGTATAGGGTGGCTCATTGCAAAAATGTTCCGTTACAAGTAGGCTTATGAATGCAGAATTAAACCCTCGGTGGTGTTTAGACTCTTGTTTACTATAAAAAAGCCTGTGGTATCTGCATACTTCTAATATCCTGAGATTCCTGTTAAATGTTAATTTACCAGCAGGTTCTGAATCTACACTCCAGGTAAAAACTGGTGTGATTGACGTTACGGTTTACTTTCTCCAGTTTAGTTTCCTAAAGGAAAAAAGAGTTCTGGCTGGTGGTAAAGACAGGGGATATTTTTATGTGATTCTAAAAGTTCCCCCTGCCCAGGCTCTCTGGGGTTGCCTCTTGGGAGAGTCCTTGTTGCTGGTGATGACAAAATTATGCAGTTAGTCTTAAAAATTAGGATAATAAGTATCTAACGTCTGCTCAGAGCTGTCCTTACTTTGGGCTCTGCAGGCTAAGAACTGTGGAACGCCCTTCTGAACGGTTGTGAAATCATTAGTAACAAAATGTGTAAGGATGAAAATGAACTACAGTGATTTTTTGTGGCTGGTCCATTTTTTAATGCCGAGAGCTGTTCAGGCTGTGGCTGGGTCATGGTCTACCTGCCTTGTCCTGGTGCCAGTCAGCCCAACTGGTGTTAGCTCGGCTGCTGGATTGTGTGTTCAGCTTAGGACACAGTATAGACTCTCACTTTTCCTTCACCCTCCAGTAGATGAGGAGGCACATTTTTATGCTTTTGTTCTGCTGGATAAGGATCCTGGGAATGTGGGTCTATGTTTCAGATCCTTATGAGCTGGGATGTACCTGAGGTGCACAGCTGGGGCTGAGGAAGAGGGTTGTGCTCCTTGTTTGCAGAAGAGATGTCACTGTTCAGATCTTCTAAGCTTCATTTCTTTTACCTTTTTAGCCTTTTGCTTCCTTGGATTCTCTTCTTGCTGGTAGTAACTCTGCTGCCAGTCTTTTTCTGTACACACTCAGATTTGTCGTCCTTTAGCTCCTGTGCTGACATCCTGCCAGCCCCTTATTACTTGCAAAACTTAGAAGTGAAAGTCCACAGTAAAATATCAAAGTAAACATAAACATACCACAGTAAAAACTAACAGAGTAAAATATCAAAGTAGCTACTGTTAAGTTTGCTCCCTGGAAAGCATTTCCTTCTCTTTTGCTTTGAACTCTAATGGCCACGGAGCTCCTAAGTGTTTCCAGGACTAGCTGAATGGTTTCATGATTGCTCCAGAATCCAGTACCCAGATCCTTATTTGAGGGCTGAGATCTAAATTAGGAAAGCTGTCGTCTCTCACTTCACTGATATTAATGAGGTATTTTCACAGAGCTCTCTGGCAGCACTCAGTCTTTATCCAGCAACAAGATGTGTGGATGTTTATTCAAGATTCTCTCTTTTGGGGCTTATTCTGACACAGCCTTTTATTTGCTGGTGCTTCTCTAACTTTTTTGGTGGTTTTTGTATTTCTTCTCTCTGCCTGTTTCTCTTCTGTTTTCCACCTGCTTCTTTCGAAATTTCGCCCTCTCAGGGAGTTTCACTGACCACTCACACTCCTTTCTCCCACAGTGTTCAACCCCCAGACTGCTGGTGCTGACACCACAGTGTTATAACTACACCTGGTTTGCTAACACCAAATGAACAAAATTAAATGCACATTAGCTCACCATTTCAGGCTGCTTGTGGTCTGCAGCTAACAGCTTCAAATCCATTAGTGCTCACCCAGCAGTAAAACACTTTTCATCATATCTGTGAGAGTTAGAAGTGCATAAATAAACCCATGTGGTTAAGGCTCCTGATGATCCAAATGCCTCTTCCAAGCCTGGCAAATACATAAAGTTGTCATATATTTCATGCTCATGATTTGCCATGGACACAAGCTACCAGTCTTTGCTTATGTAAGTTGAAACATAAATGAAAACTTTTTTTTTTTTTTTAAAGGTATTTCAAAGTGTCTGTTGGGAAAGCAGGTGGAGAGAATGAGAAGAAGAGTATAGGTTGGGGACTGACCTGCTGGAGAGCAGCGCAGGGGAAAGGGACCTGGGGGTTCTAGTGGACAGCAGGATGACCATGAGCCAGCAATGTGCCCTCGTGACCAAGAAGGCCAATGGCATCCTGGGGTGTATTAGAAGGGAAGTAGCAAGTAGGTCAAGAGAGGTCCTCCTGCCCCTCTACTCTGCCCTGGTGAGGCCACATCTGGAATATTGTGTCCAGTTCCAGACCCCTCAGTTCAAGAAAGACAGGGAACTGCTTGAGAGAGTCCAGCGCAGAGCCACAAAGATGATGAAGGGAGTGGAGCATCTCCCTTATGAGGAAAGGCTGAAGGAGCTGGGTCTCTTTAGCTTGGAGAAGAGGAGGCTGAGGGGTGACCTCATTAATGTTTTTAAATATGTCAAGGGGGAGTGTCAGGAGGATGGAGCCAGGCTCCTTTCAGCGACATCCAATGACAGGACAAGGGGCAAGCTGGAACATAGGAGGTTCCACAAAAATATTGGAAAAAACTTTTTCACCGTGAGGGTGACAGAGCACTGGCACAGGCTGCCCAGGGAGGTTGTGGAGTCTCCTTCTCTGTAGACATTCAAAAGCCGCCTGGACAGATTCGTGTGTGATCTACTGTAGGTGATCCTGCTCTGTCAGGGGGGCTGGACTAGATGATCTTCTGAGGTCCCTTCCAACTCCTGACATTCTGTGATTCTGCGAACACTAAGTGAAGGATGATTTGTGCTTTTTTAAAATTTTTTTTTCAACCACACTTTTTTTTCTCTCCCCTTCCCAGCTAACCCAGGTGGCATT
Source organism: Trogon surrucura (assembly GCA_020746105.1). Lineage (NCBI taxonomy): Eukaryota > Metazoa > Chordata > Aves > Trogoniformes > Trogonidae > Trogon > Trogon surrucura. The sequence continues at coordinate 89,341,777 of CM036617.1, read as the reverse complement.
TGTCAGCTAACAGGCTGACGACTCACTTTTATCAGCTCCACTGTCATAGCTAAATACCTCCTCGAGTCACTGTGGTGACAGCTGTGTGATGTCTGCTGTGTTTTGGGGTGCCCTGGGGACCCAACTGAACAATTTCAGTGCTTACAAGGAATCTGCCACTGCTTGAGGTGGAACATCAAGAGTGCATATAGAAACCAGGAGGCAAACTGTAATATAAGCTCACCTGGGGTTACATTTGACCTAATGCTTCATCCAGTCTGGTATAATGGAATTGAGAGCGAGGTGCTTGATAACACTAATTAGGAACTGGGTATTAAAACTGATATCTCTAAGCAGCAAATACAGTTGCAACAGAGAGAGGATTAGAGGAACTGGCACAGTTCAGAACTGAAATATTCATCTAATTATTTCCAGTTCCAGCTATGCCCAGCACATGCTCTGAGTGTTTAGCAGCACCTTGTGTATCTGATACCAGCTGGCCTCCCCCGGCAGCAATGGTTTTCATTCACTTGAGGGACGTTTTGTTTAGGACATCCTAAGCTCTATGGCAAAGCTGCCCGTCCTGTAAACCCAGGGACAGAAGAACAATTCCAAAGTGTCAAATAATTTCTGTGATATCTGTGGCAGGGGGAACCCTACAATTTCTAGCTTAACACTAAAAATCAGAAAACTAAACTGCAACTTTAGTGGACGGATGATAACTAAAACATGACGAGAGCAAAATAATAATATTCTTAGTAAACATTCAACTGAAAAATACTAAGAAAATATTGCATCTTCCTGGAAACTGTATTTGTGCAAAAATAGTAAGTAAGTCAGTCTTCAGTGTTTTGCATTTCTACCAGATTTTTTTTTTTTTGCAGTTCAGCTTTTAAAACCAGTATGCAAATAAACAGGTTTTGAGAGTTTTATGTTTTGATCTATAGGTTTTATGCAAGTATGTTTTGAATCCATGTACTTGTGGAATACTCTCCAAAGGTGATGCAGAGGACCCAGTTTAGAAGTAATAATTTTTTTATTTTGTGAATGATTCAAAAAGTGATGAGCTAAGCATTATATAAATGTTAATTTTAGAGATTTACACATAATTAGGGAAGGTTTAAATGTTCCATAGAAGAGCAATGGTTTTCTCATCATAATTTTTAAAATGAATTTGTGTTTTTTTTTTCTTTCAGGAAAGACAGACTCAGTGTCAACTAATGAAAACACAGTTGCTATAGACATGATTCATCCTTACAAAAAAAGGATATGGAGAAGGGAATGGAAGTTTTGACCCCTGGAGAGTTGTGTAGATGCATGTGCTTCATCTTATCCATCTAGTGTGGGACTCTAGTGTGGGACTCTGCCTTTTATACAAGGCACTCTGTATGCTTTGCTGGAGCACCACCTTGTTCCCAGGAAATAGAGTTGAAATGGAAACATCACTTTCTGGAGCTCCGAATTCTCTGCAGCTTTTGTGATTACAGAAGTGAAAGTGTTTGTTACAGACATTTTTTTTTTCTTTCCGCTTTTGTTATCTCTTTGCTTTGGTATTCCTAAGGCAGCTAGTGTGCTGGATACTACACGGGATACTAACTCCTTGCTGTTTGAGGTAATGTTAGATTGAAAGATGGGGCTTGCAAAGCTACTGTTGTGCTGTGTTGTGCTGCTTCCCCCTCATGTTCATTGTGACTAAAGCGTCACTGGGTTAGTGATGCTCTCCCACCTGCCCTCACGGAGCTACATGCTGGCCTCGTGCCCTGTGTGTCGTGCTCGGGAAGGTGTCTTCCAGTCAGCCTGGTTGGCAGAGATTGCTTAGCCTGACTCATGTTGTTAAAGATCCTGGGAAATTGAATGAACAACAACCCAGATGGAGCTGGAATTGGCCAAGAGAGTGGAATATGCCTGAAGAGATTTGCTTTTGTTTGTTTTACTTACTTAGGTACAAAGGAAAGAACAACAAATGTCATAGAAGCCCTTGGTTGCAACCTTCATCTAGCCTCAGCTTGCCTTTCATACAGAATCACAGAATGTTAGAGATTGGAAGGCACCTCTAGAGATCATCTAGTCCAACCCCCTCCAACAGAGCGGGATCACCCAGAGTAGGTCACACAGAACATGTCCAGGTGAGTTTTGAACATCTCCAGAGAAGGAGACTCCACAACCTCTCTGGGCAACCTATTCTAGTGCTCTGTCACCCTCATGGTGAAAAAGTCTTTCCTTATGTTTTTGTGGAACCTCCTATGTTCCAGCTTGCTTCTGTTGTCCCTTGTACTATCATTGGACGTGACTGAGAAAACCCTGGCTCCATCCTCCTGGCATTCACCCTTGATATAATTATAAACATTAATGAGGTCACCCCTCACACTCCTCCAAACTAGAGAGACCCAGCTCCTTCGGCCTTTCCCCATAAGGGAGATGCTCCACTCCCTTCATCGTCTTTGTGGCTCTGCGCTGGACTTTCTCAAGCAGTTCCCTGTCTCTCTTGAACTGAGGGGCCCAGAACTAGACACAATATTCCAGATGTGGCCTCACCAGGGCAGAGTAGAGGGGCAGGAGGACCTCTCTTGACCTACTTGCTACTTCCCTTCTAATACACCCCAGGATGCCATTGGCCTTCTTGGCCACGAGGGCACATTGCTGGCTCATGGTCATCCTGCTGCCCACCAGGACTCCCAGGTCCCTTTCCCCTGCGCTGCTCTCCAGCAGGGCAGTCCCCAACCTATACTGGTATTTGGGGTTGTTCTTTCCCAGATGCAAGTCTCTACTCTTGCCCTTGTTGTATTTCATAAAATGTCTCCCTGCCCAACTTTCCAGCCTGTCCAGGTCTCTCTGAACGGCAGCACAGCCTTCTGGTGTGTCAACCACTCCTTCCAGTTTTGTGTCATCAGCAAACTTGCTGACAGTGCACTCTATTCTCTCATCCAGGTTGTTGAAGAATATATCGCATAGTACTGGTCCCAGTACCGACCCAGATTAGAGACCTGATTAACCACGAAGTGTTACTGCAAGAGTAACCCTTTGCTGTTGGAGACATGAGCTGGACTGGCATGCTTCTCTGTGCCAATCTGTACATTAGAGAACTGAATGAGCATGGAGAATATCTAGAGGCAGTACCTCACTAATGTGTTTTTTTTTTTTTTTTTTAAATTCAGTCATGCCCCTGGTCTCCACAGCGTACTGTGACAGTGGGTGGCACAAACCATTTATCCATTTTCCATGGTGAAGTTCAGCTTAAAAAGAGAACAGGTTGAAATCCTATGCCTTCCCTTGTCAACAAAAACAGTCTTATTATGCTCAAATAACCTAGTGTTTATTCACCCCTTCAGGCACCAAGATTCAAAAAGAAATGATCACTTCTTTTTCAAATTGTATGTTACAGGATCATTTCCATACCCTATAGCTGAGATGTAAATATGATGGATATGATGGATGTACTGAGTTGACCAACAAGAACACTTTAACTAGCCATAAAGAAACTTGTATTAGTTGCTTGAATGTACCTGTTTTGTCTAGTTTTTTTTACATTTGATCCTGCACTACCATAATTTGTGTGCTCCACTGTTCTTATTCTCCCATACATCTACTGAGAGCTTCTGTCTCTGACTCCTTAAAATGGGTACTCAGTCGTACATGTAATTGCCTAAGTCCTATGAAGGCTGTTGCTTATGCAGTGAGCAAAGAGAATAGAAGAAAACAATGTGCAAAAAAGAAGCATGTTGAAGACAGAAACAGGAGTTCACATAAATTAAGGCTATTTGAAGAAAATGTTTGTTCTCAGAATTAAAGGTAAGCAAGTTGAAGACAAACCCGTGCTGCATTCTCTCAGTCCATATTCAAAAGATAAACTAACAACTCATTTTGAGGGCTTGATTCCAATGCTCATCCAGGTTCAACACATTTCTCTAAATGCAGGGCAAATTGCAAATTGTATGGAAACAGTCAGATGCTGATACCTGAGGCTGGACCCAGAAATAGATATGAGTGGTTGTGAACATACAGAAATTCAGATTTATAAGGTGCAATATTTTTGCAATGGTGCAAAATGATGTGGTACGGAAATCAATGGATTTAATCATTTTAATGAGAAAAGTGATAAAGATTATGATTTTAATGAGTTCTTACAGGAGAGGCTGAAGGCTTTGATTCTACTATTTGTTCACATATTTTAGAGAACAGACTGCTGCTTTGCACACACATGTAGCATACTGATAAGGTATTATATTCCGGCTCTCAGATCTCTTTTGAATTCAAATATATCTATTAGCACCTTTACAGCACAGCTTATGCATATCCCAAGCCTATATGATTAACTATTTCTACTATACCTTTTGGTGGGTGGCATTGCAAATGACAGAAAAATGCAGGGTGATGGTTTTCTTCTGTGGGTCTTAACATCCTGGATGGAAAAAACAGGGAGAAAAAAAGAGGGATTTAAACTCATTTGGATCTGCATTATTGGAGGTGGCAGGGATCCAGACCTTGTCATTTTAAGGCTGTGTGAATGTGAGTCAGGAAGGTGACTGCTGGAAAGAAGCCCTGAGAAGGGTTTTGAAGATTGTGGTAGAGGTTGGTCCCAGTAAGAGTGGTGCTTGGTCTGGTGGAGGAAATGTGTGAGTATGGCGGAGAATTGTTACCCAAAGGAAGGTGCAAAGAGAGGGCTGGCTCAGGAGAGTCAGCAGCTTGGGCATTATATCTTGCTGACTCTGGGCTGAGGTATTTGGCTGTCCCTGTGATGCCAAAATGATGGTAGAAGATGGGGAGAGATCTTGAGAGGGAACTGAGGGAGGAAGAGCAGGGGGAAACTGAGAGAGAGAGCTTGTTTTGCTGCCGCTGTGAAATGCATCAGAGTGGTGAGGTCTTTACTCTCTACTAGCCATCAGCCTCCATGTCTCAGTGTCACCTTTGGGAGCACCCACCTGCCTGGCTTTTGAGGGCTCTTAAATCGGGTAAGAAAGGCAGTGAGCTCACTTTTGTGCTCCTGATAATTGTTCTTTCTCTGCGTGCTTTGTGGAGGCCTGGGATTGTCCTCACCTGATCTCTGAGAGCAGCTTCGAAAACCAAATAGTCCAATAGAGTTTTACATTTCCAGACGACTCTGAAGGCTGCATTCCAGTCCTCACCAGCAATGGGGGTCTTTCTGTTGAAGACAATGACAGTGGAATCAGCCCTGTAAGCTGCATCAATCTAGTCGTTTTTTTTTTTTTTTCTCTATTATTTGCAAATTTTTCTAGCAGCTAAAATAGAAGTGTTGGCTTTTTTAAAAAAAACGTATAGCTATTACGATGATCCAGCTCTGACAGGAGACCTGGGACATGGCAATATCGATTGTCAACCGCTGCATTTGTTCTCAGGCCATTTTGTGGTTTGAAGGGGCACTGCATCGATTGCTTCCTCTCAGAGACATCTTAGTATTGAACATCTTTTTCTCAATGACTGAAGTAGGTTAACTGGTTGCAACTCAGTCGTGACACGTGTTCACACTGGAGCCAGTTGTAAGCCCATGCTTCAGCAAGCTCTGGTACAGCTGGAAAGGTATATGGTAAAAAGGGACTCAGCATGGACTGAAAAAGCATGGCAGGTATTTACTCAAACTCTCTGAGTCACAACAACTCTCCTGCTAGCGTTATCTAGGCTAGCTGGCTTAAAACTGAGCTGTCTTCATGTTTTACTGCTCTGTGATTTTGACATTGTGATCAAAGAGGGGAAGATCAGTCTGCCAGATGGTGGTGGTGCCTGTTAAGTGATGGGGTGTGGGTCTTGCACCGCTTACAGAAGATGTGTAAAAATGGATTCTTTCCTTACTTGTCTTTAAATTTAGCACTGAGAGTAGACTGTCCTCTGGAGTGGTGACCAGCTCTGCCTCTCATGTCTGAGGGCTGGCATGAGCAAACATCTTTCTGACTCTGATCTCTAAAGGTTGCTGTTATTTGTACTCTAGATGGGGCCAGGACAATGTGCTCTTCTATGCTTTCTTCCAAAGGACTACTCGGAAACTTTAAGAAAATGTTGACTGTGGTTTCTAGCTACCTGGGTAAGACAGATGCTGTAAAACATTTGGATCCTGTCCCCAAATTATGGCATAGTTTTTGAAGATATTATTTCTTTTCCCCTTAAAACTCCTTCTTGCTGATGAAGCTGCTTGCCTGGGACTTTTCTACAGTAGTGTTGTCTTTTCTGTTGTAACATGCTGACTAGCTGTCATCATGAGCCATTGCTGTAGAAAAATGTGTGCCTTAGCATTTGTAATAATGATGCTTAATGGACTTGACAATTAACTGGAGTTGCAACATGAACAACTCTTGCAAGTTAGATAAGCCTGAGAGACTAATTGTTTTCTTAAACTCCATTAGCTGAGTTTAGCTTGGATGCTCTTTAGTCACCTTCTGCTATAAAACTCTGAAGCCAGTGTCAACATTTTAAAGTATATCCAGTTCATGACTTGTCAGATTGCAAGAATAGCCCCATTATGCTAGAGCAAAGGCCCATCGAGCTCGGTATCCTGTTTCTGATGGTAGCTGATAATTAAGGAAAGGGTGTAACTGCCGGGAAAGTATCGAGTGATATTTCCCCAATACGCTCTCCCACTCCTCAGCAGTTTAGGGCTTAAAGATTTTCTGATCTTTGCGTTTGACAACTCTTTGTGGAGTTCTGTTAAATTGTCAAATTCTACTTATGCTTTCAACAACTGCAGCATTTTGTGGCGGTGAGTTTAGCAATTTAATGATTTACTCTGCAGAAAAGTCCTCACCTTTAAAGCCCTGACTGAACATTTCGTGTGATGCCTCCCTAGTTCCTGTATTTTGAGAAACAAAATTCCTTACTCATCTCCTTCATGCCATGCATGATGAACTCTAATGAGGACCTAAACTGAATGATTTTCAGTGTATGATTTAAGGCTCTGTATTATTGCTTATGCTTTCTAGCTGTTTATATTCCATTTGCTTTTGCTTTATGTTTATTTCAACTTTATTTTGCTAATTTAATCAGTTTGAGAAGATTATTTGGTCTAATTAAGGTAGAATTAATCCAGGGACAGTGATAATTGGAGAGCCAGGATTTGAAGGTAGTTTATTTAATCTATGTGTCTTCAAATCCTTTGGATTCAATTTGCCCAGCTTTCATACTGATGGATGCAATATTAAATTATTTAAATAGAAGAATTAAATTTGGAGCAAACAGAGGCTAATGCATTTCACCCTCAAATAACATGCTACTGTAGCCAGAGAGCTTTTTTCAGAAGAACTGAGGAGACAGTCGTGAGCTGTAAGCACTGTATGCAAAACAGGGGGCAAGGGCCACACGAAAATCTCTTTGATTTATCTTCTAGAACTAATTTGCCGATTCCTTGTGGTCAAATTAGCAGAACAGAGCCAAAAAAAGAAACCTCACAGAGACTGACCATGCGAGATGGAATAATAAGCAGCCGTTGCTCAAGAGAAGGCTTGGGCTAGACTTGTAAAAATGTAATTAGCAGTGAGCTGGCTGAGCTGTTCGCATGCCCAAAGCTTGCACAATGCCTCTGGCGGGCAGTGGTAGTTTTTACTCTCTCGTTGGGTGAGAAGAAAAGTTCACCAACTCCCTTCTCACTAAGAATCAGGACGGCTGGAAGGGGATAAAAGAGATGGAAAAGAGCAGGATATGCTCTTTAATAGTCGAGGACGCTAGATGGAGATATTTGCTCACTTTGCAACTCTTTGCACCCCCGTACAGCTGCGGCGCGGTGGTGATGTTCCTCTGAGACATTTCGGCGAGGAGCACGCCGTGAGGAGGTGGTAACTCTGGGCTACAGTTATCCCGAGGAGGGACGGTGACATCTCAAGGAAAGGATTGATCAGAGGGGGTCACGGGGGACTTGCGGGTCAACTTAAGCCTTTTGTTGCCATTTCTCACTCTTGGGTCTTCTGTCTGAAACAGAGCTGGTCTGTAGAGCTCAGGTCATGCTGAGGTGTCTCTCTGGCTGTGAAACACAGCTCAGCATCATAGGGGAGGAAAAGTGACCATTGCTCTTCCTCTGCAACTGGAGGAAAAAGGGACAAATCTTGCCTGTGGAAGAGGGACAGCCAAGACCATGGCATGTTCTCTTTGGAAACCTGTAAGCATTGCTGCTGCAGGTGTCATTAAGGTATTTTTTTGGAACGGGGAAGGGACTTGAAGCTACTCTTTGTACTGCTTTCCTTTCGACATGTTTGGGTTGCCAGGGGGAGGTCATTCAAAGCATTCCCTGACTCTGAGGTCTTGGCTGCCAGTGATGCATCACCTGTGGTGAATCCGGGCTGCTCAGAAGGACAGCGTGATATCAACATGTGCAGAGTTAAGCAACTGCTATTATTGAAATAGGATCTCTATCCTTTTTGTATAAGGGTCTGTATTTCTGAAATGGATGGATTCCTTAAGCTTATTTGGTTTGAATTTTTTCTTTTAAGTGGAAATAGAGTTTTCTCTTCAACAAATTCCAGTGTACAATCCCTGACTTTGGCCTTGCCTACATTTGGAAAGGTACCAAAATAGCTATTCCAGAATAAGCTCCCAGGAGGATATTTTAGAACTAGATTAAATTAAATTGGAAATAGGAACTCTTATTTTGGAATAAGAGTGCCCGCTCTGGGATTTATATTGAAATAAACCATGTCTGAATAATTGTAACTATTTTGGTGTATTTCCAAGAGCAGACAAGAGCTTAGCAATGTTCTGAAATAATTCTATTAAAATCTCATGGATGTAATAGATAATGGAGAAAAATGTCAATAGTGAGTTAGAACAAATTGGAGTGAGTGAGTCTGATAGTGTCATACACTTGTTCAATGTTTTATTTTTTCAGCTTAAGGAAAAGGTCTCACCCTTTGCGCTATGTATATGATTTCTTATTAATATTGTAGTAGCAACCCCACTGTGCTATGAACAGTCTTGCAGACACAGGCCCCACCTCTGCGCTACTTGCAGCCTAGAGAGAATCCAATTACTTTGTAATGCTGTAGACGTCGGCAAGTCTGTTTTGCAGATAAAATACAGGTTCTCAACTCTTTATAACACTCCTTGTTTATAACACTTGTTTATAACACTCCTTGCTCATGCAAAGCTGCTACTTATGATTTTTTGCTTGTAAGAGAGCAGAAGAGGATAGCTACAAGACGACAGAAGTTACAAAATCCACACATTTGTTCCGTATTTGTAGTTTTTGTGCCACCCCTCCCTGCTTAGTTTACTATGGATAGCACATGAGTCATTATTTACAATGGCAAATGCGATGTACTTCATTACATCCTGTGGCAAGGAACTAGTATAGATATGAAATGAATATGTCACCCATATTTACATGCACGTAGTAAGGAGATAGTTTAAAGTAACACTTTCTGATATGATAAGGAATACTCACGGCTGAGGAAGTTTTGCTATCTTTCTGGGTACTTTTTTTCCTCCTCCCTTTACGCACTTTCATTTGTGGCTTGACTCCCACTGAGTGGACGTTGCAGGAGCTTTCTTTGTGCGAAGAAAAGGTCACGCTGTATTTACCCACATTCTTCCTCACTTTAATCTTCCACGTACTTTCAATGCTATTTTGGTTCTATCCTGGAGATCTAAAAAAAGATGTAGAAATTCAGTGGCACAATTTCAAGGTTATCCCACAGGCCAGCAAATCCATAATTTGATTTTTTTTTTCCCTTTATGGTACATCATAATAAGAGAAGTTGATATAATATGAAAGGGAAAGGCAGTTTCTACTTATCAAATTATCATATCTAGCATCAAACTTGTGCTTGAAGGTAATTTCAGCTAATCCTTTGTAGCAATAAATATCTATTACATTTATCACATTGAATTTGTTTCCCCTTCACTTCATCCAATTACCTTTTCTATGACTGGAAAATATATCAGAGCTGTCTCCACACTTTTTTTTATGGATGTTACCTCACTATTCTCTTCTTGATCTTTTGTCAAGATGTGCTTTAATTAAAATGTTCATGTAACTTTCCCAGGTTTATCCTCCAGTATTCAGAGAGTGGTTACATTTGCTTTGAAAAGTGGAATATAGCAGTCCCAAGAGCTGGACTAGGGCTGAAATTCTGTGGGCATAGAAGTTTATGCACAGGTTGCTATAATGCCACAGTTCAGGATGTTAAAGTCAGACATCTGCCAGCATTTCTATGATAAATCTCTTTATCTAGTGATTTGCTGATTGGCTATTAAAATTGGCATAGTAAATACATATATAAATAGTCTCAAGCAGGCAACCTTTTTTAATGAAAAAGACATATGGTTTCATAGTGTAAAAATATAGTTGTTGCTGCTCACCAGATAGGTACCTGCCACCCAATAGCTCCATATGGAAGTCACGCTGTATCAACTTTTTCGGGAAAACAGATTTTTCCACTGTTTTCTTACAGAGCCTGGGCTGTAGGATTCCTCACACACTGACATCTCAGGGATTCCTGTTTTCAAAGGGAGTGTGTTCATGTGCACAGTGTGGGGACGGTGCTGCTTTCTTACCAATTTTATGTCATGTTTCTTGTAGCTCCTTATCCTCAAACACATGCGAACTGTGGTGTTACATTAAGATGTGTTGGTTGCTTATATTCATTGTTCATATCCAATACGTTTTTTTTTTTTCAGCCGAGGTGGTATGGAACCAGAAGATGGATTAAGACAGAACAAGCTGAGTGATTCAGAATTTTGCGATCGGTAAAGAATTGTCATTAAATTGGGGAGTTTTTATTGGACTCTGCAGCCTTGGCCACTTTCCTCCAAGCTACTCACCAATCCTGACAGTAACAAAGAAGGGAGAAATCTTTGTGAACAGATATCTTTTACGTGTCGTGGAGACTTCCCCATGCGAAGAGAGGGCTGCTGGGCAGAGCTACCCAAACTGCTTGGCTGTACATGTTGCTGTGCCAGGTGTACACAAAGCTATTCTGAAAGCACATTGGCATAAGGAAAGAAAACATTAAGGGGCTATTTTAGCCAAGAGATCTTGAAAGAAACATCTACAGCATCTTGCACAAGTGCCAAAAACCTAGCTCCTCCTGAAGAGAGGGAAAAGAGTAGATGACCAGAGGATCAGGTATCTTGGAGAGTTGTCGGCCATCAGCGCAAAGTTTCTCTCTTCCTTAGGGCCAATCTGAGGAAACAAGAAAAGACATAGGAAAAAGGGCTAATTTCTTTGAACTTCTTTATTACTGCTTTCTCAGTGTATGTCCTTTGAAGGAGGTGATATAAGAGACTAACTACAGAGGTTAATATCCCGGAATTCTTCCTTCCTCAAGACTGTTGTGGGTGGTTCAGGAGATGTTAATATCTGCAATCAGTCACAGATTCTCAGGAGATGGTGCTGGGCTGTTGGAGACTATGGGTCTTAGGCCCTTGATTTCAGCAGAGTCAGATGTTGCCCCAAATCCTCTCTTTTTATTTCAATCATCACAGAAATCTCAAAGGGGTTGATTGCAACAAAACATTTGCAATATGAATGCAAGAGAATGTAAATCCTGACTAAAAAGGGATGCGTCTCCCCATCTGTTCTGACATTTATTTAGAAAGGTTCAGGTTTTAGGCAGATATTGGCAGCTTCTTTCAGCTGGGAGGACTCCAGGTGGTTACTGCTCTGCCCTGGGTTCATTCAGAGCATGGCACTGCGGAGCTCTGCTGCTCTGGGGTGGTATAGCTGCTGGGGAAGAACACAAACCACTCTAGGCAGGCTCACAATGCAACAGTCTAAAGGAAGATCTGGCACATACCCAAAATGTCTATTCCTCTCTGCTCTCCTGATGTTTCATCAATCATGTCGCTTATGTACCATGATTCTCAACATGGAGAAAAATATTCAGAGCGTTTCCTCTTGCACTAGCAGAGTGGTTTGTTACTGGCAAGAAAAGCCCTTCCAGGCATACTAATTCCTTAACTCAGGAGCACCCACCTGGGAAGAGAGGCCACAGAAGTAGACCCACTATGGTAAAAGTCTGTGAAGCTCTGCAATTTGTACCGATAATTTTACAGGAGGATTAATACAGATCTGCTAATCCACATTATTGTGGTTGCATCAGGTAGACAAAAAAGATGAAACATGTCCAGAAAAATGTAATTTCATATATGCAGACACCCAGACCTGCTCTGGGTGCTGGGTGCTGGTGTGCTCTGAAAGCCAGGCTCCAGGAGGGTTGGTGAGACTCTTATGGCTCTGGTTACAGACGACTGCCACTCACACAAAGAACAAAACCTGCATTCATGATACAAAAAGCCAATATAAAACAAACAAGCCAGATTCCCAACTCTTGAAGCTGTCTTCAACACATTGAGAAGAAACAAAAGGGCACAAGCACCCTTTTATTTCCTCCTCACAGATTATCTGAACATTTAGAGGCACCAGTAAAGTGCTTAAAGCAGTCCAGAGCAAGCTATGGCAGTTCAGTCTGCACCTTGTCTTCTTAAACTGCCTTACATCTAGAGTGTCACACCAATGCAGCCTGAAGTGTCTCAGTCAAATGTGCAGCTCCTTCAGCTTCAGCATCCTTCACCTAAAAGCTACGGAACTGAACACCTTCACACGGGAATCTATTTTACTTCCTCTGGGAGGCTGCCTCGGCCACACAGTTGCTGTGATGTTAGGACACTTGACTGTTTTTCTTTTATACGGATGGGCAGATTTTTTCACAGAATCACAGAATCACAGAATGTCAGGGGTTGGAAGGGACCTCAAAAGATCATCTAGTCCAGCCCCCTGCCGGAGTAGGATCACCTGCAGCAGGTCACACAGGAACACTACCAGGTGGGTTTTGAATGTCTCCAGAGAAGGAGACTCCACAACCTCCCTGGGCAGCCTGTGCCAGTGCTCTGTCTCCCTCATGGTGAAAAAGTTTTTCCTAATATTTTTGTGGAACCTCCTATGTTCCAGCTTGTACCCATTGCCCCTTGTCCTGTCATTGGATGTCACTGAAAAGAGCCTGGCTCCATCCTCCTGACACTCCCCCTTGACATATTTATAAATATTAATGAGGTCACCCCTCAGCCTCCTCTTCTCCAAGCTAAAGAGACCCAGCTCCTTCAGCCTTTCCTCATAAGGGAGATGCTCCACTCCCTTCACCATCTTTGTGGCTCTGCTCTGCAATATATGGGAAATAGCATTTTCATCTTTTCAGATTTTTCATAAACATAGTATTAAATAAGCCACCTCTTTGGGATGAGGCCAAATGTAAACTGTTGAGCATTTTGAAACATTTCAAATACCAGGAGCTTGTAAAATGGAAATTGCATTCAAAACTTTTTTTCCACACTTTTACCTCTCAAAGCCTTAAGCAAGGGAATAACTGCAGTTTCAAATGGGAACTTCAGTAGAATTCACTTTTAAATTCAACAGCTGCTAATGTTGTTATACCCTTTCTGTGGTAAAGCTCAAGTGCCTGTCGCTTCCCCTTGATTCCTGGCTGTATGCAGCATTCACCATATACTTTTACAGAGATTAGAGACTCTTTCATAATACTGACTTGCTGCACCTTCCCTGTTTCTTTCCTGAGAGCAAAATCCAGATTATCTTGTTCTGAGGATGTCTGACAGTGACTATTCTCTGGCTGGCAGTCACTACAATCTAATTCGGCTGGACTTAATTACCATAATTTATTCCCTGTAGATGGTTTCCAAAAATAGAAGTAGGTATGATCCTTGCCCTACAAGGCTCACACAAAAGACAGCGAATTAAAAGGACTGGCAGATAGGGGAGAAAAAGTAAAAGGAGCAATGGCTACAGAAAGCAGAGAGAGAGGGAGAAATTAAATCCAAATTACTCCTTTGGTGTGATAGTGAGACTTAATAAGCAAGTTTATTAAAGGGAAAATATAATTCAACTAAAAGATAGAGATACATGAATAGCCTCCAGAAGAAAATGCAGAATCATAGAATCATAGAATGGCCTAGGCTGGAAGGGAGCTTAGAGATCATTTAATGGCAGCATCCTAGCAGTATAAAGCCTACACCACAACTGAAAAGGCCTTTTTTGCAGTTCAGGTCACTTATCTCTGGTGTTGTCTGTTTGTGATCCAGTAAGTAACTCTGTCCTTCCTTAATCAACCAATCTCTTTCCTATAGTTGACTTTCAAATGCATCGTTATCCCATTTCTTTGTTACATCCCAAGTTCTCTTTAGAGACTTTCCTGACCTCCACAAGTGATGAAGAAGTGCTGAGCATGTCCTGGTGCCCAGACCCCTCAGGAGGGCTTGGGTCGCGCTTTGTCTTCTTGTTCTTGTTGCTTGAGATTTTCCTGAGAGTAAGGCAGCCGTTTAGTAAGGCAGGGATGGGGACGCTTCAAACCCCAAAGCCACTGCTTCTCTCAGGGTTTTTATATCACTTAGTACCTGCTGCTGCAGCCTCATGTGTGCCTCCACGTAGCCGTCACCCTCTCCCTGTAATGTGTGACCCCACTGTTGTCCCTCTCTGACAGATGACCAAAAAACTTGCTTGAGGTTTGCAGAGGAAACCTGCCACAGACCAGGCTTGAGTCTGGCTCTTCTGTGGTCTAGCATGAGTGCCCTAAATACTGCAGCCTACTTCTTCCCTTTTTATCCTTCCCACAAAGTGGTGGTTAACTAATCCAGCAGTTGTCAATAGCAATGCCCAGAAATACTTGGGATTGTGTCCCAGGTTTTGAAAGTGATGCTTACTGGGTCAGTGACTTCACCAGCCTTTAGCTTGGCATGAATTGCCTGAAGAGGATGACACTGCTGATGAAGACTCACCCGGTTTTATGTAGCTGACCCTCTTCCACACAGCATCTGGGGATTGTACGACCCCTTGTGTAAGGGAATGGTGACATGGAGCTGATGGTCCACTGCTGCCATCCCAAGACCATCTCTACACTGGCAAGCTTTTTTTTTCCTGGGCTTGAAGGGTCCTCACTTGGAGAGGGAAGCAGATGATATGTTAGGAAAGAGGTTATCAAATTAGAATCCCCCTTGGTGGAGAGTGCCAGGCTCATCATGGCAGTGCTGAGACTGGAAGATGTTGTCCACTGTTGTCACCTCTTGGTGACTGAGTTGGAGGGGAGATGGTGCCTGGCTGAAGTAGCCATGTGGAAGAAGAGATTAACAAGGATGTGAAGGTACTCCGCTACTCACCTCATGGTCTTGTCCCCTTCAGCTCTGGGTGCCATCCCCTAGGGTTTGCTGGATACTCTTGTGTGTTGTATTTCTACATTGTGAGTGTTTTCTGCTGTTTAAGGGACTTTAGGCTTTACTTATCTCATTGCTTCCCACGAGGCTCTGTGGATGTGCCCTCAGTGGCAAGACAGCCATCTGACCATGTCAGGCACAGGACTTGTTATCTGGTGAGACACCCCGTGTTATTAGCTTAGAGGGTCTTGCTACCTTCCTTGGCCTGTGGAACAGGCTGATTTTGGGGGCAAAGTGTTTATCCTAAGTAAGCCTCTATGGACAGGGAAAGGATATCAATAAAATAATTTATTGTTCCAGTTGTGAAATCCCCCTGCATCCTGTACCCTAAAATATCACTTTACTTGCGAGTATATCTATGGTTGTCTCGTCCCATAAAGCCATGTTCCTTTGTGCACAGCAGTTTCTGGATAATCTCAGGACAGGAAAAAGGATAGTGCTGATTTTGCTCTTACATTGAATCACTTGATTTATTTAGCACCGTCTCTTGTGTGCTGATTTCGGGAGCAGTCTCCAGGCACATTAAAATACTGCTCCCAGTGTTTTTGCTCTCTGTTGCTTCACGTCTTGCAGGGCGGCGAAGCATCTGGCCCAAAGGCACAAGCTGCTACACCACCGCGAGCATACCAACAACGGCCAGATGGAAACGTGCCACCTTTTCATGCTCCCTGCATCCCCACCGCGTGCTCAGGAACGCCGCGCAAATCGCAGCGTAATTCGGACCCCATAGGCAGCGGGACGCGAGCTGCTGTGTGTGAGGAGCGAGCTAAGGGCACTGCACCCCGTGGGCGCCTACCTTGCAGGTGCCGAGCGATGGGAAATACTGCATTCAGCAAACGCCTGCTTTCCCTCCCTCTTGGCTTAGCGGGTGTGTGGGTGTATACGCTGTAGGTATCTCGAGCTTGTTAATAAAGCTAAGGGTGTGAATAATACTTAACTGCTGTCACGTGATGCTTCTGCCGCTGCAGCTCATTTGTAGCCGGAGTTGGGTGAGAGAGGGGATGCCTCTCACAAAGCTGTCATCCTCCAGCCACCTTTGATTTCTACTTCCATTCCGCTGGGAGTCGTACAATTGATTGGAGGATGTTTGGACTAAAAATCTTTCTTTAAATGAGACGAAGAAATCTGTGTAATTAAGTAGACACAATTAAGAGATTAAGAATTAGAATGGCTTTTGGGGGTGAGTTCCATTGATGGTAGTTCTGTTTACTGCTCAGTTCAAGATTATGTCTTTCTTGATTTGACACATATTTTCTTACAACTTCTATATGCAAGAATGTTCTTTTGTTTATCTTTTAGATAAATATTTAAATCAGAGAATGTTTGCATTTGTAGTTTCTTATTGTATGTTTGTCATCACGGAATACTATAAAACAGCTTTCTGAAAAAAGAGAGTGACCAAAAAATAGCTTTCGAGGAAAAGTAAACAACAAGGAGAAAGGATGCGCTGAGCTAAGACCTCACCAAATGAAAATAACCTTAGGGGAATGGATCTGGCTAAAAGTACAAAGCACAAATAAAAAATGGTCTTATTAATCAACTAGTCTGTTTCTCAGATTTATTAAACATGACAAGTAATTTAATAGAGAACAAAACCAAGCTATTTGTAAAACACTGAAGGTGAAACTGCTTGCTGTTTCTAACCAGTAGGTTTTGTGTTGGGTTTCATAAGGATTGCCTGTCTCTGTCCAAAACAGAACCAAAAAAGAATAAAATAAATATGAAATGGTGCATTGTGATCACAATCCTAGGCTGTTTATATGTATGCTTCAAATTAAGGGTTTGGTGTCATGGAAACAGCTTCTTCATTTGGAAAGCTCTGCGGCAGTGCGAGAAGGAAAAGACTGGAGAGAGCGAGAGGAACAGAGCGAGGGAACACGCGAGTGTGTCCATACAGGGCTCTCAGGCTGCTTACCTTGCTCCGGAATAACGCAGTTCATTCCCCCTTTGCTGTCTGTCATCTGCAAGAGTGGATGTGGCTTCTTTTGTAGTTAAAGTGCAGTTCTAAATAATTCTGCTGGGGATTTTCTGCACTGAAGGAATGTGTGTATGTATATGGACATGTCACATACTTTTGTATGTGGAGTATGCCTAAAACCAGCAATTATCCACTAAAGCAAATGAATTCCGAATCTGTATAAGTACTGTTTCTTTTGTTCTGCATTTGTACATACATGCATAGTATGTTTTGTATAATTTTAGTGTTAAAAAAAGTTTCCTGTCACTCTGCATCAAAAGAAAGCAGTCATTTATGTAAAGAACTTTTAAGTTTTACTAGGAGAGAAATCTCTCCAATGAATACAGGATTACAATAGATGGTTGTGAATTAACAACACCTCTCGCGTTGTCCTAGCGTTGATGCCAATTTATGCTCATTTTGTGGGCACAGTTCAGATTACTCAGTAATCAGTTACATTAAGCAGTAACATGAGCTTTCCAGACACTAAATTAAGGGCACGTACTATATTTCTGGTGCGTTGCTGTCATACGTATCGCAAAGGAGCAAAACCAGACCCATCCTATACAACAGCTTCTCTTTTCCTTTTTTTTTTTTTCTCTTTTTTTTTTTAAAGCTGGATCTAAGATCCTGAAGTGGTATCCTGTGAAGCCAGTGCAAGTGTTCCCCACTCCTTTGTGAAGCTCAGGCTGGCATCATGGAAAGTCCTGGTCACAAGGCAGTGCAAATCCTTTGCTTCTTCCATGGTGGGGCCAAAAGTGTCCTTCCTTTGACTCTTAGATGAAAATGCCACCCTACTCTTGACATAATTTTCTAATCTAGCCAGGTGTAAAAATTTTAGTGATGTAGCCAGGGCATTCTGTGATGGTGCCCCGACCCTGGAAGACCTGTTAGGCAAGCAGTTTAATGTTAAACCCAGAACCGAGCTGTTTCCCCAGCCCAGGAGGAAAGAGCTGCTCACCCCAAAGTGGGGCTGGATTTGGGGCCACAGCATCGTCAGAAAGAAACTGCAATTCCCAAGGGAAGACCCACTTGCCACGTACACAAGTGGGTAGGTCTGGGGAGAGTGGGGACAGCTGCAGTGTACCCACAACATGAGCATAGCTTGTAACCAGCTTTTGCTGTGCTTGTTCCCGTCCGTGCGCTCACCCCTGGCTGGGCTGGAGACATGTGCTCATGGTTTGGCTTCCAAACAGGAAGGAGTTTCTGTACGGGTGTCCTGACCTTGCTCCACCAGTCCAGGCATGTGGAAAGGCAGGAAAAGAGGTAAATGTGTCTGTCTGACACAGCATCACTTTGGTTGAAAGCTGTCATTTACTTTCCCTATAGCTTCAAAAAATGTTGTTGATGTGAGCATCTGGACTGAAAAGAAATAAGTAGTCAGGGTTTGGTGGTTTTTTTTTGTTTTTAAAAATAATTTCCAGGTTAAGAAAGGTGCAACATGAGGTACTTGCCCTCACAACCCACCTGGGAGAGAAAGAGGCTGCAATTCTGCCCAGTCTTTTTACAGTCCCTGCACGAGAACAGGGTCCCCCTGTTAATGCTGCAGGGAAGATGCTTTGGGAGCATTAATCCTGGCACAGGAAAATCAATGTGCAACTTTGGGACTGCAGGTCTGTGAAGAAGAGTTTGCTGTTGCTGTGAGAGGTGCTCAGCACTGCAGCGGCAGCAGCTACTGGAAAGAGGCTGCCTGATAAAAGCGACTCATTCTTGTCTGCTGGGAAGAAACAGGTGTGTTAAGGAAATCAAAGGTGGAATGGTTATCTTGAGAAAACTGCTAAATTCTTAGAGAGAAACAAGATGAAAAATGTCTCATTAATGCAGAGGAAAATTAAAAAAAACTTTAAAATTGTAGAAAGTTTTCTGTCTCAGATTAACTCAATAAGTAAGGTAGAAAAGCTTGAAATTTGTTTCTTTAGAACCAGGCAGTGGAGTGTAGTTTAGTTGAATAGCTCTGCCTTAGACTTTGGTTCTCTTTATTATCAAAGCAACATGAAAGGTGTAAGAGCTTGGACAAAAGAGAAATGACTGTGCAACCTTCCTTCTCTTTGAGCTGTGTCTTTGTGCATGACTTATTTCGGAGTTTTCAAAGGCATTGAGGAACAGGATGAAGAAGTGTGCGTTTACATTAGTGGTTTTGTTCAGATCAGGAACACATTTTGAAACAGCTCTTCCAGTTGTCTGCACTAATCTCATTTGGTTTGCATTAGAGAGCAGTCTCAGAGCTCATGAACTCAGCTCCTCCTGGATGAAACTGAGACAAGCACTCCCACCACTAATGGCCATTCACTCCATCAGACCAGACCAGAGCTTGTCTGAAGCAAATTCCCCCCTCTCTGCCTTCCCTGTTTTTTTTTAATAATGTGGCGTTAGATTCTCTGCACCGTTTATCTCCACGTTTCTTCTAATTGCAATGCAGACACTGCCTTAGGCTTCAGTTGCTACCCCACTGCTTACTATCTGTGTCTTTGGAAGATCTATAGCTTTCCCTCATTCTCAGGACTGATAGTAGGTGCCTGTTAAGCCATTTTTTCAGAAGAAAACAGCTGCTTAAATAGCAATTATTATTGGTAAGTGGGCATGGTACAACCAATTGCCGTCTTTCTCCTGAATAAGCAATGCACAAATTTCCCCTGAGAGGCAGAGTCATTAAGGAGCTATCTAGATACACGTGCTTTTGCAAGTCTTTCATCTAACTCAGAGATGGGCATGCAAATTCTGAAACCTGGGGACATCCCGTGGCTTTGTAACACTCTCTGGGAGAGACGTGCTCATTGAGATGAATAGATCTCACTCATTCATATTCCTAGTTTACTCATGTAACATTTATCATATGGATAATGTTCCCCTTTTAATAAGTAATTAATAATAGCTCAGTGTGAGTTACAGATAGAACTTAAAATTATACTTCATTGTATTTAACTGTTTCAGATGAGGCTT
This sequence comes from Trogon surrucura, assembly GCA_020746105.1. Taxonomy (NCBI): domain Eukaryota; kingdom Metazoa; phylum Chordata; class Aves; order Trogoniformes; family Trogonidae; genus Trogon; species Trogon surrucura. The sequence goes on along the minus strand of CM036617.1, from coordinate 89,321,751 downwards.
TGCAGACCTGTGCAAGGGGCAGAGCAAAGCTGCTTCTCTCCAGTGGGAGCCCAGAGGATGCTGCATCGCAGGCAGGTGTGAATGGTTATTTTCTTCAGCACTCATGCAGGGACATGATGGGGACATGGACCTGCCTGGTCTCCTGTCCCTGATCTCCCCAGATGCTTTGGTTTGCTCTGGGAGCAGAGCTTCCATGAGCTCCTGCCTCCCACCTCTTCATTCCCTTTCTGAAGTTCTGGGTTTTGGGTTGGAAGGCAGAAGAAGCTGGTCCGGCAATGCGAGGGGACCACGGCTGAGGAGCGCTTGTGCTGTGGGCTTCTTGCTCCTACTTTAGAGGAGTCTGGCTCCATATTATTCTTGACATGTAAGGTTACATGGTTTGCAAACTCGTAACCTGTGACAGGGTGCTTCCTAAAGAACTTACAATTTTTTGTGCAAGAGGACACAATCAGCTTTCGCAGAATCAGAGAACTGGAATTGGAAGGGACCTCTAGAGATCATCTCTTCAACTCCCCCTCTAAAGCAGGATTGCCTAGAGCATATCACACAGGATTGCATCCAGGCGGGTTTTGAAAGTCTCCAAAGATAGAGACTCCATGACCTCCCTGGGCAGCCTGTTCCAGTGCTTTGTCACTCTCACAGTAAAGAACTTCTTCCTCATGTTTAGGTGAAACTTGCTGCTTTTGTATCTCAAAGGACATCTCTCCGGTGCCATGGAAAGGGGCTCCTACTCCCATGTGGTGAGAAAATCTCCCAGGCTCCTGATCAAGAGCTGGGCTGCTCTGGTGTCTTGAGGCCTAGTTCAGGGCAATCCTTAAGTCTATACTTAAAATAAAGGGTGCAGGTGTTGCCTTATTTCTCTCTCAAGGGTCTACACTACCATCCTTCATCTCACTGAAGATATGCACCTTTGCATCAATACACCTATACAACAAACATTCTAGTAAATTTTATGCAGTCCTTGAGTTTCTTCTTTGTTGAGATGTGAATTCTGCTTCAGGGTAGTTTCTGTATTGTGAGGTTTTTGGTTTTTTTTGTCTGTGTTGATCTGTCTCAAAGTATTTTTTGTCTGTCTGATCACATTTTGAAGGAAGATCATGGCTGTTTCATGGAATGAAAGCCTGTGAAAAGATTTCTTAGCAAGTCTTTTTTAGATATAACAATTTTAATAAGCACTTTTCACAGACATTTTGAGACTCCTGCTTGCTTCAATAGCTACAGCACAAAGACTTAAAGAAGATATATCTGAATAGCAGTGGTCATAAAAATAGTTTTTTAAACTATAGAACAAGAGCTTTCTTAAATTACAGTGTGATGTCAGGAGTGAAAATGGTGACACTGATGACAGTCAGTGAGAGAGGAAAGGAAAAAGAAAACATCAGCGATAAACCCAAGCAAATTTGTTTAAGAATTTTTGCTCAGTCCTTACAGTAGATTTTTCAGTTAATCTCCAGAACTGCAAATATTATGCATGTAAAAACAACATAAAAAAAAGTCCCACCTTGTTCTTCTCAAGACAAAAGGGAACGACTTGGCTGGCTTCACTGCAAGACCCGCATAAATTGGGCGGTAAATATAAGGAAAGTAAACGGAAAAAAATGTGGGCAAGACTTTGAGCAATTGACTCAGGTCAGGAAGGAGCAAGGAGGAGCTTGGGACAGGACTAATGTGGTGCTGTCACATAGGAAAAGGGCTTTTGGGTTCATCAGTATGCCCTGTTATTAAGACATGCACAGGGAATGCTTCCGACATGACTGAATGTAGCAGTTTGACATATTGCTCTGGCCTTTGTCTTAGCAGAAATACAGGAACATTTTCTATTCTGAACTCAGCTCTTAGAGAAATTAAATCAATCTTTCTTTCCATCTACTTGAATAGGAGTTAGATTGAACTCTAAATATTTTAAATAACTTTGTGCTGAATTTCAGCATGGGCTTGGTCAAAATGAACACCTTTTAACTTGGAAGCAGAAAAGAAAGCAAGGCTGTGTGCATGAATGACAGCTGGGGAAAAAAATACCATTCAACAAGTTATTGTTCTCAGTTTCCCTTTTAGTTTTCATTATACATCACCTGATACCTAGAAGGGATCAGTTTGCTGTTGGGAGCTGTAGGCATGACCTCAAAATAAAGAACAATAGTTATAAAATACAGAAACCCTCTAGCAGCTGTGTTTGAGATCTTGCAGTGGCCACAGTGTTTATTTTTTCTGTAGGTGGCTTGGATGACGGCACTACTGTCAAATGCAGAATCTCAATTTCTGTAGACTACAGTTAGAGGAGGATGATGCAGACAGCCGTAGATACTTAGATAATCTACATTTTACCAACTTAGGTCAAAAAAGTATTCAAGGAAGACATTTCAGGAAAAAAAACACCACCAAGCCCAGCTTGATGCAATAAAATACATCATTCAGAGAACAAAACTCAATATTTTAAAAGGTGAGCTGTTGTCTAGACTAAAGAGGCACTGACTAGCCTGCTATACAGGGAAATTACTAGACCCCGTCTGAGTTAGTAAGGATAGCTCACATTGTTCCGCCCAAATAATAGACGCGTGTTTGGAAAGTGTAAAGAATCTGTTGATGTAAGAAAATTAAATGTTTTGCTCAATTCCAATTTCAGTTGCTCCAATTCAAATGCAAAAAGCAACTTAAATCAATATATGCATATGAAAAAGGAAGAAAGTAGTTCAGAACAATTATCTTGGAAAAACTCAGACTTGGCTTCATTATAGATCTTAAAATGTCTAAAAAAAGAGTAGTTCCTGCTGTATGCTGAAGGTGTAGAAAACTTACTCAGAAAAGGGCTTAATGTGATGTGCATTTTTCAGATTAAATGGAAAAGATGAGAAAACAGCGAAAGAATTTTACTGTACTATGGTGAATTTTTCTAAAAATTGGCATTGTATGGTTTTTTATTGTTTTAAAATCTATGTTTTAATTTTGAAGGTACTTTGTCAGGCTGCGTGTATGCATACAAATGGCAGAAAGAAGGAACTTCCAGTGCCTAGAATTGGCAAGCTTAATTTAGGTTTCTTAAAACTATCAGTGCTGGTGGTGATGGTAGTAGTTCTCTTTCTGTGTACTCTGACACGATTCATTTGTTTGTGATTAAAAATTTAAAAAGCCACTTCAGGCATCCTGCAAGGATTTTCTGCAAATCCCTGTATTTGTGTCAATGGGCCCATATGCAAATTTAGCTCAAAAAATACCTTAGTAGATCTGGCTTCTGACATCCAGAATGTTAATAAAAGATGAGGTCATGGCCAAAATTTGCCTTTCCTATCATTGCTGCTGTAAATGGGAGACTAGCTTGTACTATCAAAGCAAAATTTAGCCTTTAATTGGTGTTGGCTCATCCTGTGTGATCATGAAACACTCTAGTAACCCATGGGGTTTTTATTCTAATTCCTCTGCAATGGACATACTTGTTTTTTTGTTTTTTTTTTTTGCTTCCCTGTGGACTGCTGTTTACCCATTCTGTGCAAAGGAGAATACCATTCATTCTAAAATGAAACTCTTTCTCTGGCGTGATCACTGGACACATCAAGATCATGTTTATCTGAGCTAAACATTATTTGGTGAAAGAGTGGAAGCACTTCTGCTAAACCCAGCCTCTCTATCCATATTCTTCATTGGCTTTCTCTCCACAGGGCAATCTGAGATTTTTTTCTACCTATTATAATTATTTTCATTAAATGTTTTCCTTAAAGCTTTTCTAATCCAAATCTGTTCCTTCTCAGTCAAACCAATCATTTAGGTTTGTGACCTTGCTCTTGACTTTGGAAGGATGGGGAAATCTGAAGAGCTGACTTTAGTCAGCTGCTTTTTTGCCTACAGGTTCTTTGTGGTGCTCTACAGAGGGTTTTTTTGGTGTATGTTTCAGACTATTGAGAGGGTTAGAAAGGGCCTGGTGTATTTGCAGTATGAACAAGGAGTAATTGATCTTTTAGGGAGTCTGAAGGCAAGGCTGGGAAGACAAGGGAGATAAGAGGACAGTTTGATCAAGTCTCTTGTCTGCTTCTCATCTGTGGTTATGTGGGCTATCTTGTACTTAATTTTGCGTCTGTTTCTGTTTCTGGAGCCTGAGGTAAAAAGGTTGTTCTAGAGTGGAAGTGTTTAAGAATGTATTCCTCTCATTTTTTGATTTTGTTCATTGCAAAATAGTTGTGTGTGTTAATTTAGGATGAAGATTGTGCTAGCATGACTATGCTGAATTTTCTCAAGGGTAAAACTGCTGCATATACCTGAAGCCACGCTGAAAATCAACGTGGAAATCAAAGTCAAGACAAGGCAATTTGTTTTATGAGCAGGGTGATTCACCAGGAGCAAATGAAAGATCCAGGGGAGTCAGTCTGATGTCAGCAGAAGATCAGTTACACATGAGGATTTCTCATAAAAACCCAGTTCTGACTAAATGTTTTTGTTGTAAACAACTGCTGCTGAAAGGAACATGAGAAGAAATACCCTACTTCATTACAATGTTTGGAGTCTTTCCCTTTTCAGAATATAAATGCACCATTTTTCTTTGACTTTTATAGCTCTGGCAGATAAAGTGTAGAGGGTAGCTTGAAGGGTCATCTAGTTTAACCTTTATTAGCACATGAATGCATGAAATGGTAAAAACCAGAAAATAGAAACACCTCAACATCATATCAAGTGCTCAGTTTGCATTTACAGGTCACACTGTAATTTGTGAAGATACTGGATGACAGGTCTTTGTTTCCCTGACTGTTAAATAAGAGAGGTTGGAATTCTAGAGGTAATAAAGCAAAAAAATATAAACTCTCTATTTCGTTGTTTTGATTTCTTTAGTTTTTTTTATGAATGGTATTTAACAGTTTCTCTCTCTCTTGAAGTAAAAATTCGTAAATTCTAAATGTGTCATTTGGCTTTCATGACATTTTCTTAAGTCACAGAATGTGACTATGCTCATTTGTTTTTACCCATCAACATGAAATATGAAGTTATGAAGTATAAATCTTTTTCTGGAGATGCTGTTGAATTAAAACCCTATTCTAATCTTCCTTAAAATAGAAAGTTTAATTGGAAGCAAGTTGAACACTGTGACAATATGCAGCAAATGTGCATATTTTTCCCGTTCACGTCTTGTATACCGGGCTGTTGAAATCAGCCTATTGGACTGCGTACGTATTCTTTATATTGGGCTTTGACTGGTGCAAGTAGGTTAGTGAGGACATACACAAATTCCAGTTATTTTGTAAATGCACTGGTAAACTTTTTCCTTCCTCTAATAACCCTTAAAGGTGGGTATGTAACAGTAGAAAGGGCTCCCCTGTCAGCCAAGACACATCGGTCCACAACTCATAGGTAATCCAGAGGTGCTTACGTTGTGAACACTTTTTGTGCTTCTGGAAACACAGAATGTTAGCTTTCTCTTAAAATCTAGCCTTAGGAAAAACTCTTAGTGCCAAGAAAAGTCTCATCAGTTATACTAAATGTACAAAGTCTGCCTCTTCAGCTAGGCATGTAACTACCAAAACATCTCTAAAGCTCAAACCTCATGTTCTTGTGAGTGCATGCCTCACTGTTGGCAGTTTTAACCCACCTCTCAATGCTCAGTCCTGTGGCGCCTAAGGTAACTCTATCATGTCTCATACATCCTGTCTTAAAACTTTTCTGTTTTCCTTCATATTATTATCACTGAATGGTACATTTCGCCAGGAACTCTTTAAGACTGCAGGGTCTGCTTTATTACTTGGTCAGGCAGCTTATGCTTCCTGGCCATCCTGCTGGTGGGCTTTCCGTGTCCTGATGGTAAGGCTGAGGATTTTCCTCTATGCTTTGTTTCCCCATCCTATTTGTTGCTATATCCTCTCCTGCAGACTTACACTGCTTTACTGGCATTTGTTATGATGAGCTAATTTGATACCTGTATCTCAACTGAAACAGGGAGTCTCAAGTTGTGTATGAGAGACAGGGAACTGCTTGAGAGAGTCCAGTGCAGAGCCACAAAGATGATGAAGGGAGTGGAACATCTCCCTTACGAGGAAAGGCTGAAGGAGCTGGGTCTCTTTAGCTTGGAGAAGAGGAGGCTGAGGGGTGACCTCACAAATGTTTATAAATATGTCAAGGAGGAGTGTCAGGAGGACGGAGCCAGGCTCTTTTCAGTGATGTCCAATGACAGGATAAGGGGCAACGGGTGCAAGTTGGAACATAGGAGGTTCCACAAAAATATTAGGAAAAACTTTTTCACTGTGAGGGTGACAGAGCACTGGCACAGGCTGCCCAGGGAGGTTGTGGAGTCTCCTTCTCTGGAGACATTCAAAACTCACCTGGACGTGTTCCTGTGTGACCTACTGTAGGTGATCCTGCTCTGGCGGGGGGGTTGGACTAGATGATCTTTGAGGTCCCTTCCAACCTCTAACACTCTGTGACTCTTGGCTGAAGAGAAGATCCCTGCTGTAGATGCCAAGAGCTCATTTTCCCTTTCAATTCAAATTCCATTTGATGCAAATAATTTAGCTCTCAGCACTTCATAACTGTGCGTTAACAAAAATGAAAGAGTGGCCTGTAAATAAACTTTACCAGGAACTACGAGCAGACTAGCCAAATCTAACTTTGCAAAGGTGATAGATGCAGATGAGCTTCCATGCCACCCAGGTTTAACTGCTTTTAGTCTGTGTTCTTTTGCAATTTAATATCCATTTTCCTCTACTCCATCAAAGTTGCTACATTCTTCATCCCTGCTGTTCTTCCTCATTTTCCAGGCTGCAGGGCTCAGATCTGTGAGCTGTGAAGCCTCCTGCTGTTGCCGTTTTCAGGCGTAGGAACTCTGCATCAGAGCAGGGAGGTGTACAGCCACATCCCAATGTGGTGAGGGGTAAATGGGGCACAGTTAAACTAGGGGAAGGAGGAGGGGGATCATCTGGGGCTTCTGAGGGGTCCCTGCTGGGACTATCCATATTTTTGAAAGGATTATGGTACCACGTCCTTGCCACGTACCGTAATTTTCCAAGTGGCTGCATCTAATTCCAACTGTCACTCACTCAGATAGATGGAAAAGATTTTAGATTTTTTTTTTTTGTCCGATGTCCAATTTTCCTCGTAGAACCACATAGCTTGTAGCAGACCTTTCTGTTTTGCGTAAAAAAGGGGTCTTTCACTTCATGAGAGCCTGCCCTGCCCATTGAGCTTTCCTGGCAGGGTGACATGGGTGAGGTTGTGTTTTGGTGGGTTTGCGTTGTGTTGTGGCAGAAGGGGAGCCAGCCCCCGGTGCAGCAGTGGGGGGCATCAGGTCCAGAGGGAGGGGGCCAGACCGCTAGTGGTAGCCAGTGCTTGGGTTGACTTGGTCACCTCTGGGACTTCACCTTCAGCAAACTGAGCTCTCTGTCCTTTTGAGACTGCTCAGATGAAAAATGCTTTAGTGGGAACTTGACCTTTTCTTCCCTGGTCACCAGGAGCCTGGGAAAAACAATAAACTTTTGTAAAAATGGTTATTTTCTCAAGAAAAGGTCACTGTTGTTTAAAAAGGGGGGATTTTTTAGTTTGTTTTATTGGCTGGTTTTATTGTTCATTTATTTCAGGAGAGGAGTGCAAAGAACCCAGTTGTTTCAAGGCACAAGTCAACGTGCTATAAACCAAAGGGATATGGGTGTGGGCTGGACACTACACGGGAGTCATAAACTTTGCTTAATAAACAGATCTCTTTGTTTCCATTAAACCGGTTGCTAGACAGTTCAGATCTTCCACCATGTCTTCAACAAACTGTCAGTGAATGCCCTCCAAAATATTTTTTGATATTAAGGAAAAAAGCCCAGCAAAGGTTGTTTCCATCCCCTTGTCTTTGGAAGCAGGGATTCTTAGCGAGAGTCCTACGTAAGTGGGTCCAGTCATGCTTCTCTCTTGAGCTGGTTAAGATGGCTTCTCCTATTTTGTTGAAGAGTGGGAGAAACTGTCAGAAATTTTGTTTTCTGTTGACTGACTGCTCAAAGTCTGACTTCTGAAGGCTGCTGTTAGAGAGTAAAATAAGCCAAGAGCCACTGAGAAGCCACCAAATGTTCAGTATTTGCATGTCTTCTCTTTCTCTTTCTCTGTTTTGACCTTGTCAATATGGAAGGGCTTCAAAACAATCACAAAGCTGAAAACATGGGCTTTTTTGGACTACTTTTTAATTACTTAGCGCTTAGATCCTAAATTACTGTTTTTCCTGAAACATCTCATAGATGTCAAGTTTTAAAAAGAGAGTATGTGGTAAACATTTGAGGTTTCGCATGTTAAACACCACGAGAAAACATAACTGCAGCTTAACTGTGGCATGGCAACAGGTCTTCCAAAATTAACTGTGCCAGTTGCAAATGAATCTCACTGATTTATTTCACACCAAGCTGGAGCATGAATGTTTTTTAACCAAAGCCCAGAGAGGAGAACAACCTTTATATGAATTATAAATATGTGAGAAAAATATAGGACGATAGGGGTGTTTTTAAATTTATTTTTACTTTTTCTGAATTTTTCTTCCCTCAAGTTGACTGTTAACAACTGCATGGCTGCTTGGATGAGCCTTTAGCTTCATCAGAGGGATCTTTACTGACAGGAATGCCATTTCAGAAGCAGTACCAAACAGCTGCATAGCACTGTCATTATTCAAACATTTATAAAAATGTCCTGGGTTTATGAGTGAATATAGTGGATCCTGCAGATAAAAAAATGAATTGGAGAGTGACTAAGCAAATTCAAAGTCAGATGAATCTTTTTGGTGCAGAACGATCTTACATTGCTCATGGCTGTTATTTAGATAAATTCTTCTATGCTCATGGACCAATGCTGTGTGGTAGTAGGGCTGCAATAATAGTGCTTCCACAGGGATGAGCAGCACAGGCAACCCAAAGCATTTAATGGCACCAGCGTTTCCTATAAATTAAGTGTGTATCATTACGTTTTATTGACAGGAAACAGCTAATTTGTCTCAAGGCATCTGGCTCTTGATTTTATTAACCTGCAGGATGTCTGAACAAAGAAGCATACATATAACATTATTTCAAAAAGATAATTATTTCCAGAAGGGCATCACTTGCATATGAAACTCTCTAGTGTTTTGTATAACAAGCAGTGGCACAATTGTCAATGCTATAACTAATCAGAAAGTAACTATCTCAGAAAGGGATGAAAGCCAATAATTTTTCATTGGCTTATTGAGAAGAAAACATTATATATACTTGTGTGTATATATATATATATATATAAAAATATATAATATATATAAGTTTTTACATACATACATACATTCAGCCTCTACTTATTTTGGTGCATTTAATAATAGCATTTCATATTCTGTCAACTTCCATCTAAGCAGTTAACAGACAGTTATTGAGATCCATGGTCTCACACCTGTCACTTTGATATGAGGTGGTGGAGTGGAAGTAGAAGAAAAGTGAAGGGCCTGATGGCCAGCGAGGCGGGCATCCCTGGGTGAACAGTGTGCCGAGAGTCTGCCTGCGGTGCCTTCCTGGTGCTGCCAGCTCTGGGAGCTTTGCTGCAGGAATAACAGCTTTTGGTGTCTACCTTGAAGCCCTCCCTACCCAAAGTTGTTACTACATTGTGTTATTAGAAGGCTTTGATAGTTGAACAGACCAGCTCAGACAGGGGGACCCTAAAGGCTCAGAAATGAATGCATAAAAGAAGATACAAACTTTCTATTTAAAAAATCCTGTAATTCTGAAGGGCATTCTTATGTGGCCAGATGCAAGTTTTCTGCGAGTTCAGGGCTGTCAGGGTGGTTTCTCTGTACTGAACGGGAGAGTACTGGCAGCTCCAGATGCTGCCCTCGACTCTCTGCCACTGTTGGGACTGGGAGAAGTTGCCTGCACCAGGGTATGTGGGACACCCTCCCATGGCCATGGTTCGTCTCAGGCTTTGCTACCGTGACTGAGACAAAGTCCTCTTCCCTGCCGTCCTCAGAAATATGGCAGAGCCAGGGCTCTGGCCTGCCTTAAGGGAAATGTATTTGCTGAATGCAGTACGCACAGATGAAGTGCCGTTCTTTCTTTTATTGGTTACCTCTGTGGCTGCTACTCTAATCATTCAAGGAAATATACACTGCAGTTTTGCTCTGAATTTGGGAGGAGGCTGCAGGTTGCCAGCCTCGGCGACTGCCAGCCCAAGTCTGCAGGTCTTTGCCAGACGGGTGAAGCCTTCAAACTCCTGCTGGACCAGCCGTCCTGGTGACACACAGGGAGTTTGAAATCTCTCCCTAAATATTGTGCTTGTGGTGGTGGTGCATTAACTACCATCCATGAAAGAACCTGAGGCACAGGCACTGGCATTTGAAAGAATCATAGAATCATAGAATGGCCTGGGCTGGAAGGGACCTTAGAGGTCATTTTAATCCAACCTCCCTGTTGTGAGCAGGGACGCCACCTCTCTACTAGGTCAGGCAACATGTGAGAACTGAACGGGAATCGAACCTGCGACCTTTGGTGTTTGAAGCACCACGCTCAACCCACTGAGCTAAACCAGCCCTCAAAGGTGTTTAAGAAGTTTGAGCTGTTTCAGCAATGATCACGACATCCCAGGTGAGTGAGAGGGAGCTCCCCATTGAGACAGCAACTCCTTTGACTTCTGCAGTGATATTTTGCGAATGCACATCTCAAACTGTTTTCCAAAGCTTCCCTTGTGTGCTAGGGGCACCTGAAGCTGCAGGCACATGGGGTCCAGCTAGAGACACTGGCTTGTCTTAAAGCCGGGTGGGCGCTGATGAGTTTGATCATCACGGTAAGACAGGTCGGGAACCTCACCAGGCTGGCTTCTAGTCCCAGGCCTCAGGCTTGGTCCTAAATGGCACCCAAGATGTGCCGCAGACGACTGTGTTTGTCTGCCTTTGAAAGGTGATGCTGTGACTTGGCTGGCATGGGACCGTGAGCCCTGACCGGCCAGCATGACAACCCGGAGTTTTTCATCCAGCTGCAGTAATGGAGTCACTTGTAATTGGCAAAACATCCTTTCATCATCTGATGGATTTGACAGATTTGACAAAACTCCTTCTAAAAATACACGGCACATGCCCACACGAACCTCCTCCCCAAGGCTATCTATGATCTCTGTAGCGCCTGCAGTATCAGGAACTATGACAGATGGTACCAGGTAGTCCACAGTTGCCCCATACTTCTATAACTACACTTAAAATCTGTAGCTGGGCTAACAGGTTATAAATTGATTGTATAAATAAATAAATACAAACAAAATATAAAATCACAAATATATTATTTATTAATTATTAATAAATACATATGTATAAATAAATAGTATACAGTTGGGTTGACATCATAAAAATAATGTTTGTTAGTCAGCCACAACCACTTTTGAGTGTGGATAGCAGCTATGATGTTTACAGAACAGATGCTGCTCATGCTGAATGAAGCTGTCTCTAAGTTCCTCCACAGTACAGATGGGTACAATCATCTGATTCAGTTGGGATTAGGTCCGTGTAATTTAGTGTTATAGAGAGAGATGAAAAGATTTTGGAGAGGGTGCTGCCTGTTAGTGGAAAGGATAAATTGGAAGTGCTACTAAAAAGCTTTGGATTTTACTTTCGGATACAGAGAAAGGACACTGCAGACTGAACTTACCCCACAATCTAACTAGTAGAGGATTGGTCACCTGATAGAGGAAATTACACTAAATAGTGTGGTTATTTAGTTAGCATTTTGTCAGCTGAGGTTATCTGGTTATCTAGAGCCCACTAGCCATTCTTTCTGTTTGTAAAAACTTTCCTTAAATAATGTAGCCAGGTAATCAAGACTAGGATAAAGCAATATTCACATAATTGTTTTCTGTTGTTTACAAGTTTGCCAAAATTTAAGAGTTTGTATTTTCAGTTTTCGCTGCCAAAATGTGTGCACAATTTCTATTCTGTTTGCAAGACAGAGTGAAAAACCTCCAAATATTTTAGTACAGGTCAAGCTCTAGAGCAGGGCTGGAGAAACGGGGTGAGAAACTGGGCAGGTGTCAGGGTTTGTCCTTTCCCCATGTAAATACACCTGACAGACTGTGGTTTCTGCTGTCTTATTTCATTCTGTGTGCACGGGGCTGTGCATGCTCACTGTGCGAGTGTCTGTGGTGGAGAGACATGTGGGAACGTGTATGGGATGGGTGGGAATGAGGAGGCAGAAGCAGGCAAGCCTGAGCCCTGAGGGAGAGCCTCCAGATGGAGACATCAGGAGTCTCAAGATGCCAGGAAGGTTGAACCTGGGCTTGGAAGAGAAAGAGTCAAGGTGAGGGGTGCTAGGATAAAAAATTCACTTACTGGAATTGCAGAGTGTAGCATTTAAGATGATGGGTAAAGAAGCAGAGCGACTTAGCAGGAGAAATGGAGATTTAATTCACCATCATTTACAAAGGAGGCTAGTAAGAGGAACACATCAATAAATATGATCTGATCTTAAATAGACTTCGCTCCCCATCTACCCTTCTCTCTTCCTGGCTACCTCCTCTCTTCCATCAGTGCAAGAAGGGGGCAGGGGGAGGGAGGTTTTGTCCATCTGACCATTACTCATTGTCCATGGCAGCTCCTCCTTGAGAAAGAGGGCTCCTCACAGTCTCTCCTTCATGCCGTGTTGTGTCCACCCCACAGGACGCAGTCCTCTTCCTCCTCGTGAGCCCCTCAGGGCCACAGATCACTTTGGGCATGTCTCTCACTGATGCTTGGGCTCTCTCCACTCTGGCACAGGGCTCTGCACCCATCCTGTATGTTCTGCCACTGTCAGTCCCCCAACAGGCAGGCAATCCCCTTCCTGACATCTCAGCCACCACGGGCTTCAGGGAAAGGTCCTGCTCCGGCAGCCTTCTCCCTCTCCTTCTTCTCTGGGACTCTTCTCCCTCTCTTCTCAGGGCAATATTCCTTTGTTCTCCTCTCACCTTCCCCTCCTCCAACAGAAAAACTTCCCAACACTAAAGACAGGACAGCTCCAAACAAAAAACAAAAGAGGGAGAAAGAACAATGGGGTCACCTTTTAAATACTTGATCACAGAGGTGCTGATTGGCCTGGCTCTGGCCAGAGGTGGGTCTGACGCCTACCTGGGGGTGGGGGAGGCTTTTGAAGTATTGCATGAGTCTACCCCCTTTTTTACAATAAACCCATCAGTCTCAAACCCATGATACAGGTGAGCCCTGTCTATTCTGTATAAAAAAGGGAAGGATGGAAGTGTTGCAGGGAAGATAGTGTGTGAGCAGGCAGCTAAAGGGTACCACCACCCACACATGATGGAACTAAGACAGGTTTGCAAAGGCAGTCTTGCCTCAGGAGCCCTGTGCTTGGCACCTCCAGCTGCTCCTTGGGCTACGGGTGTGCTGCATAGTGCAGCGCTGAGTTAAAGGCACCAACATAAAGTGCAACGAGGGCGACTGACCAAATGCTGTGCAGCAGCTCTCATTTGCTTCTGCCAACAGTGCCAAGCGCCCTCACCCTGGCGTGCTCTCTACAGTGAAATACATTTGCCCAGAGGTGCTCGTGCACCTTGGAGATAGCAGCCAGTGAGAGCTCATGGTACTGGTACGCACATATGCAGCAGGGCTGAGTTGGAGAAGTAATTTGCAATTCAAATATAGTTACTGAGGTAGATAAATTTAATTATTTAGAGACATTCAAGCCAGATTTCTGAGTGCCACACTCATGTGTATTTGTCAAAAATGATCATTTGCTTCATTTACTCTGCAATGATTTTCATATTTTGAATTGTCACCTCAGCTCTTAAAGTTGTGATGTATGGCTGGCACCGAAATATCTGAGGAACTCCAGACAAAGAGTAAATGCTTGGGAATGTGGCCGAGGCTGTTTCTGCTCCAGTATGACAACAATCAGGCTTTATTGCTTAGTGCTTGCCTTCAGAACTGATACACACCACCATCTGGCAGGTGTACACGAAGAGAAAGCAGTGCATCAAAAAGTCAGATTATCATCATGCCTGGGTGCATAACGATGTGGAAGAGGCTAGGAACAGAACCCGTCCGTTTCAGAGAATGAAGCCTCAGCAGATGAATTCCCCATGAGGTAATGGGAAAATCTTGCTCGCCTTATTCACCTCGGTAGTTTCACTGTAGTGAACTTGCATGAGAAAGGCAGGTTGGGCCTGTGTGGATCTGGTGAAACATAGAGGAGGAGCACGCTTAAGAAGGAGATTCAAATTGCAATGCTTTGGTAGGGCAGAAAAGGAAAGAAATTGGGGGTAGACTTGCAGCAAATTTTCTGAGAACACACAACTAATTCTACTCTTTTCAGATGCAACGTTATGACCAGTAACTACATAATTTTCAGCCCAAGCAGATCTGGCACTCACATATCTTAGAGGTTTGTCATGTGGAGTGGCACACTGCAGCTCCGGGCTCTCCACTCCTCATGATTAATGTATCCTGCCTTCTGTGTACGAGAAACCTCGAGCTGCGCAGGTACCACAGGAAGAATTCAGAAAGGGTTTTACTCACAACCCTAGTGACTGAATAATCCAGAGAATTTTGCTTATTCATTTCACTTAGCCTCGTAGCTTTGGTGAACTCTGTCACTCTCTAAATAAGAAACCTGCTTATTCTACTTTTTGATGGATGATTCTGCTTCACCACCCAGCATTTTACAACTAATGCAGTATTTCTGGAAAGGCTCATATTGTGCAAATCGAAGATATGCTTTTGCATCATAACCAAAAATATTATGGGTCAGTGTCCTTAAAAACTCTCTTTATTCAGTGTTTTTATTCTATCAAATTTGTTTTCTTGCCCTATCTGCTGTACATCATTGTGACACATTTTTTTACTGAAAACCTCTAGGAGGAAATATTAAGTTTTCTTTCCTTCAATATTATGTGCTTGGGGACCTTGATTCTTATAAGGGAGACAAACTCTCTTGCTGTTTTAGGGCCCAGATACAGATATATTTGATTGTATAGGCCACTCAGAAGCATATCTGAATTTGTTCCCTTGCTTAGCTGTGGTCAGAATTCAAAGCACATAGTACATGAGACTGTAAGTCACTCCTTCTAGCTAATTAACATGATTGTATATTATCTGTCTTCCCATCCCAAATGAGACATATAGAGAAGTCTACATGCCTGATGGCTCCCTATGGATTGTCGTGGCTCTGGTATTTAAACTAGCATTTAAATGAAGAATCATTAGGCTTTTGCACTGATGAGGCGGTCTTGAAGACTCAAGCCCATTACATTTCAGAGTGTGCTTTCGAATGTTAGTGTTTCTCACTCACTCATGGAGTGTGATATGCTGATCTCCTTGTGTGTCAGCAGACAGGCAGGGTGATGGGGCAGCCTGCCCAGCAGCCGTGCCCCTGCCCGGCCCCTTCTTGGTGTGGAACACCTGAGCTCATCTGATGGAAACCACATGCGTGGGAAGAGGCAGGGCTCCCCTTTGGCAGCTGTGCCACTGGGATAGGGCAGTGCAAGAGCAGCCTGGCAGCCTGACCCCTTCCACCGGAGGGCATGGGGTGAGATTCCCGAGAGAGCAGGGCTGTGGGTGGGGGGCTGGTGCTTGCTGCTGTTGCAGACCAGAGCCTACCTGAGAGAGAAATTAAGCTGGGAGACTGTGTGCCTGTATCTTTGAGGTCAATGGGAAGGTGGAAAATGGACAACCTCACAAACTCCAGGAATCCTCTGGTCGTGTACCAGCCCCTCCAGATTGCCATGGAGACCTCATCAGCCCCCTGCCCATAGATGCCCATGACCTTCTCTTCCCCTGTTCTTACTCAGCCTTTCACCACCAACACCTGAATTTCACTGCTGTCTGAGAGGAACTCTACTTGCTCATTTGCTCTCATGACAGTGATGTTCAGTTTTTGTCCAAACCACCAAGAAATCTTTGAACTGGTGCCACCAGTGAAGCATTTCTCTAACTCTTATTTGATATTATTGGTATCTCGCCTTGCCTCTGTTTGCAGGTTGTCTTACCAGAAACATCAACAGTCCAAGATATGTGGTCTCAGTGTGACAATTCAAGCATTTGTGTACTCACTTTATGAGGTTTGTTGAAAGTCTGAAGATGATGAAATGATTGAGAAAGTTGCATGCTTTGCAAAGGGGGGGGGGGGGGGGGCGGGAAGCTAGGCAGGCTGGAGGAACAGTTAAAAGACACATCAAAAGAACCATTGACGGGTAGGGAGAGATGTTGGTTTGCTCATTTATTTGATTTTCCAGTACCATTTCCTGGCTAGTTTGCATTCGGCCCAGTGTGATTTCATGAAATTTGAATGAGTTCACAATAATTTTCAGATAAGAGCAGTCCTCGTGCAGAAAATAAGAAGTAATATGTAGTATTCAATTATGCAAGAATAGGAAGAAAGTACAGAGCAGCTGACTCAAGGCAAATAGAATAAGTGTTGGAGAATGCTGTGGTGCTGCTGCTCTGTCTTTTAATGATTATTTATTAAGAACAGACAATATATGAGCCTTTCTGGTCTCTCCTCAGCTGGATGCCATCAATAGGGGAAGGCTAACAACAGTGGGTTTGAGATAGATGTGTATTAGGATTGCGTTAGAGGCTGCAAAGAGATGGAAAAATGGTCCAGGTGTGGAAAGGGTATTGTGTTTACATTTTCTGCAATGAAAAAACCATAAATTTGAATGCTGCTGTTCCTATTGATTCTGGTTGACTTCATTGAGAAATACACTCAGTCAGAGACATGGAGTTTGATTTTACATGGCTAAACATTTAAGCAAAGTTGCCACTGGCTTTTCAAAGCAAAAATTCAATTACTGAGAGTTTGACATAATTTTCTATTTTCTTAGAGTTATTTTAAGATGAGGTATTATCCCATTATCCCTGCATTTCCCCAATATCTTTTTTTCTTCACTGTTTGTTCCTTTCTACTGAACACATTGCTAAGGTATATTTTGCCATCTTTTCTTTTTTTGTTGTTTTAACCCCACTCCACTTATTTATTTGCCTTTCTTTTCTGCCTATTCTGTTAATCTCCTTTCTCTTATTGTGTGCTTTCTGTTCTTTTGTTTGCCCCTTTTAACCTCTGCCATGCAAGCTCTCCCACTTTTACCTCGATGGGTCAGCCACAGTCAGCAATTTTAGATGGTCTATCTTTTGCAGTAAAGAAAATAAGCCTTTCCATTTATGAATAAAAATGTTCTTCATAAGTTTGAATGACTTTTTCTAGCAGTTTGGAATGGTGAAAGAGGAAGTCTGACATGGGCTTGTGACGAAGATGATTCTGTAAAAGCAAATGCTGTGGTGTATATGAGCTTCATTCTGAAAAGGTTAAAGAAGACGTGCTTAAAGAGGTCTTTTGATGGAGTTGGATGCATTTAATATCAAATACAATGGGTTTTGCTATCTAGTGCTGCTTGCAACACAAACATTTCATAGTGTTCAGTTACTGAATCCCTTAATTGTCTCCACTGAAGTCACAGGGAAATTTATAGAACCACCTCCATGTAATGTGATCAACAAAAGGTCTGAGTGCATCTGGAAAAACAACTGTAGTCCTGTTTAAGCTTTCCTTCCACTTAAAAATTTGCTTGCTAAAGGACCTCGCCAGTTCTTTGCCATTGTTTGGCATCCTCAGCATGTTACAGGACAGAAACAATGCCTGCCGTGTTAGCTGGTCTGTCTAACATCCCTAAATTTCATTACAGAGGTGAACTGAAAGTTCTCCACACAAGCATTAAATTCTTTGTTCCAAGGAGCAGAAGGAGAGTTCCTTCTGTTCATCTGTGTACTGTACCCTAACATCCTCTTTGACTCAAAATGCGGTATACTTCCAGCATGATGTTAGTGTCCTTCAGGAAGGGACTCAGTCTTCACTGACAAACTCTTTCTCACACTTCCCAAGTTGAAGGATGATGGGGACGAAGTCCCTCCTACTGCAAGTGGAAAAAAGGTTGTGACCACCTGAGGAACATGAATGTACATGTCTATGGGACCTGATGAGATGCATCTCAGAGTCCTGAGGGAATTGGCTGATGTACTTGCCAAGCCACTCTCCATGATATTTGAAAAGTCACAGCAGTCAGGTGAAGTCGCCAGTGACTGGAAGAAGGGAAACATTACATCCATTTTTAAAAGAGCCTTATCTCTGTGCCTAGGAATATTGTGGAATAGATCCTCCCAGAAACTCTGATAAAGCACATGGATGACAGAGAGGTGATTTGAGACAACCAGCATGGCTTTCTTGGGGCAAGTCCTGCCTGACCAACCTAGTGGCTTTCTACAATGGAGTGACTGCATCAGTGGACAAGGGGAGAGCAATGGATGTCATCTACCTGGACTTCTCCAAGGCCTTTGACATGAGGCTCCACAACATCCTTCTGTCTAAGTTGGAGAGATATGGATTTGATGGGTGGACTGCTTGGTGGATGAGGAATTGGTTGGATGGTCTCACCCAGAAGGTAGTGGTCAATTGCTCGATGTCCAGATGGAGACTGGTGACAAGTGGTGTTCTTCAGGCATCTATCACAGAATCACAGAATGTTTGGGGCTGGAAGGGACCTCGAAAGACCATCTAGTCCAGTCCCCCTGACAGAGCAGGATCACCTAGTAGGTCACACAGGAATGCGTCCAGGTGGGTTTTGAATGTCTCCAAAGAAGGAGACTCCACAACCTCCCTGGGCAGCCTGTGCCAGTGCTCTGCCACCCTCACTGTGAAAAAGTTTTTTCTAATATTTCTGTGGAACCTCCTATGTTCCAGCTTGAACCCATTGCCCCTTGTCCTGTCATTGGACATCTCTGAAAAGAGCCTGGCACTGTCTTCCTGACACTCCCCCTTGACATATTTATAAACATTAATGAGGTCACCCCTCAGCCTCCTCTTCTCCAAGCTAAAGAGACCCAGCTCCTTCAGCCTTTCCTCATAAGGGAGATGTTCCACTCCCTTCATCATCTTTGTGGTTCTGTGCTGGACTCTCTCCAGCAGTTCCCTGTCTTTCTTGAACTGAGGGGCCTGGAACTGGACACAATATTCCAGATGTGGCCCCACCAGGGCAGAGTAGAGGGGCAGGAGGACCTCTCTCGACCTACTTCCTACTCCCCTTCTAATACACCCCAGGATGCCATTGGCCTTCCTGGCCATGAGGGCACATTGCTGGCTCATGGTCATCCCGCTGTCCACTAGAACCCCCAGGTCCCTTTCCCCTGCGCTGCTCTCCAGCAGGGCAGTGCCCAACCTATACTGGCACATGGGGTTATTCCTTCCCAAGTGCAAAACTCTACACTTGCCCTTGTTGAACTTCATAAGATTTCTCCCCACCCAGCCCTCCAGCCTGTCCAGGTCTCTCTGAATGGCTGCACAGCCTTCTGGTGTGTCAACCACTCCTTCCAGTTTTGTGTCATCAGCAAACTTGCTGACAGCGCTCTCTTATCCCTCGTCCAGGTCATTAATGAATATATTGAAAAGCACTGACCCCAGAACTGACTCCTGAGGGACCCCACTAGACACAAGCCTCCAACTAGACTCTGCCCTATTGACCACAACTCTCTGGTTTCTTCCCCTCAACCAATTAGTGACCCACCTCACTACTTGGTCATCCAGACCACACTTCCTCAGTTTACCTATGAGGATGCTGTGGGAGACGGTGTCAAAGGCCTTGCTGATATCCAGATAGACCACATCCACTGCATGGCCAACATCCATCCACCTGGTTATGTCTTCATAAAAGGCTATCAGGTTGGTCAAACATGACTTCCCCTTGGCAAAGCCATGCTGACTGCTCCTAATAACCTTCTTATCCTTGATATGCCTAGAGACAGCATCAAGGATAAGATGTTCCATCACCTTTCCAGGGATGGAGGTGAGGCTGACCGGTCTGTAGTTACCCAGGGCATCCTTTCCTGCCTTTCTTATAGACTGGAGTGATATTCGCTTTCCTCCAGTCTTCAGGCACCTCACCTGTTGCCCACGACTTACCAAGGATGACGGAGAGTGGCCTAGCAATGACTCCCGCCAGCTCCCTCAGCACCCGAGGTTCAACAAGGTTCCAAACCTGGGTCACGGTAGTCCTCGTTATCAATACAGGCTGGAGGATGATGTGATAGAGAGCAGCCCTGTGGGAAAGGACTTGGGGGTACTGGTGGATGAAAAGCTGGACATGAGCTAACAATGTGCGCTTGCAGTCCAGATCAATCACATCCCAGGCTGCACCAAAATAAGCATGACCAACAAATCAAGAGAGGTGATTCTCCACCTCTACTCTACTCTGGTAACACCTCACCTAATGTATTATGTCCAGCTCTGGGGCTTCCAACGTGAGAATGACATGGACCTGTTAGAGTGAGCCCAGAGGAGGGCCACAAAAATCATCGGAGGGCTGAAGCATCTCTCCTACAAGGACAGGCTGAGAGAGTTGGGGTTGTTCAGCCTGGAGAAGAGCAGTCTTCCAGTACCTAAGGGGGCCTACAGGAAAGCTGGGGAGGAACTGTTTACAAGGGTGTGTAGCGACAGGATGAGGAGCAATGGTTTTAAACTACAGCAGGCTAGATTTAGGTTAGACATTAGGAAGACGTTTTTTACCATGAGGGTGGTGAAACACTGGCACAGGTTGCCCAGAGAGGTGGTGGAGGCTCCATCCCTGCAGACATTCAAGATCAGGCTTGATGGGCCTCTGAGCAACCTGATCCAGTTAAAGACGTCCCTGCTCACTGGAGGGCGGTTGGACTAGATGACCTCTAAAGGTCCCTTCCAATTCAACACATTCTATGATTGATTCTATGATTCTATTAAAACAAGACTTGAGACTAAGGTCATAATCCTTTTCCTACTCCTTGTGTGCAAACCAAGTGTAAGCATAGTACACAGTTGGACTTGATGATCTTGAAGGTATTTTCCATCCTAAATAATTCTATGATTCTACAATAATAGTGGATGAAAACAGCTTAGCCAAAACTATGGAAGATCAGGGGGACATAAGTGGCAGAAATGGGATGTCTGGAGAAGTGCTTCTTCTCTTTTCCTGGTTAAACTTGCTTCTCTTCAGCCAGTTAATTTGAAAAGTGGGAGTTAAGAGGGTAGTTCCCACTGGCTGACTTAACCGAGCTGCCTGCATCTAATCCACATGCTCAGGTTAGGAGGTTAGAGCTCTCTACCACATCAGGAGAAAAAAGAGATCCTGCAGAACCTGTTGAAAGTAGGACCTTAATTCAGCTTGAATCTTTGCATTGAGGATGAAATGAATCTGGTGAGACACTTGCCTCAGGTGGGTGGTAGGAATACTCAACTGTGGAGCAAAGCAACTGCAGCAAAAACACACTCACCTGAATCTGTGCTAACACCCTTTTGAATAATGAATACGTGGGAAGAAACTAATTTGCTTTTAGATACTCCACAAACAGAAAAAAATCATCAGGGAAATTATTCATTGTGAATTATTTGCACAGGTGGATAGCAACTC
Source organism: Trogon surrucura (assembly GCA_020746105.1). Classification (NCBI taxonomy): domain Eukaryota; kingdom Metazoa; phylum Chordata; class Aves; order Trogoniformes; family Trogonidae; genus Trogon; species Trogon surrucura. The sequence goes on along the minus strand of CM036617.1, from coordinate 89,300,400 downwards.
AGTAAACACCAAAAGACTGAATTATGAGAAAGAAATGGAAAAAGTCTTTGGTGTGGTATTTCTTTTCTCCTAAACTTGCAATAATTGTCTATCCAGCACATGATTTTTGTCTTTCTTCTGCTGTTATTCTGTACTTCCTGGACCATCCTTACTGAATGGTTTATGCTAGAGTTTTTCTGTGAGCCAAATAGCTTGAATTTCACAGCTACATATTAAAGTGCTTCTGAAAATGGTGGAAGACATCACATTTTCTCCACTTACTTGTGACTGAATTGCTACAAATTTTTAAATTGCCATACTTAAAAATATTAGCTACAGATAGGTAAATCTCCCCCCCCCCCGTTTTTTTTTTTTTTTATAAAAAATCACTCACATCCCAGCCTCTACAGGCCAAGAATCCACCTTTTACATTAAGTAATATGACAAGCAGTTCTAGGTGCCTGTGTTTCTGAATACCCAACCTGAGCCAATTTAAAGGAACATAACTTGGGGCAACCTAAATCACTATACCATACTCAAATTGGAGAATACTGGATTCTTGTAAAAAAAGGGCTTAATAAATATCTAGGTTGTTTCAAGCAGTTTTTTGTGTAACCTGTGCTTTAAACCCTGCTAAAGATGGTTCCACAGCCAGCCTAGGCAGCATATTCCCAGTGCACGCCTATTCTTGGAATTAGGATGTGCAAATTGAATTATATTTGCTGCAAATTAAGCTGATTTTGTCTTGTCCCACCTTCAGGGGACACAAGAAACATTTGATATCTCTCCTTCTTATATACCCTTTTCATACAGAGAAGTGTTACTGTGGTTCGCCTCAAATTCATCTCTCCTAGACTAAGCAGGCTTTCCTGCAGAAGGTCTATTTTCCTGACACCTCATTCTCATTCAATTCTGTACTCTTTCTATGTGTCATGCCCGCAGTGTTCAGCTAAAGACTCATCAGCTCCAAGTAGAAGAAAAAAAATTGTCTTCCATGTCTTCTCTATGTTATTCTTTTTAATAAACTGAGTAAAGATTAGATGTGGTGTTTTTGTAGCATTGCCATAGTTTTTATTAATGGGGAAGCAGTGACCAAATGTAACCTCAAATACTCTTCTGCAGAGCTGCTGATTAACCAGGGATTTTTTTCACATTTTGTATTTGCACCACTAATTTCTCTTTCCCCTGTGGATTTGCCTTTTCTGAATTTCTTATTGTTGATTTCACGTCATTCTTCCAATCAGTAAAGTGCATTTTGAATTCTGTTCTCAGCCTCTGAAATTCTACTGTCCTTCCTGTCTTAGATAGACAATATTTTATTAATATACTCTCCCTTCCACTATCCATGCTAGTAGAGTGGTGAAAATGTTGACTAGAGCTGGCCCTGGACAGCCCAACAGTGATCTTCCTTTCATGTGTCTGCTAAGGGAACACTGAGTGTGCAAAACATTTGCATACACACATACAGTGCAAATGAGACGGAGCTGAAATTTGACATAATAATTCCTATTGTGACACAATAATTGGGATTTGTATGCAACTAAATTTCGTAGTTACTTTTTTTTTTTCCCCCAAATAGTGCCAATTGACAATTTAATTGCTTTGTATTCAAAGCACAGATCGGAACTGCTACCAGAGAACTACCACAGAAAATAACTACGATTCCTTTAACCATTGAAAAAAATAGTGATGTGGCTTCTCCACATATGATTTAATTCCAGCACTCATTGTACTTACACTAGACTAACAGTACATTTACCCCTTGCTCCCTCCGTAGTATTTTGGATATCAGTTGTTAGATAATTTTTCTCTATTTCTGTGGTTTAGTGAGGAAAGCAGAACATTGTTAATTTTGCCAGAATTACAGATTGTTTTGCTTTGCCAGTGTAAGTTGTGTTGGCTTAGGCTGGAGGGAAATGGGCTGAAATCACCCTTTCACTTTGGAATATTTTATGTGTGTGTCTGTGAGATAAATGATGAGAATAAATGAGGATAGAGAAGGAAGGTGGCAGTGCGGGAGGGCAAGGTGCCAGGAAAGTCTTCCTCTAAAGAAAGACAGAGCTGTCTGGAAATGTGCATTGTCACTCCCAGAGGAGAGGGGGACGGTCCTGCTGGAGATGTGGGAACTGGTGCCTGTGCGCATTACAAAGACTTGGTGAGAAAGCCCTTGGATCCTTGGGCAAACTGGCAGGAGCCTGGCTTTCTGCAGGGCTGGTGTCACCTCCAGGGGTTCTTAGGGCGTGCCAGAGATTTAGCTGTTCTCCGACCACACATGGAAGACTTTTTTCCTCTCTCCTTTTCCCACTGGCTTTGTGGTCGAGGAGATTGCCCAGGCCTTAGAAACCCTTTGGTATTTCATTACTGATCCAATGGGCTGTAAAGACCTCGCTGGAAAAATGCAGTCCTTCAAGCAGTGGCCTAGTTAAGGCTCCTACATCTGCAGAAATTTGTTTTTCCTGCCTAGGCAGCTCCTAACTAACTCCTGGTAAGCTGTTCCTTTCCTCTCTCTCTCTCTGGAAGGCTATATCTCTCTCTTTGCAGGTGTAAGTCAGTCAAGCAGGCATTGCATATCCTTTGCTAGTTATTGCCTAATTTCCCAAGCACTGAGTGAGCCATTGTCCACCCATTGGCCTCACCAGGAAGTTGCGTAGTGCTGCAGAGACACAAAGGAGAAAGGGATACTTTTAAATGTGTGCTTTATTTTTTTTTTAAACCTGTATAAATAAATACAAAATGACAAAGAGGTTCATGTTTACTAAACATTGCATTTGATTGTATGACGTTACACAGTGTGTGTTACAATAGTTCACCTTGTAATTGTGTCCTTTTAGCTGTTGGTGCATAATTCTATAACTCATAGGATACAATTAATCCTGAAGCTGCATCCAGCCACCCTTTTAGTGGAACCCCTGAGTGCTTACAATTGCAAGAGTATATTAGGGGAGCGCTTGAGCCAATTGGCAGAAATTGGGGAATTTTGTAAGAGAGGTCTGGCATAACAGAAGAAGGTAATGGGAGGGGTAGGACAGATTCTTGAGAAAAGAAAAAGTATTAAAGCTTTGGAGCATTTTTATTTCTGATTTTCTTCCCCTCAGTGATTAACAGAAATATATCTGAAGTAATCAAAATCAGCAGAGATCACGGTATGATTTTTTTCATGCTCACTGAGAGCAGGCAAATGGACAAACCTTGCATGATCGGTTTTTACCTGAAGAGCTTGGTTCATATTTTGATAAGGGTAAAAGTATGCTCAACCACTTGATAAAATGCTGATTCTCCAAACCACTTACCATCCTCACCCAGTGAAGGTCAACTGCCAAGGTTTTACAGACATACTCTGGTCACGATTTGCTTGCTTGCTTCTTTAAATTGCACTCCATGTGCTTTTTCCCATTCATTCTCTTCAATTCACTTCAGAAGGCTTGAACAGAGCTACTTTACCTTCACCTTTAGAGCTTATAAAACTATTTGGTGGAAACAATTTTTACATTCTATTTGGCCTGTTTAAAGCAAATTGCTCTTTTCAGTTAGATTAGAATTTTGCACAGATTTTCCCCCTTACTCTATGACATACATATATTTCATATGTACTTTAGGAGCAGGAGTAGCTGTGAAAGATGATCCTTAACTACTTGAGATCTGTGATTGGCTACCTAAGTAAGTTTTATATTTGCTCACTGGCTGACTTTATGTACCTTAATGGGAACTATGTCTGAAGAAACAATTATGGATTTGAATGGTGTGCGAATACCAGGTAAATGGTGACATTACACGCAAGCCATAACAAGAAGTTAAGAGCTGTAGAGAGGTCTTGGACTTTGACAATTTTTCTGTGACTTTTTTTTTCTGGATCGGGGAATTTTTTTGGCAACATTTAGCTGATTTTGCATTCAAATCTGTATTTCCATAGGAGTACAACCTTTGCTATTGTTTGCATTTGCTATCGCTTTCTTGCAAAGTGCTGCTCTGTCCCATCTTCCCTGGAAGGTGGACTTAAGAGCTCAATACCTTCCGTCCCTTTGGCAGCATTTTGAAATAAGCTAGGTGGGTGTCTGCTTTACTGGGGGATTATTTACCACTTTACAGTTCCATAAAATGATTGTATTGAAACACAGGTATCCCACTGCTTTGATACTAGACGTACTGCTTGTATCTGGGTCTGTGACAAAGCTGACATGTTACAGAAGTAAGTCAGAAAAGTCATGTCTTTTCTCAGCTCAGCTTCTGCCTCTCCCATCCTGCACAGAAGTTTTTGCAAGTGGTTTTATAGGCTTTGAATTTGTCAGAGAAACTTTCCTATTAGCACAAAGGTAAAAATGTGAACTTTTTTTCTAAAAAAAGAAATCTCAGTATTTTCTGCTGAAAATCTCAAATCCAGCAACTCCGTCTTCCTCTACCCCCTTTTTAATATTTCACTTCCAGTGACCAACATGGTCTGAAACCAGCTGTTAGTCTCTGCTTGGAGTATACTGAAAACCCATAGTTCTTTCTGGCTTAGGAGTGTCATATTCAGCACCTTTTGAAAACTCAGTAGTGGAAAATAAGGCTCACAAAATCACTGGTAATCGAGCCTCACAAAATCAGCTGCCATTTAGCAAAAATAACGGGACATTTATTTGTTTTCCAATTCTCTACTTCCCACTGTGGCCACCTTCATTTCCAAATACACTAACAGAGGATAAAGATGGTAGCTGTGGAAAACCTTCTGGGGTGAGTAAATCCAGTTCCTGTTTAAAAAGATTTTTTTAATCTGAATAAAGTCTCTTTCACCAAACAGTTACTAAGATCTGCAGCATGAACCTCAGATGGGCTATGCGCCATGAAGTCAAAGGCTGAGGTCTACCAAGCCCTGGAAAAATGCAAGCATAAGTATGCCTGGATGGCATCCACAGCACATCTACATCTTTGCACATCTACCGAGTACCACAGAGACCAATCTTTTGTATAAGCTTTTAAAGAATATTAAAAATCTGACTGGCCTCTTTTGCAGTTTTCTCTGATGAAGGAGTGCTAAAGTTTTGCCCTGCAGTGGCTCAGGTTTGGGTTCTTTCCCATTACACCTGTACTGGCCTGTACCCATCTCTGTGTCCCAGGTTCTCAGTCACTTGGGCAGTGTCAGAGGGACCATCTGCCCTAGAAAGCAGATTGAAAAAATGAAACTCGGCCTTTGGCTTCATAGGGAAGAGGAAAACAGTCGTCTGGAATGTGATGGGCCATGCTTTAAACAAGTGTTATTAGCTATAACTCATGTGAAGTCTGTGGAGATGTGCTGATGTACACATTAAAGCATTTTCCCCATAATTTTTTCCATTTCTCCCTTACGCAGGCTTCACAGTTTAAAGCTCTGTTGGTTGAAGTTGTCAATAATTTAAAACGCTTACCTTACTTTCAGCCTGATGCTGGAACAGACCACCTGAAGAGTTCTCCAGGGTTGTGAGTACATTTGGAAGCGTTCTGTACAAGTTTTTATGGAGTTCTCTACAATAAATTTAGGCATTTCTCATTTGAGTCAACTTTTTGTCTCCCTTGACTTCCTGGTTTCCATTATGTGTTTGTCATTTCTACCTGTGAAATGTTCTCCGTAAATCTTTTATTTGCTTCTCACTTCAAACATTTTGTATTCCAAGAACTTGGCTTTTGAAGCACATGCTGGGCAAAAAAAGGAACTCACCAGTGTTAGCAATCCTTTCCATAATTCTGAAGTCACGTATCTCAACTCCAAATTTCCCTCTTCTAAGCCCAATTCTTTTAACCTTTTCCTGTAAATTAGAATCTTCAGGCTTGCTATCACCACTGACTGTGAAGCAGAAACTCTTTCTTTGATGGAGAGGTTTGGAGTGTGCCAAATGAGTAGTTTAAATGGCATTCTCTCTCTCTCTTTACTGTCCCCATTTCTGCAGCTTCCATATTATAAATCTGCTCTGTAACATCCACACAGATGGTGACAATAAATATAATGTGATGTCCTGACACTGAGTTTTGAATGCTTCTCCTTTCTAGATCTAATAATATATGTTATGACCACTTGTATATATCAGAGGTGTGTCAGAGCAGCAAAATGTTGTTGGCTTTCCTGTGACAGCAGCAGTAGCCATCCTTACAGTAAGATTCAAGCCCCTGACAGAAATGGCTCCCATCAGAGGCGCTAGTGAGCAGGAACAATGCTGGAATTACAACGTGGCCACTGCCTCTGGAATCAACACCAGCAGAGGCTCGGCAGAATCCGACCTCTCTTGCAGTTGGGAGTACAACACACTGATTGGGAAAACTGCCAATAGGTAAGTCTGGAACACTTGCAATAGCACGCTGAGAGGGAAGGAAAGCAAGAAATTCAATTGTGGGTTTTTCTGGCTCAGGAATCACCTTAAGAGAGCCGACATCTCCCACTTCTGGCTGTAGGTAATGCGCCTGAGGGCTCAATTTGTCCAGAAAGTAAATTGATCACATCTTCAAAAGAAAAGAAGTCCCTCCAACATATAAGTATTTTATCAGGCAGGCATGGCTGTTTCAGAAACATTAAAAACCAGCTGCTCTTCTCTAAGAGTTGTAGCAAAAAAGAGTGAGTGCCCATTTGCTATTTTTCACTAAGTTATGAGCCAGAATCCACCTGACTGAACTCTTTTTCTGTATGATATCATATATATACCGTGCTAAAGTCTCCAGCTCTGGGCTCCAGACTTAGATTATGAATTATATCCACCTTTTATTCCAAAGCAATGAGGTACTGAATCTATATTTGAATTCATATAATTAGGCAGCTGTGAATTTTTATTTTCCATACATGTACAGACCCTCTCTTTTATTAGACAGACTTAATACACATTACAGCTGCAAATCTTACATATGCTCATATAATTTTGCTCACTCCTCATGCTGCCTTAGACGTTCCTTCCCTTGCAACTCAAGTTTTTATATAATTTTTCTTCCATCTGCCCAATACAATAAAACCTGAGTATTTTCCTTTCTCAACAGCTCTGCATCTCTGCAGCTAGCTGCTTTGTTCCTAAACTCCGTACCAACTTCTCTGTTGCTCCTTCCATGCTGACTCATTACTAATTTCAGGACAGCTAAACCATTCTTGCTATCAGCTTTCAACTACATTTCTGGGTTGGCTTTTCCTCTTCTTTATATGGAGCCAACTTGAGCTATGCATATGAAAAGTACATAATTGGTATGGGGGTGTATGCACTATATATACATTAGTGGGGCATCTCATTTTTCTGAATATAGCTGACATATAAAATCATTTTTACTTGTAGCACCAGTTAACAGATTGCTTATTATGAAATATAATCAGCATGTGAAGGCTTATTTTTTGCAAATTGTGTTTTCTAGCATCAATTTGTCCGTATATATTTATATATATTTTTTTATATATATGTGTGTGTATATATATATATATATATATATTGTTTCCAGCAATCTTCACCTGTACAACTTGGTAATTTCTAGGAAGATAAGAATCTTGCTCAGAAGTATGTTAGCATACAGAATAGAGCATATTTAAGGGGACTGAATGTGTCCAAAGAGAATCAGAATAGGATATACTGCATTAACTTCTAACATACTCCACTGTATATAATCTGGATACCCAGCTATTATGGTCTTAAACTTAATTCTTACATTCCCCATACATATAAATTTTCAAGTGGACTTTTATTTCTGCTGACGAACTGTTACATGTCGTACTCCCTGGCTCTTTCTAGCTCAGTGCTTGGCATATATTTCAGTTATTCTCTGTCAGTAAACCGAAATCAGCAAAACAAACCCTGTTTTCCTCAGTAAGTTCTATACTGTCATTAACTTTTACACGTTTAAGTGCTATTTACAGGGTGAATGTAAACATAAGCACGCTTTACCATTTTGAGTCTGTAATCCTTCCTAGTTTCTGTGTGCAAATTAGTTACAAAAATAAAGAAATGTGGTATTTTGGAATGTCAATATTCTGATTTGTATGCAGCAGCCTAAGAATTGCATGTAAAATTCTGACACGCCATTTGTGAATGTTTTTTGGGCTCAACGCTATTCCCTGATAAACTAAAAATCAAATTTAACATGCCTCTATTTTGAAGGTATACATACAGATGAATTTTCAGAATAAAATGTACTGATTGCACATTTGGAAAGCCTGATTTTTGTAAATTAGCTCTATGAAGAATTGCACGAAGGAGTTCTTGCTAACACAGACAAATGAGGCACGCCAGCCTCGTACGGGAGTTTTGCTCTTTGAGTTCCTGTGCAATGCTTAGATGTAGCCTCTCTTAAATTAGATTAGCAATTAGAAAGTGGATGTAATTTGATTTTATGTTTCAGCCAGAATTTTTGCCAATAGTGCTTGTGGATCCCGCATTTAAGGCAACACAAGAAGGAACAGCTGGAAAGGACAAGGCCAGGAGCTGTAACAGGTGACAGGAGGCACCTTTAATTTGCAGATCCAAACTTCCCATTAAACTAACATGACTGAAAGCCCTTGGCCACCAAAAACCTACCAGCTACCAGGCCTGCTATGGTGTGCAGTTACTTGAGCTTGGGTCTGGCTCACCTGCTTTTCGTATTAAACCCATTTTTATTTCATTGCTGCAACCAGGTGTGACAGAGCAGCCCTAATTATCAACCTTGTCCCTTGGCACTGTCGTTTGCTTTTCCATTGAAGTTGTTGGTCCAAGTGAGCTTATAGGGGTGCTGCTCCCCTTTACCCAAAGCATTGAGAGAAGGTATAAACAGGTGGTCTACCTGGAAAGATGGTGGTGGACCACAGTTATCAGAAGATCCTGGCGCAGTGGTCACAGTTCTGGGGAGTAGGAGAGGTGGGTCTCTCAGTGATGATGAGGCTTCCTAAGTTTATGGATGCTAAGGTGCTGGTAAGAAAATTTTTAACAGTGATAATTCTGTTCAGTAGTAATACTTCAGGTCTACCTACCAGATCTCAGTAGGTCTAGTTCTTCTCTGAGCAGATAACCCTAGATTTTTGATCAAATCAGCCTGAGAGTTTTTACCTTATCTGTTGGTTTGCCTGCTCAGGCTGGGGTTCTGCTGCCGCTTTAGCTCTCATCTCAATAACATGGAAATGAATAGGTGTGAAGTGAATGCATTTTCCCTGTGCTTGCTGCTGAGCAGGTTGCAGTCCGGGCCAGGAGAGGCTGCTAGAGCAGCAGAGTACCCTTCCTCTTTGGGACACCTCTGGCTTCATGCTGCAGCAGGTACACCTGAACTGCTCCACCACCTCTCTCTGAGGGGAGCTGGAGAGGACGCACAGGCTGGTTGTTTGGGTTAGGCCAGGTAAATCAGTTTGTTAGGTTGGTGATGGCATGGGACTTCGGTAGCAGTTTGGGAGCACAGGAAGCAAAGAGAGAGATAGCCATTTTATTTTAGGCTTTAGCTATACATTGAGATTCATTATACAATTATTTTTTTCCCTAAATTAATACAAAAATAGTAAAAATAGGTTAAAAAAAGCCCAAATGAAACCCCCTGACATCTTGCAAGCCACTTATTTGATGCACAGATTAAGACTTCTTGGAGCTTAAATAACCTAAAATTATTTATGCTGAATTTTTTATTTTTTTTTAATTTTCCCAAATTAAAAAAGGCGATGACTTGCAGAACGCCAACAACATCAGACCAATTCATGCCTGAGAAGCAGCTGCCCCAGGCAGCAGGAAGCTGTGCTAGGACCACGACGGGGTGAGTGGTGGCACAATTGGGGCCTTCTGCTCTGCCCCAACTTGTGCACCATGGGCAGGAATACGTTTGAATCCCCTCCTGGGATACATATGCCATGTTTTTCCCCCAAAACCCCAAAAACAAACCCAAAAGTTGTCCCTTACACTTTCCTGGCAGTGGACAGGTTTCACAAAGGTTCCCTGGGGGTCCGTCCCTGCCACAATTTGAAACTGAAGCTCCTCCCTATTCTCTAATGAGATTGGGGAGGAGATGAAGGGAGAATAAGTTTTCCCCTGCCCCTGCACCGGGCTGGGATCCTTGGGGGTGCCCTGCAGTCATGGTGTGGTGCTTGGCCACAGGTGCAAGATGCTACCCACCATTGGAGAGGGGAAGGGACTCTCTCCCTTCCACTCCCCCTTCTCATCAGACCTGCACATACCCCAGGAAGGCTTACTTATTGCAAAATATTTATAAGAAAAGAAAATACAAGTAGTTTTAGTGATATATGTAGGGATAAAGCCATGGAAGAAACGCTTTGCCCCTACAGAGCTAATTGTACAATTTGATTTATGTGGATTGAGGTTTTAACAGCTGCGAAGGCAGGGGAGGAAAAGGCTCTGGGTAGTCCTTTTTCACCAGGGCCTTCCAAAAAGCAGTTTCTCACAGGACTTGTGCTTTCCCACATCCCTGGGAGCTGCTGGGCTGGGCCGTGGGATGGGGACATGGGAGACGATCCCACCACAGTGCCTGGTCCAGCCTCCCCAATGTGCACCCAGCAGAGCCGTCCCTGCCCTGCCTGCGGTTGTGTCCTGCCGCTGGCTCCTGACCATGCAAGAGGAGCTTCAGCAATTCGGGGTCCACAGCAAACCTGAGGCTGACTCCCGTTCACCCTGAATCTCCTTGAACATGCTATCTGCTTCCAAAGCTAACAAGTAGGGGAAACATCAGTTTGCCAAGTTTTGAATCAACCAGTTTCTCCCGCAAAAGCCACTTGCAAAAGAGCTGGCTTGTGCTTTCTCTCTGTTTTTAAGAGAAGTCACGGTCTTCCTTCTGACTCTCCTGAACTGTTTTGCTCTCTCTTTGAATAAATATAAAAAAGGTGTTGGCTGAGATGGGATTTGGTGGCTCTCAGGACAGTCAGCCTAAAGAAGAGCATTCAGAAGTACACCTTGCGATTGGCAGTACATGTTTTACCTGACTTCAGTGCTGGCTCAGAAAGCTTCCAAGAGCAGATGCAAAAATCCTCACGTGGCTCCCGGTAACGTCAGGCCACTTTGGTACTGTTTTCCCTCCAGGTTCATACAGCTGACCATAATAAGTTTTTGCTTGTCTTCGGAAAAGAAGCTTTTTCTTTACCAGACAGGTTCTTCTCAAACTTCACTGCTCTAGTTTTAATCTAACTAGAACATTTTCATCTAAAGCTTTGGGCAGACAATTCTGGCTTCATCAATTAATTTTTATAGTGTAGTTGTTCCAGCTACACCAACTTTTCTCTCTTCATTTTTTCCTCCAGGTAGAATACTTGTAAATTGAAAATGAACTTGTGCTAAGACAACATTAGGAATTACGTTACAAGAAAACTGGACTGATCTTGATGGTCATATGCACTTAGGTTGGTTCTTTTACCCCATGCTTACCCCATAGTAAAAATATACTGTACACCATACCTTACTGTATGGAAACTTTAATGTTTGTAGAAGATATATGTGCTCAGTGAGCCACAGTCCTATATAGTCTTGTTAGCCTTAGCTAAAGTTTTTGCTGTTAGATTTCAGTCAGTGCCTGACAGTGTATAATACTCGGTTCTACTCACTGAATTCGTAGAAAAATTGGGTCATCTGTATTGCCAACAAAACCACAGTGATACCTGGGCTAAAAAGCCACTTAAGAGTATGACAAAAAAACTGCTTAAGCCTAGGTAGTCTTCCAAAATGGAGGTTCAGCAGTAAGGGCAAAGTTTTATGCACAGCTAGCCACTGGGAGTGCTTTGGACTGAGAACAGAGCACAGCATCTGCACCTATTAATCAATCGGTGTGGCGAGGACCAATTGACCTTGGTGAAGAGAATTGCTCCAGAGGAAAAAGTCAAAGGGGAGGAAGGCCAAAGTGGCTTAGCATAGTCTGAAACCTTGAGAACATGCCGTTTCTGTTCCATGTTGAGGTATTCAAGCTACCTGTAGAGAAGGAGCATTTGGTGCATCTCTCAGACACATCAGGATTCAGGCAGAAATCTCGTGGACCTAGGCTAAGTACGCCTTGGGCATTTTCATGGCTTTAGCTCACCAAGCCTGGGAGTGGGGAGCGGAGTGGCCACTTGAGGTGAAATGCTGAAAAATGCACGTAAGCTGGTCTTGTCTCTGTTTTGGGGATGCTTCAGAGACTGTCTCCTGCCTGGCCTGCCTTTCCCTGTGAGGAGAGGGGCATGGCTCCTCTTCCTCCTTCCAGCCCTGGGTGGTCAGCAGGAGTTGCTCATTACTGGTGGGGTAACACGGCACTGGGGGGAACTGCTCGGGCAGGAATCTGCCTTTAAAAAGGTTTTTAAGAATGGGCTGGACAAACAATCCTTCAGAAATTATTTAAATGTCGTTGGCTCTGCCTTGGGGCAAGTGGGTGGGCTGCATGAATTCTCGCCCTGTCTTCTGTGGACACCCAAGCATGCTCTGCGGCACTTTGCCATAGGAGTGCCTCTACATCCTTTTTCTGACAGGTTTGGAGACAGAGGAGTAATTTTATCACCAGTTTTATCACCTTCCTTGAAGATCTCCGAAGGCCTCACATGCTGAGATTTAATGAGAGATCTGTGAAACTACAAGCTTGTCTTTGGACATCTCTTTAAAGATGCTCCTATCTATGCATTTCAATTAGATGTGAAGAGGTTTATGGCAGCCATCTTTGCATCTGGTGTTTGCAAGCAACAGCATCAGGGACAGCAGAGGTGTAAAACCAGTGTTTGCCATGTATTCCTCTCCGCAGTGTACAGAAAACCTCTTTCACACATCTCCCATTTCCAGGCGTCCCACAAGCCAGTAGACTGCTGCTGCCAAAAGTGGTTTGCAATTCCACTGTAATTCTCAGCTAATTTGCTAATGCCCTCAGAAGTTTAAAAGCCACTGCAGATGCCTGTTGAACAGCGAGGAGATTGGATGATTGTTATTTAAATCACATAATGACCGTCACAGAAAATCTACAGTGAAAGTATATTTAGGGAATGATTTCTGGCTGGAAAACATCGCCCCAAGCCTGAGTTTAAAGCAAACAAGGGAAGCAGATCTTTCCCCTCACTTCACATTCATTTGGCTGTCTTCAAGGTGTCTGCCTGATTTCTGCCAAGGCTGAAGTTGTTGTTACAGCTTCCCAGCTGCTACCACAGCAAATGTTGTTTGTTCACGAAAACAGCCTGTGCATTCCCGGACACAGCTTCCTGTCCTTCTGGTCAGCAAAAGGACCTATCCAGGGGAGAGTAAATGTTGCCAGCTGCACCGCCGACTTGTTTTGTTCGTCGGTATGTAACATTTTGCTTCAGGGTAAAATAGCCCGTTATCTTATTTTCTGCTAGGGAGGAAGCTTTTTGCTTGAAAATTAATATCCACTAGGCAGCATTTGCAGGTTTTGCACAGGGCATCTGAGGGGGGCTCACCTGGGACTGGATGCTAAAGAGAAGTTTCATGCAACAAAGCGTATCCTGGGTTTGTGAGCACAGATGTGCTAATCGCCGCACGGGTAACACGGGCAGCCTCCTGAGCCACAGAGCTCCCAGCGGTCCGAGCTCCACGGCTCCGGCAACATCCCTTCGCCCTCCTGATACCGTCATTGAGGCAAACACCGTGCCAACTGCTGACAACTTTTCAAGCACTCTTACTTTCCGGACGAGCTGTTAAAAAGGAGTCCGGCTGCAACACATTCTACCTCGTACCACAAAGCCACAGCCCGTGCGCTCCTGAGACCACCCGACGCACCAGCCAGCTTCCTGCAGCTGGGCTTTCACAGGCAATGTTTAGTCAGAATACTCTCAGCAAAACCTATAGGATTGGCTTACACATCCCCACTGGGGTTCAGCCGTGTGACAAAACCTTACAGTAACGAGCCTGTCGCTCTTAAGGGTGGAAGGGGAGGAGGAGGAATGAGATGCTGCTTTATCAATATTACTCCACATCACAGATGCTGACAGAATTATTGATTTAGAACTCACAGCTCCAAAAAGACTCCATAACGTAATCTTTTTAAAGTTTCTTTTTTTTTTTTTCTTCCCTCAGATGTGATGTTTTCAATAGGCCCCTTAGATAAGGGCTCTTTGGGGACATCGTTAAACTTGCTGCTGCTAAACCGCAGCCTCAACCTTCAGTTTGTTCCACACAACGCTCATGGTTCACTGTCTCCTGGAAGAGCCCATAGCTGCAAGGTCTACTGCTTTACAGGTATTCTAGGAAAATTGAGGGATTAAGTTATACATTATGTAAAACTACCCACTAATCCTCTTAGTGTGCATTACCAGTGAATGGCCTGAAATAGGCTCTCGCTAAAAGAGCCCTAACATTCACTTCCTTGATGACATATTAGTATTTGAGGTTTGTGTCATGGATTGTGGTGCTGAAATATTCAGTACACCACCTTCTGTCTTCTGCTGCTAGATCCGCTCACATGTGTTAGTAGAGTGCTAATAAAATTACAGTTGGTAAAGCAGATTACATGTTTAACTAGTAGCGAGACATGTATAAAATAGAATTATATATTTTCTACAGTGACAGAGTCACTGGGATTCTTTTTTTTGTTCTTTTTTGTTTTTATAAGAAAAAGAAACAGCTATAAAACCATGATTAAAAATGTTACAAGGGATGATTTATATTTTAAAATAATTATATTTTTAGAAAAAAAGTGATTTATAACATAAAAGTGTTTGGAAAGCATTTGGTTGCTGTGTACTGCCTCCTTTCCCAGCACAGTTTGCTATCTGTTATACAGTCTTGCATAAATGTTTAGATTAGGGGAGAAAAGAAAAATTAAATGTGATGGTTAAGACCTATAAGAGCTGACTCACTGACTTGAGTTATTGCTGTGCAGAAAGTTTGTAAAGCCTTTACATCCAGCGAACATTTAGTGCTACTTCAGCCTTGACAGTTGACCTTTCAATCTGATCGGGTTTAGCCACAATAATTGCAGCATCTGCAGTACAGGCGATGCAGAAGCTACTTAGGAACCCAACCTCTCTCATCAGATCTTACTTCACGCATCTAAAATGCAAACCCTCTTTGCAAGTGTGTGCAAATTCTCTTGTAACACCTGTTATAGGAGCTGAGCAAGGTACAATTCCCCGGCTCTTTTTTTAAAATTTATTTTTAATTTCTCCCATCATTTTGAATATTCCTGTATTTAGCTTAGAGAGGGGAGGGAAAACCTCCCAACCCCTTCCTCTCCCCAGATATTTAGTCAATACTGGTTTCTTTTTCTTTTTTTTTGTTTTTTTTTGTTTGTTTTCCTCAGTAAGACCTAGTGTAAAAAAGCAACAAACAAACAAGTTAAACTGTTGTAATTTGGTCAACCACTCGGGTGCTATCCATATCCACCATTTCAACACACTCTATTTCCTCACGGTTTTCAGGATTCTTCTTCTCTTTCCTCTTCTTTTTGGACGGTGGCAGGAAAGTCAGTATCACAGGTAAAATGGCAAAGCAGTGAAAGAAGGTGACTAATGCTATTAAAAACAAGCACCTGAACAGTGTACGGGTCAGATTTGAAGGCACAGCTGCAAGAGGAATCAGACCAACAATATAGCAGAGGTAGCTCTGCAAAATAGCTACCCCATGCACTTCCAGGGCATTTTTCACCCATTTAGTTCTTGTGAACTCTTTGCCCAGGACAAAGGTTGATAACAGTGGAGCACAGTTGTCAATCGTATAATTAATTCCGTAAATTAAGCACAACACAGATATACAATCCAGTTCCACTTTCCACAACGTCATAAAACCTATAACTCCAAATTCAACTGAGGCAACAGTTAGAGTGAGCCAGACATTGATCAGAGAGTCTGCCACCAGGAATGCAGAGAAGAAGAGCAGAAATAAAGCACTAATGCAGGAGTTTTGTAAGGGGGCTCCCACTGAAGAGGCATACCGATCCATGTACACAAATGATGGATTGAAAACGATGAATTTCACCTTGGAGGTGAGAGAGAGCTTCCTCAGTGTCTCCAGGAGGTCATAAAGTTCTTCCCTCTTGGTTTCCATTGTCTTGGCCACCAAGAACATCCTGGAGGCCACAACATCGACTTCGTTGTTGTATTTCTTGGAAAAGATGATATCCTCTGAAAAATGGGCGAACTGAGGGGTCTTCAGGAAGGAGTTCCTCAACATATCAGTGAAATTCTTCTTGGGCAATCCAGTAGATATGTTGAGTTTCCTAAGGTAATTTAAGTAGCTTTCAAACCAAGATATCCTGACAAAGCCCTTGGTATACTCCAGCACATCCTCCTGGACACTGGTGTTCCAGTACTCTATCGACTCGTAGATGTAGAACCCAATCACCGGGCTGTAGTTACTGAAATACTTCTGCTGGGCAGTTGTATACTCAATGGTCCGTGTCGCGGTCGCTACGATGTTGCTTAGGTCCGACCCTTCACTGACCTGCAGGTAGCCCATTAAGGCAAAGGAAATATAAACAAGGTAAAAGAGAACTACAAAAGGCTTGACGTAAGTGTTTGTTATCCAGTCACAATAATAGCGTTTCAGGAACCACACCAAAAGATGACTCTCATAAGTGCTTGTTTCCTCTGAATCCGTCGTGTCCTCGCTGAATTTGGCTGTCAGAAGAAACCTATACCATGCAGGCTTCTCTTGCAATACCTCTGGCTTTGGTACCTTTCTGCAGAAGATACTATGCTGGTAGTTGTTTTCTATGTAGCCAGTAAACACCAGGCTGGAACCATAAAAGGAGAGTACATAGAGGTAGTTGAAGAAAATTGCAATACAGGAGTTGCAGCAGAAAATCCTGGCTGCTTCAATGTTAGTGAAAGGACTGGCACCTATTCCAAAAGTGACCAGGTACATGGCAGTGGTGAGAGAAAACGAGAGCATGGAGTCTGCAAACACGGCGGCAGTCCTCTCTTTAACGTGTTGGTCTTCTCTAGTTTTTCTCCAGGAGGACAACATTTCAAAAGTCCCATATAACCCATGACCTACAATAGAGAACAAAGCAAGTGTTTAAAGTACTCAAATCAACATGTGGAAAACTGTAACGTGGACATGCTAAAAGACTCAAAGGACACACAGCTGGCCCCTACCAACGCTTGGAGTAAACGTCCTGCAGAAGAGAGAAATGATTACGGAGGTCTAAGCCACAGGAGGGCATTCGCTACCTGACTAGCAAACCTTACTGCCAGAGCTCGAGGAGAGTTGTGTGTCGCTGGTGCAGGGTTGATGGGTTAAAGAAAAAAGTTTTGTTTTCTTTTTTTTCTGGTTGGCTGTTTCGTTTCATTATTTTGGAGTGCCTGTGATGGAAGATGCTTTGAAATTAGTTTTTCCTGGCGATGGGATTTGACCTGTGGTGAAAACAAAGAAATATGACCTTGAAGTGCCCATGGTAGAAGCAGAGCATTAGTTGGCTGCTTTGTAGAAAATCTGTAAAAAATGAAACTTTCATAAAAGCTGAAAATCATTGTTTAAATCAGCTACTGATTTCTCCACTTCCTGTAGAAATCTTCCATCAGCACAAAGAAATCCTAGAAATGGAACAAACAAACAAAAAGAACAAATAAATTTTAGAAATGTAGAGCGGTAGAACTGATACGGAACTGCTTAAGGCATTGGTCTTCTTCCTTTAATGTATCTAAGGGCTTCTAAAACCAAATTCAGCCCTATTTTTCTTGTCAGTTCCTTCATTTTGTAATGTATTTAATTAACTCTAAAATGGATATAGCATTAGTGAAAGGAGATGAAAACTTAAAATCCTGTTTAACCCCCAAGTGCAGGTAAATCGGGAAAAGTACATGTTTTTATCTTAATCCCTGGTTGGTCATCTTCCTCTTACAGTTTCTAATTTGTAACTGATGACCAAAGTGCATGTGGAAGATGCAGACCTCTGCTCTCGCACAGTGGTCCTTAGCTGGGAACACAGACACTGACCAGCTACAAGGTGAGAGTGACTGAGATGAAAGTAAATTGATGTTTTACATAAAGATGAATGGAAAAATATGGTCTTTGTATCACACTTAAAACATAAGACTGCAATAGCTTCTTATAATAGTTCATATCATGTTCATCTTAAGAAATCCTTTCCATCCAATCCCACCCTCTTTGCTACCTTCTAATTGCTCCTCCTCCTTATTCTTTTTATTTTTTTGCTGTCCCCTGTCTACCTCTCTGGTCTGCTCTTTTATTATCTTCTGAAAATCCCCAGAGCCAGTCCCTGCTGTTTTGCTCTTACCCATTTCCTGATAATATTAGATAAAATGATCAGTGCTGAATTAGTTGCTGTTAACACTGAAGTCTAATCACTGGAATTTTGAAGCTGATGCTGCAGTCAGGCAGGTCAAGGTAATTCACAGGTCTCTGTTAGAATTTCAGGTTGTCTGCAGAGTAGCAAAATTGCTGCATAGGCTCTGCTCTTTCTACCTATAGAAGATGATCACTTTTGCCACAAGGGTTATGAGTATTGGTCAAGAAATCCCCAAACAAATGCGATATTCTGAAGAACCAGAAACCCAGAAAATACATTAGGAGTGTTGGAACTAGATGATCTTTAAGGTCCCTTCCAATCCAAAGCACTCTATGATTCAATGATCACATTTATTCTTAAATGCTTCACGTACGAGAAACATTTAATTAAGTTGACAAAATTACCCTTTTATGGTCAGTCCCTTTTACTGTAGGGGCAACTGTAGCTGTAGTAGTCCACCTTTTCTGCAAGGAATATCCTATCTATTTTAACAGATGGCAGAGGTGGCCATTCTGTTAATGCGGAAAAAAACAGGTATTGGGTATTGTATAAAGAATTCAAAATACAGAGCTCATCTTATGAGATAATAGGAGAACTGGTGCATCTCCTTATCATGGCCAGCTGATACTTTGAGTAACAAAGTCCGTGCTCTCATGTGTATCTGATATCTTACCTGTGTTATTTGGAGTCACGGCACGGACCACGAATGTCCAATTTGTAGCAATATTATGGTCCTGGTTTTGGTATGGCATTTGGCATTCATCTCAATTTTCCCAAACAATGTTTTACAGCTGCTTTCAGAGGCCAGGTCAAGACTGTCAATTTGATAACTCGCACCATGCCCCTTCTTAAAGCTAATGGGGAATACTGGAACTCCCCAGACATAAAATCAAGCAAAAAGCACAATCAGTGACTGGCATCCTGTTGCTAATTACGCTTCAAATAGTTATGTTCTAGGCTCAGTAGGGAAAGCTATTAAGCTTGCTTTCAGTGTGTTCTTTGTAAAGACGGACTGACCTTTATTTAAATGTAACTGATCACTTGCCAAAGCAGGGAGTGAGAGGTTTAATCCATTTATGGCTCCCATAAGTCCTGCAGACAGGCTCGTCTGAGAATTTCACATGGCATCATATGCATTAACTTTGAGTGAGCAAAACAGAATAAAATGAGGTCACTGAATATTACAAATTACTTCCATCGTGAGCTTTAGCTATAGCATGTTTTTGTAAAAAAAGCATTTCAGCGTTAATAGGCTCTTGCCTAAAAACACTCAAATAGCTGCATTAATTTGGAAAGC
Source organism: Trogon surrucura (assembly GCA_020746105.1). Taxonomy (NCBI): domain Eukaryota; kingdom Metazoa; phylum Chordata; class Aves; order Trogoniformes; family Trogonidae; genus Trogon; species Trogon surrucura. The sequence continues at coordinate 89,281,034 of CM036617.1, read as the reverse complement.
CTTTGACTTTGTAATGAAAAACCCACGAATTTATAGCTAATTAAATATGATGCCAAACACAACTTTATAACAGGTATAAAATTTTGGAGAATATCCAGCAACATGATTCCTAATAACACATATTTACTTTAAGTAGGAAACATAAAACCACAATTTGCTCTTACATAATCTTCAGTGCTACCCTAAAATGGAATCTGATTTAGACAACTGCTCAAGTAAATGCACAGAGAGGCGTCACTGCACGTGCTCCACAAAGCCACCAAAAAACCCCCAACATTTAGATACTCTTCTATTTTAGGCTAGGTTCGTTTTGTTGTTTGTTACACAATCTGCATGCTAGGAATTGGTATTTTCCTTCAGTTGTACAATTTGTGATTCCTTTGTCCATTTGTATAATAGCTACAAAATTCTCATGTACCTTTAGGGAGACAAGCCTAAACTACAAACTTGCAAACTTTTTGCATCAGTGGCACTACTGACCTGATCCACTATCCTCTGAGGAAAAGATTAAGCCCAAACTCATGCACAAATTAGGCATGGCAGTCTAAAGATTAGCCTTATTTAGTTAGAAGGGGATTTAACTAACCTAATTTATTCCCCTAAATACCAGCTACAAGCACAGCTAGGGGTGACAATGTCCAAGGTTGTCTAACTTGCTGATGCTCACAAAAGTCTAACCCACAGAGATTAGGGCAGATAGCTCCATGGCAGCATTTTGTGAGAACTTCTGTCACTTTTCTGTCATTTCAGAGTTTCATTTTTTGCATCCCTAACCAATTTGCACCAATTACCTGGTGCTATGTCTACTCTCTATAATAGTAACAAGAAGGTAAATTTTTCCTTGCAAATAAATTCTGTAATTGCTTTATCCGATTTTCCCTTTTTAATAAGAGATTTAGAGACAAATCTGTAGTGATTTAGAGCAATTTGTTCATTATTCACAGCCATTCAGTAAATAATAAATATAAAATCAAACAGCTAATGGGCTACTGGAGATCTTTTCCTGTTGACATTTGCTATTATGATTCACTGGTCGTGCCCTAGAGTCAGGCTGTACAACCATGAGCTAAAGAGGAGTACAGGGAAAGATGGAATTTTTTTTACGGAAAAGAGGCTCTGAAAGTGCAAAGAAAAACATTAGGAGAATAGAAGAAAGGTACTGGAAAAAACTGAGGACTAATTCTTTTTTTCTTTATTCTCTTTTTCTACTACTTTGCATTGTAGGAGATACTCCTACCACGTCTTGGATGACTGAGGACAGAAATTACGGTTTTTGTGGCCAGAAAAATGAAGAAGATAGTCACTGTTATTTCTGAGGAGTTTATTTTTTTTACAGCTATGGTGAACTACCTTTAATTTTGGAAGCTAATAACAATACCAGCAATAAACCCAATAAATTATGCCTAGCTTAAATACAGTGCTTTTACAAGTAGCCTGAAAAATACTATAAGAAGTTTCATTCCTCGTCTTCAGCATCGAGTCTTGCAATTACACATGCTTCGCAAAATCAGTGCAGAGCACTCATGAGAAGAAAAAGCAGTTGTAGGAAGCTGTGAAAACGAAAGCAAAATTTTCTGTTGCTTAAATTATCGAATTATTTACCTCGTTTTAACCACTACTTATGTGCAGGCGCTTAAGCTGTTCATTTTAGTACCATTTTAAAATCTGAAAAAAAAGAGAAATGTATCCTTTCCCCTGCTAAATGGTTGTTCAAGCGAGAAGCCTTTACGACTGGGCATTGGCAGCCCAGGCCTAAAGTTGGCTCCACTCCTGCCTGACAAAGGGCAAGACCAAAGCAGAGAGGGGGGAAGGGATTTAAAGAGGCTGTGGAAGGGCAGCGAAATGACCTCCTGGTCACGGGAGTCACAGACCAGCTCTCCATTCACTTGGCATAGGCACTTCCTTAACACAACGGCTGCTGCCTGCTTTTATTGTTTAACGATTAAAGGATATGTTCAATTTTACACTAAAATCATGTGAAGTTTTTATTTTACCATTATAATACGAGGTTTGGGTATTCAAACAGATTTCTGCCGTAAGAGAAAGGAAGGGACATGACTGAGAACAAGATTTTGGTTCCTCTTCTTGCAGTTTTGCCCGTCAATTAAAGTACAGAATAGTACACTGTGGGTCTCCCTTTTTTGTTCTTTCTGTTTTGAAGGTTTCGTGTCTCTGTGTGTGTTTGATACTTGAATAAAATTGCCATGAGTAAAGTACACTTACAGGTTGTGAAGTTCCAGCCTTCTGCGTGGAAGGTCGCATTTTAAGGGTAATTAATTTTATTCATCCCATTTTAATGCAGTGGCACACGAAACGCTAATAATGATTGATCCCCACCTCTGTGAGGCTGAACGCTGCACCACTGCGTATGCTGCCCATTAACTGCCAGAATTAAGACTAATAAAGCACCAAACTGTCTTCCTAAGGGAGCAGACTTCTCTAGCAGCAAAGCTGGTTTAAGGGATGTTCCCTTTTCTCAGGTACTGGTTCCCCTTTCCTATCAAAATTTGCTGCCCCCTCGTTGCTAATTCCCCTATTTCTACTCTAAATTGGACTAAAGGGATGTTTGGGATCAGAAACATCAGCAACCCCCTTTTTCTTTTTTTGAGGGTTACTTTTTAATCAGAAATCTCTTCCTGACACTAATGGCACAAAAGACTGCCTGAAATTGGGAATGAGTCATAGTAGGATGCATGGGAGCCTTGCAAACTGGGTAGGCAAAAACTTGAAGTGGAAGCATGCTCTGACAGAGGTGCTGAGGTTAAGACTGGATTTTGATTTAAGGTTTTTGCTTGTCTTGTAACGGCTGCATCCTTGTAACACTATCGGTTCAGCTGGACGAATGCCGTCTCACTTAGGTTGATTTAAACCTGAATTCATCCCCCTGCATAGGAGTACTTGTCTGCAAGAGGAATTTAGTGTGCTGTGAAAAAGCGTGTGAATTTCCAGAGGGCTAGCTATGTTGCACCAGCTTTCTTTGTGGAAATCTGTGAAGGACAGCTTGATTCACTTTCAAAGTGGAGTGAAATATTATCTGCAGAGACAAACACCAGATGAATTAACATGAAAGAGCTAGGATGCTATAAATTCATATCCCGGCTTGCTGCCAATGCAGGCAAGGTCTCAAGAACTGCACTTGTGCAAAATTAGTACCTGGGAGATCAGAATCGCTCTGCCAGAATTGCCCTTTCCAAAACGATACCTGTAAGAACATATGATACAATGAAGGTGCAATGAATTTTCCTAGCTGACAGCATTAAAAATAACAACGTACGCTGTTCAACTCTGGGATTGCTTTCCCCAGTAATGTCAACAAAGAGGCTGAGATAATTTTGCCCTGCTGACTTATTTTTTCCAGCTGGACTAGTGATCTCATCAACTCCCATCTTCTGAAAAGCCAAGGGAAACTGCTAATCCAGACTCCCTTTGTCATAGAAGTTGCAATCAACCAGTTGTTGACTGAACACACGACCTGCCTCATGCAGCCTCTCCCAGCAGGCACGATTTTAACTTGGAACATACAGCAGGTTCAAAGCGCTACTGAATATGCAGGCAGAGCAAGGACATTGTAGAGAGGCAAGGACATTGTAGAGAGGTTGATGCTGGTCTCTTCTCACAGGTAATTAGGGACAGAACCAGGGGGAATGGTTTCAAGTTGCAACAGGATAGGTTTAGGCTGGACATTAGGAAGAAATTCTTCACGGAAAGAGTGGTCAGACACTGGAACAGACTGCCCAGGGAGGTGGTTGAGTCGCCATCCCTGGATGTGTTTAAGTGTCGCTTAGATGTGGTGTTGGGTGAAATGGTTTAGGGGTGAACTTGTGGGGTCGGACTCGATGATCCCAAGGGTCTTTTCCAACCTGAACTGTTCTATGATTCTATAACTCTATGAATTGGCACCGAGTTGAAGCAAACACCTGGTTTCATATCAGGGTATCTCACTAAAATGGTAAAATACTACAGGTAACTGTGATCCTTTCCCATGCAGACAGAGTCAGCACCAAGCCCAACTTACACGACAGTTTATAGTAATTTAGTGGCATGGCTTGAACCGAATCATCGTCCGCGTGCTGTTGCAACAGAGTGTGGGTTACTCTAACCAACGTCCACCTTCGTGGTGCACAAATGGTGCCACCACACAACAGTTTCACTGCATGAGTGTCACACCTCAAAGAGAGCGCATATAGTTGGACAAACCACCATGCCCAGACTTGCCAACCCCAAACACTTTTGCCAAGCAAAGAAAACACAGGGCAAATCCTGCTTGCTTTTCCTATGCTTGCCTGAGCATTTCTGAGAGCCCAGTTCACAGTGTAGAGTGAAATCCTACAGGATACCAGCATCCTGTAAGGTTCCCATCTGATCAACTGTGTTCCCAGGCAGCAGTGTTCATCTCAGGAGAATTATGACACGGGGATTGAGGGTTGTAGACTGCTGAGTAGTCTTAAATGCACCCTCATTTGCCAAGTGAGTGAGGTGCCAGCCACCCAAGCATCGCCTTGACTTCATTTCATACCTCCAAGCACAGGTTCAAAGGGCAAGTAAGCCTGAACGTTATGTGCAGGTGTAGTACTTGGATAAAGAAGAACACACACAGAGTGATACGGGATGGAATGTAGTGGTGTAAGTGTAGGCTGTACCTATTGCAATGCTCTCTTTACCTCCTCTCACAGAGACCCTACATGTCTGTGCTGGTAACTGAATTACAGGTGTGACAGCACACCTCAGAAAAACAATGACAATGCTGCCGGGTAAGCAGCACTTGCAACTACTATTTTAAAGACTGCTAAATTTTACATGCATATCACTAAGATGTACTATGCCTGCAGATGTTAACATCTGACTTGGGATTTTCCCAAAGGAGAAACATACTGAAATTAAATATGTCAGTGTGCTAGGCATCTAGGTATGATACCAGCAGATCAATCTCTGGGATTGTTTTACATTTGAATATTAGTCATTCACACTCAATTGCCAGGCTGATCTCTCCAACCGTGCTTACAACATCACGGTCCATCCCAGTCAGAAAGCCCCAGGCATGCCCCTGTATTCTTCAATTTACTACCAGGATCAAAACCACTAGCGTCTTGGCGCATTCACACCAGATAAAAATCTGCCTCAGTCTCAGGAGAGAGGGAGTTGTGTTTTGTGCTGTATCTACTTGACAACAAAGTAGGAGAAGACGAAATGTTTAATAATACGTTCCCAGTATCTGCTGTGTTTCACAGCTGTGGGCGGCTGTGCCCACAGAAGCGCACCACTGAAGAGAAAGTGTCCCCGTACAACACGCTGTATTGGTTGGTGCATGCAGAGAAGAAATCTTCAACTGGTGCTCAGCGCTTCATGCTATGAGACCACAACGTTATTTTTAGTCGTAGATCCTGCAGAAAGACTCTCTGGGCTGTTAAGCCTCTGCTCAAATTGCTTAATGCACAGGCAGAAAAACAGGGAGCGTCTGAAAATCCAGCACAAGGTTTATGCCTCATTTACGTCTCATTCACTGCTGCCAATCACAGCTTAAAAGAGGGTTAGGTTCCTCATAAGACTCATACAGATGTGCTGCACTGGAGTAATTTTGATCCCAGTCTTCTGGCAATGAATGTCTGACACAATATCCTGCATTTTCTATTTTTCTAAACTTCAGAGAATCATAGAATGGTTTGGGTTGCAAGGAACCTTAAAGATCATGTAGTTCCAACCCCCCTGCCATGGGCAGGGACACCTCCCACTTGATCAGGTTGCTCAAAGCCCCATCCAGCCTGGCCTTGGACACTTCCAGGGATGGGGCATCGACAGCTTCTCTGGGCAACCTGTGCCAGTGTCTCATCACCCTCACAGAAAAGAATTTCTTTCTAATATCTAATCTAAATCTACTCTGAGTTTGAGACTGCCTTCCTTCCTCTCACCACTACACTCCCTGACAAAGAGTTCCTTCCCTTCTTTCCCACAGGCTCCCTTTAAGTGCTGGAAGGCCACTACAAGGTCTCCCCGGAGCCTTCTCTTCTCCAGGCTGAACAACCCAAACGCTCCCAGTCTGTCCTCACAGGGAGATGCTCCAGCCCCCGATCACCTTTGTGGCCCTGTTTGAGCAGGTCCATGTCTTTCTTTCCTGTACTGAGGAACCCACAGCTGGACTCAGTACTCCAAGTGGGGTCTCGTGAGAGCTGAGTAGAGGGGAAGAATCGCCTCCCATGACCTCCTCGCTTGACCTGCTTTTGGAAATGCAGCATAGATTAGCTCTCTGTTCTGTGAAGGAGTTTGTTTCAGTCAGGTGTAGCCCTTCCTTACACTAAAAAGTACATGTTTGCACAAAGAACAACGCACTGACAAAAAGAAATCACCCTCAAGCTCTCAGTCTCACCCTAAAGGGTCAGGATACAGTCAGTGATTCCTGAGGTACATGATGCATCCTAATGGTAAAATTCCTCAGTCCTATCTTTTATCATGGCAAAAAAGCAATGATGAGCTGACGTTTTATAAAACAGTCCAAATCACAATCTAATTTTAACAGCATGATCTACATATTATTATTGAAATGAAAATCACTCTACATATGAATCCTAGTTCTGAAGAAATACATACACACACACAAGACACATGTAGACATTCCTGTCATTTTTCTACCTAAATAAGGGGAAAAGAAACAAAGAAAAGAAGAATTTTAAATAAGGAGAATTAAACAATGCTTCAGTATTCATAGTCCAAGTCTTCACCATGATCCCTAACCACTAATGGCAGTAACACGGTTTGCCACTTTTTTTTGTGGTTTGTGTATTTTAAAGCTATTGATTACAAAAGACCATCTTCTCATTTAACATTGTATTTTCAAACTATTTTTTTAAACCATGCCAAATTAAATGCAAATTAATAGTCTCTTATTATAATGATTATATGTGTAATTCAGCACCTATGTTGTTAATGTGGAATTGTCCCATTGATTTCAATAGAGTAAAATTTAGCAATTTACATTTTGGGAAAATGCTGGGTTTTCTTGCTTGGATCACCCCTCTTTTAGTATTGAACCAATGTAATATTTGATATTTTGTTGTTATATGGGTAGCAAGAATGTCAGATATGCATATTTTAAAAACAGAAATAGATTTCAAAGAAAAATTGAGTGGCTCATTTTGAGAAAGACAGATACGCAAAACAAGTTCTAGTTAATATCTGCTTTTGTATCTAAAGGGAATATCTAATTCTACTTAATCGGTAAAGGCTTGTCTTGGAGTTTAAAGAGCAGGCTGTCAACTCTGTTTAAATGTGTTACTTGCTTTCCTCTGTTTTCATGAAAGACCTGGCAAAAGTTAAAAGTCGTATTTTGTTCAGAGCAACAGAAGGAACTGAGCGCTCGTGAAATCTGCTTTTAGCTGCTGGAATATTTATGTCTGCACAGTGCGATCCTCTCCTGTCTACCCAGACCCCATGTGCAGATCTGAACTGAAAGGATTTGAGCCAAACCGTTATGTGCAAGCCTCGGGGTTCTGGGGCAAATTGCAGGGGAGCATCTAACTCTTGATGGCCTTCAAAGGATCTCCCTGCCCGGGAATCCCCTGCTCCTCCCAGGAATGCCTCATTGCCATCTTTAACTGGGAAACCTCAGAAAATCTCCCAGGAAGCACTGAGCCCTGCCTAAACTGTTATTCGAAGAGACAGGGAGGAAGGCTTAGTTTTGCACTGTGGAGGATGACAAGAAGAGGAGGAGGAGGAGGGCGGCACAGGGCTGCAGCCACCCCGACATGGGGTGCAGATCCCTGGGTGCGTGGGGGGAGCCAGGATCACCCTCTGCACCATGGGAGCCACACAGGACGGGATGCCAGGATAGTAAAGGAAAGACAGATGTGGCTGGGAAGATGGATTTCCCTGCTGATGAACGTACCTCAAGCCTCACCAGCCAAGGGGGAAGTCAGATGTAGAGTTATGTGTTAAGTACCACCGGGCTCGTCTTGCATGTGACATGCTTAGATTCATATCGGCAGACAAAATTGCACACTGATTTTCCCCACAAAGTGAGTTTTTGACAGATTTTACGCACGGTGCTTAAAAAAAAATTATGTGAAGGTAAATGAAAGCTACCTGCAACCGTCTGTGCAAGGTTAATGTTTACCACGTTACAGAATAGCCAAGTGACATATAGTACACGACAGTTCCTAAAGACAGAGTAGAACACAGTGAGTGTATCTGGGGCAAAGTCATATTTTAAATCTGTTTTAAATTTCTAAGCCCACAAGCCAAAATATCAATTGCTTCTAGGAGTGTTTTTCTTGTGGAATATGGATTAGTTTACCACACTTCCAAGTTCCTCTTTTCTGGTAAGAAAGCTGCAAGCAAAACATCTCAGGCATACCCTTAAATTCTCCTGTTTAAGTGACGTTTGTCATTACTCTTACTCAAAATATATAAATTAACCCTTTGTGAAACAGGATGCTCAAAAGGTTGCAAAGCTTCACTTAAAGCACATAAGACCTATTATTTTTACTGATGAAAAAAAATCATTACAAATTTGGAACTCATCTCTGGCTTTCAACCACGCACCCAGACTTAAGATATTCCAGATTAACTTAATTCATCTCTGTCGGTGTCCTCTGCCAGAACATAGAGGTCTCATGACCTGAAAATGGCAGGCCCCCTCCCTGTCTGACATGCCTCTCAGCTATTGCCTATTTGGAGGATGTCATCAATTAGAAGCCCAAAATGTACACCATCACAGAAAGAACTAAAATGAAAAGTCATGTCAGTTCCTGCTGACCTTCCCCAGGTCCTCATTGACTATCCAAGTTCAGCATGCAAAGTATACCACAAATATATATATATTTCCCATATGTACAGAGACAGTAAAAGGTTTCATTTCTCTAACGTGAACTTCCAATATATTTTCATATATGTGGAAGTTTCTCTGGGGGGACTTCACCACTCGAAGAAAATCAGGATGTCTGAGGCAAACTCTCAGTACCTTTGACTGGGACTTCTCTTCACAAACCCTTCCATTCTAAGTCTTTGCATGCACTGGCTTCTCTGCAGTTAAAAGAATGCAGACAGTAAAACATCTTTCTGCTAGTTTGCACAAATGAATACTTGTTAAATGCACTGCATCACCTGTAGCACACTTCTCATACGAAATAAGTGCATATTGGAGCACCACCAGTCAAGAAGCAACACCTGATCTTGCTCAGTGATCATACGGTACTTGCTTTCAATATTAAACTGTTCTGTGGACAGGCTTCCTACAGATACAGCTCCTCTTTTCCGAAAATTATTATATTTACTGAGTCATCGACACTCTTCTGAAGCCAAGCAGCATGTACGTGTGCAAGGATTGGCCTGTGGGTTTTGGTGGTGAGGGAGGGGAACATGGACACACGCTGCCTGCGTTGCCATCACACACGGTCGGGTGCAAGCTCTGCTTGCCGCTTTCATGCTGCACGGGAAAGGGCTGGTGCAGATGTCTAAAATACTCCGCCACCATTTGTATTTTAAGCCTATTTCCTTCCCACACATTAGTGGCTTCCTGGGGTTTAGGTTCCTCAGTGGGCTTTGGACATCATCCTTCAGGAGGAGAACTGGAGAGGGAGATCAGCAGGTGGAAACATCTGGAGAGTGAGATCAGCCTTTGGGTGGAAAACACTGACTTTGCAGAGCAGGTTCATTGGTATATTTAGTGGTGAGGAGTGGCCTGGGGGCCTATTTCTGCTCTTCCCGTGAGGAACAGAAATGCTGGGTGATGCCTGAAGGATTGCAGAAGACGCATTTCTGCATAGGGAGCTCAAAGAGGCTCAGGGACTGAGGGGAGAAAGATGAGAGAAAAAAGAAATGACTAGGGAAATGACATGCATGGGATTCTGCTCAGGGCAGATGAAAACGGATAATTTTATTTATTTTTTTATTAGAAGGGGAACAAAGGGACAAAACGTTTTAGGAGTATAACAGAGCTGTGCAGGGTTGAACTGGGAAAGCTGAGCAGATGGAGTGACAAAAAACCAAGTGTACTTCCAGGGCACTCCTGGAGTCCTTCAGCAGCATGAAAAAAGCAAAGGATAAATGGTGGAAATCACAGGGAGATCTGAACCAGCTGGGATATGACTGCAGGGTACGGTATGGTTTGGTAGCCAAGGAAGTTATTCAAGAACATAGGAAAAAGGATAGAAGCAATGGGCCCAGCTGTGGCTGAGGAGAGGAGCGGATGGGAGAGAAATTAATAAAACCACTGGAGCTGGGAAATGGGTAAGACCTGCTGGAGGAGGCTGCCAGAGATTGCAAACGAGATGGATGAGATGGGAGAAAGGGGCAGAGGGGGCAGCCAGCTGAGGGAGGACATGCAGGAGAAGACGGCATAGGGGCAGCCAGACAGAGAGAATGAGAAAGCTTAGCTCAGGGAATAAAAACAAGAGAGACTCAGTAAGCTTCACATTTTTATTAACAGACAAAAGGGAAATCATTGGAAAAGGACTATACAAAGTCAAACATTTGTGTGTGTGTGTGTATGTGTGTGTGTGTGTGTGTGTGCGCGCGCTACCTTTGCGTGTGGATTTAAGGACACCAAGGAGAGCTGTGCAGGGGCTGTTTCTCTCTCTTTGAAACTCTCTGTGTTTAACCAATGTTGACACTTCAGTTTTATAGAATATAGCAAACACTTGGGTGCTTGATAGGGAGAATAATGAATGCTTTTAGGGTGCACAAATTGGCATATGTTGCAATTATCTATCCAGCATGTTCTTCCAGAAAACGGAAGAAGGAGCCTGGCCAGGTGTCTTACTAGCACCAAGGTGCAACTCCAGTGAGCCACATGAGCGGGCACGTGCTGGCCCGAGCACCCCCATTCTCTCAGGGTTTTCGTGCTGGTTGTTAGCTGCCCCGCTTGGTTTAGCTACCTGCTGCCTTCGGGATCCCTAACCTTCAGCAATCCTCTCACATGCCTTTCCTGCACCTTTCAGTCCAATCATCAAGCACACTTTCCTCCCCTCCTCCTCCTGTTTCCTAACATTTTTCTTACAACCTTCTTTCTCAGTTGCTTCTGACCTCAGATCCCATCTTTGATGCTCCAACTTTTTGCGTCCATAAAACCCCTCTACAAATATCTCAGCTCACTCCTCCCCCAGCACGGCTCTCTCCCCCAGGTAAACCACACACTAAGTGTTTCCCCCAACAAATTTGTGTTTCTGAGAAGCAATCAGCATTTCTCCCCATCTGTGAAGTGCTTCCATGAGCCCTGGTACCTCCGGGTACACTCCCCAAGCCTTCTGCACCTCTCCTGCTCCTGTGCCGCCTCCTGCCAGCCAGATGCAGCCCAGTCTCCTCCTCCTCCTGACTTTCCCACCCAACCATGACTGAAACTGGGTCCTGCCCCACACTTCCACCTGCTTCTTCCCAGTCATCCCTCCCTAGACCTGCTCTGTTGGCTGTCTTCTCCTTCCCTCTTCCCAGAAAGAGTGTACCGACAGGGCGGGATGTGACGGGAGGACAGAGGGATGCCATAAGAAGAGGCATTTGCCCCTGTTTAGCCGAGTTTCACACAAGGCTGCTATCGTTTCCTTTTGCAGCAAGCTGCAAGCTCAGGCCGCTCTCGTAACTGCTAACTGGTTTTCCCCTGCCAGCATCGGAGGCTAAATATAAGCCCATGGAGCCAGCCCCGCGTCCCTGCCTGTAGCTGGCAGCGCCTGGCATTCCACTGCGATTTCACAGAGCCGATGCTTTTCACGAACTTGGCAGCTGAAGAGAGCCGCCTCTCCCCGAACAAGCTGTAGGAGTTTCTAGAGGAATAGGAAACAGATTGCTAGTTTTCTCTTCAGTGCAAAGGGCGATATTGCAATTTTCTTCTGAGTCCCTAAGTTAAATGCTGCGCTCCACCTCTGGGAAGAGAAAAAAGTCACGCCAAAAACTTGTCCAGCCAGCGCTGCTTGTTGCCCAGTCATTTGTTTGGTAACACTGTGGGTTTGGTTGGTTTTTTTTTTAGGAAACTGATATTTTTGTAGGATTGGCAGTTATTAAACACCATTTAATGCGTAAGGGAAACTTATGATGAATATGTTAGCATCTGTGCCAGACAAAACATCTGTAGTTTTTAATGGAGCAGGCAACAGGAAATAAGAATTTTAATTCTGCTTTTCAGTTGACACTATAAATCAGCTATTTTAAAATCAATCAAATAGCAGAATTTAATTTTTTGGTTCTTAGGTTCAAAAACGAATACCCTTAGTTCAGTGAAGTATCCCACATGAAGAAGGCATGTGAGTAATCTTGTCCTTAAATCACTTGTTTACACACTGATAAATGCACATGATAGTTAAAAAAAAAACAACCCATGGAGGCATATGCTAATTCAAAAGATGCCCAGACGAATGGTGGGAGCCTGCCAAGCTTCACAGGTTTTAGGCTTCACTTTCATGTTAGAAGTACCTGCATAAACCCAGAGCTGAAGAAGAGAAGTCCCCAGTTTGACTTGACAAGATATCCCTAGAGAAGAGAGCGGCTGCAGCCAGCCTGCCCTCCGACTCTGCGAGCCGGCCCCCGGCGCAGCCCCAGGCACTGCCTCCCGCCTTGCTCTCACGCCGGACCTACGGCCACCAAAGGGGACCCCTGCTCTTTTGGTACCTGCTGGAGAAGTAAGTCTCTGGCAACACCTCTCCTGGCTTCAATTTCTGCCATTCAGTTAGCAACCCATGAGGACTAAGAAGAAGCCTGCCACAGTATACAAATACTCAGGCTACGTACAGTGATCAGTGACTGAGTTACTCTGAGTTAACAAGTTACCTGTCATGAGCGGGGTTACAGTAACCTGCCTTAATTAAAGAGTAAGGCTATCAAAACCAAAGCAAGAAGTGTTTAAACCAGTATGTCATATTTAACAGGTGCGGTAGGCAAAAGATGTTCCTGCCTACACTTACAGAGTCTGAGCTTAAGAGCACAACTTAGTAAGCCATGGTAATTTAATAACTTAAAATTGTCCTATTGACGCAAAAGCTCCAAGGATTCAACACCTACAGAGGCTGGCACCCTTCACTGTAGCTTGTTTGTTCTTGGAAATGACTGCTGCTGAAGCGATGTCACAGAAAACAGGATCAAGTATTACAAAGCACAGTGAACGCAGTATTTTGCAGACATACTGCCTAAATTATTATAACAGGCTTGTCACCGGACAAAGTATTTAAACTACTCAGAAAGGAATTCTTGAAAATACGAAAAAAAGCAGATAAGTGCAAGACACTGCTGACCAACTCTAGTTAAAACATCTTGGAAGGGCAGTGATGGTTCCAAGATGAACTTAATGAGCAGAAGAAATGGTGTGAGATAAAGAAGCTCAGCAAGGACAAGAGTAACCTTCCAGGTATTGGCTGGAATAACTGATCATGCCAACAGGGTAGAAAGGGACATGAAGGATCTGTGAATTACCATGTGCCACCAACCAAATGCCAACCATTTCATACTGCCGAGAAAAAAAAGAACGTCATATGGGGAAGCATGAACAGGAGTGCCATATGTAAGACGTGTGAAATCATCCTCCTACTCTGCCTGCTGCTGAAAGCCTCAGCCTGAATCCTGCGCCTGGATTTAGGCACCGCACTCCACGGAAGATGTGGAGCGGCCAAATGCAAGAAGATTGCTGGAAGTCTGGTAAGCATAGTCTGAGAGAACCTGGGATGAGAGGGAAAGAAAATACGTAGAAAGAAGAACAAAATAAATAGTTTTCCAGATGCGGTGGATAAACAAGGGGGACAGCTGAGTTACAAAAGGGGAATTCAGGTCAGACATGATGCAGATGCCGTAGCGGTAGTGCAGTGAAACACAGGGGGAACCAGCCCAAGGAGGAGACAAAGTGCAGAGCAAGAAGCATGTGTTAGGAAAGACGTAATCTTGTCCTGTGGCAGAGGGCAGATGATGTCTGGAGAGTGTCACCCCCCTGCCTCCGGCTCTGTGATGCTGATGAAAAGTTAAAAATCCTCAGCTGCTGTAAACCAGGGAAACTTCATGAATGATTTATACCAGGAAAGGGGCCTTGCCTGAAATCTATCCAGTGTAGTAATTTTTTCTATCTAATTTTTGCTTTTAGCCATGAGATTCTGGGTAATAGCTATGGGGCTACATTGTTAGCCAGAAATCCTTTAGCTTTCTAAAGGTCAGTTAATCTATGATCTAATCTGACGGTCACTGAAATTAAGCAGTAGTTCAGCAGGCTATAATGGAGGGTGGTTTGTGTCTCTAGCCTCCAGTTACCTTGAGTTAAACCATCCTTTATAAGCAAACAACATATAGGCATGAAATATATTTTGAAAGACACTGAAGGGGTAAAAAAAAAAAAAAGGAAACCCTGCCTATCTAGCTGTCTGCTGGTTTAAAACAGTTCTCATTAAAGCCTCCAGAATTTCTTCAGTACCTTCTGTTCACCTGTTGATATTCCTGTCCCTCGGGAGATTTTATGCAGCTGGGGAAGCAGGCAAGATTCACACGAACTTGACTGCTCTGTCTTGACTTGTTCACAGTGAGAGCTGAGCTGCATATTTGAAACTTACTCTTTTTAAGAGTGGAATACTTCAACTAAGCAAGACGAAAAAAAAGCCCCAGAAAAAAAAAACACGTCAGCAGAGCTGGCTCTACAGCTTAGCAGTTAAAGGAGCACTAAAATAGAAGTCTTGAAGGATTTCAAGTCTCAGCATAGTCACTATTAGTGAATTAAAGATCTGAAAGGTTGTCCCAGTGAGCAGATGCTTTGATCCCTAAACAGAGCTAATATTTCATATTTTTGAGTCATCTTCTCCAGGTACTTTCATTTCATATGACTGGACTTTAGACTGCTTTTCTACCACTCTTGCAATACATCTGGAAATCCCCTCCTATGTACTATTATATGAAACATATACTACTCCGTTTGAAGAATTGAATTTTATAATAAATGTACAGGCACAAAAACCCACAAAAGAAACCAAAGACTTAGGTCAGAGAGCTAGCCTTCTTTTGACGTTGACTTTCTCGTGCTATATTTCCTCTAGATTATGATACAGTTTAATTTTCATGGATGCCATCTGAAAAGGAGAGCTGAGGTAACGTAGCTGAATTCTCTTTGTCACTGAATATATTCTGTACGTTAACTGGTAGTGCGATGCACTGAAGCATAGTCTTTAATTAAAGTGTAACAATACCGCAGCTACAGTACGAGCATGGCATAGGAACCTGGCGCTGGATATAAAAATAGCTGTGCTGAAACGTGTCACATCACTACATGATGTGACTAAGTCAGTGGAGACACTCTTACACTTCAAACCTGAAGTATTACTGAGCAGTGATTTTCAGCTGGGGAAGCTGTGATCAAATCAATGCACGTATTATTCTCCATAAATGAATAATGGCATGAACGAGGACATATTAAACACCTACAGCGCACAAAGCTTTTCACACTGGTTACGAACCAAACACAAAGAGGCTGTGAACTCTCCATAGCTCTGTTTTGTCCTCCTGCCTGTTCGGATACAAAGCGCGGCATCCCCACAAACGCCCTGGTGCCAACAGGGGAGGGCACCGACTCTGAGCCAGGAGCAAGCCGATCGCCCTTCTCTGCTTTCCTTACTCTCAAGGCAAACAAAACAAAAGGAAACCATCCCACACGCCTTCGCAGTGAGTGAAAGTGGTATGAAAACTGGGCAAATGAAGATGCCTCTGCTCGCACCAGAGCTAGGGAGCAGCTGATGCTGCTTCCCTCCGCAGTCATGGTGCTGACCGGACGGGTCCGTCTCTGACAAGGGGAGGCAAAGCTCTCCACCCCAAGGCTATAAAACCCTGCCTGCCCTTGCTCAGTCAACGTAGGGGCTTCAGGAGAAACATGACCCAGAACCAACCACCACCCTTAGCCCATGGACACATGCCTGCAAGCCACAACAGCACTGCCCCGTTCTCTGAAGGAGCCAGCACCCTCTAAATATTCAACACATACAGACCCTCTGACTTGCCGGCACAGCCAACACTGTCATTGTGGCACAGGGGGGGACCTCAGCAAAGGTTTCCCTCTGACACCTGCCACCAAAACCAGCATCAAGCATCCACAGAAAAGCAGCAGCTGGGCTCTCCACAACGCGCAGTGATTCACACATCCCTGCTCCTCGCTACTGCGCAGGCAACGACATCCTACGGTAGGACACTATGCTGCACCGGAGGCCCGGGAATGATTTTAATGTCCCGGCGCGGTACAGACGGCTTAGGAAAAGAGGCCACATGGATTTGGCACAGGGCAGCGTTGTGGGGAGGAGGCACCGGGGGCCATGCAGTGATGCTTCTCTGCTTGCTGGGAAATGCGTCAGGGAGGCACAAACACACAAAAGAGAGAGGAGATAGGAGATAGTTACCTAACATGACGAAGGGGATTCCCAGGAAGGTGGAATTGTATTTCCCACCAGTGAGATTGATGATCCCAGCTGCAGTCAGGGTGGCAAGGGTCACAGTCAGCAATCCCAGCAGGCCAAGCCAGGGTTTGCTGCGGACACAATCCTGCATGGAGCAGCAGAGAATGGCCAAGGTGACCACAAGGACCAAGCTTGTGATCAGGTAGCGTTCTGACACCCTGCTTGTCTTCTGGAAATCCTCCTTCAGCGAAGAAGAAGTGAAAGGATACATTTTGACTTTCCTGTTGGATTTCTGGAAAAGTTCAACAGTGTCACAAAAAATGGATTCCCACTTCTCTGCCACCATGTCATTCAAGGAGTTGATTGCCTGCAAGTAGTAGGTGAGCTGAATGGCTTCTGCAGACTTCACCCGGTCTTTGCTGTGCACAGTAACCCCACCAAGCTGATGCCCGTTATACACTTCCCTGCCATCCTTTAAGTGAGTAATCGGATAAGTGATTGCAAAATTAGTTCGATTAGAAGAACGAGCAGCCTTTAATTCCTCCAGTACATGCACTATGTCGTCCACTATGCATGTCTTGTCATTGTTCAGGATACATATATGGGCAAACGTGTAATTGAAACCAGGTCTTTGAACTTGGATCCTGGTCACAGCAGAGTGCAACTACAAGGGAAAGAGAAATCACACACGTTATTCATCAGTTCATCTCGCGCAGCAGCAGCCAGAACAGCGTCTCCTCACCTCCTTCCCTTCCCTATTTGATCTAAGCAACAACAACAAAAGTTCTGGTAACTGCAGTATTAATAGCACACTCATTGTAAAGAAAAAGAAAAAAAAAAAGAAAAAGGGAAACATGCATTAAAATAGCTGCATTATTCTCCTATGTCTTTTGCCGGTACCTCGGTTGTGTTGTGACTTGCATCTGTACCACGTGCATCTGCTGTTTAGCCTCTCCAAATAAAAAAACTCAGAAGGCCTGTATCTCCACTCTCAAGTGACCTGGGTGAACATAAAAGGGAGAGCTGCAGCCTGACCACATCTGGGGATGCTGTCGTGCTCAGGACTGCCTCTTGATGATATTCCGGTACAGAAGGCAAAAGAGCAATGTGACCAGAGGAGCCATCTGTGCAGGACACACCAGAAGCCTGGCAGGCGACTAGCGCTTTCTCTGAGTAAAGGAGAGGCCACATCTGCATGTCCTAAGCGTAGAGATTGTTGACATCGCAGGAGTAAGATAGCTGGCATTAATTTGCCCTCTTTTCCCCTCTGTCCCTCCCCCATCACATCCTCAGCAAGTCTGAGAGCAGGAAGCAATGACAGGGACTGACACTGGTTTTCTTTCAGTCTCTGAGAGGTTCTGCTCATCAGCGAAGGCCCCCCGATTTTAGGGCCTGTAGGTTATTACCGCTTATTGTTCGGTCTAGCAGCTCTTAGCGTAGCCTCCTTTGTAAGTTGTTTTGCATCCTTCTGAAATTTGCCATGCCTAAGCTTTGACTCAAACTGCATTCAGTTATTTTTGAGCATCAGAGAGGCAGAAAAACTACCCTCTCTTCCTAAAAAAATACAGAAATCTCCTGCAACCTTTTCTGAATCCATTTTAGTCAGCACAGAAGCAGAAAGAAATCTAAAGGCAATCACCCTAATAGGCTGGGGTTGCATTTTTTTCAAAAGTAAAATATTGAATTTGCCAATTTGGGATCCTTAGCAAAGCACAAGCTGGTCTTTTGCACGTTTTCCTTTCAAAACATACAGGTCTCACCCACCACCATCACCGTTTAACTCCTCCTGTGTTGCTTTAGTTGTGTAGAGAGCACCAAGACCTTCCGTAAGGATGCTGCTGAGGCCAAGACTGTGTCACCCGCTCAGAAGCCTGAGCAGACTTTCCCTGTGGCTGTGATATCCTTCACAGCAGGTGGCCATGAACTTCAGGAAGGGGCTCCCTCTGCTCTTTAATAGGTGGCATGAGGGAAACCAAACATTCTAAATGCTGGGTCCCCTGCATGCTGCTGTGTATGTGCATGGCTCGGTGAGATATGTCAGTTCTCTCAAGGAGCAAGCAGGGATGACAGAGGGATGCACACCTCTCATGCTGCCCGATCCCAACGAAGCTCACGGACGTGGCAGCCCCCTTGCCCAGGTGGCCACATCTGCTGCCTTGCGGAGAGCACATCACCAGATCTGCTCTGAGGAACTGCATGGATTTATCCTTCGGTCCCTTTTACACCAAGGGAAACGGTCGTAGGAGCATTGCAAAGGTGCGGTGACAAAAGCAGGGCTGATAAAGGGGATGGAGAAGGCCTCCTTCACCTGGAAAGCACGGAGACCACAGCTCTTCCAGTGAGCTGAAGAGCCAAATTAAAAACTACTCTAATTTCCTTTCCTTAAAGGGGAATAGTTATTTTTTGCATTCAGATTTTGACAAAGACACAGAGAACTGGCTACTGGAACACGATTCCTTTTTCCTTCTGCGTGCATGTGCTGTTTCCCACTGTAATCCAGAGAGGGTGGGAGGCTCTTATGCCCAGCAAAGAGGCAGGGATTAGGTGATATTTAATTGAACTGGCTCCTTTCTGAAGACAAATACTGATTAAAAAACCAGAAGATAGGGTACATGAGAGCAGTAGAGCTTATTCAATCTGGTGGCAATGGACAAAATGTCTAACAATCATGGCTAAAATCCTGCATCTGCTGAAATTAAAAAGTCATAGTGACTTTTGTGTGGTATTTCAGATCTGTTTGCAGAAAAACCTCACATTTATACATTACTGTGAATCTGACTGTTTTGTGCCTGCATTGCGTAAATCTGTGATGGGTACAAATTTAGTTATGTTACCTCCATTCCTCTGGATGACATGACATCATATAGGCAAAGATTACAAAATTCCTATATTCTCGTTTCTCTAGCAGCTTGAGGGTGGATTTTTCCACATTTAAGTAGTTTTTATTTTTGACAGAACAAGAGTTCAATATTGGTATGAGAAAGGTCGGTCTGAGAAATTAACCAATAAATCTGTCCACAGTACTGTGAGAACACAATACCTGGCCACAAGAAGGAAAACTCTCCATTGTGATGAGAGAACAAGTAATAAACAACAGATTAGGGGGTTTTGCAGAACCTTCTTCTAAAACAAACCAAACAGATTTCCAGAAACGTGCCAAAGAAACTAACCTGCATGGGGAATTCCTCCTGTCTTTCCAGTTCGTGTCTGAAAAGTCTCCCTGTGCAAGAGCTGTTTTGTGCTATGAATTCAAATGATGTCATTACAACTTGGGGAAAATGCCCTGATTTACCAAATGAAAGTCACATACTTGATTTTAAATTTTTTACAATGATAGCTACTGTATGGTTTTCACTGACAACAGCGGTAAAATCAGATGTCATTTAAAGAAGTGTAGCCGAAGACAACTAGGATGAATAGAAGGAATTTCCTGCCTATATTAAGATTCATAATACCACTTCTTCAGAGAGGATCCATTGGGTGACACAATACGGAAGAAACTGAACTGTCACGCAACCTGTATCATACAATGTGTGTTGCTATTTACCTACCTTGCCTCACTGCCACGTTTGCCTCCTTCTACATCTGAAGCACTTTCTTTTAACATTTAGGTTATAAAATAACCTAACCTGTCACAGCTGTTACTCCATCTTTAACGGAAGGCTAGAAGCTAAATGTCATACCTATATTTCTTCTTGGAAAATGATCATTTTAGACTCATGAGCCCATTTTGCAGTGGTCACCCAGTGATCCTGCAAGGCTGTGCTGGACTGGACCCGGCACTGCGCCTGGGGGATCTGCCCATCACACCTCTCAGTGATGGGGCTACAGGGAGGAGAGGGAAACAGGCAGCCAGCTCTGCATCCCGGCACCCAAGCAGCCCCCAGACCTGGCTGCAAGATCATGCACTTTAGAGCAGCCATGAGATATACTCTGAGCTTTGTCAGTGGCCACAATTTTCGGTCTCGTGTTGGAGGCAAACAGCCAAAGGGGAGAAAAACCTACCGTTCCCTCCATCCCAGCAAGGTTATGCTGAGCGCTGCCCCTGTGCACCCATGGATTCAGCTCTGGGAAGTCCATCTCAGACTTTCATCCTCAGGACAAACACATCATTTTACCTGCGCTTTGTTTTTTTCAGACCAGATCCTAGGAAAAAAGGCCCTCCGTCTCCTCAGCACAGGGCAGGGGTGCGCTGCAGCATGGCTGCAAGCTGCCTCTTCCCTGCCGAGAGCGGCAGTCTGGCAGCATCCTCCTCCCTGCTGCCATGCTGGGGATTCACCTGTGGCCATGGAGATTTTTCCATTTGCATCCAGAGCCCACACCCATAGCCCCGGGGTGACCAGCTTCCACAGAAAACAGAAGGTCCAAAGGTTACAAGGGCACATCCTACGAGTGCAAGGGAAGACAGTCTGCAATTTGGCTTGCCAGTGGTGCACCAGGAGGTTCCCCAGGAAACTTCAGTTTAACGGGAGATGGTAAAAGCTATTGTGTGATGGGGACAACATTAGTAATATGCTAATGCATAATGCGTACTGCACCCCTCAGCGCAGCAGATTTTAATAGCAAGTAACCATATTCTGAATAAACCTGGCACCTAGTGCTGGGACAAACAACTGACCACCACATTCTCATTTATCCAGTAGTTTTCTTATCCTTACCGATCCTGTTAGGAGAAAGGGAGATTTAAAGGAACAACAAAAGCTGAATGGATGTTTTTTCTTGAAGGGAGACATGCACTGCTTGCTCATCACTCACAGCTTTTTCAGCAAGCTAACAGTGGAAGGAACTAAAAATCAGTTTACTGCTGAGATACCAGAGCACTGCAACGTGAGAGCCACACAGCATCACCTAAGCTCCCTTGCCACAGTGGCACGCTGTCCCTGAGAGCACTCAGGCATGAAATAGTAACTTCCACCTCCCCTTTCATCACTGTTTAAACAGTGACCACTGCTTGCAATTCCCATCTCCCTTCCAGAAATGGTGTTTATGTGTGTCCTCTGTCATGCCAGAGATTTCCAGAATAGCGTTTTCTCTTCCTTCAGCCTTTAGCAATTTGTGTTGGTAACGTCTCAGTCTTGGTCCTTGTTTACTCCAAGGCCCACTCTCACTCAGTTACTTATTTTAGGCAGAGAGGAAAGATGGTTTCAACTGCGAGACAAATCCCTTTCTGCAAATATCTCCCCACCAAGCCACATCTCATCCTGTGGCACAGCTGACAGATGAGAGGTGGTGAAATCATGCTGCTCCACTGGTTGGTTTTGCCAGCGGACCCAGGAGGGGATGCCAGGGAGCAAAAGCTAAAATCCTTTCACTTATCCTGGGCTAAGCCATTTGCTCTAGGGCCTCAGAGAACCGTGGCTGCAAAGATGTCTTCAAGCTGTTTTTGGCTGCTGGTCCTCCTACCTCTGCCATCAGCACAGGAAAGGAGGTGCCGGGGACCTGAACTCCCCCTGCAGTAGGCTCAGTTTGGCTGCCCAGGGATGGCCAAGCCCCACACCGGTATTCTCAGGATGGCTCTTCTCCTTACAGAGCTTGGCGTAACTTTCAGGATCAGCAGCAAAGCTGGACCCGAAGGCAAAGGGCTTGTACTTAGAGATGGATGTTCAGGACAGAAGGAAAGCTTGATTTTATTCTGAACTCCATGCAAAAAGATGCAGGGAACTAAAAGAAGCGCCTTCGTTCTGTTGAGAACTCCTTTCTTTAATTCAAAAGCAAGCAGGTATTACCAGAATTTAATCAGGTAGCAAAAAAGTCCGCAGACTCCCTGTGAAGCAAACAGATCCCATCCCAGCAGGGAGGGTTTAGAAACTGCTGATTCATTTGCAAAACAGTCCAGTCCCACAAATCCTTTAAGCCCACGTTACATAACCCGCTACCCCAATCAAAGCTACGGGCAAAGGGGACGAGGCATGAGGACCCAGCAATGGCCACTGGTGTCTCACACGGGACTCGCCTCACCAGTGGCATAGCTTTGCTCTCCCAGGGAAACTCCGTGGCAAGAACAACAGCAAGATGCAACAGGATACTTCAGTGTTGCCACACTTCTACTCCCAACTCAGGGAAAGACATCCTGATTGCCGTGGGAGTCAGCTCGGAGTCGCAGCCACCATTTAATATTAAGGATGTGTACAGCTACCTCCCGCTTATCATATCTACCGCAAAAATGTGTCTGGTTTTGCTGCTGAGCAGTGACGTGTGGTGTTTTATAGGGGACATCACTCATCGTAAGGACTTGATGATGCCTTGTTACTTGACATACAGTCGATGAATGGCCAACGAGACAAAACTAGCTAGATAGAGGGATGTCCTCCCATACTGAGAATGATCTGTCACAGAGAGACATGTTTTACTCACAGGAGTAAGATCTTTGCAATGCCATATTACTTTGTTTTGTTGTTGTTGCTATTATTTGACTCTATTTAGTCTTCCAGTCTACATCTGATGGTTCAAATTAAAAAGGAGCTTCACTCTATGCAGTGTTGCCAACTTTTATATTTTTTCACTGTCATTTTCACCAAGTCTGTCTTTTCTCTGAGCCCTGGGGCTCGGAGTGCTGCGATTTTTTTAAAAGAAAATCTCAGCTTTCTTTCATTACACAAAAAAATAAAAAAGGAAATGTCTGATCTCATGGTTATGGACAAAAGCCTGAGAAGACTCAAAAATAAAGAATGAACTCATTATGTATTACTGCTTAAAATCTCATCACTGTTTTGGGTTCAAGACTGAAAAACTAGAAAGCAGGATGAAGACAACGATTATAAATACCGGCTTCATTTTCATGTGAAGCCAGTTTACTCTTTCGGTAATTTTTACAGGTAACTTGTGCCAAGGAAAACAAAGAGGAGAAAATGTCTTTGATGGATAGCTATAAATTTCTCCACTTCTTGTACGATCTCAGTAATCTCTTGCAATTCGTATCTTTGCAGAGTCTTTTTTAAATTCACTTCAAGAGATGGCCTCAGTCAAAATGTAGAAGGGTTATGAGAGGGAAAAGAGCTGCAATAGCTCCCAGCTCTGCAGAGATGGACAAAATAAAACTATTAAGAGTGTATTTTCATCAAAAGAAGGTGTAGAAGGGGCAGACATGAGAGCCTGCGCTGGGGGCCGTGCCCTGCTGTCAGTCAGAGACCATGGGTCCAGGGCAGAGGTTCAAAGGGGGCTGGTGGGCAGCAGCCTCCTGACCAAGCCAGTCTGGCCAAGGGAGTCACTGGAGGAACCCAGCAGATCCTCACGGCTCAAGATAAGCATTAGACGTTGCAGCACGGATCGCTATGGGTAGCTGGGGTCTTTTTTTAGCAGTCCGACAATCAGGTTTCCTGAAGAGACTTTAAGAAACTAACTACGCAAGCTACGTATTTTTGCAACTAATTTTTTCAGCTGTCCAAACCATGGTGAGCTGTATTTTCTCCAAACAATTTGCATGTAGATAAAATCTAAAAATTGTTCAAACTACAAGTCATCAACCGAGGGACAACTATTAGTGCTCAAAGTGGCAGATGTGCGTGCATTTACATTTCCATCTGCCTTCTTGGTAGCTATGGAAAATTGCTAGATACGATTTTTCTTTTCTAATCTGAAGTGGAGAAGCTTTTCTAATCAATACCGTCTTAATTCTGATAATCACCCTGGTAACTGTGCCTGAATTTGTCTCACTGAGAGAAGCTCACTCCAGTTTTTGGGACCACCAGTGCCAGAGGATGGGATGCCTGGGCAGCAGAAACCCCTTCATACAGTCTGATGAGCAGCTCTGAGAGATGGGGAAAAAAAAATTGAAAACTTCGCTCCTGTAGCTGACACTGCTGGCCTTCTCTACACAGCCTGGACCTCTCCATAAACACCCCTTCATCCTTACACTGCTTCTCAGGGGGCTGGAGACACAATGTAGGCTCTTACCAAGGGCTCCTCTAGCAGAATCGTGATGAACAGTCCCTTCCTCGCTGCAGGGAAATCTCAGCAGCTGACAAGTTCCCAGCGACTCAGCTCCTCGTTCTCCCTTCCAACAGGAGAGAGGGAGTTCTCCTGCTGTAAACCCCAACTCAAAGGCAGGCCCCAGCCACAGCTTTTGGAAAGCCCAAATGTGGTCACGGGGGAGTGCCAGTAGCTCTCCTCAAGCCTTGCAGCATTGCCTGGGGGGGCCAGCGGCCTGGCTTTGGTGGCTGCAACGCACGGAGGTCCCTGCCCTCTGACGCTTGCCCTGACATTCGTTGCGTTTTCACGCAGGGGTGACGTCTCCTGTGACACACGTCCAGCCACGTACTGAGAAAATCCATCCCCTGTGAGCTCTGTTAGTCAGACGGGAGGCAAGGTCTGACCTTCCAAGGCAGGAAAGGCGATGCACCATGGGGCGCTGGGCGTTCCTACCACAGGCTGCTCGGCGGGCAGCAGCTCGGGGAGCAGGGTTGTAGAGGCGCATCGCACCACGGCGAGAGACAGGAGGGAGAGCCGAGGGGCCCCATCCCAGCCAGCACTCGGGGAGCAGGGGCCCAGCAGGATGTGGTCACTCCCAGGCACGGGCAACTTCAGGACTTCTGCTCCAGCCACCGGCCGGTGCCTGTGGGAGAGAACAAACCCTCTCATCCGGACGAACCTCGCTGAGGAGCTGCTGACACCGGGAGCTCAGGGGGGTTTCTGCACACGCTTCCACGCTGTCCTTGCAGCATGTTATTTATCCTCCCTCTTCCCTGGCTGTGCCCAGATGTTACCTGCATATCTTAATTCTCATCTGTTTTCGCATAAGATACATTTTAGCCCTGCAGCATTGTGCTGCTATGACAACAGGCTTGCACTTCTGCTGCTTTCACACCCTTGTTTTTCTTGTATTAGGACTCTTCCCCTCATCTTACAGCCTTGCTTTAAGACACAACTTCATCTTTTTTTTCCCTTTTTTTTTTTAAGGAGAATTCACTATTTGTTCTGTTGACTCTTTCCCTGCAAGGGTTTTTAGTGTTGGAGTTACCTAGAGAAGGTGGAGACTTATTAATTTCCAGATCCACAACTGACTGTGTCCAGGCATTCAGAAGTAGCTGAAGTTTTAAAATAAAGAGTACCTTGTGTTAGCCAGGATTGTGACAGACACAACTTTTGGCTCTGTTGAACTACCAGAACCCACTCCCACCAACTTTGAAAATAATGACTTAAGTGTGCCTTGTTTTTACAGGAAAGCAATTGGAAAACCAAGGCCACGGCAACATAAATCTGGTTATTTCCTCCAATAGTTTCCTCACACGTAGAACATAAGTGAGGAAATTCCAGAAGACCGTAGATAGAGTGTGCAGGCACGCACATTAACAGGGATATAATAATTAAGGAATGGAAAGAATAAAACCCCAACAAGTATGAAGTCTACAAAATTTTTAGGTTAAGCTGTTTTGCTCTAAAATAAAGAGAAGTTACGCAGTTCTCAAATAAATGTGACCTTAAATACCTTATTATACTATTTGCTTGCATGCGCAAATAGGTATTTAAACAGTTATCTAGATCTGTTGGTGGCCAGCTTATACAAATGGGGTGATGTATAAGCACTATCTAAAAGATGTACTGAGGAGAGGTTTCTTGAAAAAAAATAACCCCCCATCCACAGATTTTAATAGAGGCAAACTGCAAATACAATCCCCTCCAGCAAGGCATGTTACATTGCAATCCCCTTTCATCTTTGCTTCTCGTCATCTTAAGCTGAGTTTTTGCCAAAAAAATTAGTACCATGTTATTGTTACAAACACAATAACCTAAGTGAAGGCAGGATATTCTTCTGCAAAATACAAAACTTTTCATTTAATAATAATATTTTTTAAAAAAAAAGTCTTTTGTAGTATAACACAGTTAACTCACTGTAAGTATAGAGGAATGAACAGGCTCAAAAACGATAGGTGTCTCAAATTCTGGCGAAATCTGAGTATGTTTTCTGGGCTTCAAAAATCTGTCTAGGTCTGTATTTCCAGTGAGTCTATATGCCTTCAATCTACCAAGTTTCTACTGCAAGTGGAAATACCACCATGAAATGGTAGGGGGCTGCTTAAACATTGTTTTTAGGTGGGATTCTAGGCTTCGATGATTTCCACAGATTTTACATAATCACGTGAACTTCTGCACAACTGGCTAACATCAAAAACCTCAATTATTTTTGTTCCTCCAAGTGCTTCTTGGAAATACAGGGATAAAAGTACACTTTCTTCAGTTAGATGTTTTTACCTCCTACCTCTCTCTCTCTTGAAAGAGTAAAATTTTGAGGAAGAAAGGTCCTGCACACCAACAGTACAGGATGCCGGTGATACCTGTGCTCAGCTATAGAGCAGGTACAGCAGCACGTAAAATTTCATTACTGTCCTCCCACAGTATCTGAGTTTCAGGACGCATCTCTTCCATATGCGAGACTTTACCAAGGCTTTTGGTGGATCATCTATTCAAGGCAAGAGAGCTGGGAGGTATTTAGGTTTCTCCTTTTCTTCTGCAAATGACTGCCAGCTGAAAACGCAACATGGCAGGTCTATAACGGTTTAAGCGTTTAGAGGGAGTTATGGCAACTATAGATGGAGATTTATTAAATAAATCAGAACGAAAAAAGAAAGGGTACTTGGCATCGAAAAGTCAAAACTATTATATAAGGCAGCCACACACCTCCCTGCCAAGGAGCAGGAGAGACCTTACATGGAGCAGCTTGTACATTCGGCAAGACCTGTCACTGTCATGTGAGCAGCCGGCGTCGCGCTGGCAGATGCGCGCTGTCAGCGGGGAGTCCCATGGCAGCTCCTGCTCTAGGAGTGGCGGTGCTTGAGATCTGCTTGAGACAGTTGTGAGGCTGAGCCCTTCCCTGAATGTCTTCCCAGGCAGCCGACAGGGTATCCTGCGGGAGCGGTAATGGTGAGCTTTTCGGCTGGTAACATGCCCACAAGAAATTTCACCAAGCCAGCCAGTGTATTTGAGAGAGACCACCAATGCAGTTATTCCATTAAGTAACAAAAATTGATTAGGAGGTTAAGGTGATTAACTTTTGACAGTACTAGCTACGTTACAATTTCAAAGTCTCAGTCCCCCAAAACTTATATCCCTTTACTAAGGGGACAACACTGGAAGCTGACTTCTTGCTCTGCCAAAACCAGAGGAAACCTTCTCCTTCCCTTGCCATGTGACTAGAGTAGCTGTAGCCGTTCAAGGATCATTCCCTTCCCCCCTTGGCTGACGAGGTGGCATACGGCAGGTACGGAAACCAAGAAGAGGTGCTGCAAGAGCAGCTGGTGCCTGCCTGGGGCATCCATCCTCCCGGATCTTCCATCTTCCTGCTAGTGGGTGAAGATGCAGCAACAAACATCCGGGAGGAGCCAGTGTCCAACCTGACGCCTGTTCTAAAGCAAAACCTCTCCCTTGGAGAGGTCATCCTTCTCCAGAAAAGGAAAGGGAAGCAAGAGCTGCTGTACAAGTTCTGTGCCCTGACTGTGCCTAAATGGCAGCATTTTCAGGAACGCAGGTGGGATTACTCCATGGTTTCACCCA
Organism: Trogon surrucura; assembly: GCA_020746105.1. Taxonomy (NCBI): domain Eukaryota; kingdom Metazoa; phylum Chordata; class Aves; order Trogoniformes; family Trogonidae; genus Trogon; species Trogon surrucura. The sequence goes on along the minus strand of CM036617.1, from coordinate 89,253,225 downwards.
GGACACTCATATACAAGCACAGTACTTTGAGTTGGTTGGCTCTGGACTGAGGCTGCCTTTGCTCCTTTCTCCCCTTCATGCAACTGCATATATATAGGAAAAACTTGACGGCCACCTTTCCCTTTCTCCCTCCCTTGGTGAGCTCCATTAACAGAAAATGATGTAGCCCTGCATCACCATGGGTGTAAGAATGGGAGCTATGAGCCCTCCCTCCTGTTTTGCTGTGCTTTGACCCACGGGGCTGTCCACAGGTTTGGATAGGCAGCTGCCTGTGCCTGGCTCTGCCCACAAACAGAAAAATAATCTAGGACATAATCTATTCTGCACAAGACATACTGGAATTAATTAGATAAGAGTTGGAAATAATGCATCAAATATACCTGACAATGTCAGATTAAGAGTAAACACTCAAATGGCAATGGTGTACATTATCTCACTAAATGAAAAATAATCATTTTGTTAACAAATTCTGCCTGTTAAAAATGAGGTAGTGCTAAACACTGACAGAACTTTCTAAGTTAAAGCTCTTGCGCTGCTGCGATAAATCTTACGCAGAAGTTTGCTGGCGGAAAGATTCTGAGTACCATTTATTTGTGTGTCACTATGCTCTTGATAAAACTACAGATCTCTAGAGAAAGCAGTACAGAGAAAAAAATCCATTATCATTATTATCCTATGACTGAGTAAATGTGCACATACTGGATGTGAATGCAATTCATGGTAGAAGAAAATGAAGGAATGAAGATTGTCTCTCTGGAGTTTTCTTATTCGCCAGTAACATTCCTGTTACCGTATTTAGCGAGTCGATGCTCATTAAATCTGTTTGCTGATTACCATTGGGTAGTACGTCAACAGCAAAACCAGGAAAACATAAAATAGTGAGTGGCTCTGTACTATAGTTCTCTATGTGGTTACAGCGGAAATTAAATATAAATAAATCCACTGTCACAGTTATTTCCTTGTTTAGTAAAGAGTGAGATCTCCCCAAACACAATAGGTATTTGCATCTATGTTCGCATTTTAGAAGACACACTCCCCGAAGCAATTAAAAAGAATTAATATGGGCTTTTGTATGGGCTGTCAGTTTGACATTGGAGGGAAAGGAAAAAAAAAAGCAATGCTGAGACTCCGAGGTTTCCATAAGGCAACAGTGAAAACGTGCAGGACTGAGCTTGCCACACCTCTGGTTATTTGTAAATGCTCCCTTCCTTTTTCTAGGGTGAACTCGACCCTCTTTAAGGGCACTGTTTTTGCATTTGCCCTCGCTGTTTTTCCTCCTAAGATTGCTCGAAACTACTGGGGTGTAAACTAGAGCACCAGCTTCAACAAATGCAGATTTCCGACATGTTACGTACGACACGGAGGACGGTGAGATGCCCTGTTAGATTGTGCCTCACATGCTCCGTGCCGCTCAAGTGAAAGATGCTGTCCGCTCTAACTTGAACCGGCAGCACAGGCTGCACCGTGCCTGCAATCTACAGCTGAGCTGCGTTTTTCTTCATCTATGAACACCGCATTTTCTGTGATGGTGGGCTGGGAGCGGAGAGGAGAAAAAAAAATATAAATACTACCCGCTAAAAATAATCGGCTGAGTTATATCATTTGCCTTCACGAGCAGCGAGAAGGAGGTTTTGCGCTACCCCTCTCCAGGCAGAAGTGCAGTCCAGACACGGTAGCAGCCCCCGAAAGCATTCTCGGCAGCCTGGCAGCTCGGTACCGAACTGTTTTTGAAGTTTGAGTTTATCGAAGCCCGAGCCGCCTTAACTCGGGAGCACGACCGCAAGGCGAGTCCAGAGTCACCGCAAAACGATTTCAGCAAGCAGCCTGCCCTTCTCGCTCACCCAAACCAAACCAAACCAAAGCGGGGAAAAAAAAGAAAAAGGTTAAAATAAAAAAGGAAAGGCGGGGGGGAAGCAGCGGAGCCCGCGGGGCTGGCAGGAGGCGCGGCGCCGGCTCCCCGCGGCGGGCAGGCATCCCAACTGTTGCAGGGAGGGGACCGGGCAGCGGCCGTGGCACTGCCGGGCGGGCAGAGGCCGGCACACACGGGTGGGTCGGGGCGGGCGGGACGGCAGGTGCGGGGGTGACCGGGCTCGGGGCTGGCGGTGGAGCGGAGCGGGATGCGGGACGCCGAGGCAGCGGGGGTGGCGGTGCCCGGGGCCGGGTCCCCGCCGCGGTTACCTTGAGGATGAGATCGGTGTGGTGCTGGTCCAGCATGTTGGCCTTGCGGAAGGAGGTGATGATCACCCGGCCGTACCTCCCCGGCGTCTGCAGGTCGGAGTAGAGCCGGTGCTTGGAGCGGTTCACCGGGAAGAGGCTGTCCACCAGGTTCCTCTCGATCTTGGCCAGGCTGTGCGTGGGGGCCAGGAGGTGCTCCACGCTCTCCTCCACCTGGTAGCGGCTGAAGCTGGCGCCCAGCAGGATGGAGATGAGCACGGGCGCCGAGGCGAAGAACACCGGGTGGCTGGCGACGAAGTGGCCGAGCCGGGAGAAGGACGTCCCCAGCCCCCTGTGCAAGACCTGCCGCAACATCCTAGTGCGGAGGGCACGCAGGAGAGCGAGCGCCGCGCCGGGGCCCCCGCAGCTCCCCCACGGCCCCCGCAAGACCATGGGGCAGCCCCGCCGGGCGCCGCCTCCCCGCCGGCCGCGGCTGCGGGGGGCCGGGGGCCGCCGCCGCGCGTGTGCGTGTCTGTGCGGTGCCGGTGTGCGCGCCCGCCCGCCCCTCTGCGTGCGCGGGGCGGCTCGGGCGCCCGTCCTCCCGCAACGCCGCCGTGCCCGAGAGGAGTTTCCCGCCGCCTCCTCGCCCGACTTGTCAACCCGCCGCCCCTCGCCGAGGAGCGGCGGCGCGGACCGCCGGGGGACGGGAGGGGAGGGAGGGAGGGGGGGAGCGGGGTGGGGGGCAGCCCCGCTGCCGCCGCGGCCCCGCCGCCCCTCGCCGCGGGGAAGGGGAAGGGGCAGGCGCCGCTTGCCGCTGCCCGCCCCCGGCGCGGAGTTTGCGCGGGAGGGGGGCTGCCCGCAGACTGCTGACTAATCCCCCGGCCGCGGCAGGCGGGGCGGGCGCGGAAAGCCCTCCGCGGCGCCCCCGCCGCCCTCCGCCCAGGGGCGCGGAGGCCACACCGGGCGGCGCCTAGCACGGCGCGGCGGGGCGCAGCGCCGCGCCTACCGCTGGGGCCGCCCCGCGGGCCGCGCTCGGGACGCCGCGGCGCGCCCCGCCCCGCCCTGCTGCCGCCCGGCTCCGCCCGCCGCCGCCGGCACCGCCGCGCCGCCACATCCCCGCCCCGCCCGGGCCACCGCCCCCGCGACGGCAGGGTAAGGGCAGGCAGCTCCGCGGCCCCGACGGGCGGGCGGCGGGTGCGGAGAGGCGGCTCCGTGCGGAGGGGGAGCTGCGTGTGTTTCGCAGAGGGTGGGTGGAAGCGGGGGCGGCTTTGGCTTGGCGACCCGCTGCCAGAAACGTCTGGGCGCTTCCTGGGGCCGCGTCCCGGGGTGTCCGACGGCGCTACCCCGGCTCCCGCCGCGCAAGCTACCGCGGCGGCGCCGCCACCGCGGCACAGCCCGCCGGCCCCGAGCGGCCCGAGTGGGCATGTGCGAGCGGCGCCGCACATGCCCATTAGGGAAGCCGGGAGCCGGCGGAGAGGCTGCCACTGTTCGTCTCGCCGTCCCCGGCCGCCCGGCGTCGACACCGGAGCCGCCCCGGGCTGCCCCGGGAATCCCGCCGGTGCTGCCGGGACCGTGCTGTGCAACTCCGGCTGAGGCCGTGAGGTGCCGGGCGAGGTACACTCCGTCCCCGCCGGGCGCGATTGCGGGCGACGACGTCTTTTTTAAATACACAAATCGCGTTTAAATGACAGAAACCAGCAGAAAGGCGCGCGTTGGTCGTGTCCGCTCGGGGTGTTGCCGTGTCGGGGCACACCGATCCTGTAAGCTGGCCCGAGCGGGTGTTTCTCACACCAAAGGTGTTGGTGTTGCTGGTCCGGTTACTGCCCAGTCCGGTAGTTTTACAAATCGTGGAGAAGGAAGTTTTGTGTTTGACGGCTGTTACACCTGTTGCTGCGTGAAAGAGGAGCAGCAACCTGTTTTGGTTATTGATAGGCTGACAGCCATCCTCCCTTTTACATTTCAGTTGTGTCTGACCTGAGCTAATGTTTTGTCACGGGCGCTTCATGCACAAAAACCCTCCTTGACATCATTCCTGTCTCCTCACTCACAGCTAGGTCACACAGCCTGAATGCTAAACTCTTCCTGTCTTTCACCGCTACTAACGTGGCCAGCGAGTGAATGGCTTGATTGAGCAAAATTAAAGTTATGGCCGATAAGATCCCTCCACATTCCTGGTTCTGGTTTTATGCCCAAGGCCAGGAAACGCCCTGGGGAAGTGCTCTGCCTGCAGGGCTGGCGGGGCTGCGTTCCCAGTGTCTGTGGCGTGGGGATGCAATAGGATCGTGCCCCTGCTTTGTTCTGCTACCACAGCCGTGAGTCCCCACTGCTTGTATCAGTCCTACATGAGTTCGAGAAGAAAAACCCCAAACTTGAATGTAGTTTGAAGAAAACCTCGAAGATGGACATGAGGAAGCACAGACATGGGGAAGGATGGGGCCCAGGTTTGGGTGAAGTTTGACATCAGGTCAGGCATCAGAGCCCGAGTCTCTTGTGTCCCAGCCCAGTGCTCTCCCCTCGCTGCCTATTTCCAGCTCTACACGGATCACAGCACTGGATTAGTGACTTTGTATATTAGGGGGAAACATCAGGATGTGCCTAGTGCTTTATGCCATTAGCAACAAGAGCTTTTGTCATTGCTGCTGACAGTATCATCTGTGGTGATTTTTTTTTTAATCTCCATTAAACATATTTTATCATTATTAAAAATGAAGATGATTATTAATTATTTCAGTAACTATCCAGTGGCTGATTCACAGTTCTTCAGAGTACCTCTGGAAAATTAGTTTGAGGACATGACATCCAGCCCAGTTCTCAGCATGTTATTAACAGTGGGTAAGCTACAGGTGACCCCTGTTTTGCAGGGAGGCAGAGAGGAAAACCAGTGTATCAGCAGTTCTGCTGGATGTTCCTCTGATGTCTGTTCTATTGCCTGTTGTAACCAATGTCACACTGTGCTGTTAGGTGTGGTGGAAATGATGTGTGTCCAAAGGTAGTCATGGGCTTTCACCCCACAAAATTCTGCCTCTTCTCGGCCCAGGGAATTGCCCCGTCTTTGGTTGTGGAATTGTCCATATGGGAAGGATATATAGGGTTGGGATGTGAGACAGCTCAGCACGTGCTGCTGGTCACACAGCTCAGATGAGTGACAGTGCTACAATGCTGTGAGCATCCCGTGGATGTTACCAAACCAGAGGGGACACATCCTGTGTACTGACTCTGCAGGTAGTGAAATCACCATGTTACTGACCATCACTGCTCCAGGACTCCAGAAATTGCCCTCAGAATGTGTTCTGCGGTGATATGGATGTTGGGAGTGGAGCAGTTGGAGGCGTCCCATGGTACTCTGTGAAGAGCAAAGCATGGCTGAACTCCTGCTTCTGTTGTGGGGGAAAGCTCCAGCACCTGGATCTCTTGCTGGTAGGACATGCCGGCCAGTGTGTGTTAACCTACGGAGCATTAACCAGCTCTGCCTGTCTTTTGGAGGAAATGGAAGGGTAGGGTTTCTATCATGCATACGTACTTCTGTGGTGCAGCTCTGAATGGTGCTTTACAAAATAGATAATGATGTCTCGCTGCTCTAGAGAATTTCCAAACTAAATTAAGAAAAGAATGATGGGAAGAGATGACCATAGAATGAGGTGCAGATGCTGGGAAGAGGGATAATGAGGGGGAGGATAATATGATTATGTCCTTTCAAAGCAAACGCCTCAGGGCAGCTACTTTTGGGGACAGAGTGTAGAAGGGAGATGGGGAAGATGTGACTCATAAAGATGGCATCTGCACAGGGTTCAAATCTGCTCTCCAGAGCAGACCTGTAGGCTGTGAAACATTTTGTTGACCCTCAGGCCTGTGCAAAGAGACAGCCCCAACCCATGCTCAAGAGGTCTCAGGGCCAAACAGGTCTGATGGCTTAGCGTGAGTCCATGCTGTCCTTCCTGGGATCTGCAAGGCCTGGGTGCGTCAAGTGCCCCACAGCCCAGGTCACAGGGCTTTAGCTCTTTGTGAGCACAAGCAGGATGCTTTGAACATCCAGAAACGAGCATCCCTCTATGCATCTGCTCAAATCTTGGTAGGACGGCAAGTTTTAAAACTAATGTGAGAGGAAGAAGTGGACAAGGTTTTGTTTAAAATAACCTCTTACTCCTACCTCCCCAAAAGGGCTCCAATGAAAGAAAAAGCTGAGAGAAGTGATGGAGGAGGAGATTCCTGATGAGTAACTTCAGATGAGTGAAGAGGGCCTAGGGGAAAGAAAAGGTGGCAGGAGCAGCTGGGATGGCTGTGGGAGGTATGCAGAGAATCAGGATTTTTTGTTGTTTAGTTAGGCATGCGAAACCAGAAAAGATATTTTAGGAGTGCGTGCAGGGGATTTAGTGCTGCGAATGGGGAATGATTTTTGTAACAGAGCACTGAGCAATGTGTGATGCAGGTTCCAGCTGGAGCTTGGAGAGAATGAGGTTACCCACAGTGAGGAGACGGGTAACAAAGACACGAAGACACAAAGATTTTTTAAAGGGAACTAAAAAAAAAATTTCAAGGAGAGTTTAATAATTATGGCTAGATTCTTAAGGGATGCAAAATGTTTCTCATTGAAACTCTCTGTGTTACGCTCGTTTATGCCTGCTGAAAGTCTGGCTGCTGTTGTGCAAAGACACTGTGCTTTGTGCCAAGGGATCAAAACAACACGCAGCCCGCATAGGATGGCTGGGGAGAGCAGTAGGTCTCATTGCATTGCCCACCCGAGCTCTGCTCTATGTTTCTTGGCCTTGGGTCTGGGACCTGGGCCAATGCTAATTAAATTGATGAGGGCACACATAAAGTTAACGATAAAGTTAATCTCCCATTGCTGATTGGTGAGCAAACCTCACAACTTGTAGCTTCTGTCTGTTTGCAGCTAACGGAAAAGTGAAGCAGGAGGCCTCCTCCTTATTTCCAGCCTGGGTCCCTTCACAGTGGGAAGATGACCTAAAAGTATCACTCTTTTCACCAGTACATGCAGCACTTCTCCCACAAGGATGGCAATTTGCTTATAGTGAAAAGGGTTTTCTAGAAGCAACCGTGGGAAATTTTAAGGCCGTTTCAGTGCAGTTAAGAGTTTATATGGTTTCAATGAAACTGTTTGCTTTACTTCTGTCTCCTCAGTCCCTGGCACCAAAGAGTGGGGCATCACAGGCGTGAATAGCACGATCGCAGTTTGAGAACCCCCCAAACTGAGGTGATTTTTTAAACTCTGCAACCAGAGAAAACAAATGAAATAGAAGATCCAAGCAGAAGTTTTAGTATGCGTGATCTCTCTCGGAATGAGTCTTTTGGGGCATGAAGGATGGGGCTGTCTGAACAACAGCTGCCTTCTTAACCCAGCATACAAACTGTGACGCAAAGCCCTGCCGAGGGATGGCCACACATTTTGCAATGCATTTCTGTGGGTTTCATTGCTGGAATTCAAGATGGCTGATTTGTTACCTCCTGAAACAGACTACTGACAAAAATCAATCGTGTTGAGATTTTCCCTTCAGCATGTGTAAGCCCCTAGTGTTCACCAAATGGAATGGAAGAGAGAGGCAAAGATGATGAAAAGCTATGGCTGTGCATGCACTTTGGCGTTGCGCTCCCCAGTGCCCTGCCGCTCTGCCACCCGTGACAGGACATACATACTCTAATTGGACTTGCTAATGCAGATCTTGGGAGAAGTCACAGGAACTGGAATATCTTTTTTTTTGCATCAGCTAAAAGGAAAGAAATCCTCCTTCCTGCTCCTACATGACCACATCTCTTATTTATTTTCTTTTTTTTAAGCCTGTCCTGTAAAATGCAAATATGTAAATATTCCTTGCTGGCCTGTTCCTCCTACTGGATACTGGATACAGAGATATATAAAAAGAATGTAAATCACCAAGAAATACTTTGACAGCTGGCACCTGATTCTTTCCCAAGTGCCCTGATGGTCACTCTTCAGCAGCTCTTTGCTGATTCATGAGGACTGCTAAGAGAAAGCGTGTGTGACATTTTTTATAGAGTGTAATAGAAAGAGGGAAGTGCCCTGTGTGGCTGGAACTGCAGTTCTGTGGTCTGTCTCTGAGATGCTCCATTAGGCTGCTGCTGGCAGTGATGACACAAAAATTGGAGATCCCCAATTGTACCATTAACATGAACAGATTGAAAAAGCAAACTGGAATGTAACAGGGAGCCTGTGCCTTTTTTTTTTTTTCTTCCCCCCTCTGCTTGTATGAAAACTCTGTAGAGGGGAAGGATGGTTCTGTTCTCTCACATATTGGCATAAAGTGCACAAAAACACAGCCTTGCTTTTGTTAGGGTTCTCCACAATTATGTTAGAGCTAGATTTACTTCTTAAGCTGAAACCTATGGATCATCGCTCCCTGGCTAGATTTTTGGCCAGGCCATCTGATATTTGTGATTGACCGGATTATTAATCATGGCCTCTTACCTGCTTATATTAAAGCAGTGACTGCTGACACATCTGTCAGCCTTAGGGAAGGGTCTTTCCTTCACCATAAGCGATAATGGCCTGAAAAAAGCCCTTCCTTGCAGAAAGATGGATTAAGTTCTTATTCTGAAATGCAGTCTAAATGGTCCTGATGTACTGAAATGTTACAGCTAATATAAGCAGACGAGTCAATTTACAGCCTTCATACCACATTTTAAGAAACAAAACAAGCAGACAAGACAGCACAATAAATCTGCCTGGTGTCCCAGTCTGCTTGATGTTAATTGAACGCAGTTGTATCAGATGATGCAGCTTCACTAAAAAAAAATAGGAAAAAATTTGCATGAATTTTGTCAAAATCATGAATTTGTCCAAAGAAGTAGAAGACAGACTTAAACAATATATTCTTTTGGGAAATAGCCTGTGAGCCAGTGAAGAAGTATAGCTCTGTGTGTGCTATCCTGTGTACACAATACAGAATTCTTATTAGAATAACCCTAATCATAGTAGAAAGCCAGCTATATTACTTAGGATTCAAGGGACCAAAAGAAAAAAGAGGTATAATTTGTGGATAAATTATTTTTAGGAAAGTAGGAATTCATAATGTAATATCACAATTAAATGTATAAAATGTATGGCTTCTTTGCTTTAAGAGTAAAGCACTGCTTTAAGAGACAAACAAGTTTTAGTGAAAAGCAAAACATTAACTGGGAGTTTAGTAAATATATCTGGAGACACTGGGATTTTGGCAGAGTGTAGCTCCTAGAATAGTGTGAATGTTTCTTTTCCATTTATGTGCTTTCATACAAAACTGGGCAAAACAAGTAGGTTGCAAGTGAAAGCAGAAGAAAACACATGGAGCTATTGAAATAGGTTAGCATCTGATTTCAGATTTAGGAATGAATACATACACAGGCACACACATATGCATATGTACATGCAAATGTACACACACACGTATATCATATGCATATGGCATATATGTAAATGCCTATTTATATGCATATTTACATAGAGAGGCTTAAATGAAAGCAGGACACATTTAAGTCAGATAGTGAAAAACTTTTCAGCCAATAACATCTTTCTAACAGTAATGTGGAGCACTTGGGTCACCTTGGAAGGGAGTAGGCTTTCCAGTACTGGAGGATTTTAAAAGCAAGCTGGATAAATGTGTAGGATGCGACATAAGTACTGCTAATCCCAACTTGGGGTAGAAGAATCATAGAATCATAGAATCATAGATGGCCTAGGCTCGAAGGGATGTTAGAGATCATCAACCTCCCTGCCATGGGCAGGGATGCCTCTCAATGGACGAGGTGTCTTTGAGGACTCTGTCAGCACTGTTTCCCGTAGCTCCAGGATATAGCTGAAGGATAGGTCCACATCTGACGAAGTATAAGAAAAGTAGCCTGTGATCTGCAGATGTAGCGACACTTACTACTGAGTGCAGAGGACATCTCCCTAGCTCACCTACCAGAAGAGAGAATGTGGATTTGATGGTAGTTCCTGGCAAAGCAGCCAAGCTGTACAGACAGGGCTGTTCATCCCTATTTCTGCCCGGCTTCGCTGCTTCACAGTCTGACTTATGTCCCCTTTATAGACTTTGGCTAGGCTTTGTGTCTCTAAAGCTGTTAGTAAAGACAATTATCGAAACACGAATTACAGATGCACAGCTTTGGGACAGCACACTCTGACTCAGAATCGCCTTCATACTGCTCTGTCACGTTCTTCCACCTGCATCGAGATTGCATATTGAGTCATATTGACAGTGTAGTTGGCTATAAAGTAAGAGACCTTCAGTAAAGGACATTTTAAAAGGTCTTAATTTTTCTCCAGTCTTTCGGAATGTGTGTATGAACTGGTATCAGATTGACTAGATTTTAGACAGTATTACAGAGGGTTTGTGTCATTTACAGGATGCAACTGTACAAGTTACGTGCTTGACAAGAGTTGGGATGTACTTCTGTGCCATTTCTCTGCTGTGCCTTGAGCTGCTGCTGTCCTCTGTGTCTGTCACAAACATGTCTTTCCCCTGCATTTCTCTAAGTACCCATGAATGAAGTCAGAGACTGGCTAAAATTAGGAGAAAATAGTAGAAGGGGACCAATTAGGACCTTTAAGTAACAAAACAAACAAACAAAACAAACCAGACACATTATTTTAAAGCAGAGGATTTGCCATTCACACATCCCTTACGTGATGTGCGGTCACTTAAAAATGTACCTTAAAAATGTTCTGTTACTTGCTTACTTCATGTTGCCATGTGAAGAATATGCAGGACAGTAGCTGAAGATTTCTTTGAGGGCTGCGTTTAGGGTAAGACAACAGACTGCCTGGTTTTATTTTTAAGCGCTAAAAATCTCTCCTGACAAAGCTTGAAATGTACAGTGCTGGAAGAAGACTGCGGTAAGTCACAGGTGTACATTTTACGAACAGGTGAAATGCATACAGCATTTGATAGAGAGCACATATTCTTAAGGCATACATTTTCAGTTCAGAAGCATTAGATATTTAAGCACTTGCGTATCCAAAGTAAGAAAACATCGGCTTCCTTTTTCTCTTACATGCTTTTCATACGAGCAGCTTGATTTTCTGATTGTTCTTGATGTTCCTGAGATAAAAACAGAAGCAGAGAAGTATCCTACTGTGCGACATACATTTGATCTTTATAGGGTTTTGGGGGTTTGCTTTCTATGAAAACTGCGTTCCAAACAGCACTTTCTGCTCATGAATATAGAATTATATTGCTACTGTAAATGTAATGTGTTATTTTACATTTTAATCGAGGAGCTGGTGTTCTACCCGGGTAAGTGCCCATCAGCATTAGATGACACGCAATTAAAGCAGAGTGTCAAAACCCAATTTTCTAAGGCAAATGTTTAAAGTCACATATGTGCCTATTTTTGGATCAAAACCCCTTATCAAGCCATGCACTGGCTTTGCTAGCAAATACGAACATGCAGACCATGGCAGTATGAATCATCAGCTTGCCTCTGATCAGAATTCAGGGTCTATTCTGGTTTGTGTATAATACTAATTGAGTTTGGCTTTGCACCTGAAAGCACACACTTTATTTTGATTGCACGGGAATATCGTATGAGGAAAGACTGGTTTATGCCTCCATGAAATTTACGGTACATTTGAGGAAGTCGTTAAGAGTATTTTTTTTTTCTCAAGGCTGCTGCAAGCTTACATTTTGGTTCACGGGATGATTCTTATTCCTAAGACTAAAACTAGTATTTCATTATTCTGTAATATTTATGTCACAGTAGTACTTAGAGTCTCCTCTTACTGTTCCTGTAAAATTATTCCCAAATTCACCAAATCACAATAATCTCAAAAGTCACTATTTGCCCAGGCTTAACAGATGGTTCCTAAGAGATGGCTGCTTAAACCACATGGTATTTAGCATGCTCAGTCTGGGGCTTTGCAATTGCTTTTTTTGGAAGCCAGGGGCTGCTCTGGTCTAGTCTGCTAAATTCATGGAGATTGTTTTCCAGTTGTTTGTTTCTTTTTGTTTTTTTTTTTAATGCATCCTCATCATATATCATGGAAGGTGAAGTAGTCTGACTGGAATGGAGAGGAACAGAGGTGTATGGAGATACAGAAATCTTAGGAAGCTGATGAGGAATAATGGTGCGTAGAGGAACTTGGACCAGCAGATGAGATACAACAGTAAGAGAGTGAATCCCAGGCTTGAGGAACGCATGACTTACAGGAGCAGAAAATGAACAGGGATATGCATCTATAACCACCACCATACATCACCCCTCAGTGTAGCAACAGTCACAGTAAAGGGAATGTTTCATCCTCCTCTGGAAAATTTCCCTTTTGGCTTGTGAAGTCAAAGTCTGCATGTTGAGAGTTCAGGTCTGCCAATGGGTCTGCTGAGACAATACTACATGTTGGAATTCATGTGGGGGAGGGGAAGCCATTTGCTTTAAAATCACAATTCTTTCCCCCCCCCCCGCCCGGTTCCAGAATTTATATACATATTTAAAGAGCACTCAGGTTGCAGAATCAAGCAACGAAACATTCAGAAACACCTAATTTGAGATGTCAATATGACCTTAATTTGGTCTCAGTTTCAGTTTGCAGACGCATTAGCCTTTTTTTTTTTTTTTTTTTTTTTTTTTAGGATTAAGCCTTTCCTTTTTAGGTGTCCAGGATCAATTAAGGAAGGAATTAGAGTTGCAGATGGAATGAGTCTGCTCCCTGGAGGCCAGACCCTGCGCCATTTGCTGTAGGTGCTGTAAGGAAGCTGTGACTGGAACGAAGAGGAAAGAGGAGAAGAAGAGGAAAGATTCATGAGTTGTGTAGCTGTATATCCTCTTGCAAATGAGATTTTGTCATTGCCTCTTCACTGCTGTGTCTGACTGCCTGAGGAATCTAATACCTGAGAGCTGGGAAGCATGATTTTTCTGGGTAAAAGCATGGGAGGAAAGGGCTTGAGTAGGGAAGAGCTGCAGTAAGGTGGGTGAACTCAGCCTTGGCTTCTGAAATTTGTTATCTGTCTTCTTGTCAGGGCTGGGAGATCTCCGAGTGAAAAAAAAAAAATCAAGATAAGTGACACTAATCCCTGGGTCACTGATCTGTAGCCAGGTGGCTTCGAATGACCTGCCCAGAGGTGAAACCTGCTGCAGCTTGGAAGAGGAGGAACGAGGGCTGGATATGAAAGTGGCCAGGCTTTGGCACAATCGAGCTCACAGATGTGAGAAAAAAAGGCAATAAAAAAGGGAACCTTCAGTAAGGTAAAGTTCAGGGTCAAGAGAGATTGCTGAGCTCCACTTTCTCTTTGTAAAGCTTTGTAATTTCTCCCCATTTGCCATTGGTGAGGCTCTGCTCCTTTCAGCGGTTATCGGGGATGCCACCAACCCGCTGATGCATCAGCTGCCACAGACTGTAAACACAGAGGATTACCTGGGGAAAAAAAAAAAAAAAAGAGTCGATTAATTCTTGTAAAGAAAACATCACCTTCCCTTTCCACCGACTGCAGTGCTGTGGATTCCTCTGGCCTCCAGTTCTTGGAAAGCGCCCACAAAGGATCTTGGTGCTGCCCCGGTGACACGCTCGGACAAATGCCGGCCCTGTGGCGAGGCGGCATCCTTGCTTTGGTGCACACCGGGCTGTTGTGCCCTACTCCCACACCAAATCCTGGGTTTTCGGCCCTTCTCGTCCTCCTTCGCTCTCGGTTTCCCTCCTCCCCACACCTCCTCCCGTCAGACCCCCTTGTGAGCTTCTGCCCAGGCCCGCCGCAGCCAGGCCCTCCATCCCCACAGCCCGCGGGCAGCCCCGCGCCCTGCCCTTCTCGGAGGGGAGAGAAAAAGCCAAAAAAAAAAAAAAAAGGGTGGTGCAGTGGGAGAGGTGTTGGCAGCTCCCCTCCCGCTGAGGCCGCGGAGGGCGGCCGGACGGCGGCGGCGGCAGCAGCCACGGGGCGGCGGTGTTGCGCAGCGCTCCCGCGGGCTTAGCGGGGCCGGGGCGGTGTCCCGGGCCGGTGAGAGGTGTAGCCGGGCGCGGGAGCAGCTTTGCCCCGCCGGCGGACAGGCTGCCTGGAAGCCTGACGGGGCCGAGGCGCCATGGCGTGGCCGTGGGGGCGGGTCGCGTCTCCCGGAGGTGTTGCCGGCCCCGCGGTGTTTGGGCCAAGCCGTGGGCGCCTTTCTCCGGGCTCCTCGCTTCGCGTTCACGGGCCTGGGAGCGATTCCCGGTGCGGAAAGGGCGGTGGAGGAGCGCTGGCTGCCGGGCCGGGCCTCCCCGCCTGCCCTGGGCCGGCGGGGACCGAGCCCGGCCTTGAGCGTCAGGCAGCGGCGGCGCGGCCCAAGAGCTTCTTGAGTTGTTTTTGGGGGAAACAAGTAAAAAATCTCTTGAATGAGGCGGTTCAGCTCCTGAGCTGATAAAGCAGCTGGTGTTGCTGGTGTGAGGCTGCATTAAGCGTGTGCATGGGTATTGCCCAGCCAGCATGTCAAATACGAAGCGATACGTGGTATTTCTGCCCAAAAGAAATGCTCAGCTTCTATTACTTTTTGTTTGTTTCCCCACCTTCCAGGTACAGGTGGATTCTGCTGCAGAGAAGAAAAGCAAATCCAACGCCACAGAAAAGCCGGACCGAGGGTGTAAGCAGCTGGGGACAGCCCTGGCACAGCACACAAGTGTAGGAAGTCAAAGCGTTTCTCAGCAGCAGCAGCAGACGAGTGTCTCCGAGCAAGTGTCAGAGTGTCTTGGCAACAGTACAAGATGTCTGCAACTTTCCTTCACTTCTGCAGAAAACACGTCATGTAGGCAGTGCAGTGGTGCGTGAACGCAGCAGTGTAGGCTTGGTTCTGAAATATTTGCATCGAAAGCAAGGGCTTGTTTGGTTGGTGTAGGGATGGTGAAAATTTTGTGACAGAGGCTATGGCATTTCTCTCTCTGGCCATTAATTGGTTGTTACAAATCTGCAGTGCAGTCATGTGTTGTTTTTTTTTTTTTCTTCTTCCCTCCTTTCCTCTCCTTCAAATTATTTATTCTAATAGTAGTATTAGTTTTAAGTGGTGTAGAGCATGAACTAGTTTCTTTGGTAACCAAGTTGGTTACACACCCACACAAAGTTAAGATCTTCTAGGTGCAGACATTTTCCCTTTTAGAAAAGATGTGGGTTTTGAAAACCATAGCAGTAGGGCAGCAGTACATGTTTACAGGGAGTCATTCTAGAAAAAGTTCCATATACCTTATGCAGATTTATATCTAAGTCTTGATCTTTTGTTTATATACACATATGGAACTGGAATATATTACCTATATATTGATTTCTCCAGTGACTTCAGGTTTATATACTTCTTTCTCATCCCAGTATTTCATCCTTCCCACTTTCCCCCTCACTCCTCCCCACTTGTAGAGAATAGATGGCTGTGAGAGAGCATGCAGTAGGAATACAGCACAGGTGAATGAGTTTGCAAATACAGGCTGCATTGCCTTTTAGTTTATTTGGTGTAAGTAAAAATTTGCACTGTTCCTTAATCTGCCCCCTGAAATTACAGAGGTGAACTGCAGTGGCTTTCATAGATAGCTTCATTTTAGGGATTTAAATGTAAAAGTAGCCTTTGTGTTCTTGGTAGTTTTTCTGAAAGCAAATAAGTACATGCAAGATTAAAACCAATTTGTGCATATGAATTGTAACAATTAATATGACTAATAATCGCTGTCGTACTGCCGTGACCACGATCAATAGTTTAGTCTGGAGCAGAAGCTTGGAGACTTGTATTGTGCTTTCTCTAGTAATAGGTCAAATCCCCATAAAGTTAAAGCATGTAAATTTTTAAACATACTTCCCCTGTTCCTGTATGAGGCAAGATGTCTCTAGTACCTGAGAACTGAAAGCTAGCCATAAACAAAGGCTGACCCTGACAAGGCCATTTCATTATTCTTGTCTGAATGAAGTGTTAAAAAGCAAACAGACAATAAATAGGGAAGAGCGAATTAGAAGGTTTTACTTTCCTTTCTGAATCATCAGCTGTAAAAAAAAGAGTAGAAGGTATGTTTTTTTGTTAAATATGGGTTTTATGCTAATGTGATGCCTTTTAACTGCAGTTCTTCCAGAATGGGAAAAGCCTGATATAGAGAGCACCTGAAAGTACTATTATGCAGTACTTGTTATTTCGTAACACTCCTTCCTGCTCTATGATGAAGTTCATAATATGCCGTGCAATTCTGCACTAGAAAGCTGGAAAGGGTGCATTTCCTGGTTTACAGGAGCCTGATGAAGGTTGAGCTGGGTGATCAGCAGTAAGCACTTTTTATAGTACTGCATAATTAAAAATTAATCCATTATAAATAAAAGGTAATGAAAACGTTAGTTGGAAGAAAAGCCTGACTTGAAGGAAATGGACATGTATTGCTATCCTCCTCTGGATCACTTGTGTCATCCTGTGGCCACATCACTTTCTTAAGCCTGCAGGGAACATTTCCCTCCAGGCTTCTGCACATTCTGCTGTCTCCTCCTGGTGCCAGACAGAGTCCTTTCTGCAGCATCTTTCTCAGGCTCTTCCTGTCTCTCATTGCCATAGAGACAGCGTGTGCCTATTAGAGACACCGCAGAGATGTGCTCACTCCAGCCCAGGGGTGGCTGGGGAAGGCAGACCATGAGGAGACCTGTAGGCATAAGGTGACGTGGAGAAGATCTTGTGCCCAAGTCCAGATCTGCATGGCTGTTTCAGTACAGAAGGGCAACGGGCTCCAGGAATTCTCAGCAGGTGAAATGAGCTCACAGGGCGCAACCAAAAGGCTTAAAAAACTCATTCCCAGTGCCCTGGGTTATCTGAATCACGACCTAATGCCATTTCTGTTAAAGATCAGGCACAGCTTTATTTCACATTCTCAGTAATAACCAATTTGATGCGTAGAACAGGAAAGCTGGGCTTGTAATAGAAGAGCTGAGCAAGAACTCAAGTCAGCCTTGATTCTGGCCCAGTGTTTCGGTGTGGTCTCCCTTAGTTTTTTCTCTTCAGATTATGGGTATTATTTTCTTCTCCCCTTTTGTGAGATAAGTGGGAGCCTGTGGCCATCATCCAACCTAATCTCCGAGCACATACACACTGCCCAGACACTTCCACATCTGCTCCAGAGCAGGACCTATTGCAGCCTGTGGCAGGTGCATCCCCCTAGTCTGGGATGCCTCCCCTCACAGCAGCTGCCAGGCAGATTTCAGAGAAACTGCTAGAAGTTTCTGTCTAGTTTGGGTCTAGCCCACCAGCCTAAGTGTACACCCAAGAAGCTGGCTGGTAGACAATGGGAGGCCAGTATGACTTTGATTGACCACAGCTCAGATTTGACTGAGCTTTAAAATGGGGTCTTGCCGGGGGCGTGTTGGAGCAAGTCCCTTTGGAGCAGCAGGTCCTGCAGTTGGGGCACAGCCTTCCCCTTGGTCTGGGATGCCAGCCAAGGTGACTCCTCGAGGTTGAGAGTCCTTATCTTGATATGGGTGAGTGTATATATGAGCTGGATCATTATTCTTAGTTTAAGCGTTAGGTGTAGTGTAGTAACTGCTCTTCTCAACCTATACCAGAACTTGTGAATTTAGGGGAGCTTTTAGTTTCTTAATAAATCCAGTTTAATTACACTTGTGGATTGACTGAGAATGGAAGCACTCCTCACACAGCCCCTGAGCAAAGCTTGAGCACCCTTGGTGCCTTGCCAGGGGCATGTCGCCTCCTGCATCCAGTTTGGAGAGGCAGGCTCTAGGAAAGGTGCCTCAAAGCGTGGTCCATCACCAGGTATCCAACGTCCCGTTTGTAGTAAGTAACATTGGCACTTTGGGTCTAAAGTGCAGTTGGAGTAACAGGACTGTAGGTGCAAAATACACAGTAACAGTCTTTACTGGGTGTGAACTTCTGCTTAGTCTCAAACCTGAAGTAGCATCACTATTGTAGTAGGAGTGTGTATGGATACTCTTAGGGTGAGCAGCAGTTACAGGGCAGAATGTTGTTTCTGCTGGGCTGGTGCATGCTCTTTCCCATGCTTGCATGTGGGAGTAGTGGGAAAGAAATGGGGAGCAGAGTAAATCTTACCCTCCTCTCCCCACAGCTGGCCCCGCACTGGGGAAACTGGGGCAGCCCACTGCACCAGGGACAGGCCCAGAACATGCGGCGTACCTACGTGCAGCCACCTGGTGCAAAGACCCACGGTCCTGTGCTGGCCAAGTGGTGGCCTCAGGTGGCAAGATGAGGTTAACAAATGTGCGCTCAGGCTAATAAAGCTTGACTCTCAATGGGGCTAATTTGCTTCTATATGGCAACATGGCAAAATGAGCGGCAGCTCTGCTGCTAAATCGCTGGGCACAGTCCCATGCGGGGCTGCTCTGCTTTCCTTGTCTGCTTGGGAGAACATTCTAAGGAATCTTCTGAAGCCACAAGGACGAGGGATGCAGCTGCCAGTAAGGAGTTGAGCTACAAAGGTGGTATCCATCATTACTGTTCCTGTAATGATAGCTAAAAATAGAAAAGGCCATCGTTTACAGGTGCAGTTTTATATTGATACTCTAACACTTTCAGTCCCAGTTAGCTGCATTTTCCTGCTCTTTCTTCTCTTCCGTCTCTTTGGGAAACACGTGTTAGTCCACAGCAAGCCCTTAAAAATGTGTATGAATGTGTTAGCCTGTGGGCTGCAGTAAGCACTACTGTTACTGACTGCAAAGAGAAATTGGTTTGTAAGAAAACTTGGTGTTGGCTGCGAGAACCTGTGCCTACCAGGTGAATGAGTATGCAGACAGGAGCGGGATGTCTGGGGAGGGAGTAAGTTGCCCAAAAAAGGAAGTGGTGGGGGGACAGTTCCTCAGTTTTTATTCTCACAGCCTTCTGTTATGAAATAGCAACAGAAACTTAGCGTACAGCCCTCATGTAGAAAAGCCCCAATGTGAGCGTCTATTACTTTTGGGTTCACGCATATGTGCTTACGTTTGCTTATTTAGTCAAGCCGCAGCTGTTGTCCCCACCTTGAGTGGAAGAAATGGAGGACGTGGCTCACTTACAGTGTATGGAAATCCTTCTGCATATCCAATCCTTAGGTCAGGTCTAGGTTGCTGAACAACAGCATCTCTGAAGTAAAAGTGCCTAATGTCACAAAGGCCTTATAAGAGCTTTATATTGCTTTCATCGAAACTTGGATTAAGCTCATAATAATGGACTTCATGTGCTGCAAATGCATTAACACACTTCTCTGAGACAGAGCCTGCTTCCAGTACACCAGTTCCTGTGGCACACAAGAATTATTGCCTACCAGAGAAGTGTTAAGTGAAATGTCGCCGGGGGATTATCACCTCCCTTTCCTGCATGGTTTTGCTAAACTGAGTGGGAGAAGAGCAGCTCCTACCACCCTGCTAGGAAGCCTTAAGGAAGAACCTTGCTTTGTGCTTTGTTTTTAAGTTGGTTTTATTGCTTTTTTTTTTTTTTTAATTTCCATTAAGAAGGGAAGAAGCATTTTTTTGCTGTGTGTTTTTCTGGTATGAAGACCTGGCCTTCCACACCTTATTCCCAACATTTCTTTCTACCTTGGTGGAAAATATGGAATCGCCCAGAAAGATTCACCTAATATGAGGCTCTCTCCCTATTTCCCTGCATGCTCCAAACACATTTCCGATGGGATTTTACTGTCTGTACATTGCCTATGAGAACCAACTGTAAGCTTAGTTCCTTCTTTTGAGTTCATTGTATTCTTCATCTGCCAGCACAAGCAAAGTTGTTTTTTTTATCTTAGTGTCTTTTTCTTACCCTGGTCACTCTCATCTTCTCCAAATTAATGTACTGTCCTGTGAACTCTGGTTATTATTCACTGTGATCATTGCCTAACTGTGATTTGTGCAAACCAGCATCACCTCAGCTGAGGTGTGTGTACTCCCTACCTTGTGTACACACACAAGATGAAAATTGCTTGACATTGATATTTCATGATGTTAGATGGGTACGTCCTGGAACACATTTCAGTTGGGTAATATTGTAGTAGCAGGTATTCATAAGACATTTTCTATAGCAAATATAATACTTGGGACAAAGATGCGCGCATTTAGGCAGTGATAGATTAAAAACTAATTGTGGTGCAATGCCAATGCCAGTTTAAAAGGTTAAACACTGAAAACAACATTTGAGGTTTTCAAGCTTCTGTCATAGCAGTCCTTTCTTTGCCAAGCTGAAGGTCTTGCGTCCTCTTTTTTTTACATTTTTCCACAAATGCACAAGGCACCTGATGTGCTGAAGCAAAGGTGGCAGCCCTTGCCTCGGGAGGGCCTGGGGTGAGCAGTCCTGACCCAGGGCTGGGGAGAGGACTGCGAGCCCCTGCACGGCTCATGCCTGCCAAATACAATCCCTCTTCTTTCCCTGAGAAAGTATTGTCTAACCTCTGTGAGAGAAATAAAAATCCTAAGCAGGCAAATAGAAGCGATGGAGGAGAGAAAGGGAGGTGGGGAAGGCAAGGGTAACACCATTTCTCCCTGTAGCATGAATGCATCTCAGGGGGCCATTTAATTGCAGCCTTTCCTCCTCTCTGTCTTTACCCTCCCACCCCCTGTCCAGACAACTTGTGTGAGTGAGGTGAGGGACATGCTTTGAAAATGAGCTGTATATAAAGAAGCATTTGGAGCAAAACACTAGAGCTTGGGCAGAGGCAGCAGGTGTAGGAACACAAACAGGCAGATGTTCTGCGGTAGGCCTGCAGCTGAAGGTGACTTGCAAGCAGAGCACAAAAAATCCTCAATCTAGACCATTCCAGAATTGTGGCTGGGTACCCTTTATTGAGGAAAAATTAAGGATGTTTAAGTTGGAGGTGTTGGCAAAGCAGTGATGGTGGGGGCTGCAGAAAAAATCCGTGTCACAGAGGCATCAGGGAAGGTGATGTGTGGCATCCACATTGCTGAAGGTACATCTGGGGAGTTTGAACTTGACACCTGCAGGATGAAGGAAATTGCTTGCTTGTTCAGTTGCAAAGCGAACTCCTAGAAAACTTTGGCTTCCTGTAAGGCCTCCTGTGAGAGACTTTACTTTCTGTGACTCAGCTTCCATAACTGCTGAACAGAACAACAGCGTATTTGTCAATGTCATGGGAGTCAGCACATCAGTGCTGGAAAATTGCTGTGAGGTCTTTGGATGGACAGTACCATGAAAAGCACTTTAGTCAAAAGATCATCACAAAAACACTTAGCCTAATATTTTACCATTTACATTTTAAAACACATTCTTAATACCACGCTCCACAGAATGAGCTAGGGTTGCTGTTAATTTAAAAGTGACTTGGAATGCCTGCTTTGTCTTGCTTCTTGGCTCCATTATTAAAAAAAGGAATAATTTGTCTTTTTTTTCCTTTTTCTTTTTTTTTTACTTCATGTCTGGGAGATGTAAGATTAGAGCTGGGCAAAGATTGGAGGGTTTGTAGGTCTTGCTAGTAGTGGGAGAAGGCTAGTTTGTAACAGGGGTGATGAGTTGGCTCAGGAAAACTGGCCCCGCTGAAGGCGGGGCATGGACCTGTAGCTCTCAGCAGGGAAATGTACCATTACAGTGAAATCAAGCCCAATTGCTTCCAAACGTAAATATTTTGTGTCCCATCTGAATGGGACTACCTAAGCCAAACCCAAAAAGTAACGTTAAGATATACCCCTCCTCATCAGGATGTTATTATGTGGGATTTGCACTATTTGCTGAAAAATCTTTCAAATATAAAGTTTCTAGTCCAGTTCTATGTAGGTTGAATCCAAAATATAGTGGATGTAGTGACTGTCTCTTAATCTCCCCCGTACTTTAACGTGTTAGTCACTAGTGAGATGAAGCATGTTCTAAAATGTTAGCTAGCTGGCAACAGGGAGGGATAATGTTATGAGAAGCATTTTGCTAAATCAGTGACTTTGTATTTCAGTAAGAGGTATTGTAATATATTAACTTATTCTTTCTATAATTTGGTCAAATTGAGTTGAATTTCGTATCGTCTGGCTTGATACAGCTCTCAAGTTAGACATATACAAGAGGACATGAGAGCTCAGATACATATGTATAGGATACACTCCTATATTTAAAAGAATTCTGCTAAAATTAAGTCCCAGGTTTTAGCCACCTGGTATGCCACAACACGCTAAAAATCTGGATTCTAATTCAACCTACATGTTGTTGCTGAAAAACCAGAAGGAAAAAGTGGTATGACACCTAGAGTACACCTGTAATGATTTCATTTGCTGCAGAGTCATCCGTCAGCAAGACAATAACTAGCCAACCCTTTTGTCAACAGAGCACTATTAAATTTATCATTTAAGCTGGTAGGTAAACAAGAGAGTTAATGAACCTGAGGCAAGCTGGTCGTGATGGACAAGAAATACAGGGATTCTGCATTGTTCATCCTTTCATACCTGTGCTGTTTTTATTTGGCACCAGTTTTACTCCTGTTTTATACTTGTCTTGCACTGCAGTAAATAATTACACAAAGATTAAGACAATTGCAAATCAGGCTTGACATATTCCACAGAGCAAATTGCAAGAACCGTAGTTAGGACTCCTTAGATGTTTGGCCTGGCTTTGCAAATGATTTGCTATGTGACCTTGGACAATTAACCTTTCTGTGTTTCTGTTTATCTGACTGTACTACCTCCTGGGGTGTTATTAGGCTTAGTTTATCAATCACCCAATGTGCTCTTATAAAATATTTTGAAATCTCTGCTGAAGGGGACCAGGTTAGTGCAGAATAGTATTTAGAAAGATAGTTCACCTATTAAACTTGCTTTGTAGCTACTTTGATTTACCACGTTTTATCCACAGAATTAGATCCAAATTATTTAGCAAGCAGAGATGGAGAAAACCAGGGGAGGGTTATCAAGATCATGGATATTTAAAAAGATTAAAAGTTTCAAGAAGCAGTGAATGG
Source organism: Trogon surrucura (assembly GCA_020746105.1). Lineage (NCBI taxonomy): Eukaryota > Metazoa > Chordata > Aves > Trogoniformes > Trogonidae > Trogon > Trogon surrucura. Next base: position 89,230,265 of record CM036617.1, on the reverse strand, counting down.
ATCTCTTTAGGCATGATATGACACTGAGTCTTTCAAAGAAGCTTAAATAAATTAGTATTTGCATTAATATGCATTACTCAACAAGGTATTCTCAACATTTTTAGCTTTCAATTCCGACCATGAAAAAAACAGATTTTTAAAGAAAGTCTGTAGGTAAAGCTAGTCAGGAAAGACAATTTCTAGGCTTTCTTCCTCTCTTTTAAATGAAAATTTCAGTCACCTCAGAGAGAACCAGAATTTGCAAGGCATGTGCCTGAGTTCATGCATTTCTGTGACTGTAAGGTTTAAGGTTGCAAGTCTGCATTTTTGCCAGACATTCTTTCTTGGATGTAGGAAATCACCTTCATAGAATCAACTTTTCTAATGAAGATGATTATTTTTGGTCAGAAAAATTCTTAGACTACTCTGTAAAAAATACTTAACTATAAACTCTGTTCAATGTTTCATCTGCTGGAGGCTCTCCTTTACTCTCCTTGCACCAGCACAGACTGGGAGGGTTTCGCAGTGGCTCCTTCAAGGTTCACACCAGACGAAGTGAGAGCAGCCGGAAAACTAACCCCAAACGTACAGGTGCCATGGAAAATATGGCAGGAGATGTGGCGAATATGTGAAGCAGGTGTAAATGCCACTTTTTCTGTTTACTGGAAGAGTACCCCAGCATTACTGGGGAGGCAAAAGAGCAAGGCACTTTGCAGATAGCCTGTTGGACACGCTATATTGTAAACAGATAATGAGGAAGAATGAACAGATATGCAGCCAACAGGGAAGGTAGCCATGGAAGCTGAAAGAACTAATATTTTCTAATGAAGAAAGGTTTGGAGATGTGTGTATTGTACATAAAATGACTCAAGACATGATGTTAAGGTTGCATATTGTTTCATGTAGAAATCAATCCTGCACGCCAAATAGCTGTGGTAACATAATTTCTTTCCTCATTAACAGGGCACTGCTCCTTCCCCTGAAGGCACAGCACTAGGAAAAAAAAATCTTGTATTTTTTCTTATTGCGATGTGTATTCTAGGGTGTGGAGAACTTGTTTCTCCATCCAAGCAGAATAGCCGGGAGTCCAGCCTGACGCCAGGCTCAGGCTGCTGACTTAGCTTTTCTTCAGTGAGCACTGCAGCCCTTTTGCCTCCTACTCCCATCCCGAGCTGCAAACTAATAAGTTGGTTTTTTTTTGATTTCCCTCCTGCTGGCTGCAAAGAAAGAAAGCAATTTGGAAGAGTGTCATACCTAGGCTGAAATATTTGGGAAGGTCTGGCATATTATGGGATAGAAGGGTCATAACAGGACATAGATAGAAGTTAATTGAATTGATGCGAGAATGATTTTTGCAGTTTGCGCATTAAGCTGAAAACACATCTTTATCTTTACATCTACTCTGAAAGCACATGGTTCATTTGTCTTTAGCAGGAGCTTAATTTTGCCTGATTTCAGGTGAATGTTTTCAAGCCCAGAAGTTGAATATCTGATTCTCCACCACCTCATTGCTCTGAGTAGTGTGTGGAAAGTGTCCCTTTGTGCTGCCAAATGTGACCTTGCCATTGATGTTTGTGGCAGCATTTCTGGCTGAAGGATGGGCACCACCTTGTTTTTCACTCTGCAAGGCAAAGGAGGATCAGACTAGGGGACAGGAGACACAGTTACGTTGCTGTTCTGCCCTCGCTATGGCTTATCTTACGTTTTTCATCTTTTTCCACTAAGTTGGGTGAAAAGTGGTTCAACTCTGTGTGAGTCTCTCATGCTTTTTTGGGGGGTTGCAAGCTTATTAGGGATAGGTGCTTCTGAGTGTTGTTACTACTGCTCTGCCACATTCACCTTCTTAGAGTGCCTGATACTATACCTGGGTGACTGATTATCCTATCTTGAGTCATTAGCTTATCTCAAGTGGTTGAACACAGGCAATTTCTTTTATTTTGTGACCGTTCAACGTAAGAGATAGTGGAGGCCTGAATTTCCACGGAACAAATGCACTTCTACCTCTGTTAGCAGGCTCAGAATGAGGTAACTTTGCTGGTAGAGCGGTGGTGTTTGGGAGGACAGCATCAGGCCTGATGAGTCACCCTGCTCTCGCTAAGTGGGTTGTGCACCGTTCCAGGATCCCTTACGCAGGGCTAATAACACTGGCACAGGGGAAGCTGCTCTCTTGCTGGCTAACACCCCACTTTCTGTTCAGGACTGGGCTCATCATTATGCCTTTCTTTTTTTTTTTTTTTTTTTTTTTTTTTTTTATCAGCCAAGAAGTTGTAGGAAGCAAAACCCCTTGAAAACAAAAAAATATTCATCAATAGTTTATACCTTGGTTGTTGAATGAATTATTTGTGAGCATCACTGCACTGCTCTGTGTGGAAGAGTTATAAGCCCCTGGCTTTGCTTACTAAGTCCTGGCCAAGCTTTCTCTGGTCGTTTCCACTCTCTTTGGCATTTCCTTTTTCCATTGCTTTATTCATAAGGTGGTGATTTTTATCGCTCTCTGCTCAGTAATAATGTGGTTGCTACCCTTGCTGCAAGAAGAATTTTCTTATTCTTTTTATTACATATAATCATTCTTTCCTTAATTTATAGCATGTCATGTATTATTCAGTGACATCTCTTGGCTCTGATTACAGGTTCTATATAATCTTACACACTTCAAAAATGATTGTTTAAATTACAATAAAATAATATCCAGCTCATTTATCTGGTGAATTAGTCTTTCATTTGCAGTTATCGGGGCCAATGTTTTGTACAAGAGAACTTTCTTTAGGAGCCTTGCAGAGAGGTGGAGCTAACGTGCTGAGATTCCCAGAGCAAGAGAAAGAAACAGCCCTGGGGATCACTACCTGCCTCAGGGGAAAGATGTTGAGGTTTGGAGAAAAGTGGCACAGAAGCTGTAAATCACTGAAGGCCTGAACCAGAGTGCCTTGAAGACCGTGGGAGTAATGTCAGCTGATGGCAAATTGTGATCTCAGCAGGTTTAAAAATTCTTCCAGAGGCAGAAAACTGAATTAAATATTCTTTGTCTCCTTGCTGCCTATGGACAAACTCGGAGCTCATCATAAGGGACGTGTGAACACTGGGACCCTTGTGCCTCCATGCCTCTGCTTTCTGATGGCCTGGGCCAGTAAGAGCCAAGTGTGGTTTGGTTTGGTTTGGTTTGGTTTGGTTTGGTTTGATTTGAGGTGAGAAGAAGACTCATGCAGGAGGTAGGGTCAATGGAGGGGACCTGCTTTTAGGAAGTGGAGAAATGAGGAGAGGCTTGCAAAGCTCATCTTCCTTGACCCTGATGACATTCATTTTCACACTGTTTCCCAAGATCAATGAAATCATCTGTGCTGTGGTATTTTCCCATCAATCCAGTTACAAATTGCTTCTGTTAAAAGGTATTGTTGTAGTGCTATGCAAACCCTCCTGGAAATTTGGCTTCTGTTGGTTTTAGAAGTGGACACACACAGAGTACAGCATACTTGCTCCTTTTAGCTGCTGGTTTGAGCCCAAGCTTGCTAGTCGTTCTATTTACCCTGTTCCTATGTATTTAGAATATCTCCGGTCCTCTCCTGGATCCCAGCTACCTGCTTTCTGTCTGAGAGAGAGAGAATTCCTTGCTGTGCTGTTGAACAAACAATAAATGGCAGTGCGATTGAAACTGGGCCAAACCCTGGAATAAAAGTGCTAGAAGTATCGAGGCTGTTCTGTTTCTTTGTGAAGACCCACTGATTCAGGGGAGGAGACCCGTGAATGGTTTTTCAGAGTGCTGTTAGGACTGAGTGCAGTTGATGGGAGTCATGGGTCTAAGCTGGCTACACATTCAGCTCCCTGTTCCTTATGAAATAATGCAAGATGTCCTTATGAACTCACCTGATTTTCTGGAAAATTTTTTTCTTTCTTCTTCAGTCTACCTCCACTACAGAAGAGGCTGCTGGATGCTCCTGTAGCTGGTGCACCTCTGTAGCCGGCTACCTCTGTGTTTGGCAGGAGCCATTCCATAGGGAAACCACTCCTTTCTGCTTCAACCCCTCTCCCAGCCAGCTCCAAGTCTAGATATCTTGAAAGGAACACATATCCTGCCCAGGTTTCTTTTGTCCAACTTCCCTTTCTCAAGCTAGTGGTACATCTAGGACCTGACCCACTGGGCAGGACAAACTGATATCAAGATTTGTATCTTGGGCCCATTTCTAGCCTATATTGTAACAGCGGAATGGCACAAACCAAGGAACTGTTATGTCTCTTCTAGGGTTACTTCAGTCTACCGCAAAGATACTGCTGCTTTGTGATTTCTGGCCAGACATCCAGACTGCCACTTCAACTTTCTCACTTTCGAGGGAGAGGGAAGGTGCTGGGTACCCATGCCTAGTCTGAGCCCCTTAGCTTTTCCTTTTTCCACTTACTTGGGTTGGGTGTGGGGTCAGTGGGCGGCTTCTCCCCAGCTGGCATTCTCAGGATGGCACAGAAACCACATCTAACATGAAATCAGTTCCTATTAGCAGAACTACCCACTGGAATCTTTCATTTACACTCCCAACGCCAGGAAAAATGACACGTTTCTTACCCTCCTCACACAGACAGTTCCGATAAGCTCTTTTGTCAAATAAAAGCAAGGGAGGTTTTTTGTTGTTGTTGCTTTTTGTTGAAGATTCCTGACTGAACACCCGCAGTACCCGCTTTTCTCTCTGGTTAGGATCCAGCACTGCAGAAACTCATTTTCACTGTAGTTCAGCTGAAAACTTTAAAGACTGCGGACAGGAGTTGGAGCAGTCTCTGGGTGCTGATTCTTGTCAGGTTTATAGATGTATTCCTAAGCAAGTCATTTCTGTTCTCTGCAGGATGTTGCTTCTATCTCTAAGGGCTAGGTTATGTAAAAATAGTGGCAGAAGCCTGCTTTAACCTGGCAAAAACTAGGAATCTTGATTTTTCAGTGAATTGCTGCCTTTTCAATCAGTTGTCCTCCCTAATTAGTGCTACATGATGGATCTTATCTTTTAATAATAATGAAGAAAAGGAGTGATTTGGTTGATGATCGATGGGAGAAAGCCTGAATAGATTGTTAAAAATACCAATCAGCTGCATCTAGGCCATGATATTTGACAAAAATTGTGAGACAGATTTTTCAATATGAATCACCTGAGTAGTTCTCCCATGTAGGGTTTATATCTAATGTAGTCTGGTGTGACCTGACGGGAGAGGCTGCCCCCACCAGCTTTGCTTCATGTACTAAGAAGAGTTGCTGTGGACCTCAGCAGGCTTTATTGGGAAAAAAATGCATTTCACTGGGGTAATCTAAGTGTGCAAAAGAACAGAGTGGGCCAAGTCAGCCGTGAAATGTGGCTTCACAACACTAGGAATGAATGCAAAGCTGAGCTGATACATCTTAATACAAAGACTGGTTGTGACTTATTGCTGTCTGTGAGGCGCCTTACCCAGCTCTTATTGCTGTGGTATGGCCTGGCCAGTTAGTGGTGGCAGCTGGGATGCTGGAAGCGAGGATCTGAGAGCTATCGTTTTGCACTACTGCCTGTGAGTTTGGAGGTACAGACTCCATCCAGCTTTGTTTTAACTCAAGTGAGGGGGTCAGACTTGCTGTTGAGGACAGGCTGCTTCAGTGGGCAGTCCAGCATGCCCAAATTAACTCTCTATTACCCTCTGGAGGAGCTTACATCTCGCCATGAACAATACAAGGAGACTAGCCTTCTGTTTTAGGTAGCTGAGTTAATTGATGGAAATACCCTTGTAGTGCTGTATATGTAATCTCACGTCACAGCCGTGGTTCCTCTCAGTGTGAGCCAGGGCAGAAGCCAACTGATTACAACCAGGCTTTAAAAAGAAATGTAATTAGATGTAAGTCACCATTTCAGAGCAGTTGTGCTGACAGCTAGGGGATTAATTCTGCTCTTACTTATTAAGCATATGTTCCAGATTTCTGATATAATTTGAGTTGAAGAGAATATTACATGACAGGCATCCCTTTAAACTTTCACAACTTCTTGGATCTCCTTCCAACATTAATTGTAATCCCAAGCGATGAGCCTACCCATTTAATACAAAGTCGGTAAACTGTTCTGCCTCTTGTGAAGTGGCTGCTCGGTGTGGGGTGTCATTCTGCTGCTCCTGTCTGTGTATGCAGTCAAGGCTGGTTAAGGGACTCAATCCTGAAGTGTCCCTGGTCACCAGGAAACCAAAACCTCCCATCTTGTAAACTGCTTGGTCTTCCCCTCTGCTCTGCTCTGCTGTTCCTGGCTCTTCCTCCACTTCCTGTGGAAGAAACTTTGGAGCTTCCTGATCCCCTGGGGCTGTGGCATCCATCACCCTGAGCTGCGTTACAGACTGTAATTAGGAACTCTAAGACAAGAAGGCATCTCTTAACTGTGGCAGGTGAGTGTTAATGCAACACGCTGCTGCAGCACGGGGAGTGCTGAAGTCCTTAGGCATGGTTCAAAGGGCTGGACAAGCCTTATAAACCCAGAAAACTCAGATAAGCAGCTTATTTTCAGCAAACTGTGCCCTATGATACTCATGGGACCAGGACAAGCTAGGTTAGAGAGACAGATATGACAACATGGGGATTTCACAGGGTGGTTTTGGAGTCGGGACTTCTGTTTCTCTTTGAAGATATAACAACATAGGTGTTAGTTACCCTGCTGAGAGAGACTTGGGAGGTTCACAGGTGGCACCCAATGGCCTTCAGTGAACCACTGGAAGTTGAGAGATGCCAGTGGCATCAGAGTCGTCATGGGTGAGCAGTCTCCCTTCTGTGAACAGAGCGGTCTCTCCTGTGAGCAGCTCTGTGACCATTTCCCCAGTCAGGCAGCTAGCTCACATTTGTAAATTGTCAAAAATGATAGTCATGCTGTTAGCTGAGGTAAGCGTAATAAGGAGCTTGAAGCAGTCAAGAGAACTGCATTAGGGAAAGAAGCCTTGGCTTATTCCCTCAGTAAAATTCTCAGCTAGTTAATGCTGGTGTAGCTGAATCTGAACTGTGTCACCCACCTCGGTGTTGTATTATTAATTCTACAAAAATTGTGTTGCTATTCGGTTCCACAGATGGGGATTTTAACTATTTCATTAGCTCAGTGGGGATGGTACGCAGAAACAGTTTAATTCTGTAGGATTATACTGAGTCACAACACTCAAAGGAGCAAACTCAAGGATACTAGAACAAATTTGGACACCACCAGCCTTCTCACATCACAGGCTTCAGCTAAGATCACTCTGACTAAAATATGCAGCTAAGGCACAGCTGAACGTGACTCATAGGAAATAGTGTGCTGACCTGAATACACATGCTGAGTACATGCCGTGGGTGGGCAGCTTAAACACTTCGTAAAGCCATTTCTCTTGGTCCTATTTTTTCCCTCCTGATCAATGGTGAAAACCGAGCTTTAATAATCTGAATTTCCCCTTTGCCCTTCAAAAGCAATAAATATGCCACCTCCCAAGGTTGGGAGGCTCCTCTGTCACAGATTTATGCAGAAAAGCTTCTGACAAATCTGGCGCGAGGCTTGCTGATGAAGAAGGCTTGCTGATGGGAAGGATTTGCAGCTGGGAGAGATGTCGGAGGCGGTGTGAGGTGAGGGAGTGGGTTTGGGTGAAGTGATGGGCTGCTAGGGTGGATCTGCAGGGACTGCTACAGCTGGATGGAGGCGTGGGCAGGCCCTTGCACAGGCACATGTGCTGCACTGGCTGAATGCTTTTTTTTTGGTGTATGGTCTAAGGTAGATACAGACTGCTCAGTGAAGGCACTTACCAGTGCAAAAATACAAATGCCGATAGGATTATAATGGCTGTTAGTTTACAGTGGAAGCAAGTTCACAATTGCTAATCCCTACCTTGAGCTAGCGAAGCGGCAAACAGTGAGGAAACTTCTTTTAATCATCCACTCAGGTCTTCAGCAGCACGAGCATTAGGCAGCTGGTGTGGTTACAGCCTCACATAGCAATTCCCACCAGCTGCGTCTGGCCACAAATTCCACTACAGGCAAAACCTGCTTCTGTAAGGGGAATTCAGGGAAAAAGAGGAGCTTATGTTTTCTTGACATTAATGAGAGGGATCTGGCATTAACTGAAAGTAATTGACAGCATTAGGGCAATGATAAGGGGCTGGCCTTGTTGCCAGAAAGACTGATTAGAGGGAGCGACATTTTTTGAGTCCAAGTATAATTCCAGAGGCAAGGAACTGCATCCTCTCTAAATCCATAGGGATATATAGTGGATCTACTTAAATTTTTGTATTGCTGCACAAAAACTTTCAGTCTTTGAAATGGTGAAACCATTTTTTTTCCCCCACTGTGGAAAAATGTAGATCAGGATTGTACTGGTCTATTGGTAACTGTTCCATGGTCTGCAGCTGAGCTCTTGCTGAAGAAAGTGCATCAATGAACGTGTTACCGCGACACTGCAAGTTACTTGGTGCCATCTTAAATGTGCTCACTGGGAGAGAAGATTGTACCAATGGATGAAACATTTTGGTTTTTTTAGTTCTTTTTTTTTTCCCCATGTGCTTTTCTTCTAAATACGGAGGATGGCAGTACTATATGAACTGTAGTTCACTGGTCTTTGCTCACATCAGCATTTCTGCTGTGTTTGAACATTTGATTATATTGCATTGATTGAACAATCGTAAAAGTATGTAGGACTACAGATAACTGGGTGCCTTAAGACAAGGGCAGAGCTTGCAGCTGGGACTTCATCACTGTTTAAGTATGGAATCTGTGTGTAGCAACAAACCTATTTTAATTTAGAAAATATTTATGCCTGTAGAAGTGCTGTAGTTCATCTAAAGGCATCATATTCATAACTGTCCTCTTTTTTTACAAATAGCAGTGAGACATTTAAACAGCTTTAGGATATAATGTGCTTTGCACCTAGCTCAACTTTGAACTTTTGAGTCATCGTAAGTGATTTTGACAAAATGGATTAGAACAAAATAAGGAAAATATGCAAAGTTCTGTACAGAAAAAGTATTGATCTAACTTTACTCTTTTTGGCATCAGTATTAAACTCACACTGACTTCAGTGCAAGCTGAATTTAGATGAGTATTGGTGATCGTTTTGGAATGAAGAGACAAAATGCACAACAAGTCACCAGGATGAGATGGTATTCACCCCAGCATCTCAGAGGAATGTGGGGATAAAGCAGCTGAGCTACTAGCTGTGGTATAAAGCCTCTCTTGCAGAACTCCTTGGTTTCTGCAGTTTGTAAGGAAGTAAATAGGATGTTGATTTTTGAGGGGGCTGGGGGAAAATCTGATGAGAGACAGACATCTGTATGGAGCAGATCTGTCAAAACAGTAAAGAGTAGAATCCATGAAGAGAAGGATGAATATTATTTGTGGAGGAAAAGTCTCCTGTTTTTTGTAGTGGAAAGGTGTACCTCTTATGGTCTTCCTTGTGTGTAGCTGCAGCAGACCTGGTTGATACCATCCACATGATTTTTCAAGTCCTTTGACAGTAGAACAGAACAGAACAGAACAGAACAGAATAGAAGAATAGAATAGAATAGAATAGAATAGAATAGAATAGAATAGAATAGAATAGAATATTTCAGTTGGAAGGGACCTACAACGACCATCTAGTCCAACGACCATCTAGTCCCACTGCCTGAGCACTTCAGGTCTGACCAAAAGTTAAAGCCTGTTACTAAGGGCATTGTCCAAATGCCTCTTCAACACTGACAGGCTTGGGGCATCGGCCACCTCTCTAGGAAGCCTGTGCCAGGGTTTGACCATCCCCTTGGTAAAGAAATGCTTCTTAATGTTAAGTTTGAACCTCCTCTGGTGCAGCTTTGAACTATTTCCATGTGTCCTGTTGCTGGATCACAGGGAAAAGGACTCAGCACCTCCCTATCTTGAGTTTCCCCAACAAAAGTCCCTTTAGGAAATTAGGCAGCCAAGAATAAGAGGGAAGGCCCTTGTAAGTGTAAATAGTTTTTTAAAAGATAGGTAACAGAGGGTAAAAATAGTCAATTCTCCCAGCGAAGAGAGGTCCAGAGTGCTTTGTGCTGAGACTTACACAATTCGACATACGAATTTATGAATTCATTTATCAATAATGCCCTGTAAAAGCAGATGAATATAGCCCATTGACAAACTTGTACCAATGATACTAAATTCTTCACAGTAGTAAGGATGAGAGCTGATCATGCAGAATTGCAGAAAGATATTGCATAGCTGAGGGACTGGGCAGTAAAATAGGATAAAAGGGAATTTAATCTAAATGGTGCACAGTGGAAATCAACAATCCTGATTTCATACATAAGAATGATGGACTTGAGCTGGCCATTAGCACTCACCAGTCTGTGGAGGTTATTGACTACAGGGAAAGCACTGCAGGCTGAGAAAGTCCCTGAGCTGAAAATTGGTGGAGGCTGGAGGAGTATCCAGGGTAAGTAGCTTATATGTCTCCCCATTACATTCCATTTTAGATACCTGCTTCTGGCTGCTGTTGAAGGCAGGATCCCAGCATCACTGGACCATCAGTCAGAGACAGGCCTACTGTATCCTTACTTTCTTATGCTTTCAGAAATCTCTTTCTTTATAGTGTTTACTGTCTGAGACACTGAGACACTTCTTGCTTTGGACAAAGAGTTCATAGGAAACAGAAAAAAATATCTCCAAATGTATTGGCTAAATCTAAGACATTTAATGAGTTCTATTTGTGTGTGTTTAGCAAAAAAGAAAAATAAGATATATTGAACCTCTAATACTTAGAAAAGTACTACTGTTCTGAGAAAGTTAATGCATACTTAGGTCAAGATACATGAAACTGAATTATGGGTTTATTATGATCCACCTGTAGAAACAAAAAGTTTTAGTTGTAATTACTTTCTTGAATCATCCAGCATAATGCTTGCTTACATTTTTCTCTTCTGTGATTTTAGAGATATAGTCGTGTACAAACATATATTCAGACTTAGTGGTTTTGGAGTAAAAGATATTCTTATTTTAAGGGAAAGCAGCTGAGCATCAATAAAAGGAAATGTTTTTCCCGCTATTATTTCTCACTTTGATGATAGAAAACACAGTTAAAATAGAAAAAAAAAGACATTTTAGAACCTGCATACTGCTTAACACCCAGGCATTTGTGTATATGCTAATGAGAACATCCATATGCAAATGTCACCAGAAAATGCCTTGACAAAGCCTACCAGAAATTTATGTGCATTTAAATTCTTGTGTAGAGAGAATCATACAGCCGTAGAATTCTATAGGCTGAAAGGCACTTTCGGAGATTGTCTAGTCTCACCCTCCTGCTCAAAAAGGACTGAATTTAAAGTTAGACTGGGTTGATCATGGCATTGTCCAGATGATTTTTAAATACCGGCAAGGTTGGAGATCCCATGAGCTTTTTGGACACTGCTTCCAGTGCCTGACCACTCTCATGGAGAAATATTCTCCATATGTCTAATTGCTGTATCTTGCCTCTTGTCCTTTTACTGTGCACCCCTGAGAAAAGCCTGGCTCTGTCTTTTCTGTAACCACCAGCTGTGGACAATGAGCACATCCTCTCTGAGTCTTCCCTCCCCAGCCTGAACAGCCCCAGATCTCCCAGCCTCCCAGCCTGATGGCCCTCTGCTGGACTTAAGCCAGTATGTCAGGCTGGTTCTTACACCCCAAAAAACACGTCTTCCCACCACCTCACCTACAAAGCCACCAGGCATGAAAATCTCGGGATAAGCTGAAGTAGGTGTTTTGTGTCAAATATACTGAGTACAAGTCTAGCCTTGAAACATTTGACCTGCTTACCTGGACAGGCGCAACTTTTAGCGCTTATGTACCAGCTGAAAGATACTCACAGGTCGTATTTGTGAATATAGTTTAAACGTAAGAACATGTGAATATTATGGAAAGAAAAACTGGTCGTCTAAAGGTAATAGTCAAAAAGTGTGCACAGTTGAGGTGGCGTATTTTCAAACCAGTTCAGTGTGTAGGTGGCCACCGTTTCAGAACTGCCTGTGGTAATGCTTGTGTTGCAATAAGGAGCTGGCTTCCTTTTGAAAAACTAGTCCTCTTTCGCATTCTGCACTGAGAAACAAGCTGGTTTTAGCCTCCAAAATCTAGAAACTAATGAGGCCTTTCTTTGAACATTTATTTCCCAAATCCCTTTTATTGCTGTGTGCTCGTGTGATACAATTGTTTGAAAGATCAGCCTTGGGCTTGCTGAGATGCTTAAACATATGCCTAATATAGAAGGTATCCTACAGAAGCCCTTTACTTGAAGTCAGGAATGTGTTTGTAATCTGAGAAGAACTAGTCTTCATGCTTCATATTTAATGAGGATAGGGATGTGTACAGAGAAGACAGCCCTTTGCTTTTAATATATTTGGGCTTTTTGTCCCTTGATATAGCAATTTTCTCAGTCCTAGCAGGATATTCCTTTCCAGAAGTAAATTGTGGTATATTTTTGCACAAATATTCAAGCAAGATTTCTTCTTTTAAATGTCGTTTAATTTGTCAACTTTATTGCAGATTGGGGAAATGGTGGTGAATGCAGCTGTCACCCTCAGTCCTTGGCCTTGGCAGGTTTTCCAGCAAGAATGAATCTTACAGCTTGTCTACCCTCCAGCCTTTAGTTAGCTGGAACTGCTTTTTACCATTATAACTGCTTAGCTGCAGTTAAGAGGGCATCTGAGTATTTGGGAATTCCTTGGACCATTAGTCTGAGCAACTCTAATTATGCTAGGAAAGATTTTTTTTTCTTTAATTCTGTCCTTTTAATTACCTAGAAGCAGCTTATTTGAGAGGAAACTATCTGGATTGTTGAGAAATTTTCTATTTTGTAAACCCAGTATTTCAGTGACACAATTGTAGCTTTTACCTAGAGCTGTGCAAACCAATTCAGTTTAGGTTCAGTGAAGTGTGAGAGTTTCCACCATTCCATGCAACTCTGAATTTTTGGGGTTATTTTAAATTTTTTTTTTAAATATATATTTTTTTTTACTCTTTAAAGTTATTACAAAATATATTTGTATTTACACCAAAATACAGGCAGACAAACACACACCCACAAAGCCAAGGATTCCTGTGCCCTGGTTTTATGTACCTGAAGTAGACAGGAGAGTAACCACTGATGTTTTTATGAGAAAACCTTGTGATGGGTTTTTTTCTGAGAAAGCCTGAAGTGGCTGCAGCCTCCTGTTCCCCCCATGCTTGGGAGAGTGCAGCGTTTTGCTTTTGCTTATCCACATCCAGCCCAAAACCATGTTGCTGATCACAGACTCTACCTCTCCTCACCAGTCCAAGGCTACACAAGTTAAAAGGAAGTTCCTGCTGTTCAGGAGAGACCATCTTGCTTTTGATTTTTATTACATGGGGTTTTTTTTTGTATTCTGCCAAGCTGTTTCTGTCCAAAGGCAAGACTTTCCCTTTGATTCTGATGACTGTAAAGAGTTTCTAAGACTCCGAAAGACTACTTAGAGGAGCCTTCCTGTTGCTACCAAATAGCTTTGGATCCAGGGATGCTCATTCTGAAGACATTGAAAACAATTCTGAGGTAGTTGATGTTTGCAACTTATCTACTCCTTCCAAACTGTGTTTCCCTAGTTGAATTTATAACTCCTAGTTTATTAATCTATGATATACATATATAATATCTATATAAAAAAAATGGATGCTCTAGAATCACTTGTGGGAACATTTTATCTCAATATGCTTAATAGCTATAAATATTGTCAATAAAATTTCTTGTAGATAATCATACTGAGTACTCATTTGTTGTGAATATGACTTATTCTAAGTTCTGCATCTTAAAATCACAGGTTTGTATTAGAAGTCATTAGCATCTTTGTAGAATGGCTTTTTGTGACAGTAGAATTTCCTGCAAGTTCATTTGTCACTGTTTCAGTGATAATGGAATTTGCAAAAGCAGTTCGTTTGGTGCTTTTTCAATGTACAGATGCCAGCCAGACGTCACCTGGACAAAGTGCTAAATAAGCAGTATTATGAAAAAGAAGAGAGAAAATTTTGACAGCAAATGCAGGCAGCCACTGCTCACTGGTCTTGTTGCAGCAGGGTAGTCTGCATCCACAGCCACTGCTCACTCACTGAGTAACCACACCAGTAAAAACCACTGGGGGTTGGAAAAGAAATGCCAGACATGCTTTCTTACTGTACCCAAGGCAGGATTTCGTAAGTCCCATTCTTCGTCTGTCCTCCTTGTCTAACTTCTTGTGCCAGTGCACAAGTTTCTAGCTTGAAACTAGAATGCAGTGGTTTAAGAGGGATATTCGTGTGTTGTTCTGAAGTGACTGCAGTGTCAACATATTTTCTAATCAACAGAATGATCCCACAAAAGGATAGTTCTGCTGTCCCAACTCCAGAGTGAAATAGTTCTATATATAGGTCTGAAATAATTCTATTATATAGTAGGTTCTGCCTGTCTGGAACGATGTGGCTGATGACATGGGCTGGGCAGCAGCAAAAACAACACAGAATAGAAGAGGATCTCCACCTTTACTGTAGGTGCAGCCCTGGTGCTTGGTAGTGATAGAAGATATGAAGGCAGGCAGCAGTTTTGCAATGAATGTGCCCCTACAATACTGGCATGGGTGTCACAGAAACTCATGTCATGGATGCACCACAGGTGGGAGAGATAGGAGTTGTCTCTCCTTTCTACCTGATGGGCAAGTCAGAAAATAACAGAAATTTGGCATATTCCATCTCAGTGACAGGTCAGTTGGATGTGTTCCCCAAAGGAGATAGCCTGTAATAGCTTAGTTTTTGAAGAGTGAGGAAAATATTCTGAGTCATGGTTGTGTTGGCAAAAACCCCCTGAAATGCACCTTCATCCCTACAGTGAAACAGTGTACCATAACCAAAAGATGATCTGGATATATCTGTGGTCCAAACAGTGGCATCTCATGGGCTGCATCTGTATTTGACCGCCTTACATCCCTGACATTACCATCGCCCTAACCTGTGTGGTGCATGCTACTGCTCATCTGCTTTAACCCCTGCTCAGAGCACCAAGTGTCAAACATCAAATAAAAACAGGTCTTTGCTTGGAAAATAATGATTTTTAAATTTTTTTTCCCCCCCATAATTTTTATTGCTAAATCTAAACCATTGGAAGGCTAGATGTGTAATCTAAAACTGGCATTTGGGGAGCCGTTTCATGTATTTCTGTCAGCTGTTTCTGGATAAAATGCCCTCTGAAGTGTGCCCATCTATCTCTGTTGACTACACAGGGACACAACCTGCTGAGTTTAGACTAGACGTGTAGACAGCTTCATGTGATGAACTTTAGCCTTAGTGTACTGGCTCTCAGTTTGAAGAAAATGGTGATACAGCAGGGCCTGGAAAAGATTTAATATCTACTGACCTCATGCACAGCCTAACATGTAAAAATAGTGATCCCTGTGACGTTTTCCTTTTTGAGAAGGACTCACCCTTGCAGAGAGCTAACTCTACCCAGTTGCTGAATGCTTTCAGCAGCAGTTGGGGTGTCTGTGCTGCTGATGGGGGGTATGCTGCCCTTCCCAGGATTGGGACAGTGTTGCTTTTGACAGCTGAAAGCATCTCTTGTAACGAAGGGCCAGAAAAATCTGGAATTGATGCATGAACAGACAGAGCACAAGGGCACACTTCTGAGGGCAAAGCCTGTTGTTATGGCTGTAAACTAGCTGATTAAACATTGATCCTAACCATGCAGGACCTGACTCACCAGGCACCTAGCACTCAGAGGTGTAACTATGTAATCTGTAAATGTAATAGCTTTGGATATGTAAAGAACTGCACATTTAGTTATGGACAGATTATGCAAACTATAGTGATGAATTTAAGCTCTGAATGGAGCCTATGTAATGTCTGAGTCCCATTGGCCAGCCGGTCAAGGGAGCTGATTCTGCCTCTCTACTCTGCTCTGGTGAGACCCAACCTGTAGTTGTGTGTTCCCTTCTGGAGTCCTCAGCACAAGGAAGACATGGACCAGTGGGTCCAGAGAAGGGCTACAAAAATGATCAGAGGGATGGAACACCTGCCCTGTGAAGAAAGGCTGAGAGTTGAGGTTGTTCAGCCTGGAGAAGAGAAGACTCCAGAGATACCTTATTGCGGCCTTTCAATACTTAAAGGGGGCTTATGAGAAAGAGGGGGACAATCTTTTTAGTAGGGTCTGTTGTGATAGGACAAGAAGTAGTGGTTTTAAACTAAAAGAGGATAGATTTATATTAGAGATTAGGAAGAAGTTTTTTACTATGAGGATGGTAAAATACTGGAACAGGTTTCCCCTCTACTCTGCCCTGGTGAGGCCGCATCTGGAATATTGTGTCCAGTTCTGGGCCCCTCAGCTCAGGAATGACAGGGAGTTGCTTGAGAGAGTCCAGCGCAGAGCCACAAAGATGATGAAGGGAGTGGAACATCTCCCTTATGAGGAAAGGCTGAAGGAGCTGGGTCTCTTTAGCTTGGAGAAGAGGAGGCTGAGGGGTGACCTCATTAATGTTTATAAATATGTCAAGGAGGAGTGTCAGGAGGACAGAGCCAGGCTCTTTTCAGCAACATCCAATGACAGGACAAGGGGCAATGCGTTCAAGCTGGAACATAAGAGGTTCCATAAAAAACATTAGGAAAAACTTTTTCACTGTGAGGGTGATGGAACACTGGCACAGGCCGCCCAGGTAAGTTGTGGAGTCTCCTTCTTTGGAGACATTCAAAACCCGCCTGGACACGTTCCTGTGCGATCTACTGTAGGTGATCCTGCTCTAGCAGGAGGGCTGGACTAGATGATCTTTTGAGGTCCCTTCCAGCCCCTAACGTTCTGTTCTGTGATTCTGTGATTCCCAGAAAGGTCGTAGAAGCCTCATCCCTGGAAATGTTTAAGGATGGGTTGTACAGGGCTCTGAGCAAACTGATTCAGTTAAAGATGTCCCCGCTTACTGCAGGGGGATTGGACTAGATGATCTTTCATGGTCCCTTCCAAGCCAAACCGTTCTATGATTCTGTAATTCTAGGATTCTAGGATTCTAGGATTCTGTGATTGATTCTATGATTTTATGATTTGAATAGACTAAATGTCCAATAACGTGTCTTGCAGTGTCCTTACTAGATGACACGTGTTCTTAAAATTGAGCAGAGTGAAACAGTAACACATATCTATGCAGCTAAACAACTTGATCTCTAAATGCCCTCTGCAAGCAGGAGAGACAACACCAAAAGGTAATTCAGTTAACTACAATCTGTCAAAGAGTGGCAAAACTTTTTGTGGCGAAAATAGGCCCCCTTTTTTTTAGTATGAACAGGTGAATTTTTCATTTTTCAGCAAGCTCTTTCAATTTCTGCTCACACGTAACTTCTTCTGGCCTGTATCTATGCTATAAAACTTATGACAATTAATTTGAAGGAAGAGGAGAAACCAGCTTATTTTGTTCCTTGTATTGTAGCTTTCTCTCTCTCTTATGGACTAAAAAAAATTTAGAAGTAGTCTGTCAATAGGAATGAGTTCTTTTCTTCTGTTGTATTTAGGACATTTGTTTTAAAGCTCTCTCTCTATCTCCCCTCTAGCTTTAACTTAATTTTGCCAATTTTGACCAACTTACTGACACAATAATTTACACGCAGTCTTGTTCTATCCGAGTCTGTAATTTTTTCCTACATAGGTGAGGGAAATGCACCCAAAAATATCAGTTCAAATCATGAATATAGATGAGAAACTGCGTGGGGAAGAGGACGGCAAATTTCGGAGGCACAAAAGGCTAGTGCAGAAAGCAAGAGAGCAATCTTTTTTTTCCAAATGTGTGGTAGACATGACAAGTAATGAGCTTACCTTGTAAGAAGATGGTAAGAAAACATTTCTAAACATAGACAAAAGGAAAGACTGGGATACATTGCCTGAGGATGATATTATATGTGTACCTGCTAACAATGAGGTAAGTGTGGTTAATTGGACATTGGGGGCTGAGATCTCTTCCAGCTCAGGTCTTTGGGGTTTGTGATGTAGAGCTTTTTCATTGTCATGAAATCATTGCTAGGTGGATAGGGCCAAATGAGTGAAACCTATTGACTGGAGATTCTTTTGTAGTACAGTGACCTGTCTGGGAACAAACAATAGAAACTACGGTAATGGAAATATGCTGGGCAGCCTGTTGGCATTGCAGTAGGAGTTTGCTCAGTGTGTGCTCTCAGAGCTCCAGCTGTAGCTGTGGCTTCTCTTGGTCTTTAAAGCACCTTCTCAGCCCTGTGCCCAAGGGTTAGCAGATGAGGAATTGCATGTTGCTATATGGGTAAGTCCCCATTTATCAAGCAGAGAGTTTACTGGCTGTAAGTGAGCAGATCGTGAAAAATATTTATTTTTTTTCTGAGGTGGCCTGTTTCTGAATTTTCTGCAGCTTAGGTCATATATTGCTCAATCAGCAGATCTGATAGAAGAAATCTGCACAATTAAGATGATTGATTTTCCATGCTACCTGTCTTAAAGTATATAAAGTATACCTGTTCTGCAATGAATGATTACTACAGGTGATGAATCAGCAAAGATGGGCCCATGTTTAACACTTTGGTTTGTGATTTTTGTTATAATCTCTGACATGACTGATTATGCTATGGCCTAGAGCAATTTATTAAATTAATGAATTACTTACTAATACATGAGTGTGATTAATTGAGATGCCTGTTTGAATCCTATTCTGTGTAATGAAGCTTGAGCACTGACAGATGCAGCCTGTGGGCCTGATTCTGTCTTCCAGGAAGTGTTGGGAGATAATCCACAACAGCAAAGGCTGCAGGACCTTGTTGAGTAAACTCCCATGAAGAAGATGACAGACACCTCTTAATTCAGTGACCTGAAAGATTTACAACCATGCAGTTCCCATGAGTGAAAACATGCTGTCCCTTCCTACCATGTTCTTTGCCTTTTCCTCTGTCAACTCTTACTTTTCAATCTACTTACGGTGATTTATTACCACCACCTGCAATGACAAGCCAAGAGTGGCAGGAACTGACTTGCCTCTGGAAAGCTGGTGTGAAATTAGGAACTGCTTCCCTGAACGTCAGGTGCAGAAGAGTAGTGCCTGCGTAAGTTGTTATAAACGCTCTGTTGGAGTTTGTCCTTGAACTTCTGTTCTTTCAAGATTGATATATTAACATTATGAGTATAAACAGCACCTGGTCTTCTGTTGCGTGGTGACTCCTTCTCACATAAGTTTAAGCAGTGACCAGCAGAAACTGAACATCCAAATAACAAAACCTCACCTCTGATAACAGGTAAGGGAGGAAAGGAAATCACAGTTGTGTCAGTTGAGGCATTTTTCTCCATAATATTGCTCACTCTGAGTGTGCAGCAGAAGACGTGGTAGCTGGACAGACAAAGGGAATGACAAGGCAGTATGTCCCAGGACGATCCCCACTGTGTTTCTCCATCTCAGCCTGACTGTGAGTGACAGGTGGCTGTGAACAAGAAGCTTTCGTCTGGCTAAATTGCTCTCCCATATTGTTTGGATGAACTGTGGAGGAGCTAATCCGAGAAGGTGAACAAACCGGGCTGTGTGGTAGGAAAATTGTAGGCTTGATACCTTCCCTCTCAGAGGGGTAATTTATGCCTGCCTTGGTTGAGGTGAACGGTGTAAAGCTGTTTGAGTGAGGAATTGTGTGTCTGCATGCTTTGCTTGTCTGGCTTCTGGGAACTGAGGAATGAGAAAGGGGGACAAAAGACTCCCTGGCCTAGTTTTTTGTGCCAGTGTGGAGGATGTGTGTATATGTCACTGCTGTTTTGCTGAGGAGCTGAGTTCTGGTAACGACTAGAAAGCCACAGAGCTTATTGATCCATGGAGCAATATACCCTTTTTTACAAAATGGACTATTAGCACTTGTGGCACAGTAAAAAGATTGTCTTTTCCAGTCCCTCATTGCAACAGCTTAACTTCAGTTTTAGTCTTTTTGGAGCTAGTAAAGGATGCCGGTAGGGCTGCTGGAGAGGTGATAGAGGGCGAAGCTGGCAGTAAAGCAGCAAGGCATGTTTTGGGTGTAAGAGTTGTTTCGGTGGGCAATTTGGTTTCGATTTCAATTGAGAAAGATTCTTTTCTACTGAACATCTTTTCTTAGGGTACTTCTGGTGATCTATTTCAATGGCAGAGCTGTTTTAAGCCTTCCCGAGACTCTGGCCTTGGTGGTCCAGTTGTAGCTCCTGTGCTGGCAACACAGACCCACAAATACTCATGTCATGCCTGAGCAGTGAGTCTGACACTTTTTGTCATTGCAGTTTATACAAAGCAGTTGCAGAGACCCTTTCAGGCCAGGACCCCAGACCTTAGCATAGTTCTCAGTGAATTGCACCAGGAGTTTCTGCTTAGCACCCCCTTTCTCCTATTCTGGCTCCATTTGAAGCCACAGGTCTGTAAGACTCATTGGCCTCCCCATTCACCTGACTTTTGAAGGAGAAACAAGGTGTGCTTAAGCCTGCATGTGGTGTAGCAGGGTGTGGGAAGGGTAGAGAACGTGGGCAAGAACTGAAGCTCTGTCAGTTGACAGGTGAGTCTTACAGGTGGTCATCGCCCTCTTGGTAGAAGCTCAGCTATGGTCTCTACTAGGCAGAAGGTTGTGGTCCAAAAACTCACCAAAGTGGATGTAGGAACCCCCATGGAGCTTCCATGGAAACATACAGCTGTCTGTTGCAGGCAGCAGGTAGTGATTATAACTGCTGTGTGCTGTGTGAACAGGCGGACGACCTGCTCAACATGGTGGCAGAGCTGAGAGAAGAAGCTGAACGGCTAAGTGGAAAAACAGACAGATTGGTGGAGCCAGGCTCTGCCTTCTTTGAAGCAGAAATGGGAGCACCCACTGGAAAGTATCCAGGATCAAGGGGCTCTGCTATCCCTCCCCTGTCAGGCTAAAGGCAAAAGCCTAAATACTAAAAATGAAAAGATTGAACGGAGGCAAGTTCGTGCTCGAGGAGGCAGGTGAATTCCCTCTTTGCCAACCTCACCCTCACCCAGGTACAACAAGTACAAGGCTCTGGCTGAGGAAGGCCAGCCAAATGAGGATGTGAACGATGGACAGTCTGCACCAGAGGTGTCTCACCGGTCAGTTAAGCCCACCATCTGTATCACAGCCACATCCATAAGGAAGAAAAGAAGGGATATGGTAGTAAGTGACTTCCTTCTAAGGGGAACTGCCAGGTAGACCTCAGTATAGGGAAGTATGCTGGAGCACGTGTTAAGGACATCACTAGGAAACTTCCTAGTTTGGTAAGGTCCTCAGACTATTACCTGTTAGTGGTCTTCCATGTAGGTGGAGATGAAACTGCAACTTGTAGTCCAAGATCAATTAAAAGGGATTTCAGGGCTGGTGCTGTGGTGGCCAGTGAGGGAATCTGGGGCACAGGTTATATTTTCACTCTCCTTCCAGTCGTGGACAGTGACATTGGGACAATTAGGCAAATCCAGTCTATTAATATGTGGCTCTGTGGCTGGGTTCTTTGACAATGGGATGGCTTACACAGTACCAGGCTTGCTAGCCTCAAATGGGAGTCGCCTTTCCCAAAGAGGGAAGAGTGTCTTTGCCCAAGAGATTTCAGGGCTGATCGACAGGGCTTTAGACTAGTTGTTAAGGGAGAGAGGGATAGCAATATCAGGCTTGTCTGTGACAAGCTGTGGGATGGCACACCAGTGTTGGAGGGACAGGGTGCTACTAAGGTCTTCAACCAGTTACGCTATGGTGACCTTACAGGGGCTATCTGTAGTGATCTCTTACAGAGATGAACCAGGGGCTCCTGAGGTAGAAGGAGCCAACGGGGAAACATCCACAGAACACCCTGAGAGAATTAAGTGGTGTTCCGCCAAGAAGGAGGCGGAAGTGCCTCTACACAAACACATGCAGCATGGGCAACAAACAGGAGGAGTTAGAAATCTGTGTGCAGTCAAGGGGTTATGATCTGGTGGCAATTACAGAGATGTAGTGGGACAGCTCACATGACTGGAATGTGGTCATGAATGGCTATGTCCTTTGTAGGAAAGACAGTCCAACAAGGCGAGGTGGTGGAGTTGCTCTTCACGTGAGAGAGCAACTGGAATGTATGGAGATCTATCCAGGGGCAGAGGAGGAGCAAGTTGAGAGCTTGTGGGTGAGAATGAAGGGGCAGGCTAGCATGGGTGATACTGTGATGGGTGTCTATTACAGGCCACCTGATCAGGAGGAGGAAGTTGATGAGGCCTTTTACAGGCAGCTGTCAGTAGCCTCTCAATCATAGGCCCTGGTTCTCATGGGGGATTTCAACTACCCAGATATTTGCTGGAAGGCCTACACAGCCAGCCATCCTCAGTCCAGGAGGTTCCTCCAGTGCATTGATGAAAACTTCTTGATGCAAATGGTGGATGAGCTGACCAGGAGAGGGGAGCTGCTGGACCTTATGCACACTAACAAGGAGGGTCTGATTGAAGCAGTGAAGGTTGAGGGCAGCCTTGGTTGTAGTGACCATGAGATGGTGGAGTTCAGGATCTTGTGCGATAGGAACAGGATACCAAGCAGGATTGCAACCCCAGACTTCAACAGGGCCAACTTTGGCCTTTTCAAGCAATGACTAAGGGAAACCCCATGGGACAGGATACTAGAAGGTAAAGGAGCTCGAGGTAGTCAGTTAATATTCAAGGGCCACTTCTTCCAAGCTCAAGATCAGTGTATCCTAATAGGTAGGAAATCAATAAAGATAGTCAGGAGACCCACATGGTTAACCAGGGAACTGCTGGGCAAATTGGCTGACACACCAGAAGTCTATGTTGCCATTCAGCAAGACCTTGACAGGCTGGAAAGTTGGACGGGGAGAAATTTTATGAAATACAAGGGCAAGAGTAGAGACTTGCATCTGGGAAAGAACAGCCCCAAGTACCAGTATAGGTTGGGGACTGACCTGTTGGAGAGCAGTGCAGGGGAAAGGGACCTGGGAGTCCTGGTGGGCAGCAGGATGACCATGAGCCAGCAATGTGCCCTCGTGGCCAAGAAGGCCAATGGCATCCTGGGGTGTGTTAGAAGGGGTATGGCTAGTAGGTCAAGCGAGGTCCTTCTCTCCCTCTACTCTGCCCTGGTGAGGCCACATCTGGGATATTGTCTCCAGTTGTGGGCCCCTCAGTTCAAGAAGGACAGGGAACTACTTGAAAAATTCCAGTGCAGAGCCACAAAGATGGTTAAGGGAGTGGAACATCTCCCTTATGAGGAAAGGCTGAAGGAGCTGGGTCTCTTTAGCTTGGAGAAGAGGAGGCTGAGGGGTGACCTCATTAATGTTTATAAATATGTCAATGGGGAGTGTCAGGAGGATGGAACCAGGCTCTTTTCAGTGACATCCAATGACAGGACAAGGGGCAATGGGTGCAAGCTGAAGCGTAGGAGGTTCCACAAAAACATTAGGAAAAACTTTTTCACCGTGAGGGAGACAGAGCACTGGCACAGGCTGCCGAGGGAGGTTGTGGAGTCTCCTTCTCTGGAGATATTCAAAACCCGCCTGGACACGTTCCTGTGCGATCTACTGTAGGTGATCCTGCTCTGGCAGGGGGATTGGACTAGATGATCTTTTGAGGTCCCTTCCAACCCCTGACATTCTGTGATTCTGTGAAATGGGATTGGAAATGTCAGGGATAACATGTGGAGTAGCTCAGTGAGGAGCCGTCCAAACAGCCCCTGGGGCAGCTGGGATTCACTGAGGATAACATTAAACCTGAGACGTCTGCATGACTCATGGTGGTTGTTTGGGTTCCTGTCTGGATATCAGGACTAAAAAATTCAGGCTGCGCAGCCGTTAATGAAATGATCTCTTGAGAGAAGCTTTGCATGTGAGGGATGCTTATTTTGTGTGTATAATTTGTAAGGCCATCATTAGCTTTTTTCTTGACCCCTATTCCCACGGTGGTGAAAAACAATTTCATTTGCAAATAGTAGATTTCAAGGTCTATGATTTGAAAAATCTTCTTGAAACGGTAATGCAAATACTGTGCACTGTCTCTGTGGCCCAGGGCTTTCACGGCAGCTTTCTTACTGTATTACTGCCTTTGAGTATTCTCCTCTTGTACTGACTCCCTTCAACAGAGATATTGACAGAAGGATCCCTTTGAGTCTTTGAGTTTGCCCGACTGTGGGAAAGAATAGAGCAAGGTATTCGGAGAAGAGTGAGAGTTTTTTTCTATTGGTGTGATTTACTGAAAACCAGATTTTTTTTCACTCTTATCCACGTGAAATAGACATTCTGTAAATTTTTTTGCTGAACAAAAGATCCAACTAGTCAAAGAAAGCAAACCAAAATAATCTGGAGAAAAATGAACAGAAAGTGATAACCAGAGGTGCACAGTGGTGCAGGATGTCAATCAACTGCATGAAGCATGTAGCCATCTGTGTTTGCAGGGGCCTATATGTCTTTTGAAATGCACGTGTGGCTAAGTGTAATCACTTAGTCTGTGTGGGTGACCAAACAATTTAGTAAAAAAATGTTCAGAAATCTAACATTCTTCAGTTTAAATGAAATACTGTTCCATTACTAAGTTTTTTAAAGGTCTGTAGTAAAACAGAAACACCATTTTGAATAAAAGTGTTTTGTTTAAATAATGTCACATATTATCTATGATTTCGATGTTTTGTATGTTGGACCATTACATGACTTGACTTCTCATTAAATCATATAATTTTCAAAATTTTGCTAAGCTCAAGAATAGGTGAAATTTTTGGGGTGGAGTTCAGGAGACAAAGTATATGGGAGAATATACGGAGAAGGAGAAAAGGAAACAATGTTTGGGGACAAATAGTTCTCTAAACTTTATTTATACCTGGAAGCCCTGTCTATGAAGCATGGTTGGGCCTGTGTTTTGAAGGCTGTGGTGGCTGGAAGGAGCCATTCTGGAGTGCCTAGCAGGAAGCTGTTGAATGAGAAGTATGGAGTTGTTCTGAGCGAAGATTGGGACTTCCGAATGATGTATCTGAAGAACAGTTGTGGTAGATCTAGGATGAACTAGCACAGTTTCAAAATACCCTGCGTACATGATAAATAATGTTTCAGAAATCAGGTGCTTCTAAAATGAGCGAAATTCAGTTATGCCGAAAGCTGGTCAGAGTAGGTAATATCCTTGTTGGGTTTATTGCTGTCACCCAGCAGTTGCCTGGGACTCTAGTTAGAGCTTGCCCTCCCGGGCTCTGGGGCTCCTGAGTCCACAGCAAAAAGCCTGAAATGCTGACCTGGCTCATGACTGCAGAGCTGGAGAGCCTCAAATGCAACACATCTCCTCTCCTGGGGCCATCTTACCTCTGGGGTTTGTCTCAAGCCATACAGTGGGAACTATAACTTGGATTTGCCCAAAGTTCATCATCCGGAGATACTGCAGCTACAAGACTTTGGCCCAGTGGCATGGCATTTACATTTGGAAACGTCTCTAGAGCACAGTCCATGTAAGTGCCATTTTATCAGCTTCTGAAGGGCATTCAGTGCTAGATGTCATTGTGAAGCTAAGAAGTGTATGAGAGAAAAACTTCTGATTTCTACTGCCTGGTCATGGAAAAACACATGCACAAATAAGAAGATACAAATTATGGTTTCTGGTGCTGTCACTCTGCTGCATGTCTCATACATTAGGCACAGGTTCAAAGCATGCATCGTGTTGCAGTTTGCACTAGTGTTTGTTGGATCCTTATCCTACTGAAATAGCTGATAAACTGCAAAAAAGCCACTGGCACATGTGACTTGACCTACCTTAGCTAAAGTCAGCAAAAATGGCAAGAGAGAGAGAGGAAGAGGCAGAGCTGAGACCTCTCTAAAGGTGACTCCCAGGTTCTGCTCCCGCTGCTTTCTTGGGGCTTTCCTCAGCATTATGCTTCTTCTAACTCTGAAGTGCAGCTATGCTTTAAAAGCCCTACAAAGCCAGAGGCATTTTTCCCCTTACTTTTATTGATTTTGATTGACATGCTGATGTTGCTTTGCAGAAAGAAGTCCTCTGTTGCAGCCTGTATCAGAAGCAAAGCAAGAGCCAGTGTCAGCCTCGGCATCTGGATGGAGCACTCGAGAATCAAATTTACTTTGCTTTCATGAGCGATCCTGCTGTGTGAGCAAGTGGGATATATTACTCCTGATGGTTGTGGGTTACACATACTGGAGTAATGGCATGAAGAAACTGTGAAGTATCTTTCCATGTGATCAAATACTGTTAAAGATCAGAAAACCCAATGGAAACCAGGGCATTCAGGCTCACAGTCGGATTTCTCCTTTCAGCAGTGCCTGCCCCCTGTGGTGTTCAGAAGCCTACCGGATCCCTGAGCAGCAAAATACTCCCTCCTCTCTCCCTCTTTTACTCTGGTTGTGTGATGTGTAATGGGGTGGGTTGCAGATGTTTCTTGGTTCAAGTGCTGCACCTGCTCTGCCTCAGCAGGGAGAGTCAGTCATGGACCTCCTCACTGCCCAAGAGAGGACCCTTCCTTGCAGGCCAGACGAGGACACTTGAGATAAGGAACAATGTGCATTTGTCATCTGCACCGTGACATTCATTCACAGCAATCAGAATTCCTGACCAAGAGAAATCCAAGCCTGGATCTGCCAACGTCATTTGTCTCACACAACGCTGTGAGCCTCTGTGTCCTCTCAAAGATTCACAGGAATCCTGTCTGGTGAGAAAAGAGCATCTCATCACAGTGCCTGATTGTGCTGCATAATGACAATATCCTATGCTGCAGAGAACTCCCTTTTTCCTAAATCTCTGCAAAACAACTCAAGGAACTAAAAGGGCTGTATTGCAATCAGCCCGGGGATCACTGCCATCTGATAGCTCTGAAGCATGTGCTCTGATTTTCTGTAGCACCCTTGATCTCTGCAGGTAAGGATGGAAAGAGAGTAATGCTTGGAGGAGAGGAAACAACCTTGGCAGGAGGGGTAGCTTTCTGTGATGACACGTGCAACCCAAATGTAAAGAGTTAGGAGGAGGGAGGAGCTGAGACCTCTTTTCCCCTCCTAGGAAAGTTGTGTTTCAGGGGTAGGATATGATCCCGTGGCCAAGGGATGGTGCAAACCTGGCTATGTTGGCTGAAAAGATGCTGCAGAATAATGCACATCATCCTTGAGTGCTGTCACTCTGATTGCCCATGCTACTTAAATACCAGCACATTCCCTGACTGGTTTGGCCCGTGCCAGTTTTCCTCTGTGAGATGCTGCCCAGTCGATTTGTGAGACAGCTGGTAGTTGTGGCCATATCCAAAAAGTGGCAGGGCTGTAATTGCACCAAGTTTGTCTCTCTGCCCTTCAAGCAGCCCTTCACTCCTCTTCCAGCAGGCTTTGCACCATCAGATACCCAGCTATGCCCTTGCACCATCCCCCAGGCACACAGTGAGTATGTTTGGCTTCATGACATAGGAGAAGCACTCTTGATTTCACACCAAACTTCACACCCGCAGGTCTCTCTGTATTCCCAGTGTACTGCTCTGACTTTAATTCTTCTCATCCCAGTAAATCTGAATCTCCTCTGTTTCCAGAGTCATGATGATCCAGTTCAGTTGTTTGCTCTCTTACAGACCTGGATTTAAAGATTGGAGTAAGTGGACCAGAATGAGCTGATGGATGGGAGTCCTCTCATACTTGACTCTTTTCATCCTAGAGAGCTTTCATTCCACCACATGGTTTAAGCCCAACCGGCAACTCAGCCCCAACGCAGCCACTTGCTCACTCTCCCCCGCTGGGATGGGGGAGAGAATTGGAAGGGTAAAAGTGAGAAAAGTTGTGGGTGGAGATAAAGACATTTTAATAGGTAAAGCAAAATCCATGCAGGCAGGCAAAACAAAACAAGAATTCCTTCATGATTTCCCATCAGCCATCTCCAGGAGAGCAGGGCTCCGTCATGCATAACAATTACTTGGGAAGACAAATGCCATCGCTCTGAACATCCCCCCTTTCCTTCTTCTTCCCCCAGCTTTATATGCTGAGCATGATGTCATGTGGTATGGGATATCGCTTGGGTCACTTGGGGTCAGCTGTCCTGGCTGTGTCGCCACCCAACTTCTTGTGCACTCCCAGCCTGCTCACTGGTGGGATGAGAAGCAGAAAAGGCCTTGACTCTGTGCAAGCACTGCTTGTTTACTTGTGAGACTTTTGTCCTCTCTGTGCTGCACAGAAACGTGGTATCCCAGGAACTTGTCTGAGAGGTACCGGTCTGTCCTGCTTCTCTGTCTCTGCAAGGTACCTGTCCTTCCGTGGTGGCAGCAGCAGGCACTATGGCTCAATGTGGTACCTTACCTGCTGGATCTGAGGGACAGATTCAACATCCAACTCATAAATTTCCTTTTCTGCTGAAATATACTTTGACTTACAAGATGAGTGTTAGGAGGGGACATGTTTTTCCTGAAGTCCCTAAATGGCAAGAACAGTTTTGGTCTTGAATTCCTGTCTTTAAGAAGAACTTGCAGGATAGTTTCTGTGTGGCAGTGCCCCATGTATCATTCTCTACTTCCAGAGAACAGCTTGTTTTTGGAAAGTGCATCCACAAGGCACCAAAATGCACCAAATGGCACCAAAATGCTTCACCGATTAGCTGCAGCGCCAGGAGGACATCTTGCCACGTCTCCACTCAAAGCGTTCTGCCCAAGGTAGGGAGCTCAACTTGTTACCATCTCCTCCTTCACTTGAAGTTATAAACCTGTCCTTCTTATCACCTTTACTAGCAGACATTTGACTGCTCACTGCTGAGTCAGAAGCTGCTGTCTCAGCTGAGAATACCCTGCTTTGTGAGTCATGCACTGTCTCTAAAGGCAAACTGCTTTTAAAGGGCATGGTTGAATGTTGGCTGTTTCTGTGCTCCTTGAGCGTCACGCTGCCAAGCGGATTGGGAAGTACCAGAAAATGTTGCATTGTATGTAATTATTTTCCTGGGTATCCTTCTAAATCCACGCTAGTTCCCTGTGTCAATTATCATTGCTCTGTGGTTCCAGTTCATGGATGTCGTTGATGAAGAGGTGGGCAAGTCCTCCTTCCCAGCTGATCCTGTGATGTGCACTGCTGATGTGTCAGACCGTGAGTCACCACAAATGTGTTTGATTTCGTTAGGTTAGGCTGCCTTTTTCTAAGCCCTCCAAGTGGCCATAGCTGCTTTCTTGAGAGGCTGACTTCAGAGAAATGTCAAGATCCATAAATAGGCATTGCAGATGAGCAGCACATAACTGATGCCTGTCTATTCCATGTGCTAACATCTAGATTCTGCTACTCATTAGTAGTCAGAGTATAATAGCATTTAGTAAAGGAAAGGTCACATCTCTGTCAAACTGTTAGTGGAAGTATTTTTTTCTAGAATTCTATACCTGTCTATAAAATATGTGCATGTATGCACACACATTTATATGTGCGTATGTGCATGTGTTTATTAATATACATATTTTTCTTTTATGGTAAACTGCCATCCTGTGTGCATCAACCCAAAACATTCATGACAAGGTGGATGTTACAGCTACCAAGCTGAAATTGGAAATACTTTGGGAAGTCTGATGAAGCAAACAGCTTGTAAACCAGAGATGTAATTTTCCAAAACTACATAGAGGAAACAGTGAAGGATTATATAATCGAATGAACATATGTATTTCTTGGACTTAGCTTCTGTAGAATAACGTGCAATTTTTTTCCATCTTGTAGCTGCCAGGCATCTGATTTTTCAGCACTTCATGTGTAATTACAAAAATTAGTCTGCTATAACCTTTACATACAAGCAAGGTGATCCGTCTGCTGCCACTCACAGTGGTCTTCGCTATAGAAGTAGTTGTGACAGGTTCGATACCTAAAATGCTTTGTCTTCTAAGAAACGTTGGCTATTACTTCGGACGTGATTTGCTAAATCAGATTTCGTAGGCATCTGGTTGTGAATTTAGATATTAATTGCTTTCTGGTTTGGTAAAATTTTTAAGGCTGCTTTTTTTTTGATTTTTTTTCTGGAGCAGGATTTCTATTTTAGGTTTGTTTGGTTTTTTTTTTTGGCCAATGCATCCAAAATTATGACGGTTCATTCCTTGCATTTCAAACAGGAATTGGCAACATCTGTTGACAACAGCAAGTGTTAACAGCACAGAAAAAGGCAAATATTTATAAAGATGTATAAAGAAACAGAGTTATTTAAAAAACGTGAAGGATTTGTCAGAAGTCTTACCAGTGAGGACATGTGAGACTGCTTTCCACAGCGGTTGCTGAAAGAGGTCATCCATCCCTTTTTCTAAGCTTATTTGGAATCCAATTGGTTCTTGCTATTCCAGCAAATATTCCTGGTAAGCCTTGCTTTCCTGTGAAATAACCCCCTCTCTCCTGCAGCAGAAGCAACTAGAAAGTAGCAATGCCTTGTTTAGCTGTATGAGGCCACTGAAACGGACGTGCTTCCCCTCCGGTGAGGGGAACCTGGCCCAAAGCCGGGTGAGGAGCTGAGTGCAGGTTCAGTAGGACTTGCCTGATGACTCTCTGGTACTACGTGAGCCAGTGTGAGTCTACCGGGAGCATGGGTAGAGGGGTGCTGCCATGGTGCTGGCTCACTGCCTTCCTCTCTCACCTCCCTGCCCCTCCAAGGAGGGAGCAGGGCAGGGAGGGAAAGGCTGCGACGTATGGGTGGCTTGCTGTTTTTCCAATCAGCTTCAGTTTGCTGAAGTTTAAACTTGGTTACAAATGACCTGAGCTGTGCAAAATGGCTGTTCAGAGCATACAAGTTTGGCCCCTGCTGTACGTGGCCCTCTGGAGAAGACTCACTGCCTCCTTTGGCTGTAGAGGGAGCCTATGCATA
This sequence comes from Trogon surrucura, assembly GCA_020746105.1. NCBI lineage: Eukaryota > Metazoa > Chordata > Aves > Trogoniformes > Trogonidae > Trogon > Trogon surrucura. The sequence continues at coordinate 89,199,614 of CM036617.1, read as the reverse complement.
TCTAAGGTTAGATGGTATGAATATTCTCCAGAGATTTTGCATTATGGCTATTAAACTTGTGTCATGGCAGAGCAAGTTGGCCAATAATCCTGCACTGGGTCCCTGACTCGTGTTTGGGACCAGGCATGTCTTCTTTTAAAAAGAAATCTGGCATCTATTTCAAGACTACAAGTGATGAAGAGTACTCCACAACCCTGTGTAAGCTGTTTCAATGATTAATTACCCACTCTGTTAAAAATTCACACCTCATTTCTAATCTGAATCTGTCTATCTTCAGACTCCCAGTGTTGGTTCTTTAATAGCTGAGAGAAAAAAAATTACATGAGATCCATTTGTATTTTGGTGCAGTCACTTGTAAATTGTGACCAAACCACCTTTTAACCTTCTCGTAGATGAACTACACATATAAAGACGCCTTTCACTGTAAGTAAAGTTTTTGGTTATCGGGTTTTTTTGTTCTTTTCTTTTTTATTTTTTCCCTGTAACTCAAATAATTCTTTGAGGTTCTTTCCTGGATTATTATCTCCAGCAATGTGACTTGGATGTATACAATAGCTCTGCAAACTATTTCTGGATCCCTGGCATTTCCAGAAGCCCTCTCCAAGGGGATGGGAGCCAGGTGCCTGCAGGAGCATTCTGAGATTAACTAGCCTGGCCCTGGAGCACAGGGCCTGTGACTCCTCAGAAGAATAACTTGAGCCTGTGCAATCCCATGGAGATGAAGACAGTTTTTCTTTTTGCCATTTGGGAATGAAGAACGTTTTCCTTTTTTTTTTTTTTTCCCCCCAGAATAGCTTTGCATGGAGACTTTATAAAATAATTTTGTTTCATTTCAGAACAGAAAACATTTGCCACGGAGGTAGCTTTGATGGATTCATGCAGACATTTTCTCCGCTGTGTTCTTTGCTTATGGGTGGGAGAAACCGTCTCAGAGGTTTTCTGGACAGTTGAAACATATTGATAAGGTCTTTAATGTGCTCTTAAAAAATGTGTATGATGTGGAGAGACAGATAGATTTATGAGTAATTGGGGAAAATGGGAACATCAATCCTTTTCACACTCAGACTTATCAAGTAATTGAATGTCCTCAAGCAGACGCCGTCAATGTAGAGATGCAAATTACCTTTGTTTTAGTCTGACAGACATTTAGGTGGGGTGATAGCACCCTGGGGTTTGTTGACCGTGACTTTAGTTGAAAAGAGCCAGCTGATCATTTTATCTAATACATTTTGATTAAAGCATGCTAGAATCTTGTAGGCAACTGTGGGATTTGCCCCACATTATAAGAACATGCAGGTCTTTGCCAGAAATGGCTTGGAAGAAGGAAGGTGCTCTGCAGGCTTCAGCCGTCACATACTTCTTCTGGACTGCACATGGCCACATCAGGCTGCATTTTTAATGCTGTTTTGACCAGAGCTCAGTAGCTCCGAGGCAAAGGGTCACAGCTGGAGGCTCTCCATGAGTCTGGGTGAGCACATGCATGTCTCCTGCAGAAAACACATTCTGCTGAGTGGCACTGATGTGCAATTTCGGAGCTGCCTCCTGTGTGAGACACATAAAGTGGACACGTACGATGTTAGCACTTCTTCCTTCTTCAACTCCTGGGACTAGTAGATACATAGCAGCTATGCTACCCTCAGCTTCATGTTATTGATTATACAGATTAGAGGGTCATTAGAGACAGTCAACATGGCTTCACCAAAGGGAAGTCGTGCTTGACTAAGCTCATAGCCTTTTATGAGGATATAACAAGGTGGATAGATGATGGCCGAGCGGGTGGATGTGGTCTACCTTGACTTCAGTAAAGCATTTGACACAGTCTCCCACAGCATCCTTGCTGCTAAACTGAGGAAGTGTGGTCTAGACTCTCGGGTAGTGAGGTGGACTGTGAACTGGCTAAGGGGAAGAAGACAAAGAGTCGTGGTCAATGGGGCGGAGTCTGGTTGGAGGCCTGTATCCAGTGGAGTCCCTCAAGGGTCTGTACTGGGACCAGTATTATTCAATATATTCATCGATGACTTGGATGAGGGACTAGAGAGTACTATCAGCAAGTTTGCTGATGACACCAAGCTGGGAGGAGTGGCTGACACACCAGAAGGCTGTGCTGCCATCCAGCGAGACCTGGACAGGCTGGAGCGTTGGGCGGGGAAAAATTTAATGAAATATAACAAGGGTAAGTGTAGAGTCTTGCATCTGGGTAGGAACAACCCCAGGTTCCAGTATAAGTTGGGGAATGACTTATTAGAGAGCAGTGTAGGGGAAAGGGACCTGGGAGTCTTGGTGGACAGCAGGATGACCATGAGCCAGCACTGTGCCCTTGTGGCCAGGAAGGCCAATGGCATCCTGGGGTGTATTAGAAGGGGGGTGGTTCGTAGGTCGAGAGAGGTTCTCCTTCCCCTCTACTCTGCCCTGGTGAGACCCCATCTGGAATACTGTGTCCAGTTCTGGGCCCCTCAGTTCAAGAAAGACAGGGAACTGCTGGAGAGAGTCCAGCACAGGGCAACTAGGATGATTAAGGGAGTGGAGCATCTCCCTTATGAGAAAAGACTGAAGGAGCTGGGGCTCTTTAGTTTGGAGAAGAGGAGACTGAGGGGTGACCTCATTAATGTTTACAAATATATCAAGGGTGAGTGTCACGAGGATGGAGCCAGGCTCTTCTTGGTGACAACCACTGATAGGACAAGGGGTAATGGGCTGAAACCGGAACATAAGAGGTTCCGCTTAAACTCGAGAAGAAACTTCTTCTCAGTGAGGGTGACGGAGCCCTGGAACAGGCTGCCCAGAGAGGCTGTGGAGTCTCCTTCTCTGGAGACATTCAAGACCTGCCTGGACACGTTCCTGTGTGGCATAGTCTAGGCATTCCTGCTCTGGCAGGGGGATTGGACTTGATGATCTTTCGAGGTCCCTTCCAATCCCTAACATTCTATGATTCTATGATTCTATGATTCTGTGATTACATCCCTGCAAATTATGGCTGAGTTAGCTCACATTTGGCAAGTAATTTGCTCAAATTGATGAACTTCAGGTGAGAAACCCACGTGCTTTAATGCAGGTAGAAAGCTGTCAGCCTCACTGAATCTCTTTTTACAGCTGGGTTGCTCTCAGGTTCTCCTGCTTGATGTGCCCCGATCTCAACGGCTGCTGTGTTTTGAGTAAGCCAGGTAAGGCTCTATCCATCCCTTCCCCCTTTGCATCTTGACCCTTCTAGTTTGTTGGTCAGTGCCAAGTGTCTTGATGGAAATAGGAAAGAAGTGCATCTATTTAGGCTGATAAATCTAATTTCATGTTAGGTCTCTACACATATGCTATTTGGAAAGCAGTGGGATTTAAATCAGCAATTTGCAATTGTTAAGCTGGTTGACTTACTGGCAATGTTCTGATGTAAGAGATGCTTAGTTCTGCTTGTAAATACTCGGTTCTGAGTTGTGGGGTTTTTTGGCTTTTTTTTTTTCTTTCTTTAAGCTAGGATATCCATCCTTCCAGTAAGCGCTACTGAAAAGTGGATCATTAGCATAGCGGTATTTTGCAGTCCAGGGATAAGTAACCTGTAGGGAGAAGCTGCCTCTACTGATTGACTCATTACTTGCTGTACAAGTGAGTTCCGGAAGACTTTTAAAACAGCATTAGATATCGGTCCTATTTCTCTTTATTTGTCAAGCATTGTGTGTGAAGCATTGATTTTACATAGCAGAGCCAACCACAGGCTGAATACTTTTGCTCTGGAAGTCATTGTGACAGAGAGCATTAAATTCGACCTGCCATGATGAAGCTTTGACTTCTGTTCCTGGGCAGGTGTGAAAAGCCCTATGGTAACGCTTGCAAATTGCAAAATATCAAGAGCTGCCTGTGGAAGAGGCGAATACTAAAGTCGTGTTCTCCTGACTGGCAATTTGGTACCTAAGTCAAATGGTTTTCATTCCCTTGTGAGTGCCTGAGATTCTATCTGAGCCTTGTGGAGAGGTGACAAGCCTGTCAAAGGCACAAATCATGAAAGGTATGCGAAGCTTGACAGCTCTGCAAGGCCTGCACCGTTAGAGGACCTGGAGCTGATCATGTCATCACTGAATTCACCCTGGGGGGAGGAAGGAGGGACCCGTGGGGACATTGGGCCAGAGTCCTTCTGTGTTTTGTTAATATTGCATCTTAGTGTCAGTGCACTGCATGTGTCTGTTTTCTGCAAATCCCCTTGGATCTCCTTTACATGTGGTAAGTGGAAGCCAAATGAACATGCTGATCTTTTTGTCAGAGTTCATATGAATTGATATTTGTGTTAATGGCAAACTGGACCATGCAAATGCAGCACATTTTACGTGCTGCCATGAAACGCCTTTATCTAGATATGTTCAGATGCATGTAGAGAGATGCTAAACTTACTTTTGGACTACTTATCTGGGAGAATCAGGTTCCTAAATAGCACTGTGAAGTTTATGATGAACAAAAAGCAAGGATCTAGGATATCCATCCTTACGGATTTTTCCACAGGTTGCCCCTTTGTCCCTACCTTCTATGGCGTGTCAAGCTTCCTTTTTTGCTTGGATCCACCAGTGCACAGCACAGAGCCAAACACTTCAAAGATAAGAGGTCTGAGTATGTGCTAGAAGAGATTTATGGGGTTGAGGCCCAGCTGCAGAATATAGGTACTTGGGCTGCTTCAATTTGCAGCTGGGCACCTCACAGCTGGATGAAGGCCGCTCAGTGTCATGTCAAGGGGAGATCTGCTTACATGAAGGAGTCTGACAGTGAAAGTAGTGGTGTTCTGGGGATCAGGCATGGCTTGAGTCCTTCAAAGCACTTCCTCTGCCTTGCTCTGCAGTGTGCAGGGTGGGCACTGCTATCAGCTCGGGTGAGGCACCTCACTGCTGTCCGTAGGCAGCTTTCTGCTTGCCTAATGCACGCTCTTGGTAGCTCCACACAGTGGGTAAATCCCTGCTGCAAGTTTTTGGCTCTAAGCTCACCTTTCTGCTTTGTGTATTCCTATCAACATTTCTCCAGTGTCTCCTCTTGGCTCAGTGAGGTGTCTGCCATGACGTATGGTGGCATCTCAGTTTTGAGATTGTATTGTTGCCACAGTCCCTCTGGCCTGAATGTCAGGTAGGTGTCATGTTTAATGGAGCCAAGACACTGCGTGGCTGAAGGAGCTGTTCTTGTATGTATCTTTGCCCTCTGCTGCCTGCTAAGTTTGGGCATCTTTGTTTTGTTTTGTTTTGGAGCTGAGCCTCATGGATGGCTCCAAGAGTAAGTGGCAGAAAAAAACCCCCACAGACACTTCCTTTTTAATCTTTTCCAGTAGTCATGTAAAAGAAAGGACGTGGTATTTACTACGACTGGTGAGTTGTTGACTTGATGAGAGTGAATAGACTGCCAGTGATTGAGATGGAAATGTTAGCCATGCCAATTTCAGACTCTTCATTCATTTGGTGACCGATGTCTTCTCTGACAGAGAACAAATTTCTTAAAGGCTCAGTGCTGCCATCTCTCCCCTTCTGGTGTGATGTATCCACAATAGTTCTCATCCTGAACTGCCCTGGCAGAATGAGGACCAGACTTATTCTTCATCCCCTTTTCTTACCCTGTTGCTCCTAAAATGCTTTCAGGCCTTCATTCGTTATTGTGAAGAAGGACACACACTGACGCTGTTGTGAGGTGAGCGATAAAAAGAAAGGAAAGAAACACCTTTCCAAGCTGTCTGTAGTGGGAGCTGACAGTGACAGGCAGCAACAGAGAGCCGAGGAGGTGTATTTTTGGTCAACCAAGCCATTTTTCTGTGAATCACCTTCCCTTTTTCATTCAATCCCATTCTGCTCCAAGAAGCCATCAACAAACTCAATAACTCAACAAAAACAAACCATATATCTGCTCGAGAACAGACCATTAAGTCTGTAACATCCCACTTGCGAGCTGTATAGCTATGGATTGGTTCCATACAGTTAGGGATCCTGCCAAAGACTTTTCAGAAGTGACTAATGATTCTGTGTGCATCAGTTTTTGGCACCTGAACACCCACCCCCTGAAAGTCTCATCCATTATACATACAGTTATAGAATAGGCAGCCTAGTCCTGCTTCATCAGGGCAGCGTTCTGGTTTCCAGGGCTTCTCCCTCCTTGTGTTTGCTGGGAGTGTGCCATAAATAGCGTCACCCTGATGTAAAACCCATCAAAATTCATCTGAGTATCTGTATAGCCTTTATGGTAAAATTCAGTGTTAGGATTGTGCAGAATTAGAACACACTTTTTCTTTTTTTTTCAGCAGAACTGGCAAAATTTTATCTAAATGTCATTTAATTTAAAAAATATCACTTCATCTGAGTTTTTTGATACATATTTCTCTGGGTTACTTGCATAAATTTAGCTATTAAGGATAAAGCAGAGTGGGTTGGAGAAAACCAAAACAATCTTCCTTGCTCAGCCTTTTTTCGCCAGCAACACAGTGTTGTTTTGCACAACCCTTTGCCGCATGTTTTCCTAAATACCAGCGCTGATGGAATAATTGGGAAACCCACCACTGTGTTCAGCAGATACGGCAACTTAACTCAGGTGCTTTGGACCAACTTCTACAGATGCAAATATTCTGCCGTGACAGAAACAAAGACAAGTCTGACCCATCCTTCTCTGTTCTAGCTTTACTACTAAACCCAGATGTAAGACTAGAAAATTGATGGCTTTAGCAGATGGCTCTGCATGCCAGGAAGCCCATGGCTTTGGATCGCCTGCCTAGCCTGGCTGCTGTTGCTGCTGCTGGGTGGGAATGTCAATCTGCTTAAGGGCGGGAAGGCTCTACAGAGGGACCTGGACAGGTTGGATTGATGGGCTACACTTGGGTCACAACAACCCCAGGCAATGCCACAGGCTTGGGGAAGAGTGGCTGGAAAGTTGCCTGGCAGAAAAGAGTCTGGGGGTTCTTGTTGACAGCCAGCTGAACATCAGTGTGCCCAGGTGGCCAAGAAAACCAAGCACATCCTGGCCTTTATCAAAAATAGCGCATCCAGCAGGACTAGGGAAGTGTTCATGCCCCTGTACTTGGCACTGGTGAAGCTGCAGATTGAGTGCTATGTTCAGTTTTGGGCACTGCAGTACAAGAAAGACATTGAGGTGCTGGAGCGGGTCCAGAGAAGGGCAACGAACCTGGTGAGGCATCTTGAGAGCAAGTCTTATGAGGAGTGGCTGAGGGAGCTGGGGTTGTTTAGTCTGGGGAAGAGAAGGCTGAGGGGGGACCAACTCTACTAACTACCTGAAAGGAGGCTGTGGCAAGGTGGGGGTTGGTCTATTCTCCTAAGTAATTAGTGCTAGGATGAGAGGAAATGGTCCCAAGTTGCACCAGGGGAGTTTTAGATTGAGTATTAGGAAAAATTTCTTCACTGAAAGAGTTGTCAAGCATTGTAATAGGCTGCCCAGGGAAGTGGCAGAGTCACCATTCCTGGAAGTATTTAAAAGATGTGTAGATGTAGTGCTTATAGATATGATTTAGTGGTGGACCTGGCATCACTAGGCTGATGCTTCGACTTCATGATCTTAAAGGTCATTTCCAACCTAAGCAAGTCTATGATTCCGTGCTGTGAACAGGTCCCGTGGGTACATAAGGGAAGTTGTTAACTCACAGCAGCAGCTGTGTTGACACCAAACACCATTGCTGCCCTGTGATCTGCAAGCCCCAGATCTCAGGGCCCTCAGCCCGGCTTACACCCACATCTTACCTCCTAGACTGTCCGTAGTAGGATTAAACTCATGGGCCATCCTTCTTTCCTATGTGCCTGTAATGCGGTTTTGCCAACACTGGTGAAACGCCCTGAGCCACTCTGTCTGTTGTGAAACTGTGAACCCTTTGCAGCAAAGTCAGTCTTTTACTGCAAGAACATTGTTACATTAAGCAAAAGACTGTCAGACATCTCAGAATGGGCTTTGCTAGTTAGGTCTCTTACATAAATTTAATGAGGAATGGCCAGTGTTTTTACAAAGCCACTTGATAATTATCAGCTGAGCTTGACATTTCTGCTAATGGATTATAACAATTTATTGTACTGTTGAGAGGACCTTCTGTCTAGAGAAGCCAATTTCACTTTCAGTTCCACGTGGAAGATAATACCCAGCATTATTTCTAAAGACATCTTAAATTAAAGTCAAAGATAATTTCAAATATAATTCAAAGTCTTGCAAATCTTTGGTGTTCTGCCTGGCCAAAAATATAGTTATTTACTTAACTCTGCGATTAAGCTGAAAGCATCTTTTCTTCTCTGTCAAAGAGTTGTTACTCCTTAGGGAGATAAAATTTGAGTTCTGGCTATCATTAATTCCTTTTATAAACTCCCTCCAGTGAAATACGTTTGAAAAACACACACATTGCACTTTTTTTTTTTTTCCTAGCCACGTAACCCATATGCTCTGGTCTGTTGCTCATGTCTGGTCTCTCATCTCCCTTATGGAATTGTGGTGTTCTGCTGATAGCTTAGTTCTGATCTTCCCTTCAGTACTGGGAACAGAAGGAAAGTCTTCTAAAATGTTACATTCTTTCCACAGAATTTTTTTTTGGTTGTTTTTTTACTGTTAATGATATTTAGAAAGTCCCCAAGCCTGATGGCTGCAAGGAACTTTTAAAGTTCAACTTAAGCAAAATAAATGTTTCAGTGGGAGGAATGTTTTGATTGGAAGTGGATGAAAACCAATCAGATAATTATGGAAAAAACAACTGTTCTATGCTCTTGCTAAGCTACCATCTATTTATACCAACTGGTGAACTGCCCTTCCTGGGATCTCAAGGCTATCGAAAAGCAAAGTCCAAGGAGTCTCATCATTAGGCATATGTTTATTGTTATATTTGAAATGAAATTATTAATGTTTCTAAAAACTCCGTTGACTTTTGATACTCTGAGATATCTTTACTAGACAGTAACGTTAATTTTTTTTTTCCCGTGCTCGAGTAGTTATTTTTGCATAGGTTTCCATTGCTGCCGTGTTCAAGCACTGTGGTTGACTTTTAAAAATGCAATTATTTCCTTGAAATTCCTGCTGGCCCATACTTTTACAAGCTTTGCTGAACAACATCTATGCATAAGGACAAATCTGATTTACCCATTAAAGCAAAATATGCAGTCCTTTCCTACTGGTTGTTATTGCCTGAGTACGTCTACTAAGTGGGTAGATTTAACTGACATTCCATGAAGCAAGGCAACTGGGCAGAAAATGGCATTCTTAGGTCTATGTGGAAAAAAACCCTTTTTTTTTTTTTTTTCTCTTGAAATCCCTACAAAGTGAAGACTTGAACCAAACCTCTTGCTTTTTTTTGTGTGTGTGAGGACACATTTTTGACTCTGGCTGGGCAGTCCTGGCTCCCCTTGTGAAGTTCTGTGATGAAGCAGCACTGTCTCTTTTTGAATGTGAGGTGCATAACACAGTTGCAAAATGTTGGCAGAAGAGCTGTCTCAAAAGAATATATCATTCAAATTAATGTTCTCATCCAGATGTGGCCACTTGGTTAGATCTTAAAATTCTTGCTGCTTGTCCAAGAGAATGTTTCTTTTTTTTTTGCAAGACTTTTTTTTTTTTTGCCACAGAACCATCCAAAATGTCTAGCTTCCAGGAGTGTAATTTCATATTTCTGAGGGTGTGAGATTATAAGGAACTCAGATGTGAAGCCCGATTTTTTTTTAAAATGTTTTTTAATGTTTTTTTTTTTTTTCAGTAAAGAGGATTAGCTAGAGGAATCAATGACCAAAGGGAATGAGGGATGCACCATCCTTTGGTATCTTCATAGCCAAGCTGAGTGTCTTTTGGAACAGTAATCAAAGATGGGTTGGTTGGGCCTGTACAGGGGTGAGTGGGTGACCCTCAGGGCTGAGCACAGCTGCTCCAAGTGTGTCTTCTGGCCCTGAGATCTAGCAGCTAAGGACAAGGCTCCAAGGAGATGTATCTTGTCCCTTGTCTGGAACGTCACTTTGCTGGCATAGCACCACCAATGCCTGCTCCTATGCTGAGGGGACAATGCCACCAAAGTGTCTCCATGCACAGGAGTACAGTGCCCATCTTTTGGGGACAGGACTGGAGGCTCTTGGGGTGGGACAGTGGGGTGAGCCAAAGGACTCTGTGCAGCTGTGACTGGGCTGCTTCTGCTCTGTGCGGATATGTTGGCTCATTCGCTGTCTCCATCACCTGTCCCTGCCCTTCTTACCCCCTCCAGTTCGTGCTCTTTTTCTTTGTCAGCACCTTTTTGTATTCTCAAGGTTTTCCAGCTCTCTCCTAAATTGTCCCATTCAGCCAGCTGCTGTTCCTTTCTCTTTCCCCACGTATCATACTCTGCTCATGTGCCCCACCATTTCCTCTCTCCTGTTTCTGTCTTACCTACCTAGTCTGTCATCTCCCTGGAGTCCTGCCATTTTGTGGGTATTAGGTAGGGCTGGCTTTTAGGTTGGTGCTTTAGGGATACACAGAAATAGGCATTATCTGTCCTGTGTTTTTTCCAGTATGGACCATGAGGAGATAAGTGCTTAGAGTAGAGAGGTAGGTAGATTCCATTTATCTACATTAATGCTTGGCTACATGCTCATTAATCCTTGGTGCAATAGGTCCCACTGTAGAAAGTAAGATTAATAACAACAACAATGATAATTTGCATAGATTTTTATTTTATGGGGAAAAAGCAAAGAGAATCTAAAACTGATTGAAGTTACTGCTCAGATCATAGGGCTCAAAGTTACACTGAAATTAAAGTTGTGATGAAAAGTTCTTTAATTCTGTACTGTCCTGTCTTTGCCTTTGAGCAAAGGTTTGTTTCTGAGGTCACAGTTTACACATGAAGCCACCACCAGGGTAGGACTGTTTTTCTCATGGCCATCCACTGGCCTATTCATCTAGCAATGAGGAAGGGAACAATTTTCAATATGATGTTGCACCCTACAGAATTTCCTTGCTGGAGCAGGAAGAGAAACCAGGTACTACAGCACTGCAAGCTAGGGTCCAGCACTCCCTTTCTCTGCAGTAGCCTGACCACGCTTTCTCCATCCAGTGGACAGAGAAAGCAAAACAGCGTCACCGGAGCTCAGCAGTGTGGTCTCACCCCTGCCAGTCCTGGGATCGAGGAATCCTGAAATGTTTTCTGGAGTACGTTGGTGTTTCCCTGCTGCACACATCAGCAGGAGAAGCAGCAAGGGTCGCTCTGGTGTGCAGCACTTCTGAGTACCTGTGTGAGCTCTTGCTAACAGTGGGGAGAGAGAGAAAATCAGACGTGCCAGCAACAGTAGCTACATTTCCTTTTCCTGCTAATGTCCCCGAACAATTGAAATATTTAAATGTCAACTGCTCCTTCAGTGTAGGGTGTTTTTTTTTTTTGTGACCTTGATATTTTTCAGGCTGAGGATTAGAGCCAGAAGATTTCTATTTTTTCTGAGCTGTGCTGCTCTAAAGGAAATAGGGCGTGCACCTCCGCTGCAGTAGCCCCTTCCTACCCACCTGCCTTTGGTGCCTCCTGCCTGTAAAGCTGTGTATAATCACCCACTGAGGGGACGAGGGACCTGATCTAGTCAGTTTGGAAAAATAATCGACTTCGGGCTGATGATAGACACTGTGGCAATCATATTTGCTGATTGACTTTCCCTGGCAGGGAATGAACTTCAGAGAAATGATATGGAAGCGTTATTTTTTTAGCATTTTGAAATGTAGGCTACAGAGAGAAAGAAAATAAATTGCAACAGGAAAAAGAAAAGAGGAATAAAACGACTACTCTCAAAATATATCTATTTTGTCTTGTAATATTTGCAATGTGGTTTGGAAGCTGGGAGATTAATTTCCTTTCTCTAATGCTGCTTGCTATAACGACACGAGTTGTGCCTGTCTTTTCTCCTGTCTTTCAGTGGCACAGGAGCCAGCGTAGCCCAGTTTCCTAGCATTTGCTGTTTATGCAGCTTCTTTGATAATATTAAGAGTGATGTGTGCAACTCTGGAATAGTTTTTAACTGCGGCAGGTAGGAGAGCACATTTCTTCTGGGAGAACCTGGCTGCTGCTTTGTTTTTATTTATATTTTGTAAAAACTCTCATCTCAGAGTAGTGTTAAATATATATCGTTTTAAATGGCAAAATTTTAACAGATTTGGTTCAGATTGCCAACCAAGTGTGCTCCTGATCCTGCAGATGCTTAAGCAGATGTGTACCCTATCTGTGTATACTGCATGTGACGTTAACGAACATTTTGCAAATATTTTCAAACCATGTTCCTGAAGTCAGTGAAACTTTCTATTCACACCCAATTGCAAATTGGGTAAATTAGTTTTGACCCTCAGGAGATTTTTGATGCATCCTATTTTTAAGCCTAAATGAAAGCAGGCTACATAAACTGTACAGAAAACAGGGCTACACATCAGCTAACTATAATCACCTATATTCAGACAGAGACTAGCATCTCTAGAGTCTCTCTATAGTTGCTGGAGACAGTGATATTACTCCAGAGATGATTCAAAGCATTTAATTTAGGCACTTTGGGAGACTAGTCTTTTAATTCAGGTGCAAAAAATAGGTGGTATGAATAGTCTTCCCTGTTTTAATTCCTTGATGCAAGTCATCCGGAAAAGGGTTGTTGACATGTAAATAAATGATGGGAGTACTAACAGGACCGGTGGCTCCGACAAGGGCTTCCTGCGCCCCCTGGAAGCTAGTCAACCCACCTGTCTCCATCCACGCACTTGTTAATATTGCCAATGAACCCTCAGCCCCTGGGAGGGAAGGTAGAAGAGAAGAGGAAATATTTTTACAGCAGACGGCAGCTTGATTTCTCCTCTATTAAGGCAGGTGACGAGCTGAATTCGTGAGCGAAATGCAGAAGGAGGGGCGCGTGGAAACAGCCGGCACTCGCTTCCCTGCGAGCAGGCAGGACCTTGCCTCTGAGAGGAGGTGGCCGTGGCTGTCCTGTGTGAGGTTTTCCTCTAGAAAGAGTAGGAAAACACGGTTTGGGTACACCGCCTTACCGCAGCAGGCCAGGCAAGCCCAGTCCAAGATTCCCTGCCCCACACCAGTGCTGGGCACGGCCTGTGTGCCCAAGGGGCCCCTTATCGTGCTGCAAGCAAGAGGTACCAAAAGAAGGGATGACTTTGCTCTGCAGCTGCATCTCTCATCTGCGCAGGGACAATGCTAATGAGTTTGGTGTCTCTGCTACAGCCTCCAGCATGAATTTGTCCGTAACAGAAGAAGGCGGGGGCTGCTGTCAAGCTACCATGGCACTGACGCTGGGGACCAAAACATGCCAGGTGGGGGCTATGCTGAAATTTGTCTCTTAGTGCTGCAGACTTGCAAATTAAGTCTTTTATTCTTGGAAGTCCCCGAGCAGAACAGGCAGGACTCTGCACCCAGCAGCAATCCTTGCTGCAGAGCAGGAGGTGAGTTGTGTTTTTCTGGTGTTTTCAGCCTCCCAAACTTTCTCTTTTGTCAGCTGACTGTAAAAGGTGTTGGTTGTCTGTGAAGCAGCATGGGCAGACTCACGCTGAAAGACTTAGCTCTCCCATGAAAGGATGAGTGGGAGGACTGGCGCAGAGTTGAGCTTGATTAGTATTGAGTGTAAGTTTTTCCTTGACAAGTCTTTGGCACATTTCTGATTACTTACCTCTTCTCTGTGCCAAGTCCTTGCAAGACATGTACCGAGTGTCCAGTGCCAAACAGTCTTTTTAAATATTGAACACTAAGAAGGCACATAAATTGTATGGTTCAAAAACTGTGCATGTGTCATTTGATCTAAACCAAAACAACTTTGGGCCACCCTTGGTTTCAGTTTCTTACTTTCTGTAGCTTAGGTTGTTTCTAGCACTTATCCTTATAGACCAGATTATGGCTGGCCCTTGCTTGTGTGTAAACAGGTGCAATTCTGTCATTAACCTTGTGCTAAGATCAGATTAATTCCCAGGATGGCTGCTAGTGTGGATGGTGGCAGTGAGTAGAACTGGGAAAGGCTGATGGGTCAGGGCTTTCATGAATCACACCATGTCTGCACCACAGGTAACTTTTTGCTCCACTGCTGAAGGAACTGGCACCAGATGACAAAGGTGCATAAGGCCCTTTCTTTGTGGTGGTATCTGAACAGGAGTAAGGCTGACAGGAATGCTCATAGTCTTTATTTCGGTGCTGCTTTTCTTGGGCATGAGGTTTGGTCAGATACATGAGCCTGAGAAAAGGTTTGCAAGTGGCAAAAGATATAGGACCTCTTTTGACCTTTCCTTTCTCAAATAAGCAGCCTTCCTGCTTCACTTGTCCTGGTCCTGACTCTTATCTAGCCTGCTGGTGCATTGGTTTGGCTTCCTATACTGACTTACCAAAAGAAAATAAACTACGGTTTCTATTGGCGTTATGTGTGAGGGAAGAAGAGCAATCTTGTGATATCTCATCATGAGCCTTACAGCTGAGCAAGGTTTACTCTGTTCTTCAAGTCTTCAGGTCAAGTCTGGGGGAACAGTTCAGAGAGAATCTCAACTTTGTTAAAAAAAAAAAAAAAAGGAGAGAAATGTTTGAAATGGCTGAGGTAATCCTTCCTTCACCAGAAGGGAATGCGGTCACTGGACACAGCTGGTAAATAGAAGATGCCAGTATTTTTACTTTCTCCTCTTTTCATACAGATCAGTCAGCTTTGACTCTCTAGGGCTCCTCACTGATGAGATCTGAAGTACTTACAGCTATACCAGAGTAGGAGGAGAATCCTGCAAGTAACTGATCCAATTTGGAGAGTGGCTGAGCTGCTACTCCCTTGTCATGGGCCACTGAGACCAGTTATTCTGGTGCCTTCTCAGAGTTGGGTGGTAGGCACTAAGGCTTGAAAATTTTGGGGTAATGATGCACTACCCACACAGTAAACAGAGCGATGTAGATTAGCGATTTTTGTATAATTTTTCATGTCTTTCCATTTTTTTCCTATTTCAAAGACATTATTTCAATGTATTTTAAAAAGTTCTGCAGGCTTTTTGATGCCCTCAGATCCACTTACTCTAGGGACACTACCAAAATCTCTAGCCTATTCACTTCATTTTAGCTCTCTGAAATTCTTTTGCACGCAGACAATAAGTTTTTTAGCTTCTCTGTGTGGGCAATGCCTCTCATAATATATGAAGCCATTTCAGCCTAGTTTTACAAGACAAGTGCAAATCATGTCACTGAAAAAAAAGAATATGGATTCCCCTGCCTTTGTTATCTGACAGTGTCTGAAGTCTGTCAAAAAGTCTCTGAATTTCCCTTCAAATTGGAGAAGTCATCTTGTTTAAAACTTGCTGTACTCCTGTTGGCCTATAAAACCCTCTGCTCTGGGAATCTCACTTCAGTTCACGTTGGCGATGCAGAAAAAGCTACAGCTTTTAGGGAAAATGCATTGCTATCAACTTTCAAAATTTACACATTTCAAAACTAGTTTTTGTTTGGCTTCAGGTCAAAGTCCAGAATTTTCAAAACGTCACATTTCCAAAAAAATTTGGAGTGGGGTAGTTTCTAAAATTTTCAACCCAAAGTCCAGAAATGTTTTTTTTTTTCTATTTTGTACTTTCATTTGTATTTTGCTTTGATAATTTTCATTATTTTGTGTCCTGCCAACAGTGGTAGTGAAGTAGTATGTTAATTTATTGTAATGTAATAGCAGAAATAGAGGTTTTTTACTTTTTTTGCCTACGGATAACTTATCACAAGAGTAGTTATATGGGACCGCAAATAAACTTTTCAACTGCCATTTATAATCACAGTGTTTCATTTTAAAATATTGGATGGGAATGCAAATCAAAATGAACATATTTTATGTAATGCTGATTTGAAAGCAATGCCATTTTTGAACAGAAAATGCTGCATTCTGAAATTTTGGTGAAACTTGCCTCTGTAGAAGCTGACCTTTGCTTAGAAGCTGCAGTTCAATGACATAGGAAAGCCCTATGATAATGTACAGTTTGATAGGTTTTTTTTTTCTTCTAGATGCTTCTCAGTTTTGCTTAAAAATCACTGATGCAGCCAAAGAAAAGGGCAGATAAGTGGAGATAATGCACATCTATTTTGAGCAAGGATGTGACTGGCTTTTTCCAGCCAACTCCCACACAATAGGTGACTACACACTTTTTACTTAGCTCCGTACCATTACTAAAGCTGCTGTGAAAGCAAGGTGATTTTTTAAAAACGGGGCTATCGTGATGGGATGAGAATCCCAAAATAATTCAGTACGGAAATACAGTCATCCTCTTTGTCGCCAAGAAGTGTATCCTGACGTCCGTGTTGGTGAAGTGAGGTTAGTTTGTGTTCAGGTTGTAAAGTGAAGTTCAGGTTGCTGAGGGTGATGGAGTTAACTAATACTGTGGTTCAGCTGTGGGATATAGCTGTTCATTTTAAGTGGAAACCCAGGAGCATATCATGTCATATCATATTTAGGTCTGCAGACCTATACATTTTTTTCGGGGGACTTACTGACACAGTGTGTGAACAGAATAATAATTAAAAAAAAACTTCAGAGAGCCTTGCTGAGACTAAGGAGCATGACTTTCTTGCTAAAATTAGCCATGTCTGAGGGTATGAAAGGGGGAGGGGAGAAAGAAGTGGAATTAGTCACAGTAATGTCAGCTTTGGGTTAAATCCAAGTGAAATCCAGTGAAGCATTTCTATAGCTTTGTGTTTTCCAAGGGCTGTACGTTGCTTCTTTGGAAAAATTAAGTACTGCAATTCTTTGACATCTCCGAGACCCCCAATTAAGTTTAAAGGATCCAACATCCACTCATCTTCACTGCCCAGCTGAAGACATTGCCCTCTCTGGTATCTTTCCCGCCACTTGACCCTGCAGTACTTGAGCAGGGTCAGATCACGGATCATGTCACTTGCCTGGGAGGAGTGGTGGCATTTCGAGCCCCTGGGAGGAGAGGAGCTGGCAGTCTTGGGAGCAATTGTCAGTGTCTGCCTCGGAGCCATGAGCAGGGGCTGGCCACGGCTTTCAGAAGGCTGAAGGTGCCCTGGTTGGTGCTCGTGGGTGCACAGCCCCAGCAAGAGCCCTCGGTGGAGTGTCCCAGCCTCAAGCAGATCAAGACTGCAGGTGGAGCCTGTGGTTCTGGCTCCTGAAAGCTGGCTCACTCCCAGTGCCTGAAAGCTTCTCACTTCACCCAGCAACACGATGTCAGGGAAGAGATAAAAACCCACAACCCTCCTCCTCTTTGCCCCCTCCAAGTAGGCTAAGTGCTGATCTCTTTCATGTCTCTGATGTCTTATCACATTTCCGATGCTGTCACTACTCCCGGCTGAGATATTTTCAGTGGAAATACCTAAGGAGAAATGGGAACAGTTTTGGTAAAAATAAATATCCAGAATTCAGCCTCCTTTGCATTGCAATGCGATGGGATTTGGAAAGAGTAAAAAGATGTGTGAAAGAAAGAGCTTGTTTATGCAGGCAGCTGCTGCGAAGCAGGACAAACCAGGCTTCACAGCTCTGTGCTGCCGTGCCCAAGCTGTTTCCAGTGCTGAAGTTAGTCATTTGGAAACCACCTGCAGTGCAAAAAAACATCCCTTCTGCTGGGGCTTTCTCTGCAAACCTCCCACCAGTGCTGTCATGAGACAGGCAGCATCATTCCCTAGCCCCCCTCCCCGTGTGGTAGTGCAGACTTTTTCACCCTTTTAGCCAATATCTACTTCAGTCAATTAAAAATTATTCATGCTTTGCTGTACTACGGGATTGGAGTGCGTGTATGCCCATACTCTGCAAGTCATCTCCATCCTCACAGACTGAGGGTGCCGCTGTATATCTGCAAAATAGGAGTATAGTCCCTGATAAATAAGGGAGGTGGAGCTAGGGCTCAGAGAGATGGAAGTTGTTTTGCACCTATGACTGCACCTATGTTTCTTATACATAGCCTCCAGTTGACATGGATCTGCCATGAAGGCCTGGTGATCACTGATGGGTGTGTTGGCTCATTTCAGAAGCAGGTTCCCAGGAAGAGATATATACACTGCAGTGTATACCGGGGCTTCCTCCAATCTCTGAAAAGCTTCACAGCTCTTCCACCTGCTTTTCCTGATTTTTTAGAGCCTTGTGAAAAATGACGAGTGCTGACTTTCTAAATGGATGCTTGATAGAAAATATTCTGCTCTCTGTAGACCACTCTTCCATTTGCACTCTGCTTTCCAGTAGACTTCCCATTTCCTTTGTGGTATTGGCGTGTGAACAGGACCCCACGTGATAACTGATACACATGCTTTTACCTTTGTGAGCTAACTTGTGTCTTTTGGAAGTGTAGGCACATCACACTTTTGCCACAGAGGAAGACTGCTTACTTGCCAGTTACCCTAAAGGACCCCATATTTTCTAAAATCACACTGTAGCCTACCTAGAAGCACTTAGTGTTCACTTGCTGTGGCAAGGTGAGGCTCTGAGATCAACTTGCGGTGGCAAACAGACAGTGAGCCTGGACGTGCCAGCTACTCTGATGACTGCATGTCAGCATCCTCCCAAATCACCATCCTTCAGGTCCTGGATATCAAGTTAACTGCTTTCAGGGGTGCTGGCCAGGAGATTGTTACACCAGAGAGCTTGTACACATCGGTGGGGCCAAGGGTACTCTCTTTGTACAGATGGAGAAGATGGATAAATAAAATATGTTTATTTTGTATATGTATGTATATATATTTATATAAAATTGCTTTCCTTCTCCAGGTGTTTGAGTGTCTTTCAGTGTGCAAACCAGGGGAGCTTAGGCCTTTGACTAAGCCCTGGAAACCTTGCAGAAAGCAGAACAAAGTATTGCATCATACTCCAGAAACAGAGCGGCAGCAGCACTGGTATCTTCCCTCCTACTGCAGCAGTTTCTGTAGGAAGCTGAATAATGTTTACCAGATTTGTACGTGTGTCTCTAAGGAATTCTGAAAACACTTTTAGAAATACCTGTCCCTGTTTCAATTATCTTCGTTCGGCAAGTAGCACTATTGCTACTCAGTGGGGTCTGAAACATTAATGACATTTCCCAGCAGGGGCCCAGATGGATGAGGCAAAGTAGAAAGAACTGGTTTAGCCACGGAAAAAAGCATTGAAATCAGAAATCTCAAAGTTATGCTAAGTTTTGTAATTTTATTAGTTAATTTAACAGTTCATTTAATATCTGTTAATCATTATTTTAAAAAAAAATTCTTCTCTAATTAGAAACGCTTAATATTATATTGGTATTCTTATTTAAACCTCATGATTATCTTTCAGTTTTGAAAACTGTAAATTTAATCCTTAGTATTGAACTAGTATCCTTCCAAATTTGAATATAGTTTTATAATATGGCTATTTAGATGTGCTGTGTAATTAATATTCTTAAATGAACATGGCTTTAGATTTATTTGTGAACCCAAAGAAGATCTTCCAGATATGTGTAGCTGAGACAAATTACTCATCCTTTATTTTTTGAACTTGAATGAGCTTTCTAATAGACTTTCCCATGTTTCAGATAATGTTAATCATCTAAAATATAATTATCTGCTCTCTAAACAGAAAATTATCCTATCCCATCCTATCCTATCCTAATGTATCCTTTGCTCCTCTCTGCTACTCTATTCTTCTCTCTCTTCCCCTCACCTCCACTATTTCTGCTGCCAGGATGTAATATCAGAGTGTTTTCCAGAAGAATGTTCAATATACTCTGTTTACTAACACTGAACTAACACTTGTTATTGGAAGTTAGTTCTTGCTCTCATCCTCTCTCCCCATGGGGAGGATTGTTTGAGCTGTTTGGTTTCCAAATCACAGTAGGTTTTATCCCCTGATACTTGGTGTTTATTTAGGGAAAGGGAAAATTACAATTGCAGAGTTGCATCTTGCAGTAGGAGCCTAATTTGCTGAGGTCTGCAAGGGTCAAAGATCTCGGACACCCCACTTCATGTCAAACCAACCTGAAAGAAACTTTTATTTCCAATGTCAGTCAGTCTTTGCCCTTGTGCAGCAAACTTCTGCTGTGCCTAGGAGCTGAATTTCCCGAGCTAACAGGAACAACCAAGTCTTTAAGATTCTGTTGTGCAAAATACTGATTATCCTAAGCTTATAGGGAAGGGAGCGAGCTGGAGATGCTCAGTGTTTAAATAGAGTGGCTTCTTAATGCCTTTAATGCATCTGTCCTTGTGGCTGCTTTTTGTTCATCCCTAGAAGATTCTAAGACTTTCTACCTCAATATCTCATAAACGCTTTATAAATGTCAGGTACAGTCTTTTTACTGAATTCTCCCAAATTGCCATGGAGAACAAAAGATACTGCTTTACTGTTGCTGCATAGAGCTCTGGGCCTGGAGCCATCCCATCCCATCCCATCCCATCCCATCCCATCCCATCCCATCCCATTGCTGACCTCCTCGCAAAATGATAAGAAAGCAGAGATGAGGGTACAGACTCTTACAGTTCTGTCCAAACCAAAAGAGACTGAAGGAAAGAAGCATCTGGCAGCAATAACCTGAGATGTGCAGAGCAGTTTCTTGCTGGGTGTTTCATTCTTATCTGAAGAATAAACCAGTCCTGAAGTTACTTAGGTTTGACACTGAATTGTTAATGGGCTTGTTGACACAAAGTTAAAAAGATAGGAAAAGATGACATATGGACTAAGATATGAGAAGGACAGGATGCCTCTTGCTCAGAAACACCAGAAGGTAGTTATAACACTCAGTGATGATACAGAATTTCTTGAAGGCATGCCTTGTCTTTTTATCACCTGCTTCTTTGCAAGAGGAGGGTTGTGCATCAGCATAATACCCCCCACTCCTTCCACCCTGCTACTTCACAATATTAAATCGCAAAGGGAAGGTGGTTGGAAAAGGACCAACTCCTGGAAGTCCCAATGTTGACTTGGCTCCTATCTGGGAGACTGCTTTGCTTAGGTGTGCTATCTCCGTGGAAGTAAAAACACCTCATTTTTTTGTTTTAGAATCATCTGAGTCACTCTGAGCACTAGACATGCTTTCAGAGAAAAATAAGTAAAGCGAGGGCTAAGTTCTTGATTATTTACTGGCAACAAAGTTATGATACAGAAATATGAAAAAAAAAATAATGCAAACTTCAAACATACCTCACAGCTACAGATTGTTCCGTCTGTCACACAGGATTTCCTTGGTGAAGCTAAAGAGACATTTCTGTCCCTGAGCCTTGTTTCAGAACTGCACCTTCTCTGTGTCTCTTTCCCTTTACGCTGCAGGCGAAGCTGTTTCTTGTCTCTGCTGCTGAATACAGGTGAGGGGGCAAATGATTTCCCCAAACTTCTAATCTTCATCCACTCTATATTCTTTTTTCTTCTGATCTACCCTTTAACTTAATCTGGCCTGCATTTAAATATATAGAGAATCTTTGCAGTGCTTATTTTTCACACTACTTTCTCAGTTGCAATGCAGCTATGCATCTGTAACGTAACATTTGACATAAGGCTTATGGAAAAAAAGTTTAGATTGCTTTTGGTTTTTTTTTTTTTGCTAACCTTTCATGAATACTAGGTATAACACAGATGCAAGGGATATAGGACATAGAAGAATTACCTCTCTCCACTGATGTTAATTTTAGTGGATATATTAAATTCAAATCTAAAGTGGTCCATAGATATATAGGCATGCCTTCATGCCATTTGGAGCTTGTAGGCAAGTGTTGTGCTTTATGATGATGCTGGATTCTAGTACCTTTACAATGCATTTATGGCCAGAAAGTATCTTTGGAATTTTACTCTGGGCCTTCTAGGAAGAAAAAATATTGTTCTAACTTGAATGAGAAATCCTCATTACCAGCAGAGCTTTTCTCTGGTTTTCTTGCCTATCTCTACATAGCTTCCTACAGTATTGTATCTCTCTGCTATATCCTTAGTTCTGTAAATAGAAATTTACCAGCGATGCCACTATAACTTTACTAATTAATATATATTCACACCAACTTCAAAAGCTGCTAGTAAATTTTGACTCTTTCAGAACATAAAGCTGCCACATGCTAAGCAGTTACTTTCTAAAATGGGAGACACAGCTCACTTACAACTCACAATCACCCTTCCAGGCTAGTTAAGGTAAGAAGTTTCAAGATATGATTCATCATGATATATATGAGATTATGCTTTCAAATTCATCCTTGGCTCTGCCTCTTAACATTTTCACTAAATGCTGAGCTGACAGCTGGTGTCAATGCACAAGATTTGCATTTTGCCTTACTATGATGAGAATTTACAAGATCTCTGCAACAGTAGTAGTATTTTCCTTAACAAAAGGCTGATTTAAAATAAAATAGTGTTGTATGAGTGAAGGAGCTGAAAAAAAGGTGAAATAATGAATGCTGGTAGAAACAGTCTGATGTGCTGTGCAGACTATTCTGTACAAATTAGCTGCTATGCATTTGTCGGAAGTAATCCCACAATATTGGCTAATGAAGCCATGATTTTGGAAAAGATAAAGAGACAGGTTATCTGATTAGGTAAGTATGGATATAATTCCTTGCTGCAGAAAGTACTAAGCAAGTTTTAGAACACACATGCCCTCAGAACTTTGACCCTTATAATAACATATTAAAAAAGAGACAAATACGAAAAGCAAAAAAGAAATAAATTAATAATTTGGAGACCAACTATCTCTTAGAATGGAAGTTCTGGTATTATTAATAAGTAATTACATCTTGGCGAGGGACAAATACATAGAAAAATCAATACTAATTCATTTGGATCACTCAACAACATTAAATACGATGGACCACAAATCCATGCTGGGCTCCTGGTGCCACAGGAGTTAACTTCAGTTACTCCATTACCTCCTTGAAATCTTACAAAAGATAATCTGAAGTAAGTGGGGCTTTTGACCTGTGGGTTTTGTTTATTTGCCATTCCCATGTTTTTGAAGGCTTTTAGAGAAGGCAAAACTTTCTGTGCTCTGGCTGGCAGGTGCACTTCTCATCTTTCCTGACCTTGGGATGGTTCTGTATGACACTCCAGGTAGAAGTTCATCAAACCGTTAAGGGACAGAGAAAGGACAGAAGATTTCTGGTTTTTCTATTCACGTGGTTTGGAACCTTCCTTTCTCTGTGAGTTTGTTTGCTGTTTAGAGAAAGTCAGAGGTAGTTTAAAGTTTCCCTCTTGATACACAGACTCACAGCTGGTTTTTTTTTTTTTCCTAGGCTGTCTTTTCTATATTTAGCCGTACATCAGTAATCTTCCAAAAAATCGTACAACACCATCTTTAGAGCTGAAGAAAGCTTAGAAGATTTGACTAAGCAGGATGTGGGTGGTAGACTTATGTGAGTACTGCTCAGATTGGTTCAGAACAGATTTGACATCTGCATTTCCTCATGGATTAGTTGGGATGAATAACTTTGACTTGTGAGGTTGTTTAGGAATGCTTCACTTTAAAAAATTGCACTGGGTGCTTAGGTCATATGACAACATTTCATTTCCCTCACGGGATTACTGAGATCTTGCTGGTTTAAAAGCTATGAAATGAAAGCTCTGTGAAAACATTTAATAGAATGTTGAGCTCAATAAATCCTTACGAAAAAGATCTATGCATCATGTAAGTTTTACTCAAAGACTGGCAGATCTGTCCTTGGTATCAGTAGTCATAATTCTACTGACAACAATGTCGTTATGCTATTCTATGTAATCTGAAGGTCTGCCCTTCAGAATAAGACTGACATGGTGTGTTTGCTCCTTTTCCCAAGCATGGATTTTCTGTTGCCAACACTGAATTGTCTGCATGAATTTTTAGCTAAATATTAATTTGTAGCAAAGCCTGTGAAAACGCTAGAGCTTTAGTTACTGATGCTGCCAGTGACAGTAATAGGCTAACACCCACTCTACTAGGTATTGCACAAACTTTTAAGAGTTTACAATCCAAGGCTAAGATGGAGGACAACTGATGTTGATGGCATACTGAGGAGCCCAGGGAAACAGGTGGCAAAGTAGCTCAGCATGGTGCAGTGATCACAACACACCAGGAGCTCTACTGATGACATATGTTGTAGACATTGGGCAAGAGAATGTTTGAAGGAGGCATATGAGGGCTGTCCCTTGTTGGCTTTTTTCCTAGCAGCAATAGAAAGCATAGAAGGTGATTACTTGAAAATCTAAGTGGAAAATAAAACTAGTATCTTAGACAGGGTGTTAGCAAGATATGGGTACTGGTGCGGAGATAATAGGGAAGCAGTAAGCTTCAGAGGGCTTTGAATTTCCATTGGATTTAAGAAGGCTGCTGTTTAACAAGACCTAGAAATAGTAGCTAGCTGAACTCCAGGGCTAAGTGTGCAAATACAGCCATGAATCATATTTCTTTAAATCCAGCTAGCTCCGTTCAGTGATAAGAGTCAGGTAGGAACTTCTTGTGTTGATTCTACTTAGAGGGACCTACCTTCTAGATAACTTTAGGACATAATTCAATGCAGTGATTTGATGCTGAGCATTATTAAAGTATTGGTGCTTGTAGGGGAGGCCTACAAGCCTACAAGAGATGAAATAGGGGACATTTCAGCTCAGGTCTGAAGGCTGGGATTCACCGTTTGAAGTGACAGTGGCATATGGCTCTTACTGTTGAAAGTTCTACTTGCTGTGCTCTGTCAGAGCTCAGATCTTGCTCTTAAGGGATAAGGAAAATCTGCTCCCCTGAGGTTTTTCATGTTCCAAGTTTAGGCTGATTGAACTCTCACAAATACTTTCCATATTTTGCTGTATGTCAAGTTGTTCTAGAAATGCTCTGAGTATATACTTATCACAAACGAAACAGCAATGACAATTTTTAGAATAAATGACTGAATCAGTGCTTTATGAGGACCATTTAGATTAGACAAGTATGGACTGATCTTATGCCAAGGCACTCTCTTTTGGACTATTAGCAAAATAAAAGGTTCATATGTTTCAACATCTATGGTCTAGTTAAAGACATCAGGCTGAAATATGCTGAAGTTAGATATAGCCATAATATTTTCATATTGGATCCATCAGTCAGAAAGTGCACGGGCCTCAGGAAATGAAATAACAAGCTTAGTAATGGTGGGAACTTAGAGGGAGAATACGGTTAATGTAATTAGAAAGAGTTTCAATCAAGGAACAAGTTCATCTTACAAGTCTTCTTCCACAGAGAAAGCACTTTCCATGAATGACTTTTGCTGCCCTGGCTTCTTGATCTTCATGCAAAATTAACTAAGACTCATCAAAATTTCATGGCCTATAAACTAAGCCACTTCAGTTTAGTGTCACCCAGATGAAATATTGAAGTGTGACCATGACACTTGGTAATAAACTATCATTTTAAAAGAATGGGTGTGGAAACTTGTGGTGTTGTGGAAGTAAAAAGCAATTAAAAACTATATATAAAAGAAGAATCGTAAGAAAGAATTAAGCTTCCAAAGAATGACAGAGAAACTCAAGGAAATAACTGAAGGAAGAAATGTCATTCTAACCTTTAAAATATTAAAAAATTAATATACCTGAAATAACATAAAAATCTAATCTTGTAAACAAATCTGTATTCATGGGCCTTCATGTCTGTCTTCAGGGTGCTCTTTAAAGGTTCAAAGCATTGACCTGGTGGCCTAAGGAGGACTTAAGAGATGATGTGAAATCAAGTGACAACCACAAGGAGCAGAACGCTGAGATTTCTAGATCCTCTTTTCCTCTTGGATTACACATTACTTATAAGCTAGGATAACACCTGGGAAATGCTTTAAGAATTATACTCTAAAAGGCCTGTTTATACCTGACACAAATCTATTTAGCAGGCATGTTTATCAGATTTACTTATGTTCCTGCACAACTGAAAGCTGTTGATAGATGTAATGTGGCTGCTAAGCTCCAAACAGCTGCTTGTTGCTCTTGTAGCATGCATAGGTACTGGTGGGTAAAATGTAAATGACTGAGTGATTGAATGTCAGCTTGGTTTTTTTTTTTTTTTTTTCAAATATGAATATTTATATCATCATCTATGGGATCATCTCTGAACAATGGTCCCAAACTGTCAAATACTGCCGGTGCTCCACCTTTGTCATCTGGCAACCTGCAGACAAATTCTGTTGAAAACCCACTGAAGAGCAAGTTATAAATCTCTAGCTGATGCTGCTAGCACTTACAGTAGTTACGGATGTAAATCATTCATAATCCAATATCCAACTGAAAAGCGCAAATGAGTTTGTCTCTGTGGTTAAAAAGAATAAGGTATTGATTACCATAACAAATTAGCAAGTTGAAACGTGATATATATTCTCTGAGTGCTGAGAGCTGCGAACTGGAACAGTCATGTATTACACATTAGCCTCATGAGATCTAAAAGCAATTGCACTACAAGAATAGCTAGTTATTAGAAGAGTTCTGTAAAAATTCTTTTAATGGCATTTACTGCAGGGCTAGAACAATTACCAACCTGCAATCAAACTAATAGCTTTTCATTAATTAAGATAGTTGAGGAAGGCCCCCTCTTCACAGATTTGTTGTGAGAAACGATGCTGAGTGTATTTTCAATAGCAGACAGATGGGAGACAATGTGAACTACTGCAGGATGGTGAAGTGAGTTAAAAAGCACTTGGCACTAAGATGGTTTTGATAGGACTGGATTTGGTCTATGGATTGGAAACTTATGGGGCAAATGAGCCCAGAATGTCTGTGTGTATGATAGGGGAAGAGCTTATGATAAATCCATACTGATAAACCCTTTAAGGATGCTTCTATCTGCATTGGATTTTCTCTCCTTTCCTCCCCCATCAAGATGAGTAAGATTTCACTAATACAGACTCATAGAACCATAGAATGTTTTGGGTTGGAAGGGACCATTAAAGATCATCTAGTCCAACCCCCCTGCACTGATAAGGGACATCTTCAACTGGATTAGGTTGCTCAGAGCCCCGTACAACCTGTCCTTGAATGTTTCCAGGGAGGGGGCTTCTATCACCTCTCTAGGCAACCCATTCCACTGTTTCACCACAGTCACTGCTAAAGGCCTCCTCAGAGCCTTCTCTTCTCCAGGTTGAACAAGCCCAACTCTCTCAGCCTGTCTTCACAGGGGAGGTGTTCCATCCCTCTGATCATCTTTGTGGCCCTCCTCTGCACCTGCTCCAATGGGTCCATGTCTTTCTCGTGCTGAGGACCCCAGAGCTGGACACAGGACTCCAGGTGAATTCTCACAGGAGCAAAGCAGAGGGGCAGAATCACCTCCCTTGACCTGCTGGCCACGCTTCTCTTGATGCAGCCCAGGATGTAATTGGCTTTATGGACTGCAAATGCACATCTGCTGGCTCATACTCAGTTTTTCATCCACCAACACTCCCAAGTCCTTCTCTGCAGGGCTGCTCTCAACCCACTCATCGCCCCCCCCCGCCTGTGTTTGTGCTTGGAATTGCCTCAACCCAGGTGCAGGACCTTGCACTTGGCCTAGTTGAATCTCATGAGTTTCACGTGGGCCTATTTCTTGAGCTTGTCCATGTCCCTCTGGGTAACAGGCATGTGAAAGTGCACTAATTTGAAAAAAAAAGTCCATCTCTAGCCGGCAAGTGGCTTTCAGGATACGGCTTGCAGTGCTAAACTGACAGGGGCCTGCAAAACTGCAAGGGAATGGGATGAATATTCATACACATTTTTAAGGAACTTCTCTCTGACTGTACTCACACTTACATCCCATCTTGATTACGCAAATATTTTTGTAAAGTGGTTTGTTGGCAACCGTATTTATGGAAATTGAAAAACGTAGCAAATATTGCAAATGATGATAGATTTCTTTTTTCAGATCCACAACAGGGCTTGCAAGGAAAGCCATGAGTTACATTCGTAGTCACAGAACAAAAACATATCGTTTGATTATTCTGTAAATCAAAATGCTTTTAGTTGAAAATGCTTGAAACTTGAAAAATATATTTTGCTGATCACCTAGAGATAAAAATTTTCCACAGAGGCCATTGTGACTAGCTTACATTGCAGATAATGTGGTATGCTGCTGGACAATTTGAAAATGGGATGAACAGGTTAGCTGGCCTTACAAGTGATATAAATGATCTTTTTTACTTGGCTGGGTATGGAAAGAAACAGCTGGTAGACCTAAGAAGATAGGAAACCTCCCAGAAGCCAAAGGAGATACTTTCCAAATTTACAGCTGAAATTAAACCATTTCACTCCTCCTTTCACCTGGCAGTGGTGCGCTTTCACCAGGAAGAAGGAGGTGGTTCTACATGATTGAAGAAAAAATTGAAGTTAATATTTAATCCATGATGTAAGTATTTAGTCCATGAGTAATGTACTGCTGCCACTGGCAAAACTTAATTTTGTGGTGAGTTCTGGGGGAAAGCAGGATACGACGGGAGTGGGAAAGCTTGGTAAACCTTGGCTGGGTGGAATTTCTCTGTCTCATTCCCCTTGACATATCTCCTGAACTACTCATCTTGTCTGATCTTGCTTGGTTGGAACGTCTAATGCTAGAGTAGATTGTTGTCATATTGAAGTTGACAATGCGTGTTGGTAATATTTAATGTCAATATAAAAGATTACATAAAATCTCACTGGTAATCCTTGAACCTGTTGAAGACCATTGTAACAACACGCGGATCTAGGAACACCTGGGAAAACTGCTGTTGTAGTTTTAAGAAACTCAGATGCTCTGGAGTGGTATTTATTTGGTGACATATGACAAATTGTTCTATGAGGGCTAGATGATTACAGTTTAAAAATAAATTAAAGCCTCTCTCTGGGTGTTCTGCTCAAGTTTGGTATACAACACTCTAAATAGGAGTCTTGGCTGCCTGGGATGTGCGGCATTTAAAGAATCAACTAAAATTATAAAACTCTGGCAAAATTTCCCATCAGCATTATTGCTTCTTCACTTTGTTACCTTATATTTTGGATTGTTCTCAATGCTTTATCTGTTGTAGATCTGTTTCACATGTTAGTTAAAGTAGGTTTAATTCTCAGTGTGGAAGTATTTATCAGTCTATTTGCTGGAGGGCTGATGTGCCAATGACTCTACTCCATCCTTCTCTTCTTGGCTGGGCCAAGGGGGTATGAGTGGTGGAGAGGAAATGGTTTCTACCCCAGTGGCTGGTATCCACGGGTGGCCCAGTCCCATTTCCAACTGCAGGAGCTTCTTCAGCTGACTCCATCTGAATTTGCTTCTGCCCCTACATGGGTAGCATCATGTGCCATGCCAATGCGCAGAGAGAGAAATAATGTTGTTGTCTCACTTTCCTGTGGCTAATGCTCAATCAAAAAAGTTGCTGAAAGTGGATGAAATGGTCTTTTTCACTATTGGCTGCAATAGGAAATAGGGGTTTGAACAGATCAGCTCAGTGGAAACACTTCTTTTATACTTGGAATTGATTTGGAATGACAATTTAAGCGAGAGAGATTTTGGCACAGTAATGTTCACATTCATACCAATCTCATAAGCTACAAGGGGAAAAGTGTGGGGATTTTTTTCTTTTTTTCTTTTCTTTTTTTTTCTTTTTTTTTTTTTTTCTTTTTATAAAGGGATCACCTTGCTTTATTTTCTCAGTATAACCTGGGGCTACTGCAGAGTGGATGAAGCTTTGGCTGTAACATTAATATCCACAGAGTGTAACGATCCGGTTGTGCACGGCGAATCCCTCATTCGGTGCTGCAGCCTTTGTAGATTATGCTGCTGGTTGGTGGAGTTGCCTTCCCTGTGGGAATCAAAGCGCCCACTCATTTCCACTTCTGGTGCTCAAATTAATATCCTATTCATGTAGCAGTATATTA
Organism: Trogon surrucura; assembly: GCA_020746105.1. Taxonomy (NCBI): domain Eukaryota; kingdom Metazoa; phylum Chordata; class Aves; order Trogoniformes; family Trogonidae; genus Trogon; species Trogon surrucura. The sequence continues at coordinate 89,169,987 of CM036617.1, read as the reverse complement.
CTTTTAATTGGTTTAGCATTAAATTATCAACTGCCTGAATGAAATGTGAGGAAGTTCATTTCTAGAAGGCAGTTAGTCTCTGGACAATTACAAAGTGTTTATTTCCATGTTATTGAATCACAGGAGGGAATATCTCATGTAGAAAACTGTATTTTCAGAGAAATTAATGATCCTTTGATAAAACAATGAGCATTTTTCTTAAATAAAATGCTGATAGAAAATGTACCACCAACTTGGGTGGTAACTCATCTGCGCAGTAAAAAAGTGGGCAAATACTTATGAATTGCACGTCAGGAGCAATCAGGGAGAACTGGCAGCATGAACTGCACAAACAATGTATTTTAAATTTATTTGCCCCTTTATTAACGTTTTAGAACAGAGGGTCTTTGGGGTAGAAAGCCCCTGAAGATTGGATCTCCCCTCGTATATGGCTCAGACACATCAGCCCTCTCTCTTCCCTGAACATCAGGTTGGAGGCCCAAACTGAAGTGGCTCTGCCATGCCAGGGGTGGACTCTGTTGTCCTTACTTAATGACTGCATTGATGTGAAAGTGCCATGTTTGTGCACTTGGTGAGGTCTGCAGCTGAGGGTCTGGATGGGGCACGAAGGTGTTGCAATACTGTGAGTGATGATGAAAAATCCAGTGCTGTCCCAGCATTTTTCCTCACAGTGCCTCTTTTCTTTCTGCCCTCTACTCAGAATCACACACGGAATCACAGAATGTTCGGGGTTGGAAGGGACTTTGAAAGATCATCTAGTCTAAACCCCCCTACCAGATTAGGATCACTCAGAGCAGGCCACATAGGAACACGTCCAGGCAGGCTTTGAAAGTCTCCGGAGAAGGAGACTCCCCAACCTCCCTGGGCAGCCTGTGCCAGTGCTCCGTCACCCTCACAGTGAAATTTTTTTTCTTAATGTTTTTGTGGAACCTCCTATGCTCCAGCTTGCTTCTGTTGTCCCTTGTCCTGTCATTGGACATCACTGAGAAGAGCCTGGCTCCATCCTCCTGACACTCCCCATAGACATATTTATAAACATATTTATCTCCAAGCTAAAGAGACCCAGCTCCTTCAGCCTTTCCTCACAAGGGAGAAGTTCCACTCGCTTCATCGTCTTTGTGGCTCTGCACTGGACTCTCTCCAGCAGTTCCCTGTCTCTCTTGAGCTGAAGGGCCCAGAACTGGACACAATATTCCAGATGTGGCCTCACCAGCGCAGAGTAGAGGGAGGAAAGGAACCTCTCTCGACCTACTAGTCACACCCCTTCTAATACACCCCAGGATGCCATTGGCCTTCTTGGCCACGAGGGCACATTGCTGGCTCATGGTCATCCTGCTGCCCACCAGGACCCCCAGGTCCCTTTCCCCTGCACTGCTCTCCAGCAGGTCAGTCCCCAACCTATACTGGTACTTGGGGTTGTTCTCATTTTCCTCAGATATGGGTGGGATAATAAAAAGTATAAAGCAACTTCTTTGTCAAGGTCTCACAAGGAGGATGGAAGGTATCATGTTGCTGTATCAAACTGTTCCATGAATGTCTAGTGCTACCATAAATAATACTAGGAATTCAGTCAATAATATGGTGTAATACTTGTCCCTCAGCCTAATATCAGGATACAGGATACAGTGCTGCTGAACAAGGTGTAAAGCTTCTGCTCAGACCATCTGTAGGTATTAGATATCCCACAGCTTGTTTTGTAAAACTTGGGGAATCTCGTAATCCTTGCTGCGTTTCAATATGCATCCATCCATCCTGGAAAACTAAATCCATCCACGGTGTTTTCAGTTGTGAGGAGAAGGAAATACATAGATTCATATAATGGTTTGTGTTGAATTGGGCCTTAAAGACCATCTAGTTTCAACCTTCCTGCCATGGGCAGGGACATCACGAATTTGATGTATCTATAAAGGATCTTAACACAATCCACTAAGACAACTGGGACTTAGAGGTCTGTGTATCTCACTTTGACACTCCTATAATGATTGCAGTAACGTACGTTTGGCTAAATCATGTCTCCAGAAAAGCATCCAGTCTTCATTTAAAGACCTCTAGAAACAGAGAATCTGGCACCTCACCCATCCTTCCCCCGTGCCACTGGTTAATATCTTCACTATTAGAACCACGTGCCTAATTTGTGATTAGCCTCAGCTTCCAACCATTATTTCTTGACATGCTTTTCTCTGGTAGATTAAACAGGCCTCTCCCACCTGGAAAAGCTTCACTCAGAGGTCTTTAGATACTCTAATGTAGTGACGTCCAAGTCTTCTTCCTGCCAAGCTTTTAAAATGCCTTGTGGTGCACTGTTATCTCCAGCCCCGGAATAATTTTTGCAGTTCTTTTCTGAGGTTTCTGCATTTTCAAAATCCATTTTAAAGACTTTGCAGGCTTGGTGTGATATATAGTGAGGGGAGAATCATACATAAACACATACAAGTGATATATTTTGGACTGATTTAATCTTTACTACATAGAATAAAATGTAGGTGCAGCTTTTCACACATTAGATCATATCTAAAAATACAATCTCTACCCATGCCAAAATACATTTATTTTTCTTTTTGGCAACGTGTATTAAAGGAAACTTTTTCAGGTTGACCATGAAATTTTCTGAAGTAAACAGCTTTGTTTGAAAAATGCTAATGCAATTTTACGCTTTTGAAGTTTTTCTCTGTTTTCTACTGCAACTAATTTCAGGGCTGGACTGAGTAATATGTAAATGGACATGCACCTCAGTTGATAAGATTTCATACTGTAAACAAAGGAAGTTTGTGCAACTGAATACGTAGTCTGGTACGTAAGGCTGCTTTGAAGCCACAGCTTCCCTAACGGAGGGTGTACACAGACTCCCAGGGCATGATAAGGGGGGGCATCTCTCTGTGCACTGTCCAGGGGTTCTCTTCAGCTTGGGTCTGAAGACAATGAAAGCTGGCAAGGAGGGAGGGAAAGAAGGGGGAAAAACAGGAAAGGAGAAAAAAAACCCAACACAAAACAACCTGAGAAAATTAGCAAAAGACAAGGTTAAAGAAAACCAACATCCAGAGACTAGAAGGCTGCAGCTTGAGCTGGGACAGGTGCTGGGAGTGTCTACTGAGGAAGAGAGGAGGCAGAGAGACCCACAAGGCAAGGAGAGGGACTTTCAGTTCCCAGGTGGCTTCAGTGAGGCTTTGGTTGGTGTTGTGGTTTGAGCCCACCCAGCTTAAAATGAAGAACCATGCAGTTGTTCAGTCGCTCTTACTCCCCTCCTTGTCAGGATGGGGAGGAGAAAATTGAATTAAAGGCTCTATATTAAGGACAGGGAGGGCTCACTCACCAATTAGGGTTATGGGCAAAAAACAGAGTAGACTTGGGGAGAAAAGATCAATTTAATTAGACAACAGAACCACCACCAATTTACCAGTCAACCAGAGTAGGATAGTGAGAAAATAAATACAGCCAGATCCTAAAAACCCATTTCCCTCCAACCTTTCTTTCTTCCCAGCTACCTCCTCCCCACAGTGGCACAATGGGGCAGCGGATAAGGGTGCGGTCTGTCCATTATACATTGTCCATGCCATTTCTTCCTCCATGGGGAGAGGACTCCTCACAGTCTTCCCCTGCTCCAGCATGGTGTCCCTCTCACAGGAGACAGTCCTCCTTGAACTTCTCCGGTGTGAGTCCTTCCTATGTGGTCACAGTTCTTCCCTCCCACAGGCTACCATCCTCCCAGCGACGGCCCTCCTGTGAAGCCCTGTCACTATGCTGAGAGTGCTTCTTGGGTACTGATTGTGTGATGACTACCTCTGCTACAGCATTTTATCCCATCCTATTGCTTGTGTACTCCTCCTCTCATTGATTTGATAGATTCAGTCGTTATTGTCTTATTCACTAGTCAATCGCATAGCAAAACCTTGTTCTTCAATTGCACTTTGCCCTGGTTATGATAGTCTGGCACTGACTCCTGGTGGGAATAGGGATAGAGTGGTTTAGAGAATTGCTGTGAAGAAAGAAACCATTAATTGCATTATTCCTCTTCAAAACACGCTCCACACACTCCAGCCAGCCACTGTTGCCTAACTGGGTCCAGATGGTTTCAGCTCAGCTTGATGTTTTTTTCTTAGCATGCATTTGTAATGCCATCAGCCCATGCAGCAGCCAACTGTTGTGATCAGGCAACGTTACTGTCATTACCTTCTTCTGCTTGGCAGGCGTGGTGGTTTTGTTTTGTCTCAAATGGCACATTTCTCTGGGTTTTCCCCTGTGCACTTGTAATGGGGTTGTTGAAATTGTGCTCCATTTCTGCCTACAGTCCCTTTGCCCATAAAGCATAACCATGGTGGAAGAGACATGACAGGGGTCAATTTAGGACTGGATATGCTGTACTGCCCTCTTCTCAGAGAGCGGGGACTCCTGGTTCAAGCTGGAGCTGGCAGGAGGTGACTGGAAGAGAAGTAATTATCTGCAAGTTGAGATGGAGAAGAGACTATTTGATTTCAGTTTTTAAAAAGATATGTGCTTTGTGGTTTTAATCTAACCATCTCCCTCCTGTGGTTTCCTTCCACTACAAGAGTTTCTTGCTGACACCCACAGTTGTAGGTGGGTGAGCTGAGGGTCTTGTACACACTGTCTTAAATTGAATCAGGAACCATTCTCCCCTCATTTACCTTCTCCCTCTGGGGGAACAGTGAGAAGTCAGATTTCTTCTGTAACAACACAGATGTGAAAATATGAGTCTGCCTTCCTCCTTAGAAGCAGCCAGTGGAGAAATTTGCAGGAACGCAGAGAAATCTGTATTTAACTGGCTCTGAGCCTTCCTGCTGCAGTGATCTCAAATCAAGGAACACATTTTCTTGATTATGGCCTTGTTAATTCTTTATTTGGCTTTTATTAAAACTCTGAAGTGTGCTTAGAAAACACCCAGTGATTAATGATCACTCATTAGGGACCAAGGAACCTTGCGGGATGGTTCAGTTACTGTTGGCAGAAGTAGCAGAGGTTTACCTTTTCAGCAGTGTCCCAGTGTGAATAACAAGACTATTTTGGACCACATGGGGATTATCTCAGGTAAGAAATTTTAGGGTGAGGTCCATGGGTACCCCCCACAGCTGCTCTCACTCTCTCCACAGGTGATGCAACTGTATCATCAAGGGTTGCCTAAGCAATCCAGATCACTTTAATAAGTCACTGCAGCTACTTCTGTGGCTTAATCCTACCTTGTACTACCCAGGTAGAGAGCTTACACCATGCAATCAACATTGTAATACTTCTGTTACTCAAGCTGAGGCCCTTTAGTGTGCACAGATGGGAGAGTGCCCTGCTGGGTAGTACTTCTAAGGTGCTCTGCCACAGGAATGTGCTTTTTCTTTTCAGAGAATTAAGTGGGCTGCTGATTTTGTTTGTGTTACCCTGCTGAGCGCTGGCAGGACAGCTATTGTATCACCCTCATTCCCTTCACCTTGTCCTTTCCCTGAAGAAGGGCACAGATGAGCGTGTTTTGAATTCAGATGTGTGGGGAAGCACTGACAAGTAAAATACTTTTCAAAGTTATCCAGGAAAGTTAAAAGTGAGACAGGATAGCATACTGACATACCTCAGTTATACTAAAAAGGGTAAGGAAACCCTCAGCATATGGGAAAAGTGGAATATTATAATTCATTTCCTAATAAAAGCATATATGTACATGTATTTGTTGCATGTGTTTGGGAAGCACAGTAGTACAAGTCACATTCTGATAAAATAATTGATGTTTCTCTATAGTACACTGAATTGTAACATTTTCCCCTCCCATTGAGAATATTGCATGGAGGAGCAGACTTTCCTTTGAGCATCACTTAGAAAGAAAATTTCTTTGATAGAAAATACAAAGAAGAATAAAAGAAATCTTGCCCCGCTGCAGTCTTCTTATAGGCAGCCAATAAACCAGCCTTCAAAGAGAGTTCTGAGACTGGCTGTCAAGAGGTCACATTTGGGCACAATAGCTGAATAAACTGACTCCCGACTGGAGCAGATATCTGTTGGAAGTAGGCACTTTGCTTTCTAGAAGTGCAGGCAAGAGAGAGAAGTGGATCCTTGGGAGCGTTGAGCTACACAGAATTTGAGAAGCTGTAGGAAGCGAGGGACAGGCTCAGTGTCCGGTGCATTTAAAGTGTCTTTCGGAATCACACCCTGCAATGGCTGCAGAGCTCTGCTCCCACTCCCAAGGTAGCCGTGGGTTGGTAGAGGGTGGTCTGCCAGCGGCACAGCACATCTACCAGTCCCAACAACCACCAAGGATGGAAGGGGATGGGGTATGCTGGCTCAGTGATAGCTGGGAATTAGTGCATTGTGTCTCCTTTCATTTGTGTCCTCTTTTTTTTAGTGCTGTGATGTCAAAGGGGCATGTCAGAGCTGTTGCCTTGACCACTGAGGCCTATTAGTAGCAGGTACCAGGCAGGTTTGTAAATTGATTGTGATGATTGGAATCCAGCTCTGTGAGGAGTATCTTTATGTATCTTTAAGGCAGAGATACACATGGTTCCACCAAATCCATTGGTGTTTCCGTTTCACCACTCATGCTAGCCTGGATGTAAGAGAGAAAACCTGGAGGAGGGAAGACTCTCCACTAGTTGATGAAGATTGGGTTAGACATCAGTTATGCAAATTGAATATACACAAGTCCATGGGCCCTGATGAGATGCACCCAAGACTGTTGAGAGAGCTGGCTGATGTTGTCACTCTACCACTCCCCATCATTTTCAAAAGATCATGGTAAACATGAGAAGTGCCTGAGGACTGAAGGAAAGCCAAGGTCACTCCAGTCTTCAAAAAGGAAATTACATCATCCAGGAAACTACAGATCAGTCAGCCTCACCTCCATCCCTGGAAAAATGATGGAGCGGCTCATTCTGGAGGTCATCTTTAAGAACATGGAAGAGAAAAATGTTGTCAGGAGTAGTCAGCATGGATTTACCAAGGGGAAATCATACTTGACTAATCTGATAGCCTTCTGTGATGTGACTGAATGGGTAGATGCAGAGACACCAGTGGATGCAGTCTACCCTGACCTTAGCAAAGCTTTTGACACAGCCTCCCATAACATCCTCATGAGCAAGCTCAGGAAGTGTGGGATAGAAAAACGGGATAGAGGCCAAAGAGTGACGATCAATGGTGCCGAGTTCAGCTGGAAACCTGTAACTAGTGGAGTCCCTCAGGGATCAGTGCTGGGTCCAGTCCTGTTCAACATCTTTATCAACGATCTCGATGATGGGACAGAGTGTCTTCTCAGCAAGTTTGCTGATGATACGAAACTCGGAGGCTTGGCTGACACACCTGAAGGCTGTGCGGCCATTCAGCAAGATTTGCACAGACTGGAGACCTGGGCAAAGAGGAACCTGATGAGGTTCAGTAAGAATAAGTGCAAAGTCCTGCACCTGGGAAGGAATTATAAAATGTACCAGTACAGGTTAGGAGGCGATCTGCTAGAGAGCAGCTCTGTGGAGAAGGATCTTGGAGTCCTGGTGGACAACAAGTTATCCATGGGAGAGTAACGTGCCGCTGTGGCCAAGAAGGCCAATGGTATCCTGGAGTGCACTAAGAAGAGGGTGTCTAGCAGATCGAGGGAGGTTCTCCTCCCTCTCTACTCTGCCCAAGTCAGACCTCACCTAGAATGTTGCATCCAGTTCTGGGTTCCCCAGTTCAAGAGGGACAGAGATTTACTTGAGAGAGTCCAACAGAGGGCTACGAGGATGATTAAGGGACTGGAATACCTGCCTTATGAGGAAAGGGGATCGAATTAACGTGTATAACTACATGAGGGCTGGACATCAAGAAGGAAGGGACAACCTCTTTTCACTTGTGCCTGTGACAGCACAAGGACCAATGGGTTCAAGCTAAAGCACAGGAAGTTCCACCTCCACATGAGGAAGAACTTGTTTACTGTGAGGGTTACAGAGCATGGGAACAGGCTCCCCAGAGAGGTTGTGGAGTCTTCTTCTCTGGAGACTTTCAAGACCTGTCTGGATGCATTTCTGTGTGACTTGCCCTAGATTCTGTGGTTCTGCTCTGGCAGTGGGGTTGTACTCAATGATCTCTAGATGTCCCTTTCAACCCCTAACATTCTGTTGTTCTGTGATTCTAACACCATTTCTTAGAAGTCTGGGGTTGCTGCAGCACTGTGTTTTGTCCAGCCAGTGAAGACAGAAAAGGCTGAATTGATGCTACATGGTGCAACTTTGACATTCATGTTCTTCAGACCTTCCATGCCCAACTTAACAAAAGAAGGATTGAGATCAGTCTTGATCAATAATAAGAACCAAAATTTTCTTGTTGTGATCCCCTTTCTGACTGATGAGAACCTGACAGAGCTGGGTCCTAAGCCTACTTTTTTGCTTTTTGATTTTGTGAGACTAGTATGTTTCCTATGACTTGTGCTAGGTGTTTAGAGTTCCTGGGGTATTTGCTTGTCTGCAGGAAGGTCTGTGGTTCTGTGTGGCACATCTGAGAGAGAATACTTTCTGGGAGAACTCACAGTATGCATTATTTCAATTGAGCAATTTCTTGCTCATGCCTTGCTGTTACCAATAGCTTAAGGTAGGGTAAGGCCCCTTGGCATGGATCAGAATGTGGGCCACTCTCAGCCAGCACAGGTGGGAGCCACATAAATGCAAAAGGACAAACTTTGAGAGACATTGTTTCATGACTCCTGATTCCTACAGTGGTCCAAATTCAGCAGGCCTGATGGATCCTGGCTTACTCCAAGCCTTACTTTGTCAGTGAGCTAGCAGTATCATGTTTCTTCTTTGAGGAAAAGCCCTTTCTAGCTCCTATTGTATATTTGCCATGACTGTGCCACACCTAAGTGCTGAAAACCACTGGACTACTACTGAAGTCTGCCTTGGCTGGTGTATTCTGAGGCAAGACATAGAATCATAGAATGGCCTTGGCTGGAAGGGACCTTAGAAATCATTTGATCCAAGCTCCCTGTCATGGGCAGGGACGCCTTTCAACTAGATCAGGCAACACATGGGGACCCGACAGGAATCGAACTCGCGACCTTGGTGTTATCAGCACCACGCTCTAACCAAGTGAGATAACATGACAGCCTATGGTTGACTATAGTACTTCAGGTGAGGTAGATATCAGCCTGTCAGGACATTTGTGTGTCAATGTTGACAGACAAGCCATGAGAGCGCTTCACCACTAGATCCTCCTGGGTCTGGAGCTGGACCCCTGGGAGTGTGGAGTTAGACCAAAGTTTGGTCTTAGATGCTGTGCGTGCTTGACCCCGTGATGATCATGGTCACTGGGGAAGCCATTCTCCAGAGATGTCATGACATTGGGAGTTTTTTGGGTTGTGAAAGTGGCAGTAGTTGTCTTGGAAGCGCTTCAGTACCAGTCACTTTTCTCAGCTATGGATTTAGCCCTATATTGGTATAGCCGGCAACTTCAGTATAGTATAATGACGTTGGAACTGCTTTTCAGTTTTCTTCAGTAGTTGGGCTGGAGTTACGATTGTAATTTGGACCTGATTCTGAAAAGAACCTCAGGTCTTTGTGGTCGGGCACATGATTTAATTCAATCTAATTTATTTTTGACACTGGCAAGATTCTCATTTGAAGTGCACATTTCCAAGTGTATAAATCTATAGGAATGACACTGGCTCAGAACCTTTACCAGGCACGCTGTCATAACTAATGCCTATTAGTTAAATTAATGTAACAACATGCACTTTTAGTGCTTATGAAAGAATCTGCTCCTCAAATATAAACCACAAAGATCTGCAAATGTCTATTTAATTAAACTCATTTTTTTGTTCTTTTCAGATGCTTCCTCTAAAATTTCTTTCTTTCCTCTGCTAAGGTGTTCTTACAGGAAAATGTGAATTTAAAATGTTAAAAACAAGGAAAGGACAAGTTATGGTATAATGAATGTATTAAAGCTTACTCAATACTCTGTTCTAAGTGAGTATTTCTAATACAGAGGAAATTCTAATACGCAGGAAATTGAGTTCATTTGAAAATGTTTCTGTGGTGAAAGGTGAATACAAAAGTCTTCACTGGGAGCTGATATATGTAAGTGGCATGCAGGAAATACGTTTTCACAGTCACTTTCTGAATTACCTGGGAGTTTTATGAATTGCTATGCTATGTCAGAGCATCTTAACTTTCATTTCATTTTTTGAAATCTGTCCTTTTTACTTATCATTGATCTTCAAATGCACTTTGTTTGTAAATGCTTGAGAGATTCTCAAAAAATGCAGGAAATCTGGGGCACATCTGGAGCTCATGTGACTTACTGCAGGTACCTTCAGGAGCACAGTGAACTTCTGGTCTCTGCCACCTAAATCGCCTGAGGTACAAGAGTAAGAGCTCCATACTTCCGTGTCATGGTCCTGTTTGAAGAGCAGCGTCTGGAGCTAAGCATGGTACTGTTTGGTCATTAAAGAAAAAATGCTTTTACCAGAGAAATCAGAGCGGATACATCTACTGAAGACTTTTAGTGCTCTGGGTTATTAATAGACAATTAGCAGCAAGTATTTAACACTTAGTAAAGGCTACTATGGACACTCTTTTCCATTTCATCAAGATTATAAAAAAATAGTTATTTACATAAAGTTTATAAGATTAGCTTTGGGTAAGACAGAAATTTGTAACCAGGAATAAATATGCAGTGTGACCACTATAGGCTTTACAAATGTGCTAAGTACATTGAGTTAATTGGTAATTAACTCAGGGTAAAGTCTACAGATAGTCTAAACATATTGATTGCCAGCTCTTCCTGGAACAGAATCACTATGCAATGCTGAGATGAATTAAAATAAAAGAGCACTACAGAATATAATTTCTGCTGCAGACTGAAGACATTTTTATGGTGTGGCATGCTACTGGAATAGGGCAGTAGTCATCAACCACTGTTCAGATGCATGCAGCGTATTTTGTGTTCTAGAAATCAGAAAGATCTGTAGGGAGTACACATAATTAAAGATAGGGTCACCGTAAAACTATGATTTTATTACAATTATAAATGGCCATGGTCAGAATAGACCCTCCATATCTGTTAAGGGATGGATTTTCAGAATGTCATAGCTTGAGCCCATCGCACCTGGAACTAGAACTACACTGCTGCTTGCTCACCCAAGGAGCCACCCCCATACCCCCCGGGTTATCAAAAACCCCACCAGACACAAACCCGTCACACAAAAAGTGGGAGAAATCTTAGGATTTACTCATAAAAAAAGATTCTGTGAGCAACCCCTGCATGCTGCTGTTTTCTTCAACTTGTCCATGATGGGTTTTGCTATGATATAGCAAAAAAAATACAAGAAAGATGAACAGATGGACCTGATCTTAAAGAAAACTCAGAGAACTGCTACAGCTGTGGGACTCTTGACTATGCAGTGTCGCTTGTCTCAGAGAGTTCTTGGGGATATCATTCAAGTCTACAATGGCAGCCGTGGGCAGACCACCGTCTTTTGTGAGACCAAAAAGGAAGCAAACAAACAGGCTATGAATCCTTCACTCAAACAGGATGCCCAGCCATCACATGGTGACATTGAACAGAAACAGAGAGAAGTTACATTAAAGAAAAAGGAGCAAACTGGCCACAAAACAGATGCACTCTGTACATTAGAGGTCCAAGCTGGAGCATGAGAAACTGTGAAGAGGGACCAATGCATGTTGTGAGAAACCACAAATGCCAGGTGATGCACACAGGGGTTCTCCAAGAAGTTGTATATTATACCGTGAATTGTTGGGAAAAAGTAGGTATCTGGCATTTTCCTTCTAAATGAACTTGGAACTATTTGTGGCACAACAAAAAAAAAGTAGACTGATTAAAATTATAGTTTATTTCCTTCACTTTACATGAAGGTAATTGCATTCTTCACTGCATTCAAATTGAATCACATACCAGTCTAATGCAATTCAATCACAAGAGGTGATGCTCATCTCAATTTTATGTGTCCACAAAACAGAAGTCTACATCTGAACTGGTTGTCTGGCCTCCTTTATGACTGTGGAGACAACACAGAGTCTGGAGATGCTTCTAGAGAATGATTCATCTGCTCCGTTTCAGACATCTGTCTGAGAAGGAGATGAATTATGCCCTGGGAGCGCCTATTTCTCCTTGACTATAAAGTGAGTTCGACAACTAGCTCAGATGAAGATGCCTGTGCTATAATTGTCTAAGATCAAGCGAAACAAATCCCATGTGAGGTGACACGAAGTAGCACTGTGTGCACCCTTGCCATGGCACACTTCCAAAAGTCTCTTGCTCTGCAGCTCTAGCCCACATGCTCACGTGGTCAGCCGGGACTCCCTTTCCCATGGCACTGGTGGCAGGGTTTCCTCAATTTCCGCAGTAGGTTTGAAATGCAGAACTCCATGGGCAGCAATGATCATGAGATTGCTGGCTTGGGGAGGTTCAGGCCATACCTGAGGTGTTCCCAGGACCCAGCCTGCAACGAAAGGGGAAGGGGCTTCCTGCACCTCTTAACATGATGGTTAAACCACCGTGAGTACTGCACCGTGCTTTTGGGTTGGCACAATATTCAGAGCTATCTGCTGGCCCAAATTGTTCTATCTTGAGTAGCTACCACGAGCCTGAAACAGCATTTGTAAAGTATTTTGATTGAGCAGGCTTTTGGAAAGGTTTGTGTGCAACAGCAAACAACAGGCAAAAAAAGAACTCGGCTGCCTGACTTTTCAAAATATCCTGCTAAGACATCTGAAATATTGTCTCTTGCACAGCCCTGCTCCTCTGAGAGATCCAAAAAAGAGTTCATTTTCTTACTTGGTGTGTACTTTTGCTGCTTGAGATATTCCTTTCTGCGTCTCATTAATGCTCCTTTCAATCCCACAGGGAGAGTGCTAGGTAAAGTGACCAAGAAAAGCTTTCTTGATGCTCTTCGCAACTTCATGAAATATTAATGCTTATTGTATTTGAGCCTTTTGTTTATTTAATATTTGCCCAGGGACAGTATAAGCTGTCCATATTGCTTTCCATCAGAATTACCAGTGCAGGAAAAGGGAACACTATGACTTAATATCTTCTTTATTAATTTTTTTAATAAAACAAGAAGACAAACACAAATAGTCCGGTCTTGTTATATATCATTCTTGTTTATATGTGCATTTGAGATTAAAGGGGTGAATGTTGTTCTGTACAGGTTTTCTTTCTGTGGCTACTGGGATCTGTGGTCAACACTTTAAAAGATAAATGCCTGAAGTTAGGTGCCTGCAATGAAAGAGATGAAATATCTTTCAGGCTACATGGAGAATACTCCAAGGTCTCCTAGCTCCACAGGCATCTTCACTGTTTGTGCTATCAGAGATAGTGTGATGCTCTGGGAATGAGCTTGACATCGGGTTCTGTGAAAAGCCCACAGCAGAAATACCAGGGTTTCAACTCCAGCTCTGGTTTCCATTTCTTGATGAGGATCAAAGATGTCAACAAAGTCAGAATCCTGGAAATGTTACTGGCTTCCTGGAAGAATTGATGTCTTCACATTTTCCTGCCTACACTGGCATTGAGAATGCCCAGTTTGGCATGGTTTACTCAAGCCAGGAAAATCCGTTCTCTCTGAATGGGGAGTGATTTTGAAAATGTAAGGCCAAGGATAGGATGGCATTGTGGACACTTATCCCTCCATCAAATACCCCTCGTAGGTGAGGATGATAACAGATAGATGAGAGCAATGAGTGGCAATTAAGTAGCCTGCTTTTTCAGAAATCTTGGGCTTTCTTTCTTTCAGAAATCTTGGGCTCTCTTTGGAGTCATTGGAAGAAATGCTGTTCAGTACTTTCAGTACTGAGAAGCTGGTTCAACTCATTCTGAAGCCAACATTATGGTGAGATGCCTACTCTAAGTGGATATACTGTCTTTTACTACCTTCTTTTATTCCAGTGTTATGCACATCCTGTTCTACTGCACTTGGAAAAAAATTGTTTGTGAAAAAATTTTTTGAATTAATTTTGAATTAGTGCAATGACTGGGATTCCCAGGTCTGATCAATTGTTGCCCAGAGAAGCTGTGGATGCCTTGTCCCTGGAAGTGTCCAAGGCCAGCCTGGATGGGCTTTGAGCAGCCTGGTCTGGTGGGAGGTGTCCCTGCCCATGGCAGGGGGATTGGATCTAGATGATCTTTAAAGTCCCTCCCAACGCAAATAATTCTATGATTCTATTGTGATTTGAGCTCACCTAGCCAGCAATGAAGAACCATGCAGTTGTTCACTCACTCCCCTGCTTGTCAGGACAGGGAAGAGAAAATGGAATAAAAGGCTCTAAAGCTCTATATTAAGGACAGAGAGGGCTCATTCACCAATTATGGTTATGGGCAAAAACCTCATGATTGTTCCTCTCACCTCTCCCTCCCCTCCAAAACAAAGATCAATACAAAGGAAGTTGCCCCACACGTTTCCCCTCTTAAATACACTGATCACAGCAGTGCTGTTGGCTCAGCCTTGGCCAGAGGTGGCTTGGACTTGTAGCCAGGGGTGGCTCTGGAAGCTGCGCACAGGAGCCACCCTGGTAGTTCCCCCACTGCCAAAAAATCCTGCCAGACACAAACCCAACACATCTATGGTTCTATGAATTCTTACCCTTAATCATGCTTCTAGGCAATAACTTTTTTTCTATATACAAAACTTTGAAACTTCCTACACTTTGGATGTTGTAATACTGGTGTTATTATTAGTAATAATAACAAAAATATTAAAGTAATACTCTTTGAGCTAAGTATGTCACTGAGATCGAGGCTTTTTATTATTTTTATGATGTAAATTTGTATCTAGTCCTCATCTGTTTTCCCCAAATAGAAGCTGAGCTAGAATATGAGGGCCAGCAAACTTGCACAGTTTCTCCAGCTGCCTTGGCAAAAATATTACCTGTGGGAGCCAATGCAACATTTATTACACATTATTCCTACTGTGCCCCCTGTGACATTTCTCCAAATATGGCTATGCACAGATTAAAGATATACTTACTAGTTTAGTTTTTCACAGCATTATTATAAATTAGATTTCCTTGTGCTACGTGAAGTATGATAAGAGTCTGGTAAGTGTTTAATTCTTGAAAAGGTGATGTGTAGCGTATACTTACATTTTCATTGCTGGCTGGGGCTGGGGCTATCTTTCTTGGCTGTGTCTCTCTAGCACATCGGGGATGGCCCAGCACCCACAGCTTTAGCTTTTACATCAAGAGAAACAACAGTGGTTTTAGGTACTTGAACTCCCTGGAATAGTAATTTTTTTAAATTTCTGCTGTCAAGGTGTGCTAAACCATTTGCAAGGTTCTAGTTTGTGTGGGTTTTTTTAAGAGTGCTTCATACTTTTAAGTAAGCAAAAGAAGAAAACAGTAAATGCTAAGATCATGTAAAGTCAGTGGGAAAGAACATGCACTGTATGGAGGGCTGTAATTAGGAGGGAGGGGAAGGAAAGCAAAAGTCTTCCCAGGAATCCCAGAATTAAGAGTTTATGAAGCAGGTAGTAGTTTCAACAGTCCAGCAGTAGCAATTGGCTGGAAAAAGTGAACAAAGTGGGGGGAAAAAAATGTTTTTTCCAGTATTACTCTTTCCTGCTTACGCAGTCAAAAGACAGCTAGCCAAACATAGAGCTGGTCAGCAAAGTAAGAAAAGTTCTTAACTGCATAAATTATACAGTGAGAGAAGCAAATGCATTCCATCCACTCTGTCCATCAGATGATACTGTCTGTTTTGAAAAGGAACAGTTGAGGATAATAAGGAAATTGAAGCAAAATGAAACAAATTCCTTGCATTTATCTTCATCACAGAGGGCAAGGGGGAAAATACCTGCTCTAGAGCTTCTTTTTTTGTAGGTAATAAAAATGAGGAACAATTTAAAAATGCACTTAATCACTAGGGCCAGATGGTATTCACCCAGGAGTTTTGAAAGAATTTAAGACTGGTTCATCTGTCAGCAAAAGTACGTGAACTATCACTAAAGCCAGCTACCATAAAGGAGAACTGGAATTTTGCCAAAGTTATAGTTCGCTTATTAAAAAAGAAAAAAAAAAGCAACTTTACCTCATTACTAGTTAAATTAGTAAGGAAAATAATTAGGGACGCGTACAATGCTTAAATGATCACCACAGGCAAAATCTGTCTTCTTCTAAATTACTTTGGGGAATTGACGACGTGGTAGGTAAGGGCAAGACGGCACATGGGAACTTTGGAGTGGCCACTGATAAAATGCCGCACTGGCAGGTGAGAGGCCAAGTCTGTTGCGATGTAGAAGCTAATTACGGGAAAGTAAATAGGCAGAGTAGGAACAAATCCTCAGCTCTGCAACTGGAGGGCATTGGACCGAGTCAACTCGAAGCTGACTTAATAGTCTGCCACCACTGAAAACTGTAGAAGTTAAACAATTAGCCGGTCCACCGTGTTCCTGTCAGCAGGAAGGTGCCTGTGTGCCTTCAGAGATTTGACATCATTTTTACTCTCTGTCTGAAAATTTACTTCTGAAAATTGAAAGTCAGGGGGACTGTCTCTGAACACAGTTGGATTTCGGGCTGCAGATTAGTCTTTGATTGTGCAGCAGGGGATGTTGCTGGCCAAAATTTGCCTCCTCCTCTTTCCTTGATTCAGTGTCCCTGCAAAGCTTTTGGTGCAGAGTGCGTGGAGAAAATCAGGGGCTCCCTCTCTTGTATGCAGCCTCTCAGGTGAGCTGCACTTTCTCAGATGTGCTTCCAGTTTCCTAGGAGCTCACCTGCAAGTTAGGGACATGTGCCTCCTCTTCCCATTGGAGTGGACCCTGGGATCCAGCCTGTTTTTAACTGATACTTTGGCTGTACTTGCTAGGTACCATTTTTTTCTTTCCTGTAGGCTGAGCAGGCTTGCTACCTGCCTACATTTCAGCAGGGAATCTTTGGAGAGCAAAACCCATCAGCACCAGAGAAGCAGCCTCGTTATGTACCAGACAGAAATATCCACTGAATGAATTCCTTCCTCAGGGCTATTGTGTTTATTTATTTTACCCCCTCCCCCACAAGTTTTCCAGCCCTTCAGCTGTGCCATAAGGGTTAGGACAAAAGAGTTTCCCCTTGTGTCACCTGCTCTGTTTTGTTCCCCCAGGATCACTGATGTGGTGGGACATGGGAGATGCTGTGCCAGTGCCTCCTTCACAAATAACATCTTGGATAGTTTCCATTTCCTGGAGGACTGTTCCCTCACCAGTAAAATGAGGGAGCAGAAGTGGCACAAAGTTCAATTTATGCTCCTTGCTGATAGATATCAGCAGTGCTCTGTGTTTGGATTCATGGTCCATGCACAGGAGGACAGGGAAGAGCACAGATGGCAGGGAGGTGGAGGAGTGCAGCAGAGTCCGGACAGGCTGGCTCGGCATGGTCTGTGGTGCATGTCCCCCAAATGGCTTGGTCCTCCATGTGGTCTTCTAGCCCAGCTTGCCCTGTGCCTCTGGTTTTACACACAGGTATCTGCCCACATGTGCCAAGGAGAGAGCACTCAGGCCTGGAGTAGAGAAGGGGGGAGCAATCAGAGGTGGGAAGAGATGCTGTGATGACCTGAGGCTGTCCTCTGCCAATGTCCCCAGGGTCCTTCTGCTGCTGTGTCCCTTTTGCTGGGCAGCCACAGCAGTGGAAGACTGCATCCAGCACACCCCTTTCTACCTATCTCCACTGAGGTACCTGGGACCAGACCTCCTTTGGCTTCATCTGTGCTACGGCTCTGGAGGCTGATCATTACTTGGGTTGCCATCACACTTTCAAGCACGGGCATCACAGCAGCGTAGCCCTGTGCACAGTGCAGACCAGGGTGGTGCTCCACACTGCGTAGACCTTGTCAAGCAAGTGAAACAGAACACGGGCTTTCTCAAAGTGTCTCGATTACAGTCTGCCTTTTAGAGGCGCGAAAGAGCAAACAGGCTAGAATTCTGTAGCTGGTTTTATATGTTTCTGCATTGAGCTATGAAAATTAGTGCTTACAAAACATAATTATTGTTGTTTGATCATTCTGAAAACTTTGCCATCACAGGGACAGGCTTCTGTATGCATTTGAGCCTGGCTGTTTGTCCACGTCCTAATTACATGTTCTAATTATAAGTAATTCCAGGCACAGACATAAGCTATTTTTCTGCCATAGATGTTCCAACAAGATTCAGACATAGTGTCAACGTGTTTTAGCAATTTAATTGTAGAGCTGGAAAGCAAAGAGTTGTGAGTTTTATTCCTAGTTCTGTCACGTCCCTCATATTCCGCTGACCCAGCTGTAGCTATGCAAAGGCTGGGGCGTCCAACCCAAGCTCATCACTGAGGCTTCCTCCACAGCCCAGGAGGAGAGGCAGGTGCCCTCTGCACTGTAGTTCAGAGCAGCCTGGATACCTGGCTTGGGATAGACACTGAGCTTTTAGGTAGGTGGACTGGGTGGGCTTAATGACCCCCTTACATCCATGGTTCTGGAGCAATACTACCACACCCAACTTGTGCATCACTGCTGTTTACCTGCTTGTGCGTTGTGACGATGTTTCCTGACGTATCTCCTGATGTTGAGGTCTGCTCCCCAGGCAGTGGACTTAAAGTCTCATTGACACTAATGGCTTGTCAAGTAGCCCCTGAGGACCTCCCACCAGCACTCTGTCTGTGTAATATTTTTCCAAACATGAAAGAGGTATTTCCAAAGAGAGCAAGAGTTTTAAAATTATCCTCACTCTGCTGATACGTTTCACTAATGTAAAAATGGCATGCCAGAATACTTATTCCGAACAAGAAATGTGGAAGAAACATTTCCTGGTGTTGTCAGCGGCAGTCCGTGGGGGAGTCGCCTGCGCTCCCGCGCTCTGCACTGCTGGTGACTGGTGCACAGCTCTGCAGTCCCAAAAGGATCTGCCTTCTTCCTCACTTCAAATGAAAACCATTTTAAAGTTCATTTTCATATACTTTCAAAATACATTTGTGTCATGGTACGGCTGGCATCTTGCATTAGCAGCAAGGTGTCCTTTTGGTTTTTTTTTTCATTTTTGGATTTTGGAGAGCTTAGTTTTGCTCTCCTGCGGCTTTGTCACGAGTCATTGTAGCAAAACTGCCATTACCAAAACCATGGATGGCACAAACACAGGAATTGCTTTTGTTGTGTTTGATTACCAACCCCAGAAAATCCTTGTTAATCTCGACAAGATCCCAGCTTCTGTGGTACTTGTGAGCTTTTCTACCAATGTGCCCTACAAAAGGCTCTTAGACATATAAATTATGCAGAGTGCTATGATCATGTAGCTGAAATAAAAGGCAACGATTTCTGAAAACAAGCTGCACAAAACTACACTGTGCCAATTTCACAACGGTATAGTGAGACTTGGCAGTAATTAATTAATATTTAATTGCTTTCCAAACCTCGATGAAGCATCTCATACTGAAGTGATGGACACAAGTTCATTGCATGACACTCTCCCACCATCCAGAAACACAGCAGGCACTCCTCAGCTTGAACTCCTCCATTACAGTTTAGTTTTTCACAGTCTGTGGTACTTTTTCTTTCTGTCTCGGTAAAAGATCAGTAAATGCTTTGCTGCAGGAGAGAGGGCAACGCAGCTGTACGGAGGTTATGCGCTGAATCCAAATGGGAAGGGAGAGATACAAAGTATATATAATGCATTATGTACACACAAAGTAATCAAGTACGAAGTCATTGTGGTCGCAGAGACAATTCCAGCTCTTACTGGGCAGACATTAAGCACTGAACACCTGCCTATTGCATCTATAAATAAAATCTCTGCGGTTCTTCCTTTCAGCCTGAGCAGCCTGAGCATGTGTTTTCTGGAGCAGCTGTCTGCTCAGGGAAAAGAGCAGAGAGTCACCCTGCGGTGCTAACTGTTTAATTTACATCGCGAACGACAGCCCTGGCGCAGGCTGTTCTCCTCGCCGGCTCCCAGCGTGGTGGCGAGGGAATTCAGCTGCTAAAGCTGGAGGGAGGAGATTCCTCCTTCACTTTGTGTGATGCCCCACTGCGCCGAGGAGAGGGTGCTGGCTGCAGCCCGCGGTTCCCTGGAGCAGTTCATCCCAGCTTGGAAGATGTGTTTGCTAGGTCTCTGACCCAAGGAGTCCCCCATAGCCATGTGGTCAGAGCATCTAGGCATCCATTCTAACAGGTGAGGGGAACTTGAAGTACATTTTTTGTTTGCAAAACAGCTCTTTGCTATTGTACTTCACAGCTCTGTGTCTCCAAATCCAGCATGAAGCTCCTCCTTCCTTCCACTTTGACAGTGCAGTGCTGGAGAACCTCTGTGGCTACCAAGGATGAGATTTCTGTCTTCTTTGTCTTTCTTTTCACCAGACATCTCTAGGAGAGCACCAAGGAAATCTCAGTTTCTAAATTCATCTTATTTGTCCGGCACAGCATATATACCTATACTTAACACCTACACTGAAATCTATATTGTCTCTACGGTTTCTTCCTACAGTCTGTCAGGGAAATATGGGCTCCAGTTTCCAGCCTCTAAGAAAGTGCCTAAGAACGGGAACTTACTGAAGACAGGAATAGCCTTGTATGCCCGTGCAGAGATCTGACAAAATCAGCTGAGATTTAGAGGTCACATTATCAGATCTGTTCTCATACCACAATGGCAAGAGGGAGTCACTGAAATTGCCTGTGACTATCAAAAATAGATGCATTTGGCATTTCTAATTCTCCATCCTTTGTTACCTGTTTTTCCTTTCATTCAAACTGGCTGTCATCCAACCAGGTAGCAAAATCAACCGCATCTGACTCAGGTGGCCAGTTATGATCCACCAGAATTACCAGTAACTAGAGGAAACGAGCAAATTAAGAGAAGGGCTGAATATTGTTGTTGACTTTGTGGACAGCAAGTTATCAATAACACAATATCTTATGACAATTGAGATTCATGAGTGTATAATTACTAGACATAAAGAGGACTGGAATTTGTGAGGAATGTGAAGTTTTAAATAATTTATTTTGCCATGGGTATTAAAAGTGGTTTTGTTTCCATACAGCCAAATTGAAAAATATGTGAATTGAATTGAATTGAATTGAATTGAATTGAATTGAATTGAATTGAATTTGCCTTGTAGAAACAAGAGGTACAACAGAACTGATTGCAAAGTTTGAAATTCAATCTGTACATTTTACCTAAACCACTACCTTAATGAATATATACCAGTTCTAAAAAATGCAAACCATGTCATACAAAATCAATGTCACTGGTGCTTTGTGAACATACAGATTTATTAAATTCAGACCGTGTTACTCCATGTTCTAGTGTTACATATACAAATAAGCGCATGATAAACCTCCACCATTTTTAAAAGAAGAATTAGCTACAAAATTAATTCAAATATTATTTTTTGTTTTCTTCACAGGGAAAAAAACTGCCATCAGTGATATAAATCTTCATTCATTCTTTATTTAGGTCTATTTTCTAAGAAATACTTAATAGCCCATAGAAAAATCTCACATATTTTTCTATAAGAAGCAGTGGTTTCATCAAAACAGAAATTTGCCACAGGAAAAAGGACTCCAATGAAACCATGCCCATGAAAAATGAAAAACAATGTCTCTTTCTCCTTGTGGCTGAGTCAGTGTGATACATCCTAGGCCTCTTCTGTGAGGAGAGGCCATGGGAAACACGGTCTTGCTGGGGAAGAGTGCCCATCTGGGAGAACTAGAAGATGAGGGGAGGCAACTCTCAAAAGGCTTCCTGGCAGCTGGAACAGACACAGAGATTAATACTGACTCACATCAAAACAAGAAGTTTCATTTCAGGCCAGTGAATCAAAGGGAAAAGCTTTGGTTTTGGAATGCCAACAAATGCTTTATTTTAATCCAAAAGTTCCAAAATGCCTGAATCATGGTTGCGCAAAACTCCTGTTCCCTCTATTCACAAATCCTACTTTTCCGTGTTATTTTTGTGGAAAACAAATCCAGGGTGATCAGCACCTCCTGCAGCATGGAAATCTAACGTCTTTGTTCTAGTTCCTCTGTCATTAAATGAGTTTAATGAAAGCACTTGAAGCACTTTCATTTCTTAAAATGACAAATATGAGAAGTTAACAGATCATATTATTTTCTTCCTCAAGTCAGAGGATGTTCTGTTACTCTGGGATGCACAAAATTCACATCACCAACACTGATAATGCAAATTTGCTGCTGCCACTGCCTTGTGTCACAGATGAGCTACAGAGCAGTTAAAACTTTACAAGTGAATCGGAAACAGTATTTTCTCCCCCATTTATCTGCTGATGTCTTGAAGCACAAGTTTTCAGAACCTGCACATGAACTTTTATACAATCCATACAAAATAACTGATTGTCCTCTCAGGCAATCCGCATGTTAGAGATTGAAAACTCAACTGATTTTCTTGGACTCTTCTGCTTGAGATGTCTCTTGTATGCTGGATCTAAAGGACATGAAGAGGTCTGCCAGATGCTATCTGCACAGCTACGCTGGGCAATATAGCTCCATAGCAAATGTTCAGCAGCCACGTGCTACAAATAGAGAATGCCCTAGAGGTAAGGCACGTTTGTCAACAGCTGATCCTCTTCTAGCTCCAGCAAGACTATTTTAGTCTCACTTATCCAGCTAGGGTGGGTATTATCGAGGTACTAGAGCAGTTTTCCAACTGCAGTTTAAAAATAGCTATGGGAGACTTTGGTACCTCTTTCATATATATTGCTCTCACAGGTGTATAAGGCCAGGAGTAATTTTGCTCTCTGGCACAGCAAAAGATGCTATTTCATCCAGTGTGTCTTGCATTGCACTTAAAAAACATCTCAAGGAAGATTTTATGTGTCAGAAGAGAAGAAAGATCAACTAATAGGGCAGAAAATATATTACAGGAAATAAAGATTCATCAGCTTACTTAATACAAGGTGCTACATCTTCCTACAGACTTTGCAGGAAGTCTATAGGACTTTCTTTCACATCCTTCAGCCACTGTGGTGGCAGCCACCACGATTTTTCTTTCAGTGTTTCAAGTGATGACACTGCCCTCTCTGTACTTTCCTAGACTGTTTTGGGAGTAGAGTGCTGTCCAGAGAAATTTCCAGCTTCATGGATCCTGGTCTGTGGAGCTGCCTTTTTCATTAGGTATCTCAGACTGCTGGAGGGATTTACAGGCTCTGCCTATACTGCTAACATGGCAGGGAATCAAACTCTGACCTCAAGATTAAGGGGCACAAACTGCCTTGTGTCTGCACTATTTAAGGTAAGTTCCCTCCAGAGCCGACTGGCTGCATTTGCATTGCACAGCTTTAAAATATTCGTGTTATTCCACACGCTTCATGTAAAAATGCCTGAGATCTGATCTCTGTGAAGTTTGTGGTGCAGGCGAGCTGAGCAGTGGTTTCATGGCACAAAATGTGGCTGTAGATGTCCAATGGTGTGTACAGCGCGTGGTGGCCCCTGTAGATGCAAAGCCTGCTAAGAACGTCAGGCCAGTGGTGACAGTCTTGTCCACACTCCCTTTGGGACCAGTCCTTCTCATACGCATCGCCAGTACCTTTCCCAGGAGTGATGGTAGGAGCTGGTGGAAAGATCCCCGTGAGCCAGGAAGGGTTCAATGCTTAAGCTCTGGTCCTCTTTTCTGCAACGTACAGGTGTGCAGTGTCAGCATCAGTGGTGTTTTAGACACTCCCAACAGCCTACTGCGATTTCTCCTCCCAGAGAATTATCTTTGTCAATGCTGGAGGGCCAGCACCAGAGTGGGGATGGCGTATGAGCAAGTACCAGCCTGGCCCTCATGTGCGCAGCTGGGGAAGCCAGTACTTTATAGCCTCTGTGTTAAGAGATAATTTTGAAATACATTTTGTGATAACAACATAAGCCTTATGTTTTTTGCTTCTTACCGTGAATGCAAGGTCTGAGGTTTTGGTGTTTGTGGTTTTAATTTTTTTTTCGGGGGAAGGGGTGTTAAAGACTGAGATGTACCCACTGCCTGCCCAAGCCCTGTATTGAACAAAAGCTTGTGTAGGCTCCCTTGAAATCCTCATTGCATTCATTGTGGAAAATTAGATTATTCTCATATCAGTGAGTTTCAGCTGCAGATTTCTATTTAGTTCATTAATTTGCCTTGAAGTTGGATGGAATCAGGAATGTATTTCTCACTTTGATTGAGTAGTTAGGGTTGATACTTTCTTGCTTTCATGCTACTCCTTTTAAAAGTCTTTCAGCTGTGTTTTTGAAAATAAAGTGAGTGAATTTATCATATTTAGACATCAGCAAGCACCACATGGCAGAGACAGCTACTCTGGAATCCTAACGGGCTCTCAAGAATTATCCTCTGTGATTATCTCCACGTCTGAAGGACCATATGTCACAGACTCTGCAAATGGCATCTGGTTATATCACACAAAGAGGTTTCTTCTATCTATTTTGCAAGCAGCTCAACCCAAACTGGTGAACAAATCCCTGAATATATTGAAAGGAGCTGGATTCCTTTGAAGTGTGTTATTGAAACTGATGTATTCTGTGAGCTGGATGCCTGTTTTCCCTAAAGACAATCTAACTCTCTTATTATTTCATGTTGTGTCAGAAAGCACGCGTGATAAATCCAATGAGTAGCTAAGCCAGTATACCAGAAAAATAATTATGAATGACCTTTTTCTCTTCCAGCTACAAATGTTATCCAGAAAGGGTACAACCCTTTCAGTTCCAAGATAGACCAGAGTACTTCTGATCTATCAGGGCAGAAATCTCGTAATGGGAAATGAATGCCACCTCAGCAAACAATTCCATAATTATTCAAACAATTACTGTATTGGTCCAAAATTTCACAGGTCAAGTGGATGGCCTGCCTTTGGGTGATCTGGGATGGTGATGCTTTTTTGCAAACTCCTCTTGATTCAGACCCCACGGACATTCCTTGTGGCACAGGGGGCTGCATATGTATTCCCCGACAGGTCTGTGCTCTGATCTATGGCCCTGCCTACATGTACCATCAGGTGAAAACTCTGATGATCTAATTAAAAAACTCATGAGAGGTAAAAATCCCTCAAAACCTCATTAGGAAACACCTTATTTCACATCTTTGCTGATGAAAGCAGCATATGTAGCACTTCCTCACTTCCTATCTGTATAGCTTTTCTGCAGGCTTCCAATCCTTGCAGCAGAGTTATGCCAGTAAGACCTGCACAGAAGCACGTTCACTGTTTTTCAGATGAAAGTCATCAGCAGAGTGGGTCTGACTCACCTCTTGTGCTCAGGTACATTAGTAGGAACTCAGCACGGAATTAGTGAGAGGATGCCAGTATCCTACATACTCATTTAAAGCTGGAGCAGATGCAGTGTTTTAAATCTCTGTCTAAACCAAATGGTGCCTCGTGAAAAGATGCCAGAGTGGCACTGGCAAGAAAACTGTCATTCCTTTAAATTTGTGGCATGGCTTTTTCCTTCGGTGACCCTTTGAAATTGAGGTTGGGGGCCACACCCATCAGTCCTATCTTACCACACTTTGTGTTTTTTATTTTCCAGGTAAAATTGGAGATCTGGAGACTTCCAGTAGGAAATATTAGGTGCTCCAATGGCACGGATAGGCTCTGCCACATCCTCTCTGACCCTGGTGGTTTGGTTTCCGTGCACGAGGCCACCCTTGATATTGGGCCACAATGCAACCTGAGGTCTCACTGATGAGAAAGTAGTGACATGGCCAGAAGAAGCTGCGGGAAGAGTCATCCCTGGTCTTGGGGGCTCTATTTCAGCTCCAGGTCTCTTGACGAGTCCTGCCTGGGCTATGCTGCAGCTGTGTGTGTCCCTGTTGATCTCCCTTGCTGATCCCACCTTTGTCTCCCTGACTCGGCACCAGAGGTCCTCTGTCCCCCTGGCCATCCCCAGCCTGGCTCTGCTGGTCACCTCTGTGTTTTGGGGACAGGGATACTGGGGGAGGTCCTTACCCCAGCCTACTCCGCTTCCCTGCCGCTGCCCACCCTGGCTTCATTGTGCCCTGACAATAAGTGTTTTGGGATAATTAAAGCCAGATAAAATCAGGGTGAAACATAGTGAATGAAAACACAAACAGGCAAATCCAAAGGCTGAACATTGGCTCCTAAGACCTATAGTATCTGTGTAAGGCAACAGCTATGGATTTTTGAAATAAACTTACACTCCCAGTAGAGAGATTTTGAAATGGGGAAGATTATTGTAGCATTTAAAATGATATATTCATGGAGATTTATATATTTCGGCAGCTATTTCCTATATGTATATATATACATACGCCAGGGTGGAAACATCTATTTTGCTCATTATTGTGAACACTTTACCTACTTTTTATCCGTCACTGTATTTAGCAGAATGTTGTACTTAACAGTAATTAATATTTTAATTAATATTATTCTAGTATGATGCCTCTTACATTTAATGTTAGGCTTCTGTGACTCAAAGGTACTGATATGTGATTTACAGTTGCATAAATAGCCTGTGCAATATCAGGTCTGTCATCTCTAATATATTTTGATGCATTTTTCTCAGTTTTGCTATTTTGGGCATTATATTTGGTTTTACAGACAAATGGCCTAATTCTCAGTGCTTTGTCATTTATTTATGTTTCATGCCAATTTTGTTGCAGAGATCTAAATTAAAGAAAGGAAAAAATGTAATGCAGAACCTCAGTGTCATAATAAAAGACTGAATTCAGCCTTCATAACTCTCATTTCAATCAGTCACAAAGGGAAAGAAAGGTTCAGACCATTCATTCAAATATATTTGTCTTTTTCTCCCTTCTGGTAATTTTCTAGTGATTTCTTATTGTCATGAGGAAATTTCTACTATATATATAGAGTATACATGGAGCCTTCTGCACAAGAGGTTGAAATCTATTGGTATTTACTGATAACTGGTCAAGCTCAGCATGTGTTCACCCTCTGAAGAGAACTTGGGAGCTTCTGGCCTTGCACTATGATCACCTTTAAGAATAAGGAGCTTAGAGAGTCCATTGAGAAGTTATCTCAGAAGGGCCAGAAAAGAAGATTAAACAGCTTTCAAGCTTCAGGAAAGTTCCTCATGTAGTGGGCCCAGGCTCAGCCTGCAGGGTTGTATGTAATAATTTATGTGGATAATTTTGTACTTGAAATATTCAGTAGAGCTATGTGGAATAAAAGGCGTATTGTATGCTAATGAAAATTTTTACTTGAGGGTTTTAGTCATACCTGGGAATAATTTTTTTTCTCCTTCTCCCTTACTAACAATTAATTATGAATCTCAAGACTGAAAAATAGTTACTCGAATCTTGGCTACGATAAAGGGTAGGATATCTAGAGGAACAACAGCCACTAGATATCAATTTCTGACAGGTATTCATTGTGCTGTCATCACTGGATGCTAGTTAAAAGCCTCAATATGCCTTAAAAATAACTGCCTTCTATTTTTAAATGTCTTCTATTTAGAAATCTTCTTTGTGAGAGAGCTGATAAAACAAAAGTTTGTAATTAAAATTCATGTTCATGTCGCAACATGGCAATGAGAGGTGAACACAGTACTAAAGACTCCTCAACCCACAAATCTTTCTAGAAGGTCCTTCTGGAGAGGAGAATTTAGCCCCCAAAAAGTATCAATTGTGAAAAACAGTTGGAATATGGCTGGGAATTCTGGTACATTCAATATATTGACAATATATGTGTAACATGGCTGGTAAGTTCAATACCTGCGTACTTAGACACACACAGGTTCTCATAATTCCTCTCAAGTGCACACATACATAGTTCCCATTCTGCAATATGTACCCAGAAGCTTAATTTTTGCAGACTCTTGAAAATGTATGCATGTTTTTGAAGTAAGCCTTGCCAGTTAGAAATTCTTGCTTTGGGAAAAATCAAATTGCCATTTCAAATGTAGAATTGAAGACCTGCTGCATTACCCATCTCCTCAACTCCGCATTCCTCCAGGAATCAGCCAAGTTCAGCTGGATGAAGGCTGATGAAGATGATCTGCAGGGGTCATGAGGCCAGATAACAGACCCTGAGCCATTCAGCCAAGCACTCCTGTTAAGTACAGCCTTTAAAAATGAGTTCAAGCACTTGGCTGCCTCAGGACAAAACTACAAGCAGCAGAGCTTCTCCTGGCATTTGCAGCAACAACGAGGAGATTACTAATAGCGTGCTCCATAAGATCACCGCTGTTCACTCCGTCAAGGGTCAAGACATGACACCACATGTTCAGGGACTCAACACTAAATCTTGAGCACATGAGTAGAAACCTTCTGTATCACTCTGTGCACCAGCAGTCTATTGCCTCAGACTACCTTGATGCTTAGAGCTGCATTGGGAAGCAAAAATCCTATGAGGTGCTGGGTGAGGCTGAGCCTATTTAAGGTTGGTCCTTTCTGTCTTCAGCTCGGATTGCCTCTGATGATGGTCTCTTTTTCTCCTTCTTTCAGGGATGTATCAATGCTAGAGCAGGCAGGATAGAAATTATATATTCCTGGACAATGTGAAATTAGTCGTAGTTTATAGCAGATCTATATTTGGATCAAGTCCAAAAAGATAATTAAAATATATATAATGTATAAGGAGAAACAGAGTTAGGAGTAGTTCTGAAGAGTTTGGATTTGGGAAAATAGGAGCGCAAACATGGTTTGGTTTTGCATTAAGTGATAAATCCAATAACGGTGGGAAGGGTGATCTGTGTTCTCTTTCTTATAAGCTAATTACGGATCATCTCTGGAGAAGACTGATGAAAGCTTTCAGTTAAGATTCTGTAGCATCAATAAACCACCCAGGAACAATTGTTTCAGAGTAAGGTCTCCATTTTCTAGAAAACTTTCCATTTAAATAATGACAGAAAAATTACTTTTTTGGAACCATTGTGGGAGGGGCAAGCCAGGATCGGGCAACCCAGATGTACAATTAAAAAAAAAAAAAAAAAAAGAAAAGTTTCTAACTGAAATATTAATAGTGAATGTTTCCATTTGCACTAAGCAGGCCTGGTTCTAGTGGCTCAGTGGGAAATGCTTATACTTTTTTTAACTCACCAACTGCCTGGCATTTAGCATGAATAAATTCAGGCTATGCATGTTGGCTTATGAATATGACATCACTTTATTTGTGAGTCAAACCTCTTGTTCAGATGCATTTCCAGGCTTCACAGTAAAATCATGACTACCATCATGTTATGGCATTAGTCATGGAAAATCTCTTGCTTGGTTATGATGGGTTGCTCTGTTTTTTCCAATGTACTTTTAATCTTTATTTTTCTATGCTGCTTTTATCCAAACCTTTCTAAGAACTTCTCACTAAATGAGTTCTGAGTGAAACAGACATTTCTGCAGTACATTCTTTTTCTTTTCTGCCAAAGTAAATCTAGATTAACTCCACAGAATTTGGTGACATTGTTATGTCTTTAGGGAGGAGTGGAGACTCAAAATCCAGCTGGTGACTGGAGTGTATGGTATACTGCTGTATGAGCCACTTTCAGCTGGTGTAGAAATATATGCATCGGTGCATGACACTCATGATATGTTTTGAATATTGCAGCTGAAATGGAATGAATTGTAATTGACACACTTGGGCTAGTGGTGCTTGCTTGCTTGCTTGCTATTTTTACCAATCAGTCTTTCTCTGTTTTTTCTCTTCCTAAGGAGAAGATTGATGCTTCATTGGAAAAAGAAATTATGAACCTGGCCCAGTCTTTGTGCGCTGAATTATGCATGGAGCCACCGTAATTGCACGTATCAGTCAATGCCTGCAGAAAAACGCAAGGCTGGGCAAGTAGTGGCTGTAGGTAAGCACACATTTAGTCATACGATGGTTACGGTAACTGAGTGTGCATTTTGTATGCACAGTTGGATGAGTGTTGTTATGACAGCTTTCACAGCTGAGTTCAGTGCAATACGGTGTAGCACAAGAATATTGCTTTTCTTCTGCGATTGGCCAAAAAGGAAAACTAGTCTTCTATTCTGGGCTAACACTTTAAGACACATTTTGTCTCAGAGAATCATAGACAATCAGAACTTTGGTCTCTCCCCTCCCAGACATAATCACACGATTCTCCACAAATGTTTACTCAGTTCTCCAAAATCTCCAGCGAGAGAGGGTCCACAGCCTCCTGCATTACCATCACAGTGACTTATGATCTCTTCTGTTAGACCAGTTTTCCCACTATTATCCAGTCCAAATTTCTTGCTATGATTTGGGCTTATGCGACTTTCCCTAGGCACTATGACTGTAGAGAACAGGTGAGTCGACTCTCTTCACAAGAAAACAAACTGCTAATGAGCAGGGCAGAAGCGATGGGAAGCTCTGAAGTCAACAGAATAAGACTCCCAACTTTAAAATAAAAGTTTAAATATTGTTAGCTAAGATGCTACTTTGTCAGGAGATCGTGGTCCTTTTCAAATGTCTTTAATCTTTTAGGATTTTAAATTGTCACTCTGGAAATGTAGCAGGTAAAACCACACAGATCTTTTTTTTTTCTGCAAAGTGCATGACTACACAATTCAAAGCCATATCAGAGGCTTTCCGGATGCTGTCTTATATCCACTGTGAAAAAATTATCATATATATTTCATATATTTATATCAAGGGACAGACAGGGAGAAGGATCATTCCTTCACTCTAATAGCTTCATTTTAGCAATACCCTTTGTGGGCACTAAATTTAGAAGCCTAATGTGAGATATTCCTGGCTATGTTCAGACCACTAATTGAGACAGGAGATGGAGGGCCATCATGCACAAATATCTCCCCATTGTGCAGTGCAACAGGCATTTAGTGCCTCAGGTTTCTGAATCTAAAGCCCTTTGAAACATGCTCATCAGAAGACTGCTAAAAGGTAAGGAGTGCCTTAGGGGTGCTCCCTTTGCGCAGAGTGTGCCAGCCACACTGCTTACAGATGGCACTGTCAGCAGGTTAGAGGCTTGGCTCAGAGCAGGGTGGTGTCAAGAGGAGATGCATCTCAGTTTTTCTTATATTAGGGCGGGTTGTGGGAGTCTGACAGGAGTAGAAAAGGGAAGTGCCAGGGTGGAAATTTGGGCTTAGGCAATACCGCTGCAGGGTGAGAGGAGAGATGTGCTTTCCCAGTCCGCACAACAGCAACCTGTCAGAATAGGATCAAAAAATCCCTGTTAGTAAATAGTTCTAAAACTGCAATAAGGGATCACTGAATGCTTACATAGGATGAGTAAAGGTGTACCAAGAACGGGAGGAACAGAGGCAAAGAACTATGGGCAAAGAAGCAAGGAGGACAAAATGTAAGACATCTGTCCACAAAATCCCTCCATTCATGAAATGGGATATATGGATGTTCATGAAGCCTGTTCTCAAGGAGAAAGACTTTTAAAAATTTATTTCTGCTTGAGGCATTACGTTATGCACTTCATAGCTGGCATGAATACAAATATCAGATGAAGGACATTTATGGTCATTCTTATTACTGAATACAGTAGGAGGATGGGCATTGCTTAATTTTACACTTGTGGTCTCCACTCATTCAGACAACTTTCGGAAATCCCACCTGTGAGTGTTTTGGTACATGCCATACGGTAAGTCACTCACAGAGGTGGGAACTGCAGCCTTGCTCCCAGATGTGTTTCTTTAATCATCAGAGTCTATTTCTTCCCAGAGCAATGAGTTACCACTTCATATATTTGCTGGTACATGGAATATTAATATTGTAATCATGTCTGTCTCCTTAGGGGACTTGTATTTTATGGCAGCAATTCAATACTGTTCACTATTTGGAGTTAAAAGAAGTACAAGAGTTGAAGATTTTAAAGGTCTTTTCTAAAAACCAGGCAAACCAGGCAAAAAAGCACACCAGAAATAACCTCCTCATTCAGAAAAATATAGAAAGAAAAATGCCATTTGTGATCACCAAACTTGTGAACTTGTTCATGATGATCTTTAAAAAAAAACCCCCAACAAACAAAATCACCCAGGAGAAAGTGCCTTCTAAAATACATAAAATATCGTGGCTTTCTGGAAGGGTCTTGAATAAAGCACACAACCCCAAACGGTTTTGAGACGTGTGCCCAAGGCCGGTGTCACAGGGTGCAGTGGAGAAACTCTGCCCGAGCTCAGGGGCAGAGCTGTGTGCGAAAGGGCTGTGGGAAACTTTGTTGGGACAAAGACATGTCCATGGGCTGGAGCTGAAGGGCAGCTCCAGCCCTCACCCCTGAGCCCTGCTTGAGCTACACTGCAGCACCACCCACGCCTGCCTTCACCTTTTGCTGATCCTGACCCCCCGGCTTGACCTCGGAGCTGCTCCATTCCCATGGCTGTGATCGCCGTCCCCAGTCTGGCTCTTCTTGCTGCCTTTGGGGCAGTAGGATGGGGACGTGGGGAGAGGTTCCTGCTCTGACCTGCCCCGCTGGCCCCCCAGCTGCCCCTCCTGGCAGCGCTGCGCCCTGACATTTCTGTAGCTAAGGCACTGCTAGCCTGCAGAGGCATTCACAACAGCTGTATAAGAAAAGCTTGCAATTCATTTTATTCCTCTTTTCACTGTAAAAATAACTCTCAGTCAGACAGCAAGATTGAAAACATATTTGTAGCTCTTACTTTAATGACTGGCATGGCAGCACCTATGGTATGTTTAAGGCTTGATTCTGTACATACACATCTGCACATCATACAAGTGATTCAACTGCACGGATATAAGAATATGTGTGTACATATACGTATGGATGTGTATATATATAGACGCCTATCTTTGCAGAAAGTGGACCTTGTTCCATGGAGAATATATAGCCTAAATGGTCCCAGGCTAATCTGTGCAGATATTTTAAGCTCATTTGGCTTGATGGCAGATGGAGACAAACATCTTATAATATTAATTTTCTTATTGGATCTCATCTGACAAAATCCCCAGTTACTTTAGTCTTGCATGAACGATTATTCTTTTGTAAATATGTGCCTAATAAGCTTAAATTCTGAAAACGAATATTTGCACTTACTGATATCAAGGGAGAGTTAAAATCAAACATGCTCAGAGTCTTCTGGGAAAGTCAGCAGTAAAGCACTGTTTTCAATAATCAATAAGTCAAGCAAGCAAATCTCTAGACTGTTGTTACAAGGGAATCTGTCATCAAGCAAAGCAAAGATTTGTCTGAGAAACCTCTAAGTAAATGCTTCTGCTACTTAGTAGTGGTTGTATTTTTTTGTATTGTGAGCTGCAGATTAAAGTGCAGGCACGCACAGATTTGTTTGGCATTCCAAACAGAGACAGTGTCTGGATCAAAGCATTCGTACGTAGTCCTCGTGAACTTGGGTCAGTTTAAGGATGGGAAGATACCCTCTATATTTCCTCTCTCAAATTCTTCTTGTACTGCTCCCTCTCCCTTTTCCTTGTGTCTTCTTCATTTTGTGTCTGTCAGCATTAAAATACCAGGAAAAATTTACTTGACGCTCTTACAGGCTATCAAACAAATAAATGGTGTTATACCTCACTGATCTGTATCCACCTGTGACAATTAATATCCCCCAAAAGGGACTTCACTCCCTAATAAATGTTCAAATGCAGAGCAAGAAGGTGAGCTATTAACTTGCAACAATATCATCATTTTCTTAGAAAATGTATCAGAAAACACTTATCAGAAATAATAAAGTCGCAATATAATATGAAACAGCTTCATTGCTACAAACAAAATGCATTCTGTGCTGCATTGTTTTTGCTTTTACAACTGTACTTGCTCATTTCCTAATTTTATTTGAATACAAGCGTAAGGGTTGGGACCTGAAATCCTTGATAGCCAGCTAACTGCCCCAGATGTTCATGTCTGGAGACTCAACTGTGCATGTTATGGTTTCCTCCAACTGCTCTCCACTGGCATCTATATTCCTTTCTACTGGTGATGAGATTTACCTCTGTCTCACAGGGAGTATGAATGACTCACTGTTTGTCAATTAAAAAAATTCTTTTCCATGCTGTAAATCGTCTCTCTCTTTTTTGGACATCCTTCCCAGCAAATGTGGCAGGCACTGTGGTGAGAGAATGGGGATGAAGACGGGCTGCTAATATAAGGGTGCCCTTCTGAGGGCTACTTCCACTTGTATCGCAGAAAATACAGGGGATTCAAGTTTGAGCAGCAGCACCCCCATCACTACCAGAGCCCATTGACATGTAGCAGTGTAATGTTCCTTGTGATGGTGCTGGCCTGAAATGTTTTTGCTTGATCTTGGAGGCTCTCTTTTTCTCTCTCATCATCTAGCCTTACCTGATGGCTTTGTATTGTTGGCATTTATTAGTGTCTGCTTGTTCTCCCTTTCCATTCTGTTTTATCTAATCTCTGTAGGGAGATACAAGTCCTCCTTTCCATGACCTTTGCCTTCCCGTTGTCTTATATCTATTAACAGCTAACTACCCTCATCAGAAAAGGCTAATTCCTTTATATTAGCAGGGCCAGGGCCTCAAGAAATCAAAGGTGGAACTCCCATTGACTTCAGCTGGAGCAAAAGTGACTCCTTTAATTAAAGAACTTGAGGAGAAAAGCAAAACAGAAGGCAGAAAGAGTAAGTTCAGCCTGTGACAAACTTCAAAATGATCAAAAGTTTACAAGCAGTTCAAAGCATCCTAGACATTCAAGCAACATCCAGGACGACATGGATGGCCTTAGGACTGAAGCCTGTTACAGCTACCACCTACCTCAATAAATACAGACCATCTAATTATAGCACTTCCTTCAAACCCAGAGCATGTGGACACTGGGCTAATTAGCCACTGGTTGTAATACGGTTTTATTTTCAGCAACCAGTATTCATTGGTTGCCGACAAATTTCCTTCTAAAGTCGTGATTTCTGAAATATGTCCCTTCTCATTAAGATGACAAATGCTGGCATTTGGTGGGATGTGGTATTGATCACA
Source organism: Trogon surrucura (assembly GCA_020746105.1). Classification (NCBI taxonomy): domain Eukaryota; kingdom Metazoa; phylum Chordata; class Aves; order Trogoniformes; family Trogonidae; genus Trogon; species Trogon surrucura. The sequence goes on along the minus strand of CM036617.1, from coordinate 89,135,266 downwards.
TCAAGCTCTGCAACGACGGCTGGCAGCAGAAGAACAACGCGGGAGCCAGCTGTGCCCGGCTGGATCAGGCGGCTTCCCTCAGGTTTGTTTTCATCCTGCAGTATAGTTCTGACTTGGTGTGAGTAAAATCACTTAACAGGTAACATGCTGATTCGCTGAACTATCCATCAAGCGACGTGCTCAGAGCTGAGATAGGGCCAACTGACCTAAATAAGAAGTGTACCAGCACTCTGAATGGCAGAGGTAATTCTCCACCTGTGAGAATTTTATTGCCTACTGCTGCACAAGAGGGTTCAAGCACTGAGCAGTTGCCACGGGTTGAATGAAAGAGTTTGAGGACCTTTTTGTGAGCACACACTACAGGGAAATATCACATTTTGCACCTTTTTTTCTTGCTAGTGAATCTTCACTTTTTTTTTTAACTCCTCATAGTTCTTTTAAACATAATATAATATCAGGCCCCGATGAGGAACCCTAATAGCTGGTAATCATAGAATCATAGAATCATAGAATGTTAGGGATTGGAAGGGACCTCGAAAGATCATCAAGTCCAATCCCCCTGCCAGAGCAGGAATGCCTAGACTATGCCACACAGGAACGTGTCCAGGCAGGACTTGAATGTCTCCAGAGAAGGAGACTCCACAGCCTCTCTGGGCAGCCTGTTCCAGGGCTCCGTCACCCTCACTGAGAAGAAGTTTCTTCTCGAGTTTAAGCGGAACCTCTTATGTTCCAGTTTCAGCCCATTACCCCTTGTCCTATCAGTGGTTGTCACCAAGAAGAGCCTGGCTCCATTCTCGTGACACTCACCCTTGATATATGTAATCCTTTGGTATACTTGCCTCTGCAAAAAGTCTACATTAGAGTCCACTGTTTTCTGGAGGAAACGAGAGACCGGCTTCTATGCGCTAAGATATTTAACATCATGAAAGATCCGAGCAATTAGACTGCTCAGGACTGCAAGAATGATCAAGGAAGAGAAATAGTTGTGGTGTCTCATAGGAGGCCAGTAGCCAATGTGTTCCCTTGCCCGTTTCTCACCCATCTTTTCCTTGCTGCTTACTAATATGAATGTAAGGTGTGTAAATACATATACATATATAAAAATATATATAGGTGTGCGTATATATACGGACTCAAAAGACAGAAAACTGCTAGAAAAAGTTCATTACTGTTCTTAATTAACAAAAGTGATATTTTTAATAAAAGATTTCTATAGTGCTGTAGAGGAGATTTCAGCAGGTAAGTAGTTTTAGGAGAGATGTATCACCTTCTGAGTTGAACTTCTAAATGGTATTTTTTACACTATTGAAAATAACTGATCTTTGTCCTCATCTAATATGAGTAACCTCCTATACAAAGCTCTCTGAGATATATTTATGAAGTGTCACATAAGAAACTGATATTGATTTTTATTTATTAGCTTTCTTTATGTATTTCTGGCAGTTATGTCTCTTATTACTATTAGATTGAATAACTAGACCTCTTACTATATTGCTGTAGGAAGACTTCTTTTCCAAATATCTTACTTTTCTTGCTGTCTCAAATTTTTGATTTTTTTCTTCTTTTTTTCTTTCTTTTTCTTCTTTTTCTTTTAACGCATGCAGTGCTCTGAGACTTAAAAAGGTCTTCTGAAGAATAAGGTAATTATCTTGCCTAGAAGGAGATCAGCGTAAAGTTTGAGAACGAAAACTCAAGAAAGTAGTACATGAGAGCCACAAAAACATTTACAACTCTGAAACTGTGGACTTGCCCTTTACCAAACATTTAACCAATCCTCATCGACTGATGATTTGCTTCTCTGTACTTTCCACTTGTGTTGCTGCCGATTAAAATAGCATCAGGAAAGTTTGCGGAGGCAAATGCTAACGTTTTAAGCATCATAAACCACATCTAGGAAAGGACGGAGAGAGGGATGTGCTGCTATGAGAGAGCCCCTGTGCTAAGTATGGTTCCTTCTCCAGCATAACCAATAACTTTTCCCAGGAGGATATGTTTGGCTCGTTCTCCCTCCTCCAAGTTTTGATGGCTGAGGCAGGTGGCCATGGAGGTAGGTGGCACCCTGGGGAGCCCGGAGCCCTGGCACCATCCCTCGCAGGAAAGGCCCTCGCAGTGGGTGGCAGAGGGGAAGCAGCTCTGCGCGGTTCTGCTCTCAGTTGCAGCTGGAAACACATTGAAGTGGGGCCAGGGTTAGTGTTTTGGTTTGGCCTGGCCAGATTTCGGCGGCGGGGGGGGAGCTGCAGGGTGGCTTCTGTAAGAAGCTGCTAGAAGCTCCCCAAGATTGATAGAGCCAATGCCAGCCGGCTACAAAGAGGGACCCGCCGCTGGCCAAGGCTGAGCCTATCAGTAAGGTGATAGCAGAGGAACGCCTCTGTGAAAAACATATTTAAGAACGGGAAAAAGAACTGCGCCATCACAGCTGGCACAGAGATGGAGGAGTGAGAGTCTGTGCAGACACCAAGGTCAGTGAAGAAGGGGGGGGGGGGGAGGATGAGCTCCAGGCGCCGGAGCAGAAGGAGTCCCCCGGGTCCGTGGTGAAGACCATGGTGAAGCGGGTTGTCCCCCTGCAGCCCATGGACGAGGTGCAGAAGTCCACCGTGAGGATCACCGCATAGATGTCCACCGAGCACTCCACGCCGTGTGGGTGGATGCCTGAAAGGGGACTGTAGCCCGTGGGGAGCCCACGTCAGAGCAAGTTGCTGCCGGAACCTGTAGCCCGTGGAAGAGGGAATGCCCACGCTGGAGCAGGTTGGCCGGTGGGACTTTTGGGACATTGTGGGTGGCTCACGCTGGAGCAGTTTCCCCCAAAGGACTGCACCTCAGACTCACGAGGGGTGGGCTGCCCCTCGTGAGGTGTCTCACGTTGGGCAGTTTGTGATGAATTGCCCTTCGTGGGACGACTCACGCGGAGAAGAGAGCGTGAAGCTTGTCTCCCGTGAGAGGGACCCCACAGTGGCCCTGGGGAAGAGTGAAGAGTCCTCCCCCGGAGTGAAGAAGCGGTGGAACCAACATCGGATGAACTGACCGTAACCCCCATTCCCTGTCCCCCTGCGCCGCTCGGGGGGAGGAGGTGGAGAAGCCGGGATTGATGTTAAGCCCGGGAAGAAGGGAGGGATGGGGGGAAGGTGTTCTGTTTAAGATTTGTTTGCTTTTTCTTACTTCTCACTACTCCTCTCTGATTAGTTCTTTTAATAAATGTACCTAATTTCCCCAAAACTGAGTCTGTTTTGCCCGGGACGGTAAAAGAGGGTGATCTCCCTGTCCTTATCTCAAACCCTGAGCCCTTGGAAATATTTTCTCCCCCTGTTCAGCAGTGAAGGGGGGAGTGAGTGAGCGGCTGTGTGGGTACCTGGCGGCCGGCCAGGGTCAACCCACGACAGTTAGTGAAGTGAACCAATTACAGGACAAAAATAACCTCCAAAACACAGTCCCTAAGCTGTGATGTCATTCTCTGCTATTCAAGGATGAAAAAAAAAAAAGAGAGGAAAGGGCAGGGAAAGGGCTTTTGAGATATGTATTCAGTGAAAAATTTCAAACCAGCAGGCCTTCTTTTCAAACTCCAAAATGAAAAAAACTTTCTACATATTTCATGGATCTGAGCATCTGTTTAGCTAATTACTTGTTTAGAAAACAAAGCTGTGAATTCAGTGACTGAGAATATCCGTATGGAAATATGGCCATATTGATTTTTTTGTTGCATACCAGTCAGTGAAGAGGTATTGCATAGCCATTTCTACCCCTTTCCCCTTATGTCTCCCCAGGAACAAAAGCCAACAGTAAGGAGGTAAAGATCTACTTGATCTAGACTGGCTGTCCAGGGCCACACATGATGGGCCAGTGTCTGTATCCCAATACCAACACAGATGTGCTCTCCACACACGCCTTGGTCCCCAAGCCTGTGCGCTGCCTTGCTTATGGAAACATTTGCGTGAGCCACCTGGTTTCAAAACTTCCAAGATTGACTTTTTGCCACCTCAAATGTGTGTGAAATATCAGTTCCAATGTTCTTTTTATCCCTGCTTAAAAGCTTCTCCCTTAAAGCTTAAAAGCTATCCCTGCTGACAAGTTCTGTGCAGGCTCTGCGTGGCACACTCACCAGCCCTGTGCTTTCCAGGAACCAGCTATCGTTCCTACGTTTTGAGCAGTGATGGGCCCATGCCTAATTTCAGGCAGATTCTGGAGACTTGGCTACGGATTTGCAGTGAGGCTGCTGCACAAATACAACAGTTTTCCGTTGAAAACTGTTCTCCAACGCGATCAGCAGACCGCTTAATTCCCAGGCACTTAGTTAATTGGATTGTCCAGATAAAAGATACAATGTTTCATATTCTTAGAAATAATTGTGGAATTACAACTTTCTCATAGATTTAGCAGTATTCTCCACCCTCTCTCTCTCTCCATTAAAAGAATTCAGTCCTCTTTTAGAAGATAACCTTGACAGAATGAGGAAGGTGTACACTTTGCTTCTATCTTAATAAAAGTCCAGTACAAAGATTTAATTAAGAGAGAGAAAATAACCAGGAATGAGCACAGGATTTGAAGAAAAATAGACTTTGTATAAATGAAGTAAGAATCACAAATACGATTCAAAAAGTCCCCCTGGAGAGATAGACCAGAGTTTCTCATTGAAGCCTGGGATAAGATCTGCCATAGCTGCTTTCCTTTTTTTGTCTGAGATGGCGATTCTTATCCACACTTCTCCCTTCTTCTGTCTTAGCTTAGAATTTTTTTCTAGTCTGGAGTTAGTGCATTTTACTTTTCTTGTAGTGTTTTGGTACCAAGGTTTTGCTGTTGGGTATTTCTTATAAGAGTTTTAAACACCTGCCATTCCCACTAACCCATCTCATAGTCCTTTCGTTGCATTAGAGTAAGTGAATGAGAAGCTGCTCCGTCTGCTTTGTGACCCTTCTACGCTCTGCTGGGGTCACAAGTATCTTCTGTAAACTGTCATACCAAAGCTCAAATTGAAGGGAAGTAAAGAATGGAGAAACTTAAGTTACCTGGTCTGACAATATCTCTCTTCTGTGATGACTTTGGAGTGTGCTAGTTTCTTTATGCATGCATGTATTAAACCTCTCCCACCCCAATAAGTTTAACTGTACAAATCTCTGGAAAAAAAAAAAAGTTCTATTAAGAAATTCTAATAAGAAATTGAGGGATTTCAGAGCTCAGAAAGTAAAATCCAGCCCTCTTGTTTATTCACAGAGGCATCTTTCCCCTGAGCTTCTCAGGTTTTGGCAGAAGGGCTTGCTAAAGGAGTCCTAGGAAACAATTCTGTCTCACTTCGTGACAGGTGTGGCATTGAAAATACACTACTTTTCATGGAGATGGTCTTGAAGATATACATCTATAATGGTATGCTTAGTCAACCCTTAGTTCTTCTTTCCAGAGTTTTAGATTTAGGCTACATGTTAGGATACATCTACACTTTAATTTGAGCCTAGCAGCACTATAGTCACATCTTTGTACAGCACTGAAGATAATGAGAAGCTACTATGTGGATTCCTACATGCTGCTACAATAACACAAATATATTGTTGGGATTCCTAGATTTGCTAGAGTAGAAATAAATCCTAAAAAAAATGTTTTAAATTTATCTTTCGTTGACAGACTAGTTTGAAAATGTGGTTGGCCACTGAAGAGGATGTTTTTCCCAAGCTAGATTTATCTGTTCTAAGGGGGAAGTTTTAAAAGCCAGAGGAATATTCCCAGGATAATTCACACACAGCTGACTGAATAATTCATTATGAATAATGTATTTAGATTTTGCCTCTCTCTTCATAAGGAGATTAGGATATTCTCAGATACATTCATTATTCAAACTAATACCAGGTTTTCTCACCCCTCCCTGCAAGGGCTCGATTCTGTCACCTTTACTTAAGTTGAGTAACATTTTCCATGGGGAATCACGCTGATTTTAGTGGCAGTTCCTGCACAGCATGGTACGGGAAAGAGCATCTGGACGGAAGTGAATAGGTTACAAGCACTTGTGAATATTTGATGGCTGTGCTTTCAAGCTCCTCCTATATGGGATTGCTAGGCAAATCCAAGGAGCTCCTTTTGTTAGCTCTTGTAATTAATCACCACAACCCCAATTTATTAAACATACAATTCAAATTATTGCAGCTGAGAGGCAAGCTAACATCTTGCTTTCCATGAGCAGTGGCGCTCAGCTTTGAACCCTCTGCTGTTTATAGAAAGCGAACACAAAAGATCAAGAGTGAAGGCTAAAAGAAATGTGCTTGAGTGTGCAGTCATTCAGAATTTCTCCTGTTACCAGCGTTGTTTCTGGAAACTGCCCACAGGCATTTTTTCAGCATTGAGAAAATGCATTAATTACCTCTGTGCCTCCCTGCTCCCGGTGACTGCAGTTCTTTCTGGCAAGTACTTTTAATACAGTCCTGGCCTTCAACTGAAGCTTCCTTTTCAACTTTCAGCAGCAGTGCCTAAAGGTAAAGCTACAAGTGTATAATGGGGTACACCTCCACTTCAGTTAACCCTCCAGGATGCCCTGTGGCCACTGGTGCCACCTCGCTTTGCAGAAGAAACTTCAGCCTGGTGGCTCTGTAGGCTGGTGATTCCCTCTCCCTATGCTTCTGGGTCACCTCCTGTTCCTCCCACACTGCTAAAGCTTGAAAATCCCACTCAGCAACCATGTTTTGGTTGATGATTTTGTGTTTCATAGCTAACTGCAGTAAGTTGAACTGAATATTTTGCCTTTCCAAAAGAAAATCCTAAAAATCATACCAGATGTATATAAATATCTGAGGGGTGGGTGTCAAGAGGAAGGGGACAATCTCTTCTCAGTGGTGCCCAGTAATAGAACAAGAAATAATGGGTTTGAGTTAGGACATAGGAAGTTCCACCTCAACATGAGGAGAAATTTCTTTACTGTGAGGGTGACAGAGCCCTGCAACAGGCTGACAGAGAGGTTGTGGAGTCTCCTCCTCTGGAGACATTCAAAACCCACCTGGACATGTTCCTGTGTGAGCTACTCTGGGTGATTCTGCTTTGGCAGGGGGGCTGGACTTGATGATCTTTTGAAGTCCCTTCCAACCCCGAACATTGTATGATTCTACGATCTCTTTCAATGATTTGGTGAGAAAAATCTCTCAACACTCTGCCATTCTTCTTGAGTCAAAAACAAGAGCTACATCAGAGGGGATGATTTTGGACTAAATGTATTCAGCATTTGTACATAAAAATGTAAGATGTTCTATGTAAGAAGATTGTCCAATATGTTATACATCTACCTTTTCTCTATGTGGTGAAAATGAGCTATCTGAAACGTTCTGCTGGTGTGAAGTATAAAACCCAGGACAAAGACTTTGGAGCAAAATGTCAGGCCTCCAACTTGGGGATTGCAGTCTTCTGTATGATGGAGAAAGAGCACCGTATCAGTACAGCCATTTGCAACACATATGCTTGCAGAGTCTGCACTAGAAAGCAGTTGCCCGGTTCTACTAAGGTTCAAGCCAGTCCGGACTTGGCAGGTTCAGAATACTCTGTACCCAGTCCAACACTTAATTTGATGGACAGGATTGGAATAAGGCAGTTTAGCCTGTGAATGTAAACCAAATACAAATAGTCTTCTGGCTCTCTGATGGTGTTTAGAAAAGCATTAAAATGATTTCACAATAATGATACACAGTTGTAGGGGTTGCAGCACTATATCATGAGGGTAATGCTGCTGCCACTGTGGTGTAGATCCAGAGGGATCCAAAACAAAATGCCAGCAGAGGAACTGGACAAGGTACAGTACCAGGAATGACAATCTAGCAAAATAGAGTCAAAGTATTGCTGCTGTGCTTTTTAAAAGAGAGAAGATAAATGCAGCAAGCGTGTCTTCACATTGGCTTTGTCTAATACTTTAGTGATATATTTGTTATTATTTAGCTGGTACAGACAGACCTGGTTTTAAATGCATCTTCTCTTTGCATGGTCTAAGGAACTTACTCCACATGAGGTTCCTCACTTCTTGTGTTAATTCATATCCTGCCTTCTGTATAAAAGAACTCTTAAAATGCACATTTAAGTTCAGGAGGACATTACAGAGCACTTGCAGATTTACTACTTTAGGCTTGATACTATAATTTATTTTTAAAGAATGCCTGAAGCTTGCTTTTCCGTAACCTCTACATTTTTTGTTAAATGAAAGACAATTAAAAAACGTTCAAGAAGTACATTTCACATAGGTACATTCTGCATAAATACTGCCTGGAAATCAGAGAGTTTTTTATCTACCCTTTGGGCCTTTTCTCTACTATAATGTAAGTTTTCATGTGACAGCAGTGCCCTTTCTCCTTCCAAACGTCAGCACTCAATCTGGTTTGGTAGGAACACAGAAGTCCCCAGTTTCTTTTCGTTCAGGACAGAAGTTATGTTAACCTTGCAAACAGAGTGAATGTCAAATCGGTAAACTGCTGGCTTGCATCTGTCTTTTCAGCGTATTTATGCCGTAGCTGTATGCTAAAGAGCACTGTAAACCACTTATGACTTGACCCATTCTGTGCAAATGAAGCAAAATCTGCAGATAACACAAACCATAATTCCAGATGTCAGTAGGTTGCAGATCATTCCTTTAGTATTTTTAATGAAATATGAGCAATAAACACCCTTTTAACTCATGAATAATCTACGTATTTTTCATATTAATAGAACTGGGCCCTGCACACTCATAAATATCAGTAGATGCTGTGATATTGGCCTTGCTGTGAGTACTTTATGGGTTATAATTTTCTTTAAATGATCATTAGGAACTGGTTTCAGAGGTGTTGTGCTGAAAAGTCCTCCCTCCCTCTTAGTTTTTAAAGGAATCACAAGGCTATACTGATGCTGAAAACTGGTTATCAGCTGTAAAATTGGAATTGAGGTGTGACTTGAAAGCTCAGATTTTGTAAAATTTCCTCTTGTGCCTTGTGCAGGAATTCGCTGGTTTTCTTGTTTCAGCTTTTTAGTGTGATTTTATGAGTTTACTTTTCCCTGAAGATTGAATTTTTGAGAACCTTTGGCAAACATGGTTGCTATGGAGGCTGTGGAGAGGAGATATGGAGTGGGGGAGACAATTTGATGGCAGTTACTAGAGCTCGTTTCTGTACCTGATCCATTCACTTCCCAGAATAGCTGACATGACCACTGATGTTCCTATGACAAATCCGTGAGGCAAGGATTAAACTACCCCATCATTAAAAATTGTTACAAAGTTAAGGCATTCATAGGTCTTAGAAGAAGATAAAACTCAGATGTGCAGACAGGAGACTTCAGAGACAGGAGACTTCAGAATTCAGCATTCCCTTTGTCCTTCCCTTCAGTGCTCTTGGGTTTGTAATGAGAGAGCTGATCATAACTTTACCTAGGTTCATCTCCAGGGGGGAAAATGCTAACAGACATCATTAGTCATATGGCCAGTGGAGTTACAGGAAATTTGGCAACCAAGAAAATAGGCAAAAAAGTAAGGTTTTAACAGATGAATTTCTCTTTGTGCTAATCTGAAGCTTATTTACAGTGATATCACCCATCAAGAGACTATTTCCCCCACTGCTTTTGTGTTAGGCAGACTGCCACATGCCAGCACTTGGTGGCTTCACCGGGCATTTCATGCTGTTCTAATCATTGTCCCCTGTGCACAAGAGGAGGCAGCCAACAGTCCATGACGACACCTGCTTTTTGGGGCCAGCAGCAGAAATGACAATTAACTCTGCAACAACTTGGGTTTTGCTGTTTCAAAATCCCAATTTTGGATGCATTAATTAAATTTCCACTTGGACAAAAAAAAAAAAAAAAAAGTCTGTTATTACCTAGGAGTATAGTTTTGCGTTCTGTGCTTTCTCGTTGTAACTGTCAGGATTAAGAATGGTTCCCAGATTCCATCTCCTTTGTCTGGTTCAGCTTGTTCCCAGGATTTACATTGCACTAGGTTGCTGCAGCTTGTATTCCCCTTCCTCTGTTCCCTCCCTATACATTAACTGATCACCAGGATTAATGCATTCCTGAGAGGTAAGGAGCAGAAGCCTGTCTCCTTGACAGCAGGGGACAAACTCATAATAAATACATAAAAATAAATATAAATAGTTAGAGCCAGCAGCAGATTGTGATGGCAGTAAAGAAGGGTTGCAGTCCCTGCAAGTGCAGATTCAGATAACAATAGAGCATAAGTTCAGCAGCTGGTATGACACAGGGAGTAATACTCTTTCCAACAGCCTTCTCCACAGCAGTTGCTCTTCCCCTGGCACCTGGCTGGTGATGGAAGCTACACCATATGCAGCCATGCAGGGTGGCAAATGATTTTGAATAGGTCTTACAGGCCCTCCTATCCTATGGGACTTGACAGAGGTGACTGATCGGAAACTGGCAGAGAATCAGTGCAGCAGTATAATACGGTACATGAATTATTGCAATATGGATTAAGTGCTATATATAGATACAAAGTGACTGACTGACTGACTGTAATTGTTCAGCTACGAGTACAGTAGCTAGAATGCTGTGTGCTAAGTTTCACCTCACTGTCTTAAATTATACATCCACATTGCACAGAAGCCAACCCAACATAACGATAATATTGTACAGAGGGCTACCCATCTCTTGCAACTTGCTGAACCTGATCATGGTAACGTCCAGCTGTCTTCTGTGCCAGACAAAAAACTATTTTCCGATCTCAGGTAAGCTCCCGAGGGACTACTGGGAGCTTCTGACTTCTGCGAAGCAGAACATTTAGAAACTGCGAATGAAAGTTTTATGCTTGTAGACATTGCAGCTAGCCTTGCTCTTAGTTTGTAAGTGTCAGAGCCAGTGCTCAGCTTCCCCATGAGCTCTTCATGTCTCTCTGACAGCAGGAAATGACAGTAATGCTGCTGTAACTGTCTGCATTCCAGTTTCTCTTCCATGGCAAAGTGGAATCCTACTGACGTGGGTGTGCAGGAGCAGTTCTCCGTGCCCATGAAAGCAAGATAGTGTGAGGAACAGGATGGAGTGGAAGGGGCTTCACTGGCATAATTTACTTGTCCATGCCTGCTAGGTCAGTTTCTTAACGTGAAAGGAAACCAGATTGCCTCTAGGATCTGACCACTTCTGGAATAGAATCATAGAATTGTAGAACTGTAGAATCGTAGAATTGTTTCAGTTGGAAAATACCTTTAAGATCATTGAGTCCAAGTTAACCTAGGGATACCAGGTCCACCAATAAACCATGTCCCTAATCACCACAGCTACATGTCTTTAAAATGCCTCCTAGCATGATGACTCCACTTCCCCAGGCAGCCTCCTCCAGTGCTTGACAACTCTTTACACAAAGAATTTTTTTCCTGGTATCCAATCTAAACCTCCTCTGCTGCAACTTGAGACCATTTCCTCTTGTTGTATCACTTCTTACTTGGGACAAGAGACCAGTGCCCACCCCACTACAATTTCCTGTCAGATAGTTGCGAAGAGTGAGAAGGTCTCCCCTCAGCACCCTCTTCTAGAGGCTAAACAACCCCAGTTTCTTCAGCCGCTCCCCATGACTTGCTCTCCATATTCTTCACCAGCTTCGTTGCCCTTCTATGGGCAGGCTCCAGAACCTCATTGTCTTTCCTGTAGCGAGGTGCCCAAAACCAAACACAGTATTTGAGGTGCAGCCTCTGAGTACAAGAGGAAATCACTTCCCTGCAGCTCAGAGCCTGAAAGAGTGAAGAATGAAGGCAAAGTGAAGAATGAAATGACTTCTTCTTGACTTTTCCTACACCTTCATCTACCCTGGCAACAGCTAATAATTGCCAACAGTTTTAATTACAAATTTATCTTTCCATCTGTTTACAAAATGCTTAGCAGCTCTGTGTATTGTTTTGAATGACGTGTTCTGTTATTTTACACCTGTGCCTTGGGATAGAGCTTGTGGGGGAGAGTGCACTGAGTAACTGACCAGCCTCTCCCTCTTACCATCCTTGGCTCTGTGAATTGCTCGTTGTAGATGAGCAATTCGAGAAAAGAGGCTGCAGGAGCTTACTCTTTCCTGATGGTCCAGTTTCATTGTTAAGGGGCTGAATAATTTTTACAAAGCCTTTGTTTATGTAAAGAATAGATATTCGGACTACTTTTACAATAATTCAGCCCTGTCATCCATCCTAACTACCCTGTTACTTGAAGGACCTGCCCTTGTGGTAAGCAATACAAAATATGATGGACTGGCCTGTGACTGTCTCCAGAGGCTGAAGGTTAAGACGATGTCACAGGTGTACAAGAGGAAGTATAATATTATCGTAACTTCTCTTTCTCCTGTTTCCAGTTGCCACATTTTTAGTCTTGTTTTTTGCTGATGTTTACACTTCCTTATCTTGAAATTTGGGGAGTTACAACGAAGAAGCTTTGAGTCAGGGACACAAGCAGAAATTTGCCTGTATCTTTGCTAAAGCCACTGGTAGCATGAACAAGACAGTGCAGGAGAAAACCTTGCAAGGTGGGCTGTTATAACTTTCTGTGGAGAGCAAGGAAGACTTGGCAGCTACCTGGTCCTTTCTTTACTTCAGGAATAGTGCAACTACACGCTGTCCCTTCTCTTGGGCAGATGGTGATTTCGATGATAATCTTGCAGTGAATCCCTCCTGCTTAGCTTGTTCACACTCTAACTGGGAAGTATTTTCCATGTGCTTGTGCTGCTCTGATTTCTAACGCTATGGAAAGAATGGCTGCTTCGAGGTGAGCCATGCAAATTTCATCTGAAAACTTAAAAATAGTACTGTGAAGATAAACCTGGAATAGCTCTCTCTGTCTACCATGTACTTTGCTTAGCATTTCCTTTCACCCCGCAGCCCATCCCATCACTCCCATGTGGTGTTACTGTCGCCATAGCATATGTTAATCGCTGGAGCAGTGCCATTGGTTTCCACTGAAGTAACACATAGTTTTTGCATATAGCCCTTCTGATAAAATTCTACACGGTTTCTTTGCTTTAACTCAGTAAATTGAATCCCTCTTGCAGGAGAAAGATGAAAGAGTGCATGAGATAAACGACTAAAGAATCTAAATCTTATGACATTCTGCAGGTAACTTAAGTAAAAACACTTCAGACTTGGTGATTTTGTCCTATGTTAGCCAAAATGGCAGGTACAAATCTTTATCACTGGGTAGACTTTATAAGGTCACCTGTCATCTGAACGGCAGCCACAAGAAATTAGCATCTTAAATAATTATCATTTATTCTTTTCATTTCCATTTCAATCTTCATTTTACTCTTGGCCTTATATTATGAGTACATGCAAGGTGATAACCTGGGACCTAAAAAATGCACTGCTTCTCTGGCCTTTCATGAACAACTTAGGTGTCATGAACTTTACAAAAGTCATTGTCAAAAAGTTTTAGAAAAAATCCCCAGAGTTCCTCATGCCCTTTGTATTCTTCAGAATTAAGCTATGTCAAGTACTTCTGCAAATGAACAGAATCCATTACAGTTTTACTGAACTAGAGAAAATTTGGAGTTCTTTCCCCCCCCCCCCACCCCGTGTATTTTTTTAACCCTGTGAAGACACAAAAACTGGTAGTAAACTGCAAGAGAGAAAACAAGCAGTCTTATGCTCTGGAAAGATAATCCTGACAACAGTATAAAAAGCTTTCTTTTTTTTGACAGAGTAACTTAATGCTTCAAAAGGATGAGTTGTAACTGCCCCCAAGCTCAGTGAAAGACATTAACTTTCTCAGGGGTACTTATTAAATTGAAGATTAATCTCTCAACACTGTATGTGAGAAAGTTGAAATAATTATGCAAAAAAGTGAGGGAAAAGGAATTACTGGATAATTTATCAGTACACATGCAACACATAGCATGTGTCTTTCTCATTCACAAGAGAGCTTTTTAGTCCTGCTGAAAGAAGGGAAAGATGTAAGAACTTGCCTTGCAGGTCAGTGTGCAGGGGACCTGAAGATCTAATAGACTCTGAAAAATACTACTGGTGGCATATCTTGACACAGAAACCCTGGAGCAAGCACACAGCACATGTACTGAGTTCTCTGTTCTTCAGCTGATGGCTTTGATGTTTTATGACAGTTTTTAATGCTGATGAAGCAAAACAACCTCAGAATGTGCAAAACCATGGCAACTGCTGCAGCAGGATGTATCTGGGGACAAAACGCTCTTATCTCTTCTAATTTTAGTGCATTTCTTCCCCTCCAAGCTAATGGTGGTTGTCCCTCTACGAGCAGGTTGTGTGTTGGGATAGGATTGGGTTGAAGTTTCAGAAGAGGCTTGGGCTCAGCAATATGCAGAAGTGTGGGCATACATACTGAAACCTGAAGTGGTTTTGCTGGGATAAGGTGAGAGCCACTCAGTGTCTGTTGACTACTTATGGGATTAAAAGGTCTGTGGATCAGAAAGTGCTATTGCCCAGATTGCCCAGACTCCGCTGGGTGCTCCCCGGTACAGCTGGTAGAAGAGAATGCCATAGTGATGCCTCCTTCTGAGTCTCCAGCACTGAGGTAGTGGCCAATGCAGGGCCTACACTAGTTTGTCTTTCTTCAACAAAAGCTGAAGTCAGGTCTTAGGGATGTTTTTGATGAAGATTCTCCTGGAAACTGGTGTGTTCCCATGGGAACTTCCGGCTTAGGTATTCTGTGGGAGAAAAATACCTGCTCTGACTTTCTCAACTGCTTTAGTCATGAGTGATGCAAATGATCACTTGTAAGTCCTCATTGTCAGCAGGTTTTGATACATTGGACTGAATAAAACCATACTCATTTCTTGCTTACTAAAACCTTACTACAAATATATACAGTCATGCCTCATTTTTGCTTTTTGAAGCAGGCAATGTGCAAAACAACTTCAAAATTCTCCTTGGTCAGAAAAAACTAATTTTCAGTGTTTAAAAAAAATCATTGCAACAACTACAAGATCAGAAATTGTTAAATTAATGTTTACTTTTATTTTAAGACACTATTTTAGCTTACAGCCTGAGCAATACAGGATTTTTGAAATAAAGCAGTCCCACAAGGATCCAGATGGCAAAACCCATCCTTTCTACTGCAAACAAGCTGCAAACGAGAAGACTTTAGTCAAAGGCCGCCAGGACTGGCACAAGGGGATCAGTGCTAAGGTGAGTAGGTGCTGGCAAGCCCAGCAAGCTGCACAGTTACTTTAACACATAGCTTCTGTCAAATTCCTGGAATCAGTTAGTTGTTAATTCCAAGGAAAATAGTTGTGTAGCTAATGGGAATGGAAGCATTTTTTGAGTGGCGTCATATCCTCTCCTGTTATTTTTCCTGAACAGTGGCTTGCCCTTATGCTAGGGGAGACCTGCAGCTGAATTAGTCAATAGAGTGCCACTGCTCTCTGTCCTCAGACAGCCTGTCCTGGTTTGAGGTAAACAGACTGTCCTGATTTGAGGCAAACAGAAACGATTCTATTTAGTGATTTTATTTTTCAGCTCCAGCCTCCTCTGAGAGACTTCACTTTCTGAAGTTAACAGTATGCTTTTTGCAGACAGTGCCTGCTACTAGAAGTGATGTTTTGGCTGCTGCCTGGGATTGGTATATAGGAAGGCTCTTGCTTATACTTATTCCTATAGTGACCAAAGTCACTGCTGGATCTGGTGAGCCACGCTGAGGGTGCCAGGAAATAAAAGGGGTTACAAGGAAGTAAAAGGTTGCACTTCTGGTGAGTTATAGACAGGACAGGTGGACCAACAAGAGTGTTCCATTCCATTCTGTATACGTCATATTCAGTATAAAGCGGAGGAATGTTGGGGCTTAAGCTCTCTTCTTCAACAGCTGGCATTTGAGGAAGACTCCATCTGATCTTCTGTCTTTGATCTCTATCCTGAGTTCCTGAATCCAGCTCCTGTACCTGGTTCCCCTCTGCCGCTGAGCCTGGAGCTTCTCTGGTGCTGCCTGCTCTGCAGCAGCATGAGTGGTGACAGCTATTGCAGGGAAGCCTGGTTTGATATTGGTTTTGTATATATGAATAAAGTTTTTTTTTATTATTATTGTTTTAGTAAAGCTGTTTAGTTTTCTGTGTCTCTGCCTCATTTCCTTTTCCTTCCCTTTTGGGAAGGGAGAGGGGTTAGAGAGCGTCTGTCAGCGTTCAGTTGCCGGCCCAGCCCAAACCCTCGACACAGCCTTTAATACCAAACAAAGAAAATCCCTGCAGAAGGCGAGGCTGTGTTATTCATTCGTCCGGGTAAAATCTCCTCATGACTTTTCCAACTGCTTTGCAGAGCCCTGCATAGCAAAGCCTGGACACAGCCTATCTCTTGTGGCTCTTTCACAGGGACTGGCAGCTCCTACCCAAACCACATCTACTCCATTTCAACCAGGCTTAAATAAACGAGCGGGGTTTATTGGGACCAAGAACCGGGGGAAACCTGCCCCAAGACACCCTTCCTCAACCCCTCATAGAAAAAAAAGGTGGTTACATTTCCACACCGGGAAGATTTCTTCCCCGTGAGCTGCAAGCACCGCCACCCCCGAGGACTCCCCGCACACCTCCCCACCGCCTCTCCATCTCCCGGCTCCCCCAGCCCCCGTCCCGGGGTCCCCCCGCGGCTGCGAGAGCGGAGCGGGCCCGGCGCCGCCCGCCGGGGAAGGCCGCGGCGGCGGAGACACCTGGGTTTCCCTGGCAACAGGTAGGCGGCGGCCGGGGGAGCCGGGGATTCCCCGCTACTGCGCCCTGCCGCCCCGCCCGCGGGCCCCGGGGAGCGCCCGGCCGGCCGCCACCTGCGCCGCGGGGCAGCCCCCGGGCCCAGACCCGCCGCGGGAGGAGATGTGGGGCCAGGCGAGGAGAAGCCCCCGCCCGCAGGGGGAAGGTAAGGGGGTCCTGCCGGTGGCGGGGGTCAGGGCGATGGAGGGGACCTGGGACAGTCGTCGCCGTCACGTAGAGGAGCTTCCCCCGGGCCACGGCGTGCCTCGCCTGCCCGTGACCGGGGGACTCTCCGTTAGGCTGCAGCAACTCAGCCCGGAGAAGGGCTCGGTTTCCCGGGGGCCGGGGCTGACAGGATTCCCCCCTCGCTGCCCCCCACCATCCCGCTTTGCCCGACGGGGGCTTCTGCCCTCCCAGCTTTCGCCACCGCGCCAGGCTTTGCCCGCGGGCATCTCGTTCCAGGGCGGCTCTGTCCGTCGGGCGTGTGTGTGCCCGCTGCTCCCGCCACCGCCCAGCCCGGGCCCTCACGGCCCGCTTGGTCTGGAGGAGGCCCAGGCTCGTTGAGGACGTGTCTCCCCTTTCTTCTGCATCAGCCAGCAACGGCTTGCCCTGCTTCCCCTACCGACTGGGGGAGGAGTGCCTGGAGAGCGGCCCGGCGGAGAGGGACCTGGGAGTGCTGGTTGACAGCCAGCTGAACAGGAGCCAGCAGTGTGCCCAGGTGGCCCAGAAGGCCAATGGCATCCTGGCTTGTATCAGGAACAGTGTGGCCAGCAGGAGCAGGGATGTAATTTTGCCCCTGTGCTCAGCACTGGTGAGGCCTCCCCTCGAGTGCTGTGTGCAGATCTGGGCCCCTCACTGCAAGAGAGACCTTGAGGTGCTGGAGCGGGTCCAGAGGAGAGCAACGAGGCTGGGGAAGGGACTGGAGGGAAAGTCCTGGGAGGAGAGGCCGAGGGAGCTGGGGGTGTTTAGCCTGGGGAAGAGGAGACTCAGGGGGGACCTTATCACTCTCTACAAGTGCCTGAAGGGAGGGTGTAGTCAGGTGGGGATGGGGCTCTTCTCCCGGGCAACGACTGACAGGACCAGAGGACACCGCCTGAAACTGCCTCAGGGGAGGTTTAGGTTGGGTCTCAGGAAGCCCTTCCTCACGGAGAGGGTGCTCAGGCATTGGGATGCACTGCCCAGGGAAGGGGTGGAGTCACTGTCCCTGGAGGTGTTTAAGGAGAGGCCGAATGTGGCACTTAGTGCCATGGTCTGGCCATTGATGCTGTTTGATGCTGTTGAGTCATAGGCTGGACTTGATGATCTTAGAGGTTTTTTCCAGCCTCAGCAATTCTGTGATTCTGATTCTGTGATAGTTTCCTTCTTGTTTACATTTACCTGTAGGCAGGTCATCGGCCTCACTGGTGCCCTTTCCCTTCATCGTCCTGGCCTGCGTGTGCCCATCTTAGTGCCCTGCCAGGCTTTCTGTCTCGGTGTTCAGGGCACATGACGTGCAGATGCCTGTTAATCTCAGTTTGTTCTGCTGGGCAGGGAGGCATCAGGTTGGGCCCGGGTTTGCTCTAGCAATGCTCCTGGACTGGAGCTGGCTCCTGCATTGGCAGTGAGCTCATGTCTTTGTGTGTACCCCTGTAGGCAGATGTGCCAATGGTCCAAAGCTCTGCACCCTCGGTGGGTTACAGGTCCCCTACCGGAGCGGACGCCTTGGTCGCATCCTGGGGTGCATGAGAGGAAACGGCCTCTCAGTGCCAGGTGTCACCTCCGATATTCACTGCTGGGTGAGGTCAAACAGAGATGGGCAGTACTGTAGGGCCTGCTGTATTGTGACCGAGTAACTCCTTTCCTGATGCTTTATTTCCTTCTTTCCCTGCATCTCAAACCTAAAGCTCAGGGAAGGGCAAAAGAGAACAATGAATGCCCTGGTACATATACTTTAAAAATGTTTTTACAAAACTGAAACACAAAAAAAAAACTTTAAGAGCAGTTTTCTAAAAATATTATCCCCACTTAAAATTTGCCCGTGTGTTTTGTAACAGTGATGCTTCAGGAGTGCTTGCTGATGAAGTTAAATGTCAAATAGTCTTCCCATAAAACTGATCAGGAAAATGGGGCTGATGGTGACCTCAGGCACTAATACAACAGTAGCAAATGAGCCACGTCATCACAAAGACACAAATTGACCTTGAATGTCAATTAACAGAAAGCTTTATCCACAATTTTTTTTATTGCATGTAAGATCTCTGGATTCTACTCCATCTCTGTGTTTCCTGTGTGTTGTGTTTGCAGCAAAAGAAAAGGAGCACAAAGCTCCCTTTACTTTATTAAAGCCAGAAGTTGTTTATAATTCTGTGGCCAGTGTGATATTTCCTGGTAATGTAAAAACTCAACTCAGAAAGGAAATAATGTGTTACCTTGCATTGTTCCCCCAAATAACTTAGAGGGAGATAACCTGATAAAAACATTTCTAGCACACCCTCTGGTTAGTTAAGTGTGGTTGTTATGTTTCCAAAAATAGATATTCCTGAGCATGCTTGAAATCTGCAGCACGGTCAGTTCTGTGTCGTGCAGTCTTTTCTGCCACAGCTGTTCTGCCGTAAAATTGTCAGGTACTTCTCCGTCTGTTTATTTAATTCAATCATAATTTTGCATCCTTCTACAAGGTGGATGTATGGTTGTAATCAGAAAGAGACAAGCTTGTGATCAGAAAGTAGCCAACAATAGCTGTTTGACGCCAGAAAAATGAAAAATGTTCTGAAATTTGAACTAAGGGAAATTATCACTTTTTATGGCTTCTGGCAAAACTCCATGACTATCTTCCTTAAGAAATGTTATGTACTAAATAATGAATAATGAACCAACACCTCTCTAAACACTCCACAGAATCACTTCTGTGTCTTTATTTTTCACTGACTGTTTTGGCTTCCCCAGCGTTACTGATAATAAATCAGCTTACTGACTGTGGGGATGTCTTTGCAAAGAGACTGGCCAGGAGTTGTGAAAAACCTGGGAGGAGCGTGCTGGGGTGAGAGCTGGGAGATCGGGGCCGTTCCAGAAGGAGCGGGATGCTTTTCCCTGTACTTAGCCTTAGACGTAGACCTGGTTACTCTTTCCCTCAGTCAAAAAAAAGGAACTGCAGAAGCTTAAACATACACTCGGACGTCTGCTAATGAGACCGTCCTGTCTCTTTTTAAAATCTACATGCCATATTTTAGTCTCAGGCCTTCTGGGTGTTTGTGTCTAATTAGGCTGGCGGGCCTCCAGTTTGAGGTTACCTGTGCTGCCAATGAGCCAAGTGACTGCTCAGTAACAGAATGTACCTTTAGAAGAAGCTGAGCTACTTTTCAGGGGAAAACTAATGCTTTTAAACCCCCTTTTTCATCCCATGACACTCCAGAGAGCAACATAAATCTCCAAGTGTTGACCTTGAAAAGGAAACTGGTGTTCGGCCCTGAAGGAGTGAACGCAGGTGTTCTTGTGTCAGAGAGCAAATTTAGGAGATCTCAGAAACTATAAACCTGAGTCCACCTGGCCTTTGCCAAAACAGTTTTACAGTGAAGAGCTTCAGAAATATTTTTAGGTATATCAGATATGTCTTTCCCAGTGTTTTGAATTTAAAGGAGTAGGATAAATGCCTTAATAAGTTAGGAAGGCAGTAGCCTCATTTATCAAAAAGATAAGAGGAACCCAGATGACAGAATTATCAATATTTTGCAGGGAAGGAAGCTTGTGGTAGGATGAAGCAATGTCCTGCTGTGGGTTTGTGGCTTTGCCTTTTGGTCGCAGAACGCTAACCTGAACTCTGAGAAAGCATTTGGGGAAGAAATATTTGTAGAGACACAGTCTGGATTTTGTGTGATGGTACAGAAGAAATGTGAGTGGCGTTTTGGGGTTTTGTTTTGTTTTTTTTTTTGTGTGTGTGTATAACATTGGACTAGGGTTCTGTGTTTGGATCATTCTACGGGGTTTTTTTTTGCACTTTCTGAAGTCATTGTAGCTGCAGCTTGGCTGTCGTATTCTTACTTTAATTGGAAGCTGGCCAAGGGGATGGTTAGCTAGCCTGTTTTTTGGAAGTCTGGACATTATCTTGCTGCTTTGGGGCCTCTGCAGTATTAAAAACCCACGAATGAACTTCCTGGCATTTATTTAACAACATTATGGTTAAAGAACAATCAGTTTGAGCCTTCAGAGAATAGCTGGTGTAGAAGAACAGAAAACACAGTCCACTGACATCTAAAAATGACTATTTTCTTTGCTAAAGCAAAAAGGCTTGTTGGATCTTTGCATGCCAGAAAGAATAGTCCTGGGACGTAATATAAATAATAAACTACCACTAATAAATATAGCCCTTCCACTGTAGAGCTTTATGCGTACTGGTTAAGAATCTCTTTTCCTCACTTGATCTGCCTGTGATATTCATTGTGTTTTGTGTCCTGATCTTGAATTTGTGTTCTGGGATCTTATCTTGAAGATGCCATTCAGGTTGCAATCTAGTGTGTATCTCACCTGGCCAGAACCAAGAAAATATGCCTAGATTTAGTGAGGATCTACTTGGACAGGGGCCCACAGGCAGAGTTACTCTGCTGTGTGTACGGAGGACCATTAAAAAGCCTGTTCTGTAGAAACCTGCCGTGGAGGGGTGCTGCAGGGTGAGCCAGGAGTCCATGTGGTCCCTGCTGCCACTCTTTGAGGAGCTGAGTGGCGTGGCCAGCAAGAAGCCCCCATCTGTGCCATAAGCCTTTGGTCAGCAACTTCTTGCAAGTGAGTTTTTCAACAGCAGAGAAGGGGACCCTGGGGGATGCGCTTAAGGATTTTCCTTGATGGTGTGGTTCTGTATTGAGAGTTGTGGTAGCTGTAGTCAGCAATACCACAGCTTTCCCCCTCCTACAGCGTGTCGCTGTGTGACATGCAAGTCACTAATGAGTAGCTAATTAGGCATAAGTGATCATGTTTCTCTTCTGTTTTTCTGTAATAAATAAATTCAAGTCCCTGTTCTCACTGGTTTATGAAAGTGACCAATTTCATAGTGCTGCATATGAGTTTCAAGGCAAAAAAAAATAAATGGTAAAACATTTTCTTTTTCTGTCTAAGAACATTAAACTTGACTACCAAAAAGACAAAGAAAACCCAACAAAGAAATGTTATTACTATGGAATTCCCCAAGTGAGAAGGTAGAGATGTGAAGGCTTTACAAAATAAAATTTAAGGACTTCAGGAGACTGATAAAGGCACACAAAAATCTCAGTGGTGAATAGAATTATGGTTGAAATATCTTCTTTTTCTTGCCTTTTTTTTTTTTTTTTTTAAAGAAGCATAGTAAGAACAAAAGTAGTCTGAACAAAAGAATGGGCCATTGCTAGGTGAAAAATGACCGTTAGAATTAGAACAAAGTATTCATTGTGCTTCTTTAGGTGTCAGTAGAGCACAGGCTGCTGTACCTCGGCTGATTATGGTGATCATGAGATAGGTAACACCCCCTTCCACCTTTGCTGTGCCACGGTGTGAACTACGGTTGCACTGCTGTGTGAGCTGTTACTATTAGGCTTATTTAAACATCTGGAGCTGACAACTAATACCCAGAAGTCTTTAAAGAGTTCACTGGAGAGTTCAGTGGGTTATGAAGCTTGAATTTTTCAATATGCTTTGAAACATGGAGAAATTACAGAGAGCTTGGGAATTTGTCACCAATGCTTTAAAAAGGAGTCTTCTGGATAATTGCAAGCCTATCAATTTGGCTCTGGTCCTGGAAAAAGTAAAAGAAATTCTCCTACTGGACTACATTTAAACTTCCTGCCATTCTTTAAGACTAGTCACCCGTGAATTTTGGAAAATAGATTTTATCAACCTGACTCTTTATTCCTTTCTTTATTCTCTTATTTGAGAGATAACAAATATAGTTTGATCAATGCCATCATGTTGAAGTAATATATAATATACTTCTGTGAGGCATGATTTTTTGATCAAGTAACTAGACTGAAATGAAATCAATTCGATGTGCTTCTTAAATGGACTAAAAGCTGGCAGACAGGCTATGAAACATGACTGCAAATGGGGAATCCTCACTGAATATGTGCCTTTCTGTTGGATCCTGTAAGAACTGCTTATTAGAAGTGACTATTTAACACTTTATTGATGACCTAGATGGTAAAAATATCAGTTTTCCACAGGACCACGTGAAATTTAAGAAAGGGGATAGCTACCTGATACAAAGCGATATGACAGTAAAGTGGGTGGAAGCTGTAGCGTACCATGAATGAGATTTTAATGAGCGACTGGGGCTCTTGGACATGTGCTTGTCAGTACTGACTAAGGGCAGAGAAGTATTTTGCATATGCAAATCATATCGATTTTGGGAAGGAGAAAAAGGGTCCGATAGTGTCATGACAATAAAGGGCTTGGAAAATTGAACCTCAAGGTTGCTATTGACTGGACTTGCCGAAGAAGGGTGGCTCAGTTTATGTACCATTTATTGCTCCATTTATGTACCAGTTCTGGTTTGTCACACGGGAAGGCGTTCTTCAGTGCAGCCAGCAAAGGCGTAACAAAATCCAGTGTCTGGGAGGTGAAAGTGCGCTCAGGCAAGGTTTGCCTTTGTAACAGTGAGGTAAGCTGAACATTGGGATATTAATATCAGTACCAACACTGTTTAAAAAGAAATTCTAGTTAAAAAGGGCTGTGATTCTGGGAAAACCCGTATTTTTTTCAGATCTAAAATCTTAGAGAGCTCCTGCAGGAAAATATGACCTAAATGATGTCTGTCTTGTGTGTAATATGGCCGTTTCCAAGAGGATCATGGACCTCTTTCTCCAAGGATTTAATCAGGTCTCTGAATGTGGATGAAATGGAATTTAGTCTCTTGCTCTGCTCAGAATTTATATTAAAGAATTGGCTTTATGTTAAAGTTTTTATTGTCAGGAATGAAAGCAGGGAAAGTTTTATGTGTATTTTAGAACTTGGGAGATGCCTGTATACCGCACTCCTCTCTCCTGTTATTCTTATAGCCTCTTAATTGAGACTTCCTAAAATGCCAGGATAAAGAGATGGGTAATTTGACTTAGATGTTCCTTCTGTTTTCTGACACAGCTGGTTTGGGCCTGCAACGAGCAGCTGAATGTAGTGCTTGACTTGGGCAACACTTCTGAATTGGCTAGATGCAGTAAGGGGCTAAGATCACATTTTTACTTTGGGCTGGATGACATTCTGGACTGCTCTTCACAGAGGTTTCGTCAAAACCCTGGTAGAGAGTTTGCTTGTGACTGTATTTGTGTTAGTGCCCTTTGAAAGAATTTTGTGGCTCTTTGCAGGGCTATGATTGCTTAAGAGTATACTGAAATTTCTTAATGTTGTGTGGCAGAAAGCAAAAGCAACTTCAGCATTACAGTTTAGACATCGTGGTTAGCCCAAGGCATCTCAGATGTACGGAAAAAGGTTCTGCTCCATGTTCTCAAGAATCAGTAAAATTTAGAAGTTTGATTGTTAGAAAGCCCTTCACATTTAAGTACAGCCTGGAGTATCTGTCCATTTTCTGCTTATGCTCTTCATTACTGACAGGACTCTGGAATTGATGCACGAAGAAGTCTTGCATGTGGAACAGTCAGTTAACATTTTTCACTGCTATTCAGTTGAATCCAGGTATTTCATATAAAGTTAGTAAAGTTAGTCCACTGGAACAATTTATCCTTCCATCCAACTAAAATTGAGAATAATGAAGCTGGCTTGCTTTGCAGAGGACTTTGAAATGACATACCTAAATCATCTAGAAACAGAGCCAGGACTAGTATGTGTGAATCCCAAGCTGCTTTTCTATCCACTGGACCATGGTGATGATGGCACTAAATAGAGAATTTGGGAAGTACTCAAGTGCAAACACATAACCAATTTTCAGGTCTTGCTTTAGGAATATGCTTTCTAAAGAATGCTTTTTAAAATTGTGATTAGTTCATTTTCAAATAGATTTTTTTTAAAAATTTATAAACTATAAACAGAAAATGTGACTCTCTGTGCTTTTTCTCAAGAACAAATTTACCTTTTTTTCCTATGACCGTAAAAATACTCGCATTTTTTTTCCTATTCCAGTTACTGCGTTGAAAGTCTGCCCTTTGTTCATGCTTGATTCTTGTCTTCCATTTACCCCTGGTAGGAGCTTGCAGCATGGATTCTCCAGCAGTTGCAGCAACGTTTATACGTAGGAGCTGTCTGTAAACATCAGTGGAAGTATCTGTCCTCTTTGAAGTGATGCCTTTAAATGATCTTTTCTCTGCAATTTTTGACATGAATTGAATTTCTTGTAAGAGCAGATAATTTGCCAGCAGGCTCAAAAAGAACAGCCGGTTGCTTTCTTTTGCTCTTCCTCCTCCTTCTCCTCTCCCAATTTGTGCTGAGCTGTGCCCTCCTATTTTACAGCTGGATTGTAGGTGTCTCTGATAAAGGACTGTCTGTCCTTCAACTGGGACTCAGTATAGCAATCTCTTAGTCCTGCATCTGGGTCTTTAAGTGTTACAGTCTACAAATTACCATCCTGATCTCTTTGTCTTCTGCTGTCTTGCCCAAAGAGTGAACGTGGCTGTCTCAGTCGTAGCCAGGACTATCGGTTTCCTCACTGAGAAGACAAGAGGGTTCCTGCTGCAGATGTCTGTGTTCCAGTGACCTGCCCACTGGTAGATGTTGCAAACTCACCTCAGAGGACTTCTGTTCACCTGCCTGACATCTCTGCTCTGAAGATTCTGGTTATTAAACTTACCTATATGAAATATACTGGCTTCTCAATGACCAGCCTTGATGGAGAAGAAATACGTGCTGATGGCACAAGCGTACATGCCAAGAGAGGATTAGCAATCAGGAGCTTTCTGCTTGCAGTCGAGCAACCAGCCATAGGTGCGGGTTTTGTATGACCAGTAGCTATTTGTGGACGACTCCTAAATGCAAGCACTGAAAGGATTAGCAAGTGATACTTTGTCCTGTCCACAGACATCAGGGTCGCAGCACTCAAGAACTGCAGTGAGGTCATAAAAGCAGTCTTTTTTTCTTTTTCCTTTTTTTTTTTTTTTTTTTCCCCAGGCTGTAAAGATCAACACTGTTTGTCATGGAGCTAAAGAGCTTGGAAGTTGAACTTCGGTTCCCACAATTGTATTTAAGAAGTGCTCATGAATCTTGACAGACTTATGAGTGATTGTAAGCAGCCGAATGAAAACAATAGGCCTGCGGTAGCCGTGGGACGTGGGTGGGTGCCGTCGTTGGCGTATCTGCGCTGATGAAGTCTGGCGTGGCAGGTAGACTGTGTCAGGGCAGAGCCCCAGGAGCTCAGGCAGTCACACCGCAGCACGTCCGAGCTTCAGTTCCAGCTGTTCCTCAGCTGCTCAAGCACTGTGTCCGAAGAAATGTGTTGAATAAAGTGCGTTTTGCGTGCTTTGGTAAAAGAGGCTGAACCGTGTCTTCCCCTGATGCAAATTCACATCTGTCCAGGGTTAGGGATACCACCAGGACAGCATCTAAGAACATACTCGCTTTCGTAGCTTTATAACCCCAACCCGCTCTCTCAGTTTGGGGAGACATATGTTGCCAGCTCAGGGCTGGCTCAGAGAAAGGTAAATACAGATGGGTCTATGTGTATGTGTGTTCGCATATATGTTTATAGCTAAATGTTTTATTAACATGAATATAGTTAGCTGAGGAACAGATAATTTCTGGAGAAGTGTTCTAGAACTGAAGGTCTTACGTGGCCAAGGGCAGAAAAGCTTGCGAAAGGGATATATTTTCTTTATGTCAAGACCTTATTTCTTGGAATGAGTATACAGAAAGGGAGAAGCAGGATGTAAAAAAGTGAAGTGTTGATATTGTTGATTGTGGTAATTGAGAATAGACTGATAAAGGGGAGAAACTGCATGTAATGTAGTGCCCACTTACAAATTACAGAGGGAAAGAAATAGCTATTCTGCATGCTCTGATATGACAAAGGCTTTTTTTCCATCTGTAACTAAAAACGTATTGCTGTTTTGTAATTCCGTGTAACTGAATCAGAATCGGTAAAACATTTTGCTTCTTTCTTTTAAATGCAATTGCCTTTGGGTAGAAGAAGTTTCCTAATGTCTCCTAAACTCCTTAAGTGGTGTTTCTGTGAGCATACAGAGGTCTGTTCTGCACAAAGGAATACCGTAGTCTAAAATCTGTATTTTGGAACTGCTTTGTGAGATCAATTTCTTTATAAGACATGACAAACTGAATAGTTAATTGCATTGAAAAGGCTTTATGTTTAAAGTTTATTATAATATTAAATTACATAAATATAATTTTAAGGGAAATAGCCAGCTGTTCTGTGGAACATTGAGAAGATAGTTCTGGGAAAAAAACCCCAAACATTTCTGGAAATATATTACTTAGGGCTAAAAAGCTGTTTATATACAAAAATCTTTTACACCCCACATGCATTAAATGCAGTGTACTCTGTCTATAAAGATTTTTTGCAGCTTACTGTTTGATCTGAACACCATGTAATGAAGAGTTCTGCTTATGATGAAATTTTCTGTAATTGAAAGCCCAAATGAAGATGCCTAGTGAGGAGGGAATAAAGTGCACAAGCTATAATTAAATGGAGTCTCTGAAGTTAGTATACGATGTGCTTTTTATTTCTGGAACCTGGAATGCTAAGTTCAAAGAAGAAGCTGCAGAAGATGGAAAGAAATTGCAACCACTGTCACATGTGAAAGGTCTGTGTGACAAAATACAGGTAAAAGAAAAGAAGTGATCAGAAAAGGCATATTTTTGCAAGAAAAAAAAGGAAGCTTTTACTAGACTACAAATAAAACCAAAATGCAGTGAAGAATTACTGGCCCTTAGAATCTACGTACTTTAAACAGTGGAGGGAATTCCATAGTCCAATAGTACGACACAGGTGGGAAAGATTATGTCCTATTTATTGCACTTTAATTTCTATATCAGCCGAGGCATGCCGTTTTCAGAAAAAGAGATGTGATCCGATTATCTGATAATTCAGGCAACCCATTATGGCATTTAATTTGCAAATGCTCACGGCCTAGAACATCTCGCTGAGCAGTTGATAGCGTGAGGAAGAGTTAAAGCTGCGGGTTCAGCCTCCAGCTGTGCAGGGGCCGAGTTAGTAGAAGTAGCTGCAAAAGAGTGGGAGGGATCTGCTACCTGGGCTTGGAATGAAATCGATAAGTGCATGAGACCGGATTTTCTTCCTCCCTGTTCTTCAAGGAGATACACACGCAGCAAGGGTTTGATGAGTGGAGTTGTTAGACAATATCAGAGCGGTGCTACACAGGGACATGATACTTTGTATCCTCAAGCCTCCAGGGAGAACTACAAGACATCAGGATTAACTTGCGGAGTGGTTTCCCTCCTTAGACAGAAATTCTTGTCTGCATGATTGGAATAGATAATTGAGGGAAGAACAGATAGTGCAGACTTCTGGAGCAGATTAGTTTTGCACTTTTTCTCATTACAGCCTTTGTCATGAAAGTGGATATACTTCATGTTGTTTTGCTTCACCTTAAAGTCATGACACTGGAAATGTTATCACTTTTGATTTTTCCAATTTTTACTTTCCTAAGGCCTGATATAATTATTTTTCTCATAATATAGTCTCTGTTTCAGTGTCTTTATAAAAAATTAGCATTGGTGGAGTTTGGCAGGAAATTATATTCTTCCCTGACAGACTAAAGACAGTATTGTTTAAAGGAATAATTAGTTATCTTAGGAAGCCATTTTTATTAAGGCCTAGTTTTAATAGTTGGTTAAGCGTAAGAAAAAGTGGTGACAAGGGCTTTCTGTAGATGCCTATTAGGGAGGGTACTATATTGCTTTAGTCTGACTTTCAGCATGAAAGAGATCCAGGGATTCTTGCATCTTGCAATATTGCTAGGAAGTCATCTAGCTTTGATCTGCCTGTGGCAACTGATGGAGATTCTAATACAAGCTTTTGGAGAACAATCTGATGACTACTTATTCTGGTGAAAACCAATGAGACTGAAAATAACTGAAATAACTTTCTCTTTGTGGAACAAATTGTGTGTCACAGGCATGCAACCTTAAAAATATTTTTAAAGTTTAAATCATTAGAAAGGTATACTAACTTCAAGGAAGAATTAACTGATAGATATTCTTTGGCTTCTGCTATGCTGAAATTCTCATTTCATAAGATCTCACTCTCTAAGCCATATACCTTATTTCTAGACTGAAATAATCTGGGTTTAGTTTCTAGATTCTACATTTTTTAGATTCTTTTTGTCTTCTATAATCATGCAACATAAAAGTAATGAATAGGGATGTCTATTTGCATGGTTTGTAGGAAGCATGCATTTGGTTCATTTAGGTCACTCGGCACCTTCAATTCCCACCCCAGTCAGGATCAGAGGGATTAAAACCCACACAGAATGCTTAATTGCCTGTAATTGCAAAAGAATATTAATAGGATAAAGTTGTACACCGAAGATCAGCAACACTTCTTTCTCTTCTGTACCTCAGGTACCTGATGATAGCAGTTCTGAAGACCGTGTCCTTATTGCCCTTGAAGTGAAGCTAGACTGTGAGAAGTACAGCAATAGATATATGGCTGATAGGATAAGTATTTCTTAGAGCTGTGTGCTGGTACATGTATGTTCCTGGAGTTTACTGGTGCCCCACTGATTAGATGTTGCTGAGTTATATAGTATCTACATATAATATATCTCCCATTCTTTTCATAAGGTTTTCTGGACAGAATGCATTCTCACCTATGGTGATGTTACTTTTGCATATTGGTCTTCTAACAAACTGTCTTATAGTTTCATTTTCATGCCCATTAAAAACGAACCTTAAAATGGCTTAAAAGGCGCTGCCCCCTTTTGGAGACAACCAGACTTTGTTCCAGTGTTTTTTAAAAGCAATCCCGAGGAGGAATAGCTGAGCAGAGCAAGCCACTGCAGTGCAGAACATAATTCATAGAAAGCATTTGACAATAGCATTTTTGATGATTCATTCGCCTGACTCAGATGGCAAAGAGAACCAGGCATGGGAACAGTGTATTTTTGCAGTAAAAGAATGAGAGATACAAGGGCACACTTGTTGTGATGACCCTGGAAATGATAGCAGGTTATTCTGGTGTCCGTTCTGGGCCAGGCTGCAATGGGTGAGGGAGCAGGAGGGAGAGCACAATCAATAAATGTATGAATACAATATAAATTAGTGAGGCATGTGGGGAAAATGTCTAACCAGGTCTAGCCGATGACTTTTTTTTTATAAATTTGGCTGGTGAAGATAATTTCAGTTGCTATAGGGCATGCGGTATTGTGTGACATCGTAATTTTTTTCAGAAATTGTTCTATGAGATGGGGCAGTTCTGCACAAGATTGTTTTCCTGGTGTTGTGCTGTATTTGCATTACCCTGTGACTAACTAGCGATGAGATCTGCCTGAAGCTTTATGCACTGCTGAGCTGCAATAAAATCTCTCCACCCCGCGAGCACACAAGTATCTGAAATTGTGGTTGTTTTAATGGAATTATTTATTTTTCATACAGGGGCGCCGATCTGGGCCTCCCTTGCCTGCCTGGGCGCATCTGTCGTGGAATTTATTGTATTTGGGTAGCTTGGTGACGACTGCCCCTTTGTCAAATTTAGCTGAAACCAACCTTCACATTCAAAAGCGTGGGGGCGAAAGTGCCAGTGTACAGACAATCCTGTTTCTCAAGGTATCCGGCTTAAAATGAAGAGAACAGAATTAGTGTAGCTCTTAGTAACTGGATTAAAACTACCCATCTTTGAAGGAGTCGCCATGCAGTGCAGTCTTCCCAGGGAAGCCCCTATTTGGGAATTTTTCAACTTGAATTGGGGCGGGAGGGAAAGCCAGGTGCACTGTGCCTGCAGTTTGCACGACTCACACCACATGTGGTCCAGCCAGATGTGCTCGACAGCTGTCGGCACACAAGAAGTGCGTACCTAGTGACACACCGGGTCAGAGACAGTAAGTAACCCAGAAACAGAAGGATCCCTTTTGCGGGGAGGTCATGGCCAGGTTTTCAATCTGGTCAGAAGACTTTTTCCCTTCTGCCTCTGAGGAGACCTTCAGAAAGGGTGGCCAGGTGTGGGATGTACAAGTTGCTGTGCTCAGGGCCTGGACGAGAAGTGGCCAGAGGTGCTATATGAGACATTTCCCACTAAGCCCCTGGCTTTCTCGCACTCTTGGTCCTACCGTGAATGTACAGTGGCTCCTCTGTGGGCTTGGTTGCCGGTCAGGGCTGCGTGCAGCTTTGTGTGCTGTGTGGGTGCACAGAAACTCTGGCCGAGTGACCTGGTGACATGAAGCAGATGTCCTGCCCTGCCACTGGAAACAGGTGGGGGCTTGCTTGGCCTGGGCGCACCAGCACAATCATCAGATGCTTCAGGTGGAATGCAAAGGACTGATGTTTTTGCTGGCTACTGCCTCTTTGCGCTGACCATCGGAGACTCCTTTGGGTTTGGTTTTGACCATGGAAGCATAGGAAGGTCCTTGAAAGCCAGGGAGAGAGAAAGGAATTGGGGCAATATAGGTTCCTCCTCATCTTTAATTTTGTGGCTTCCACTGCTGCCTCATGCATTTATGCACACTAACTTCATAAATGTGTGGCAGTCCGGAAACTTTACATTGCCTTCCTTCAAAGTTGGCTTATCCTATCTGGGGAGTCTTCCGCAAGACTATATGAGTCACAAAAACTAGCAATATGCTAAGTTAAATACAGTAAATGATTTATCTCCTCTCCCTCTGGTTTGTGTTTTGAAATGTACGCTGCACGGTTTGATAGCTTCCTACCACTGCTGCCAGGCCACCTGTCCTGCACCGCGTCCAAGTCTTTGTCTCCAAAAATACCACTGCAGCTCAGATAAACAGCTTGGCACCTATACCAGGGAAGACCTTTAAAATGACGATCTCATATCGCCGCAACGGGAGAGAAAGGTACATTACATGTCTGACCCAACACTTCACAACCACAGAGCTGGAAGTACCTCACCATGTCTAAAACGCAGGTAGTGAGTTGATCAGCGTCTGGAAATGGGCATCATCTGGCTTCACAGTAGCTAACGTAGTATTACTGCTTTCTGTGATATAGTCTGATCCTTTTATCTCTTTGTTTGTTTGTTTGTTTTTCCTTTTTTGAAACAAAAAATCAGGGACTCAAGTTATTATCGTAAGTAGTCTTTTATCCCTTGTCACAAACCCAGATCTTTTTCTCTGCTTATTCTCTTTTTACCTATTTCGTGAAGCTCTCGCAAGCACGTAATGCCATGTGGTGGCTGCGGGCAGACGAAGTTTTTGACAAAGTAGATTAAGTGTAGACAGATGCCTAAGTGGTTGAACCATTGATATTTAGGTCACTAGAAGCAGTAGGGTTGCCTCTATGCTTTTGCTGCTGTTGGTTTAAATAGGCTTTTCCTGTATGTTTCCATGCCCAAGCTAGCTCGCGGCAGCCCAGAAGACAACAGGGAGTGTGGCGCTGGCAGCACTCTCACTGGATAGGACTCTTAGTGCTGAGGCCTCAGATGCCGTGGCTGGATGTTGGAGTGAGGTGGTGGCCCTGGCACTAGCCCACCCGAGCTGGTGTCACAGTTGCTGGGACTGCAGACGCTGGTGCTGGGCATCGAAGAGGGGGCGAGTTGCTTGGGATTTCTTTGTTTTATAAATCAATGTAGCTGAGCGTTTTCCACAGAGGTGTAGGAAACAAAAAGCCCCAAGTGGGTTGCAGTTGTTGTTCCTCTCAGCAGCGTCCTCTGGTGTGCAGCAGGAGGACTTCAGGAATGAGACTTACTCGCCACTGGTCTCTGCAGAAGCCGTCGTGATGGGCTGCTCAATATCCTCTGGGTCAAGGCCAGTATTGACCGTGAGAGAGATGTGACAAAACCACTTTGTAAGTGCACAGCAGTCAAAGGGACAGTGTGAGGGAGGCGAAATGTCTCAAGTTTCTGCCTACGTGCAGATAGAATAAGGAAGCACGTCTGTTAAAACAAAAGCTCCGTGTTACTTGTTTGGTTTTAAGAAACTTTCCATCCTCCCATTGAAAGAAGCCCTTGAGGTGAAGGGAGTGCAGTTGTGAGGGTTTAATATTGTTGGCATCTGTTTCTACCAAGGTTACATAATTACTGTTTTCCTGGGAAATGAAATCATGGAAATGAAAAACTAAATCCACCAGAGCATAAGCAGGCACAACTTTGATTTCAGGCACCTGTCTGTGCCAGTGTTTAATTTGGCACAGGAAGCGTAGCATCAGAACGAATATAAACAAGTAGCACGAGAATAATGGCACAACTGGCATTCAAACACCGGGATGTGAGAACAAGCACATCGCTCCCCAGCATGGGAAACTTCACAGTGTGCAGTGTGTGGGGGCAACGAGGCCAAAGTCAGGAGCTGGTAAGGAGAATCCTGTGCAGCAGGAATGGCCAGGACTGTGTGTGCTGCGAGGTACACTTAGAGAAACCAAACAACCAACATCTTAAATGAATTGGAAGGAGGGAAGGGCAAGCTGCAACCAAAGAAGAGAAGCTGAAAGGCTGTAAGGCCTTTCCTCCGTCTCGCCTTCGCAATTATCTCTTATTTGCAGAGCTTCCATTAATTGGAATGCATTTCCTAATGAAATTAGGCTGGCAGCCAGTATTCAAGTCTTTTTACTGCAAGGGAAAATTTGTTCTTTGAGCAACTTGGCCATTGATTTTTGTTTGTGTTTTCATTCATCATGAGACTGTTACGTGCCAAAAATTCCACGCTCCATCATATTGCCTTGGACAGTCTGAGTTATTTGATTTATTCCCCTGCTCCCGTGTCTTGAAAACTGAATTCTACAGCAGTGCCCTATTTGTAGTTACTTTGTTGTATTGTTTTCACCACCATGACCTTTTTCTTTTTTTTTTTTTCATTCCTAACAGTTGACTTTCCTTTTAACTACCTATCTCTTAGGGCAGTATGAAATGCATGGCAGTGCAAAGAGACTAAGAATCCAAAGGATAAAAAATAATAAGTCTTCAAAAAAATTATTGAAGTGACATTTGCATTGTGGGATTTCTAAATTTAAAAGGATTCTCAAACTTGCCTTCTTTATAGGGAACACAGGAGCTGGACTATATCAGTACAGAAGAGCACATTTTGAGAAGAGATCTTTTGATAAAGCAAAACTAGCAACAGTTGAACTGGAAGGGGTCAAAATCCTGTTCAGACTGTGCTTTGCTTTTCTCTTTGAACGAAGGTGGGATTGGAGAGAGCAATTACAGCACTGTTTGGATGTGGTGTCTTCTTTGCTTCTTCAGCCAGGTCAGGGCTGGATATGGCTCATGGGTGTGGAAACAGCTTTGTTGACTGTACTCTGCAGGATACTGTTTGATATATTGGCAGTATCTACATGCATACCCTATCCATCAGGATGAATTAATCTTTCTGCTTCCAAGAATTAATCTTTCTGCTACATTCCGATTACACAATGTATATCTGCACTAATCATCCTCCGTAACAAATATGTATCTTATAAAATGTGTGCAGCCAATTTACTTTAAGTAATTGATCCACTCGTCTCCTTTCTCATTCAGCACATAGGAAGAATTGTGAGCAAGGCTGAAGGTTAGATGAAGAGAGAATGATCTGAGTTACCTTCAGCTCAGAATGATCAAAAATATGAGACTGGCTTTAAAATTATTTTTTGAAAAGCAGTATGCTTAAAGCTCATCTTAGTTTCTTTGGTGTTTGAGACTTAAATGAATACACTCAATTTACCCTTGCAGATTTGTCTCAACACATGCTAGCCTAAATGGTTGTGAATTAGATCTTAGTCACCAACCATCTACAGCAACTGGAAATATAGGGATGAATTCAGTATCGTAGGACCTGTGGCTAAAATTAGGAGAGAAAAAACTCAGTGGAGTTCTGTACTTTTCAGGATTTTACTGCAGTTTCTGGAACAGTGACATTCTTTTCTTCAACTGACTAAAGCTTCCCTCTGTGTGTATGTATTGGACTGTACATATGCATGGAAACTCACAGAGCTGGTGCCCTTACTTAAAAATAAAATAAATCTCGTAGGTGTATTTTTATTCTTTCTTCTTATGGTTCAGATAGGTTCCTTTCCTATCCAGAAAGCAAATAGCACAGTAGTAGTCATCTTCAAGAGATAGGCTGTTGCCATGAGAA
Organism: Trogon surrucura; assembly: GCA_020746105.1. Lineage (NCBI taxonomy): Eukaryota > Metazoa > Chordata > Aves > Trogoniformes > Trogonidae > Trogon > Trogon surrucura. The sequence continues at coordinate 89,100,535 of CM036617.1, read as the reverse complement.
GTCAGACTGAGAAATTATGCTGAGAGCCCCCTAATACCGCACATGTTATGGATGATGTGAAGAATTTAGGGGTGTGGCCAACCCATACTGATGCGGAGAAAGAAAGTCGACCAGCTTCCCTTAGTTACCTGGCTGAGGCTGTGTCCTCTTTGTGCAGCTACAACAAAATTGTGTGTACAGAGAGTAAAGGACTAATGGACTAGTTTAGTGGGATGTTCAACTGGAACAGTTCGCAAGGAGAAGCAACCCTCAGATCAAGATAAGGATGCTTCTGAGGTTATTGGAACAAACAAAAGAGGCTTTAGGGATGTCTTTCACTGGAAGATTACAGGGGGAGCAAAAAGGAGTGTTACAGAGGGTGGTCTTGGGAGGGAAAGAAGGGCAGGCGTATTTACCTCAGGTTGTTCTAACTATCCTCTGAAGACACATAACAGAAGTTTGCCCTCTCTGGCTGTACAGATAACGCCTGGTGATCACTTTTGAAGCAATGCATTTATCAGCTACCTATAATACAACATCAGAATTGCACCAGATATCACAGCAACTTGAATGGGCTTTTGGTCCTACATTTACAAACAAAGGGTAGCATTTTACACTAATGCCAAAAGTGATTAAACTCTCCATTGCAATGCTTTCTAACAAGCTCTGGCACTTCCGTGAAATTAGCAAATAAATGTCTTTGTCAACCACTTCTTCAGGTTCTTGATTACTGACCAGCGAATAGTCCTCAGCCCACCTCCCATCTATAATGAAGAAGATATTCTATGTATTTCTTTGCATTATTCACTTCCTTCTGGTTTTGGGATGTTAGAGAAAATCTAGCAGGCTGTAAGTAGCTCACAGTTGTAGTCTTCTCCTGCATGTTATAAAGTAAACAAGCTGTCCACCTTCTCTTCCTAAAATTGCAGCAACAAGATCAGAAAGTGATGGAAGGCTTTTGTGGATTGTTTCCTTCACAACATGCAGCTAGTACCTGACTCTTTCCATTCACAATGAAATGACTACAGAAAACAAGGTGTAGAAGTGAAGAAGAACGTAACTCTGGGAAGAACATGTAGTAACTCAGTGGTGCTAGCAATACATTGCCACTGGCGAATGCACTGGTTTATGGTATTGAAATGATCAACTGTCTCTTTAGGGTCTGAATTTCTATGACTACTGATGTGTTTACAAGAGCAATTTCTGCTTTCTCCTGTGTCTGCGTTGTCGCTATCTTAAATATGTTATTTATAAATATGGAAGAGGAAAGAAATACAAATGTGCACAACATGCTGGTGTCCGAGACTGCAGTGTGAGACTCAACTAGCATATAAACACAGTACCAGAATAAGATTACATTTGACTGCTGCAAAGTTTGCTTTTCCCAGCAAAGAGTTTATTTGCTTTTCATTATTTTTAATAAATGGAGAACGGACATGGATTTGTTTTGCCTTCCTGTCTTTCGCAAGAGGTGTTTACCTTGCATAAATAAACCAAAAGACAATGTTTCAATAGAGTGCCTGACTGACAGAACACAAAGTTGCAGCTAAAAGTATTCCTGTAGGATCTTCCACACTAAGAAGTCCTGGGAAGGAGAAGCTGCCATTTCCCTTTGCAGAGCAGGATGCAGAAAGCGCCGAGACATTGCAGGGAATGGCAGGGGCCCTGTGGGATCATCCACAATGAACAATTGATCACACAGGGCTTGGTGTCAAACTCAGTTTTTCTCTCTGGGGACTGTGTCCTGATGCTTTTACGGTAAGTGCCTCATCTCCTGGTTCTTCCTGAGAGGTAGGTGGTTAATTTTTAAGTAGCTGGTAATTCCCTCACCTCTTTCTTCATTTTTGTCTTAAGCTGATTGACTCTACTTGCAGCTCTTTCCCACTGACAGTAGATAAGCAGGGGGTGATAGTGATGTGGTGTGTGGACTAGATGGCCTCCTTTCTAATCTAAATTAGTCTATATTTTGGGACAGAATTCTCATACAGGCTCATCTGGGGAGTAGCAGATATCTGTGCTGAAGGAGGAAGTGTGATGGCAGCACTGGAAGACAGTTCTGGGTTGAAGATGCGAGCTTTGTTGGGTAGAAAATGGAGACTTGAGACCTGCCCCAGGACACCTACAAAGTGTTAACAGCAGCTTGGCTGTTGGTGTTGATCAGTGTCACACACAGTGGTTGAAAAGGATCAATCCGTGGTGTGATCTCTCTAGGCTGACCAAAACAGGTGCGCTGCACCATGACCATGTATATTCTTCACTTGTTATCATGATAGCCAGCACAGATGAGACTTGTACCAAGTAGTACTTTCCCAAGCAGCTTGAGCATCTTTTAGGAACCAGGAGAAAATACTCGTGAATTAAATTTGTCAATGCATAGGCCTGGTCACACCTATGTTACAAACTTAAAATATTTCCTACTATGAGAATTCTTTCCAAATCCTTCAGCCTAATGATATAATGGTGTTTTCGCTGGAGACAAGACATGATATACAGACATTTTTCTTTTACTTGAAAACAGTGATTGACTCCAGACTTGTCCAAGTGATTCTCACAGGAGAAAAAACCAGCACTTTAGATAACTGCTGCTGAACTGCTTCATGCTACAGCTCTGTGACCCCCGTGAATGATATTTGTTTTCACTGTGTTTGCAGCTCCCTGTGCTGCAGTGCACTTCTCCCACACGTGTGTGTCTGTGCCTCAAACAGACACTGTGGCTCACATACAGAGTGGGTTTTTGAAACTACTAATGGAGAAGTGGTGATGGTTTTGAATGAACTGGAAGGTGAGGTGAGGACTGAGTTTTCATTTTACATTGAACCCCTCCCTTCCATTGCTGTGACCTTTGGATATTTGGAGTTTGGACCATCCAGACAGTGGCCCTTTTTCATTTTTTTTTTGCTCCAACATTTTAAGTTGTAGTAGTTTCGGAAGTTTAAAACCGTGGTTTTTTACACTTGCTCTGAGAGGCCAAAGTGTTTTGCAGGCCTCCAGAGAATGTACGTATGGACTTGCAGATCTGGAGTAGCCTCAGGAAGAATGCTGAGCAGCAGAGAAATGTGGGAATCCAGAAATACGTTCAGACACACACTTATGGTTTATCTGAGTGTCCCCTGTGGGACCAGATCTGAGGGTTTTTCCAGGCTTACACAGACATTGTTTTGATACTAAAGCGCAGAAGGACTGGGTCTGCTGCATGGCCATATAGAAGCTGTGCCAGGGCCTATAGGCACTGTCTTTTAAACTCTGCCATGAATAATGAAATACTCAGAGGTTTTTCTGCAGTCCTGCAGCAGGGAATTGCTACTTCTCTAACCTTTATTTCTCTGCCTAGAGGTAACTGTGTGTAGCAATCCAGTGTAATGCTTTGCCATCAGGATTACCTACTGATATTGCCTTGAGAGCGTTCTGGCGCTTTTTTTTTTTTTTTTCCTTTTTGTTTTTCTTCTTTTTTAGCATTTGGAAGTTACAGTTTTTAGCAGTCGATATATCCACCGATTTACTGCTTTTTCTACATCCTCCCCCCTCACCACCCAGTTTCTGCAGCATGGGAAGGCTAAGCCCTTCCAGAGCAGAAGAGTCACGACAAAAGCTGTAGTCAGGCAGCAGCTGTACCTGGCATCTAGATGCTTTCTGCTGGTGTTTTTGAAGGTGTTTCCTCTGGGCTCCTGGGGAGGCTGGATGCCTTGCTGGTAGCGTTTTTGGACAGAGGAGTGAGGGGAGTTTGGGCAGCTGCACTAAGTCTCTCTTTCCAAGCTAGATAGCAAGGTTTTAGTACCTGTGGAGTAGTAAATAAGGCCAAGGAGCATATAATTTTTCCTGTAATTCATGCATATGCAGGCTGTGGAGAGGCAGAGTTGTGTCTCTCAGGGATGTGCTGCGAACATGCCACAGTAGGAGCTGTGCAGTTTCACTGGTAATGAAGTCGATGTCGCCAATGTCTCCGTCTTTCCCTGGGCTCAGGCAAGTCATAGAGTAATAAAACAAATTCCTCCCAGTCCTTTCCCCCAGGTATCACACAGCTATGGGCAGTGATTGCTTCGTGTCCCCCACCTCTCATCTTGAATACTTTTAATTTCATACACTGGGTTGCACCTGAGCCTCTTCCCCTTATTTTCACCGATCCTTCATGAAATTTAAAGGTCCTGTCTGTTTTTCTGTGGCAGGAGGGAAGGCACTGCTGTCCCATGGACCCACTTGCTCATGGCTTTGGCCAACTGCATGCACAGGAGTTGGAGGGAGCTCCTCTCATTCACTCTTCAGAGACTATTTTTTGGCTGATGGTACTGGCTGTGTTTTGCACAGTGGCCAAGTTGGAAACAAAAGCAGCAACATACCTGATTTCTGTGGCTTTTTTTATTTGGATTTGCAAAAGACCCCAAAGTCAAAAAAGCAAACCTGTTGGCTGAAATCAATCTTGCCTGAATACTGTATTAGACTTACTGTTAGTGATAGTATTGAATCATGCACAGTTTTGGTCAGAATTTTACAAAAATTGTATTGATTAGTCTTTTCTATTCTCCCACGTATATGTTTCCATTGTTTCAGACTGAAGGAACAGAGAATGCAGTCTACACTGAAATGACTTTTTTAGTCATTTGTCTGTGAAAAAAATACTTTTTCTGTGAATTCAGACTTTTTACTTTATTGGTAATAAAAACACAATTTTCCCTTGCTGATGCTGTCTATACAATATACTTTTGAAGTGCTGCCACCGTCCTGTTCTGAGTATTTTGGGGAAAGTGTGACATACTTGTTCAGAACCCTGTGGGACTTGCAAATCTGTTTTCTGTTTTGTTATGGGTTTTTTTTGTGTGTTTCCTCTTTTTTAAACTTATGCTGAAGGTGGCTTGAAAGCCAAACTCTGTATCCAAAAGAGTTACAAAGCAGGAAATTCTCTCTTCTAGCCAAGGCCCCCTCATCCAGTGGGAATCTGAGACTTTTGGTCAGCTCTAAACCAGACACCTTTGAAGCATGTGTCAAAAATTTGTGTTGTGGTATTGCTACCTCCTTTGGCACATTAAACCACACTTTTTAGGGTAGCCTAGATGTATGTGATTTCTCATTTCTCACTGTCCCTTTGGCATTGCAGAACAACCTTTCCTCTACTTCTGCTTAAAATAAAACATGTAATTTATTTGTATTTTCTGTTCCAGTTACAGAGGCGTGTATCTGTCTTCTAGTTTGAGTCCAAACTGTTTGCTTCCTGGACTGTTTTCTCTTTGCTCTCCTCCCAGGGGTTTGTAGCTGCGTTTCCTACAGAAGAAGAAGCCTGGAAAACCCTCCAATATAGGAAAGCTGTTTTCTTTTCTCAGGTTGAAGTAGGGTTTTAGTGAAAGGTGTTCAACACAATGAGCTTTTGGGCCACTTTCCAACAACATGAAAAAAAATAAATTCTACTTTGGTCTTTTGTATAGTCTCCTATTTGCCCTCTGGCTTCTTTCCTCCCCACTTCTCCCCTGAAAAGCTGGGTTATATTGTGACCTAATACTTTTGAGTGAATTTCCAAGTCACGGAAGTGTATATTCTTGCTGAAAGAATCTATTTTTTAATTTTAAATCCTTGGCTTGGCATTGCCAGATTACCATATGGAACAAGTTCTAATAACCAGCCAAGATATAAATAAATTCAGCGAGAACATTACGAGCAAAAAAACAAAGACATCCCTAATCTTCCAAACAGCCTGTCAGGCACCACTTTTATTCCAGTGGGGAAAAGAGAAGTAGCTAGGCAGGAAAAAAATCTCTGCAATTAAAATGACGGCCTTCAAAGTTACATGTGTGAGATGGACTCTGACAGAAGATGTTCCCCCTACCCCATCTCTGAAATTGTGTCCTATGCCTTCTTACCCTGGCTGTCCTGCTCTTCACAGGACCGACTCTACAAGAGTTTAAGTGGCACTTTCAGAATTCAGCCTACGTGTTGGGTGGCATTGTTTGTGTTTTCTGTGCACTGGGCTGTGATTCCTCATTTCATACATCACTGGCGAACTGCAGTGGCTCCAGAAATCCACATTGTATCATGCCCAAGCATGCATGCATATAGAGAGAAATTTTCTGTTAATGTTCAAAACTTTGGGAATGTGGTGTTTGCATGGTGACACACACAGGCATTTGTTTGGTTTTGACTACCTCTCTGGAGCCAAAGGATGGATAATGCTTGATACTACAGTCCAGTGACTACCCTGTGTTATCTGTGTGCAATATGCAAGGATTTCGTGCCCAGGTAGAAGAATTAGAGCTGGAAAGCCATCTTTGATTTAAAACCGAAACTCTTCAGACTTCTGCTGCATCCTGACCCAATTCTAGCTCTATTGTTTGAAGGTCTGCGTGAGCTGGCTCTATTTGAGCTACAGCAGTAACGTGATGAAAGGCTTGTCTTATCCTCATTTGAATGGAAAACAAGAATTACCCTGAACCTTCTGAGAATCTGTATGTGTGAGATTCTACAGCATTGTTACATCACCCTGAAACACCTCTGAATAGTCACTATTATGAAGTAGTTAAAAACCAGTTTGTGATTAATAGTGGTAGATAAGTTGCAGGGTCAGGCTTACCTGCTCTCTAGTGAGGCTGCTGCCAATGCTTCTGTGGAAATGGTGAAGGCTGCCAAAAAATAACGCATGAATGAACAGTTCAGACACCCAGCAGTTCACAGCAAAGCATCGCTTTTTGTCCAGACGGTAGCAAGTTCAAAGTAGCTGGTTCCCATTTCCACATATCATGGCACAAATCCTGAGGTTTTCAGGACTGTGATGCTTCCAACAGGGTTTTTGTTAGAGTAAGTGTTGGTAGTTTTCATCATTTCTGGAAAAAAATCTGTATTGCTGGAAAGAAACCTAGCTGAAAGCAGGGCTTTTTTTGGTTTTTTTTTTGTTTTTTTTTTGTTCCCCCCACTAGGCTAATACAAAACTGCTGCTGCTGCATCTTCCTCTGAGTGGCCTCAGCACAACACCCTTGGAATTAAGAATGACTCATCTTGATGGGGGTCTTCCTGTCGGGATATTGGAAATAAACACAGTTACTGCAGGGGACTTAAAGTGCAGTCATTTGGATGATGAAACTTGAGGCATTGCTGGGTGAGGAGAGGCTGCAATCAGAAAGCTGTCAGAGGCAGCAGAGAAGCCCTGGGGGAAGAGACGAACAGAGTAATAAGATATGTCCAGAATGTTTTGCCGTTAACTTAAAATATTGTGGAAATAGAATATTGGCTCTTGGTTAAATCACGCAGAGACTTGGAAAAGGGCTTTGAGACACACACGGGTGTTGTGCAGGGTTGCTGCAACAGCTGGGCCAGCTGCTGCAGCTTAGTGACAGTCCTTGCCAGGCCCGTAGCAGTAAGCACCCTGGGTAGCTCACTCTACCCTGTGTGTACAGTAGCCGTATGCTTCAGGTGTGGTTGAGAGCAAAATAAATAGCAGGACTGCTCTGAACAGTCGATCCAAACTTCTTGCATTAAACCCTCAACTCCTCCCTTCCTTTGCCCTGGCCCTATTGAGACAGAAGTGAATCCTTACGAATTTCCTCATGGAAATACGTTCATATATACCAGGTAGAATTTGTGGGGCAGATCTGTGCTCATATAACGGTCTTTCATTGGTTATTTAGGGTTTTAATCAGTCTATTTAGAGCTCATACAAGCTATTGAATATTCAAGATCATTAGATGAAAGCGTGATATCTGATTTTTCTTTTTCCACATATGTATTTTGCTGGATTTTTTTTTTTCTATACACAGAGCTATTAGTAGTTTGGGGAAACTATGACTTTACAAAGAAACATTTCTGTTGACTAGAGGAGTCCGTTAAGTGAAACTCTCCTCTGCTCAGCTTGATGCCTTGTCCTGCTGGTTTGTCTTTCTTGCAGTTTTTGCTGCAACTCCTGTTCCCCACTTGCCTGCCTAACCCTCCCTGTGGGCTCTGAGCTGCAGAACCGTGCCTGGAGAGGGGCAGGCTGTTCTGCGTCAACAGAACAAGCTATCAAATCTGATCTTGTGGGGAAAGTCTTCACAGAAGATGCAAGTATTCAACTGTTGGGTTTTTTTTGTGTTTTTTTTTTTTTTTTTTCAGAATGGGAACATAAGATCTTGGAATGTTTTCTTGATTTCTGGAGTCTGACTTCTCGATGTTGAACCATTAAAGAAAAGATATGATTCACGCTCTGGGAAAATGTTTTCCATGTGCATTGTAAAAGCATCCTCCTAAATCATGGCATTAGAGCTGCTGAATGCATGCAATAGCTAGAAGATTGTTATGTAAAATGAAATGAGATTTTTTTTTGTAACAGTGTTGCTCTACAGCTACTGGTCTCTTCCTTCCATAATGATGTGCTAGAAGAAACTTGTGGCAGATGTAAGTCATGGGGGGTGCTGCCGTTTCCCAGCAGGACACCTCTGTTCAGTCTGTTGTCCCATCTTGTCGTCAGGCAGTGCTTTGAGGAGTTGACCAGTGTCAAGGGGAGTGAAAATCTGGAAGTGAAGAGAAAATGCTTAAGCTTCATAATTTGTAAAACCAATGTACAAGTTAGTGCCGATTATGAAACAAACTTGTGCTGTAATGCTTGGACCTCATCTGTCTGGGGGGGAAAGAGGAGTGCTGTGATGCAGTAAATCCCACAAAAATCAAGATGAATTTTTAGTGTGCTGTACACCGGGATGCAAGTGCTGCTTGTGCTGTTAATATATGCACAACATAATGAGTATTATTACTATCATTAATCATTTTCATTATAATTAATGTAGCTACAATATAAACCTATTGAAAAATAAGAGTTAAATGAAGAAAAGAATAGGGATTACACAATTATTGTATCTCAACAAAGCCCAGTGCCATGGAATTTTACCTATTCCACAGCAGAAATAATGATAATGTCAGCCAGCAAGTGCAGTTACATGGTCATAAAGTTAAATGCTGCTCTATGCTTATATACTAATCAGAGAATCAAAATGACTGAGGAAGCTCAAACATCACTGACAAAAAGTTGGACAACTTTACGACTAAAAGATATGTGATGCTTCATAGTCCCCTGGTAGTTACTTTAGATAAGATTTTACATCCTTTTTAACTTATGTAAATATGTGAGGATACACGTCTTACTGAAAGATCTGTTTGATTTTTGTCTAAAAATGGGATTCTTGCTCTTTTCTCTCTACGTGATCCTGCATCATGCTGTTATTAAATAAAAACGCACTTCACCACGCAAGTTGGATTCTTATAATGTGGCATTATTTATAAAGTCTTGTTTCTTAAACACTTCATAGATGCTTCTATTTGAAATCTAGCTCACCATAATTTGCATTTCAGCCATTCAGCATTATCTTATAGTGTGGAATTTACATTAATCAGAAATTCTAAGGAGAAAACCCTTATAACAATGCGATTTCGTATCACGTCTCTGTTGATTGTGGGAATGAATTTTTTTATGGAAAAATCTTTGCGAGCTTGTATAACACAAACTTCCTTTCTCTCTGGCATAATTAATTTTATGGCAAGAAGCAAAGATGCATTTTATTTAGTGTATGCAGAAATACTGTGCTTTTAAGCTTTTGCATGCTGGGCTTTTTGTTGTTGAATCTTGAAAAAGCTGCTGAGATAAAACAAAAGAACCCCAAAACTTCAGATTAAATATATTTCAAAGTCAAGGAAAACGTGACCAATAATGTTCCACCACGGTTCAAACTTTAATTTCATTTAGAGCAGTATTGAGAATTTGTTGTATTTTCGATCACCATTTAAAGTAGGAACATCTTCATTTGTTTCCTTCAAAGAGGGAAAAGTGAAATAGTGTTGTAGTACACAGTAAAATACTACAGGTATATGTGCTATAGAGGGCCAGTTTAGCTCAGTGGGTTAAGCATAGTGCTTGACACACCAAAGGTCATGGGTTCGATTCCTGTTCGGTTCTCATGTGTTGCCTGACCTAGTCGAGAGATGGCGTCGCTGCCCACAACAGGGAGGTTGGATTAAATGGTCTCTGAGGTCCCTTCCAGCCCAGACCATTCTATGATATGATTCTATGATAGACCATTAAGAGAAGTCACTACACGTTTGGCTGAAGAACCAAAAAGAGCACAACAACAGTGTTGTATCTCTGAGTCCTTTCCGACTCATAAATCTAGTGCAACTTTAAGATCAGCAGCACACTGGATAATTGGCAGTATCTAGTATGCAGTTCCTAAGCAACAAGTTGGCCATAACTGTTATTGCTTGCCAAAATCAAATGAGAAACAGAAAAGTCTCTGAAATAACAAAGGTGAAATTGGTAGGGTTAGTAACAAGGAACAGACGCTTGTACTGCTGTTCCTATTGAACTTGGTCACAGTACTCCTGCTCTGTCTCTGAGAGACGAGAAATTGGCCTCTTGGTTGGTTGATCTAGTGAACATAGGGGTTATATGTGATTTAAGTCTGTTGCGCAAATGTTGCCCCAATGGAAAATGGTATCTTTATATTCCTTGACCTTTCTATAAACAAATGGAAAGACCATTTAAATATTTGTGTGTGTGTGTGCAAGACTTTAATGTTAACAGCTGTAAGAATAATAAAAAAGGAATATATTTTCAACAACTTTCATATTATATCACCATTTCGAGTGCGGTACCCTAAAATATTGAAATGAGGAGGGGCTGCTAGTTTTAAACAAGAAGGAAAGTTATTTGCAAAAGTGTAACTTTCCATTAGAAGTTTTTTAAATAAAATGAATTAATCTGAAGTGCTAAATACGTAAAGGTTTGAAGTGAAACAGTACCAATATTCTCGTACAGTACTCAGAAAGATGCATTTTTCTGTCTCTACGAAAGGATCTCCTGTACATAGTCATCCAGAATTTTTATTAAGAAGTTGACTGCAATTTATGCAATAAACCCGTGATGGTTGCATGAGGAATAACAGAAGAATTGCTCTGCTGAACAGCATTCAGTGAAGGAGAATGCGCAGCACTTAACAGAAAGGTAACCCAGGGTAAACAGGAATAAGGTAATCTTGTGGTTCTGAAGAAAGAGAAAAAAAAATCAGTTTCAAGTTTAATTTCCTTGGAAAAAATATTCCACAAGAATATTTGCAAGTTATTGCACAAGTGTAACTTTCCACTAGAGATTTTTTAAATAAAACAAATGCATCTGAAGTTCTAATTACATGACACTTTGAAGTGAAGCAGTACCAATAGTCTCATACAGTACTTAGAAAGGTTCGTTTTGAGTGAAAAAAAAATGCCAGAAATTCCTTTGAGTTTTCTCTCAAACTCTCCGTGTTTCCATACCAAGTCTGATGGAGGGGGGGAAGAAGAAGAAGGTAAAACCAGAATTCTGAAAGAGTTCTGCTGCACTTTTTTTCCAAGAGTCTCTCCTCTCTCCTCAGAGTAGGTGGGATTCGTTTTGGGAAACTTTACTACAGCCTGGAGGTGCCTACCTCTGTGCTATTTTAGGTTCCCCGTGTGATCTGTGGAGAAAAGTGAGCTCTTTTAAGGCGTGACTCATGTAATCTATTTCAAACACCTACTCTCACATAAGATGTCCATATAGGAGCCAAGGGTGTCTGGCTCAGAAGTATATGTCTGCACTTGGCCAGATGAATCTTACCCGGTACGTCTATGCTTCAGACTGCCAAGAAACAAGATAAATTTAGCTGTATAGAGCTCGGTGCCGCCACGGTGGAGTTTTTAAAAGCTAGCTCAGGTATTTCTGACTCTACAATATAGTTTTCCATAAGACAGTGTCCACCTGAGATATCAGAGAGCCTCATGGCACTCCTAACTCTGGTATTTCAGGCTCTTTTTCCACAGGTACCATCCCTAACTGGGCATCATGCTGCATAGCCAACATGCACGCAGGAAGCTCTGGAAACCACCCCATATGCAGTGGGGGACTAAGGAAACCAGGGGTTACCTATGGTACAGTGAAGAAATACCCAGTAGGAGTTAAGGTACGTTATGGCTTCTGTACTGGTGAAACTGCTGCTGAGGTCTGAGTCCAGTCATGGTGCTGGTGTTTTAAATGACTCTGAAATCCTTGGAGCACAGTCAGAGTTCTGGACATGCTGCCTGTCAGTAGAAGTGAGGAAGATCAATCTTTTTATTTTTCCAAAGAGAAGGTTAGCACATTACTTTATTGGACTTTAAGAGTTGCTACACAGCGACGTTTCTGATACAGGATGACAATTTAATCTAGTGAATGAAAGTGTGATGCTATTCCATCTCAAAAGTAAAACCAGATTAATTCAGGCTACAAAAAGAGCATGTTTTTTACAGCAAGGCTAAATAACTTCTGGAATAACTTTATCTAGCAGTTTTATAGATTCTTCTTTTCCTTGAAAATCCTTTTAAATCTAGATATCATACGGCACTATGGACTCTTTGCTTTAATGAAGGAATTAAACAGTGAAATGCTATAACCTGTGAAGGGGGACTCTGAAGATATCTCTTCTGGCCTAAAAAGTTGTTTAATGGGCCAAAGGCAGCATCAGATCCCAATGTCTCAGTCCTGGGAAATCTGCATTTCAGAAAGGGCCGTGCAGCCTTTCCCATTTCCAATACAATCACTGTCAATCAACTGCTCCTATCTTCCTCACATTCTGTTCCTTTAATAAGGTTTTTGATCTGAAAATGTCCTCAGTGAACTAGGTTTCTGTGAGCTGGACTCATTATATAGAAACGTAGATAAGGGAGCTGTAGGAGTAGAGCATGCTGGAGCTGAAGGTCATGACTCAGAGATATGTCACAGGGAGGTTCTATGTCCTGGGCTTAAGTTTGAGGTATTTTACTTTTGCTGTTAATTCTCTGCTGGATTTTTTTCACAGTTATATTCCAGAATGCCTTGGAAGATCAAATATAAATCTCCCATTTAGTTTTGACAGAAGAAAATGAAATGAATACCTCTCTTTAACTCCAGGCAACAAATATAGGTGCCAGTATTAGCAATCTAGTCTGTCTTTGCTTCTCAGAGTGGAAGAAATTTGAATTGTTGCTTTGCACCACTCTCTTGAGGATGCTTTCTTGATAGCTAAAATGATAGGATATAAATCTTTGCTGAAACTTTGTTATTAAATGATAGGTACCTCTCCCCCTTCCCCCCTTTCTCAAAGCTTCCTCTGTATCTTCAGCGCCAGTGCTAGTGCCAATTTGTCTCTTTCCCTCTCTTGGTTGCTCAGACTTTATTGAGACTGAGTAAGGTCTTGGCCACATCTGAATTTCTCATCCTGTGAGCTAAAGATGTTTCTTTTTTGAATATTTTTGGCTTAGGCAGAACTACAGTGTTTCCTTTAAAAAAAGCACAGAGTTGCAATTCCGTATGGTCTGCTTTGTTTTGTAGATGTTCCCCTTCAGGGTATGTTCTCCCTTCTCTGGTCAAAGCATGCAGGGCACACATCTGAGTTGAACTGTGAAAGATTCTTATACCTATCTTTACCAAGAGGCTAAAAAATGTAATACATCATGGAAGATATATTGCAGCCAGAGTTCACAGTCCCTAGAGAAGCATGGAAACATTGATTGTATGAACTAGTTTCTGAAGCTGAAATTTGTTTTAGAGTGGAAACATCTTTTGGTTTTTGCACAATTGGATTTTCTCCTCTGCAATTAAATAAAAGCAGCTTCACAGAAAGCAGAAGCAACTTGAAGAAATGGTGCATTTTACAGAAGAAAAAAAAATTGCCATAGTTAAGATTTAAATTTTTTCACTGATTCCATCCATGTCTTCTTGACAGTATGGCAATATCAGTCATCCAACGCTGTAGCAGCACTCTGATCTGCACGATGGAGAGGTTATGAGAAACATCTCATCTAGAAATCAGACCTTTTGCATAAAGGCTTTCAGAGGAAACTGCATCTTACAGATGTTTCTTTCAGGAAGGGCTGCTTCTGCATAGGAGTGAAGGTATTCCTCTTCCTCCTCTCTCTTCCTCTTCCTCTTCCACCACTCTGTGCTCCTTGTTGTCTTGGTCTGGTCCAGTCTGTCACACCTTCTGCTTGCCTGAGGGCAAGCCAAGGTTATTGCTCACTTCCTGCCTGCTTCTACTCAGGAGTGAGGAGGTGCATAAATTCTTAACTAAGGTTCTTTTCCTATAGTTTCTGTTCTTAGCGGTCCTCTTTTTCCTTGCCAAAATACCTTTTCATCTACCTCTCCCCACGAAAACATTCGTGAAATGTGCATGACCCCTTATAATGCTGTTATTTTTTGCCATCGCCTTTGAAAAAGACAGTGATATTCATAACTAAAGTATGCTGTGATGTTGCTGTGGTATGAGTAACACTAGACTGTGGGCTTTGGAGTGGTTTTCTAATAAAGAAGGGCTTAAATTTCTACACTCTATTTATTGACAAATCATGTAAAATAAAAATGTGCAATTCATAATAAAATTAGATGTCGTGTTCCTTTTATAGACATATATAGGAATTTCATAGGGGATATACATGAAATAAGAAAATAGAGTTACGGTGTCCACTGTGATGACAAAGCAGTTAAACTTCCCAGAGACTGTAGGTTTTAAACTCTTGAATTAAACATACACAGTACATTTTACACTGTACTCAAAGAAGTGTAATGGCTACAAGTCAGCTTTGGAGAGTGATGCAAATTGCACCGTTAAATGCCATCTTTGCACTTAGATTTGCAACTGTTTTTTGTTCTATCAAAACATGACTGGTTTTTTACTCCTGCTTGCTTTATAGAACCAGTTTGAATTTAAGAAAGGAACTCAACTTGTCTGTTTAGCCTGCATATTACTAGCAAACATTGCTGGTGACATGAGAGTCATCTGCCCTAAGTTTGATCTCTAAGCCTAAGTTAGTCCACCTCCATCTGTAGGCAGCAAAGTGAAGAGACAACTCCAGAAGGTGATGCCTCTCATGCTCAATCAGCTCAGATAAGGGAGATTAATTACTCTTTACAGGTACTTTTTTTGATTATCAGCTAGAAAAAAGGGCTAGCCTAGTCTTAGATCTTTCTTTATTTCTTTCTTTGTCTTTGTTAGGCACCTCAAGTAAAGAGGGTAAGCCCATATTTTGTCATGGATCAATGGAACAGCTTTCAGATCATGATATTTTTTATAAGATAAAGTTAATTTGTATCATGGCAGCTCTTTGTGGTAATATGCTTATTTTGCAAAAGAAGTAGTTCAGGGAAGGGAATGAAAAGGAAAAAAACCTTGAAGTGACCTAAAGCAGCGTTTCCTAAGTTGCTTAGATATCCCTCACAGTGACAGTAGTTGTCCTTTAGCTACAGAAGAGAGTCCAGCAGTGGGTCATCAAGATCCTCAGGCGCATCCAAAAGTGCCTGAACTACAGTCAGAAGCTGAGGGAATCAGTGAAGAAGTTGAAAGGTGGGCATGGTATATTTATTATATAGTGTATATTGTATGTGCTTAATAGTGTGCATCTACTTAAAGAACAGTTATAGAGATGACAGCCTTCTTGGTGGAAGCGAATAATACGGTGAGGGATAAACGGCCACACTGAGGCGTGGGGTCTCAGACTAGATGTGAGGAGAAGCCACATCACTGGGAGCATGGTGCAGCACTGGGGCATGAGCCCCAGGCGGTGATGCAGTTGCTTCCCCTCAGGGTGTTCAAGACTGAGCTACACAAAGCCACAGCAGAGCTTGTCTGGTGCTGGAACTACTCCTGCTTTGGGCGGGAAGCTGGTTGGGGTGACCACCAGAGATGCCTTCCACCCAACACCCCTACGACTTTCTTCTCTCTAAGGAAACCAAACTCTTCCTGTGCAGCTCTGTCCTCAAAATCTGGAGTCCAGCCTTGGTCTTCTGCTGCGCTTCTAACCCCGTGAACTGCAGCAGGCCCTGCTGAAGTATCTGTGCAACGTGGGGATGCACTGCTGCTGTTCCCAGCTCATGGACCACTTTCAAGTTGCTCCCAGTATCAGTATGTCACGTTGCTTAGGTGACACCTGTGTTCATATCCCTGCTATGCTCCATGCCAGTGAGGAGCCTGAAATTAGATTTCCCGTATATATTGTGGGTGTGCTTTAACTACTGGCCTATTGTCTTTTCTTCAGTAACAAACTTTAAGGCCGTCTGAGGGACTTAATTTCACCCCAGCTGGGAAGCTAGTTTGTAGGATGGGGACAGCTAATGCTTTACTAGCCCCAGATGCAAACTGCAATCTCAGAATCTTAATTTCCTGTTGGCAAACAGACAGTACCTGTTTTAAAGAAATAAGGTGCTTTTCAATCCTTGTCATTTTGAAACAGTAACTACTTCTAAACTTGGAGAATTCTGGGGGAAAATTAGTGAAAGGTGAGAAATATGGAACTGGAAAGTGTAATTTTAGCATTGCTCTTCAGAATGAAAGGGCACCGTAAAATCTTCCATAGCTTGCATTAAGTCATCTTGATATTTTCTTCTGTCTCATTAATCCCAACCTGTTTTAGATGATATAAACAAATGCCACTTCTTTTGAATGTTATCACTTTAATCCCTCTTCACCTTGAGTTCAGTCAGGAAATGATATTTTTTCCTATTGAAAAGATCGTAAAATGAGCACAGATTTTTGATAGTATGATCAAAATATTTATTTATTTTGTTATATTAATGGTATCATCTCTCTCAATTTCCAGGCTAAGCAGAGTACATTGTATATTCTTAAATAGCAATTTATTACAGGTTGAACAACTGGAGAACTTTACTGAAGTAAAGACTTTTGAGTCTTTTTCTTCAACGGTCCATCAGCCTTGTAGACTGTTCTGGTTCTTTGCCCTCAGAAAATTTATTTTATATTTGGCTGATTTTAAGGTACATTTTTTATTTTATTGATTTATCCAGTGACTACACAACTTGCAGATCCCTGGCATTGTGCTATGATACTGAATATTATGCTTTGTTTCCAGCAAATAAAATCAGTAAAAATTTATGAACCTTAAAGGCAAATACAAATCTTGAATTATCTGTGTGTGTTTAAAACGCAAGAATACCGAGTTTTCTTCTTCAATTCTTCTTTTCCGAACTTCGTCAGTGCAGTCTCACAGTTAGTCAGTGCAGTCTCTGTCAAATATACTTTCTTCACAGAATCACAGAATCACAGAATGCTAGAGGTTGGAAGGGACCTCAAAAGATCATCTAGTCCAACCCCCCTGCCAGAGCAGGATCACCTACAACAGAGCGCACAGGAACATGTCCAGGCGGATTTTGAATGTCTCCAGGGAAGGAGATTCCACAACCTCCCTGGGCAGCCTGTGCCAGTGCTCGGTCACCCTCACAGTAAAAAGTTTTTTCTAATATTTTTATGGAACCTCCTGTGTTCCAGCTTGTACCCATTGCCCCTTGTCCTGTCATTGGACATCACTGAGAAGAGCCTGGCTCCGTCCTCCTGACACTCCCCCTTGACATATTTATAAACATTAATGAGGTCACCCCTAAGCCTCCTCTTCTCCAAGCTAAAGAGACTTTGTAACTATCCCCCTTGTATGGGATCATTCAGGCCTCGGAAAGAGACAGAAAGAAGCAGGGATGGAACTTTTTTTTCCTTTTGAAATGTCTGGAAGGACATGTTGGAGGATGGTAAAGGGAGCCAGAACCCTCCCTGGATGACACCAGGCTGAGGGAGTGGGCAGTAGAGTGAAGGACAGGGCTGCTATTCAGAGGCACCCTGGCAGTCTGGCCAAAATGGCAAAGTCCAGCACCTGGGATGGGATAACCCCACATGGCAGTAGAGACTGTGGAGGCAGCCTTTCAGAAGAGGAGTGTGGATTCTCATGGAAACCACAGCAGTGACGCTGGTGGCCATGGAGGCTGCCACAAACTGAGAGGTACTTGTACAAGGCTCATGAGGCTTCGCTTGGAGCCCTATGCCCATGGGTTCCTAAAACCACCTGGAGGTATGTTCCAGATAGCTGTAAGAACTCCAGCTTTAACGCAGATATGAGCAATACCTGTTATGTGTGCTGAATGGCACCTGCTGGGGCAGGCTCATAAACCACAGGAATCCTCAGTGGTCATTGTAGAAGAATAATAGAGCAGATGAGACAGCAAGCTAAGAAAGTTGATTAGAGAGGGTAAGTTCTAGTTGTTTTGGTGTATAAAGCAGATTTTTGTGAGCAGCCTGACTCCTACAGCTCACAGATGTAAGGGGGAATGCAGTCAGGACATTTATTTTAAAAGGGAAGTGAATACTGGAGACATGAAGTACTAGCAGGCAGCTCAGATCTGGGGTTCAGATCAGGCTGACTTCCCCCATAGGTCTTGCTTTTTCTTTGTAAACTACAGATGGTGTGTAGGAAAACAGCTTCTAAATGGGGCGTCACATCTACGTTTAAAAAGCTAGGCAAGATGAATCTGGGTCAGTTCTGGGCTGAGTTTTATCAGTAATATTGCAATTAGGATTAAAGCTCCAGAGAGTTTACATTTGCATTTCACTCTGTTCTCAACTGCACCCTTTTGGCACAGCCTGGATTTCAAACTGACTCACCACTACACTTCTAAATGTCAGTCCCAAACTTGTTAAATCACATCGCTAAATCTTAAGCAAGGAAACTAATTTATTTAAAATAATTAAGCTTCAAATCTAGTCTTTCCCTTTACTTAAAACGGGAATGCAGCAGTCTGAGAAAGACTGGGTTTGTACCAGCTGATTGTAGCAAGAGCATAATCTGTATGTGCTGAAGAAGACTTCAGGAGCAGCAGCAAAGGTTATTCGTCAAGCACGCAAGAAGAGTCCGAATTAACATATGAAAATAAGCTGAAGATGTGAGGACAGCTCCCTTGGCTATCAGTTACACCAGAGGTTGGAGATGGCTATTTCAGAGCTGTATCCTCCCCTGTCTGCAACACTCTGACAGAGCTGCAGTGAGGTCGTGTCTTGCTTGTCACTTGCTGATGCTTTTACTTTGTTTGGGGGTCATCTGTCCCATCTCCTGTGACGTGGGCAGTCAGCTAGTTTGAGGACCACACCGATGGTGAAGGTTATCTTTCTGAAGGGCTCATGTCTGCCAATACAGAGCTGCTGCTCTGCTGGCAGATCACAGGAGTTTTGGCACCTCGGGCTCTTCCAAGTGCATTTGGGCTGTGGCTGAGCTGCCTGCTGTCCTGAACACTATCTGGGAGGGTGTTCAGCCAGGCAGATCTTACATCTTCCAGCATGGAGGAGCTGTGTTTTTGGTTAAGTAAGAGTACTCCTCTTTCGATGAAGTGAAATCGCTACTGCAGCCAGTATGGTGGCCATAGGCAGAGCTAAACAAAGGCAGACCAACACTGCAGCTGTGTCCTGGCTGGGCTGTCCCATTCCTCCCAGTCTGTGTAACAGAGTTGTCCTCTCCTCCCTCACTTCTCTTTTAGTGTCAGCAGGGGTCAGATTTCGAGCAGCAGAAATGGAGCAGCACCCCGGGGTGCTTGGTTTTAGCTGTACCCAGACTTGGGCAGGCTGTGGCTGGACTGCAATTTCTCATGATCGCCACTGAAGTCTTTCAAAATTAGTTGGGTTTGTGTTTTTCTAGCCCCTGCAGTTCTGATGTCTAGTGTGTTGTGAAGGTCTAAGAATTATAGCTTTCATTGGAAGATGATCAACTGCTACTGAACTGTGACGAAACTTTTAAAAACATGACCCAGCTACACGTGTTATCTGCCAGATTGGAAATCACAGAATCACAAAGTGTTAGCGGTTGGAAGGGACCTCGGGAGATCATTGAGTCCAACCCCACTGCCAGAGCAGAACCACAGAATCTAGGGCAAGTCACACAGAAATGCATCCAGATGGGTCTTGAAAGTCTCCAGAGAAGGAGACTCCACAGCCTCTCTGGGGAGCCTGTTCCCGTGCTCTGTAACCCTCACAGTAAAGAAGTTCTTCCTCATGTGGAGGTGGAACTTCCTGTGCTTTAGCCTGAACCCATTGCCCCTTGTCCTATCACAGGCACAAGTGAAAAGAGGTTGTCCCTTCCTTCTTGATGCCCAGCGCTCATGTATACACATTAATTAGATCCTCTCTCAGTCTTTTCCTCTCCAGACTAAAAAACCCCAGGTCTCTCACCCTTTCTTCATAAGGCAGGTGTTCCAGTCCCCTAATCATCCTTGTAGCCTTCTATTGGACTCTCAAGTAAATCCCTGTCCCTCTTGAACTAGGAAACCCAGAAATGGATGCAACACCCTATGTGAGGTCTGACTTGGGCAGAGCAGAGGGAGAGGAGATCCTCCCTCGATCTGCTAGACACCCTCTTCTTAATGCACCCCAGGATACCATTGACCTTCTTGGTCACAAGGGCACATTGCTGTCCCATGGATAACTTGTTGTACACCAAGACTCCAAGGTCTTTCTCCACGGAGCTGCTCTCTAGCAGATCGCCTCCTAACCTGTACTGGTGCATTTTATTATTTTTTCCCAGATGCAGGACTCTGCCCTTATTCTTGTTGAACCTCATTAGATCCCTCTTTGCCCAGCTCTCCAGTCTGTGAAAATCTTGCTGAATGGCTGCACAGCCTTCAGGTGTGTCAGCCAAGCCTCCCAGTTTCATATCATCAGCAAACTTGCTGAGAAGACACTCTGTCCCGTCATCAAGATCATTGATAAAGATGTTGAACAGGACTGGACCCAGCACTGATCCCTGGGGGCTCCACTAGTTACAGGTTTCCAGCTGAACTCGGCACCATTGATCATCACTCTTTGGCCTCTATTTTGTAGCCAGTTCTTAATCTGTCTCACTGTCTGTTCTTCTATCCCACACTTCCTGAGCTTGCTCACGAGGGTGTTATGGGAGACTGTGTCAAAAGCCTTGCTAAGATCAGGGTAGACTGCATCCACTGGTGTCCCTGCATCTACCCATTCAGTCACAACATCATAGAAGGCTATCAGATTAGTCAAGTATGATTTCCCCTTGGTAAATCTATGCTGACTACTCCTGACAAGCTTCTTTTCTGTGTGCTTAGAGATTACCTCTGGAATGAGCCGCTCCATCATTTTTCCAGGGATGGAGGTGAGGCTGACTGATCTGTAGTTTCCTGGATGATGTAGTTTCCTTTTTGAAGACTGGAGTGACACTGGCTTTCCTTCAGTCCTCAGGCACCTCTCTTGTCTGCCATGGTCTTTTGAAAATGATGGGGAGTGGTAGAGTGACAACATCATCCAGCTCTCTCAACAGTCTTGGGTGCATCTCATCAGGGCCCATGGACTTGTGTATATTCAATTTGCATAAAATGATGACAGGTCATTCATAAAATGTGTTCTGTTTCAATATTAATAAAATGCAGATTATTCTGCACTGAGCATCTGAGACAAGGATAAACTTACTAAGTGCTGAAATGTGTTGTTATTCTCAAAGCAACAAGTCTATCTAGATCCTCTGCCTTGGAGTGCAAAGGATTGTACCAGGCATATGTACCAATCTGCTAGATGCGGTTAGAGTCAATCACACAGGGAATTGTCACAGTGTCTCTGTGTCTCCTTCATGCTGAGGACTGTGGCACAAATGATAGAAGCAGAGCTGTGCTACAGAGCATCCTCCGTGGGAATGGGGAGCCTTCAGGGAACCCAGCCTTGAGAGTCTAGGAGTTGCCTGTGTTGTCCTTGGGGCATACTGGCAGAAATATCTTCTGAATAGGTCAGGGTGAAAAGCATAGCGCTTTACTGCTGTAGAAAGGCTTTTCTTCTTTTCCCACAGTATGTTTTTGCTGTAAGGATGTCCACCCGGTGAGGAAGGGCAGGAAACTATGAAGGCTGCCCAAATTGGCAGGACTCCCTCTGATCTCACCTGAGTGCCTCACTTGTACTTTGAGATTAGTGTTGTCTGGTCCGCATTCTGGGGTTGTACACATTCTGGGGTTGTACACATTCTGGGGTTTGTATACAAAGAAATCACAGAATCACAGAATCACAGAGTGTTAGGGATTGGAAGGGACCTCGAAAGATCATCAAGTCCAATCCCCCTGCCAGAGCAGGAACGCCTAGATTATGCTACATAGAAACGTGTCCAGGAAGGTCTTGAATGTCTCCAGAGAAGGAGACTCCACAGCCTCTCTGGGCAGCCTGTTCCAGTGTTCTCTATAGTTGGCCATGCAGTGGCCAGTCCTGACTCCATGCCTGAAGGTATGCACTGCGGGCTTGGGCAAGGTGCTCCTACCCATGACCTTCCTCAGGAAACCTTTGGGTACTACACTGGCCAGGGAGCACCATCAGATGTGGGGCTCTTCGTGGCACAGCAGTGGGTTTAGGGCTTTTTCAAAACCCAGTTAAGAGTACAATTTTCCACATCCTGTGGGACTAGAGCTTGGAGAATGGAAAACACCTGTCAAACTCCATTTTGTATTACATATTCATAACTTGTTAGAGCAGGTCCCGCTCTGTCACAGTGATGACCTTTGTGTGTTGTACATCTATTGTTCTTTGCTGCACAAAGTCAGCACTGCCAGCTGTTATAGTCCCTAACGCAGCTGTAGCTGTAGGAGGTTTTGTTTTAGCCCCAAAAGTAAGGAAAGACCTGACTGTTAAGCATAAAAGGATGTGTGTTTATTGCTGGCCATGCTCTGTCATCTGAGTAGCCATAGAATAGCACTGTAGGATGTGTTCTGCCAGGAAAGGTTGCCACAAAGGTTACAATTTTCCAAGAAGTGGGAGACAGTTGAGTACACTTTTGTTTTCTGAGGAAAGCCTTGTGCAAATGTCTGCCACATTTTAGCAAAATTTACAGCCTCTAAAATAGCTAGCTTTCTGGAGCCTCAGAGGCTTAGAGTGGTTAAAGGCATTAGAACAACTGTTAATGAGCTTATTACAGTGGATTCATTAGTTAAAATTGCTGCGAGAGACTTGAGTGTTGAAGATAACTCTATCCGCTGGCAAGTGGCTTACACTGCTGGACAGACCTTTGCCTGATTTATGACTTTCACCATGAAATGGAGTTCTTGACTGATTATATCAAAATTCAGTTCTGGTTTTATCTCACTTAAAAAAATTAACTTTTTGTTCTGAAGAGACTTCGTATGTGCTGCTGTGAACCACTATCACAAACAGCTGTTCTGTGATTCTTATCTGAAAGGTGCCTTCCTGCATGGCAGCTCTTTCTTTGAAATATAGACAGCTATCCAGCACCCATGAAATTCAAGGCATTGCGAGGCTTCCAAAGATAACTGAAGTTAATCCATATCCTCTGAGAGTCATTTTGTGTGAAATAATAAGGAAGTTGCAAACAGAACAAAAATCTGTTGTGTAAAATGGTAGTTGAATTCCTTTCTTGTGGGCACCTACTCGATACTTAAAATGGATATTTATGTGTGGTATTTCCTGGCTTTTTTATAGAAAGTTACAGAGATTATCTGGAAAAGGAAAGCATTTACTCTGGTCCCTTCCTTATAAATACCAAATGTACAATCAAATCTTCTAAAACAACCGGAAGGAATTCAGAGACCAGGTTTCAACTTTACATCAAATTTTTTCCCCAGCAAAAACTGCAGCTGTGGGTGTTGAGCCCTTTGGAGGCATCCTCAGGTTTCCCAGACTCCTACGGTAAAGCCTCTAGCTCTTGCAGCAGTTTTTCTTTAAATACTTCCAATTAACTTTTTGATTAAGCTCCATGAATATCTTCTTTCCACCTTGGCTCAACAAGAATAACATTTCAATTTCTCTCCTGTCCAGACAGGTGTACCCTTGACCTAAGGGTTTAATCATTATTCCTGGTCTTGCAAGCTTTTTCATTAGGTTACAGGGTCTGATTTTTCTTCACTACAAATCTGTTATTTCAAACACCTACAAAATCCCATTTCTCTGAACAGCGTAGGAGTCTAGTTTTGCTCAGTTCCACACCTCTTTCCAGCTTGCACTACCTCTGTAAAAGTTTTTCTCATCTTATACTTAAGATGACAGTAATTATAGTTCCAATGCAGACATTTTCATGGGCTTTCGTTGCCTCTCTGCCATGTGTGTGTGCACAGGCCCGTCTGCAGCAAGCACTACTGAGTTGCTTATAGCATTAAATCCCCGAGGAAACTTCTCTGTCCCATCTTCTTTCTAGCAGCTTCCATTAGCTCTGTCTGAGTGTAAGCCTATAATTCATATGCTGAGCTGTTACATTTCTTCTTGACTTTGAGAATTTGCTGCTGCTTCAGGTAATGCTGAGTCAAGGAGAAGTAAATACTTATCTTCAGAAAGCATTGAATTGTCCCAGTCCTAATGAATCATAGTTTCCTTGTGTGTTTATTTATGCTTCTTCTACAATAAGCGTTTTATTGTGATTTGCATTTGCTGGTCTTTTATGAGAACAATGAAAGATTAGGCATAGATATAAAAGAAACCCCTCAGCATAGTGCTCCAGAATACTTGAAAAAGCTCTCCTCCCTCAATCATCTTTCTGACGCTGCCTTCACACTCCTAGCTGGATGGCCAGGTAGTTTCCATAGTTTCCAACTTCTAGAAATGCTGACCAATAAGGAGGAAACACTTTCTCCCTCCTACATATTATGTTCTTGTACATGGATATTATTGTGGTGAGCAGTGATCAAAAGTGATGACATGAACCTCTTCCTGAAGATAAGACAACTGTGTGCAGCCCGGTACAAAGTGGGTTTTCATGTGTTGTTTCCCATTTGACAGTTTTTCTTACTAGATGCTTTCCTGAACTTAGTCAAGTTTTCATGAAGGAGAGACAAGTTTTGCATTCTCTTTTGGCATATGGGACCTGATGTGTTGCACCCATGAGAGCTGAGTTGTCTTTCAAAGGTCAAGGCAAGCAGGGTAGGTTTCTAAGGATGGGAAGAAAGCAAGCAGCACCCGTATTTTCAAGAAAGAAGGTCCAAGAACTTCATCCTGGTCACCATCGTCTTGGCAGTGGGGGAGATGATGGAACAAATAAACCTGGAAACTATTTCCAAACATGCTAAGGAGAAGGTGACTGGGAGTAGTCAGCCTGCATTTATGAGATTTATGAATTCGTGGGAGATCATCCCTGACCCACTTGATAGACATCTATGAAGAGATGACTGGCTTGGTGAATGAGGGGAGAGTGGTGGACATAGTTTATTTTGACCCTGAAGCAAGCCTTTTGACATTGTCTTCTGTAACATCTTCACAGACAAAACTGGTGAAATACAGACTACATAAATGGGCAGTGAGGTGGAATAAAAACTGGCTAAACTGCGAGGTTTAAGGGTTGTGATCCATGGCATGAGATCCAGCTGGGAGGCCGATCACTGGTGGTATGACCCAAGGGTCAATATTAACATATCCATTAATGACCTGGATCATGGGATGGAGTTCATTCACAACAAGTTTCCAGATGATACAATATGGAGAGAAATGGCTTACTCTCCAGATGTATGACTGTTTAGGGGGATCTTGACAGGCTGGAGAAACTGGCCTAAAAGAATCTCCTGAAATTTGGCAAAGGTAAATACCAGGTTCTGCACCTAAGGAGGAACAACGCCTTGCACTAGTGTTGTATCCCTCTCAGAAGAGGGAGACAAGTGACTTAGATTCATAAATCCCCAATGGAGTGGACAGTGATGAAACAAATGTCAAAGTCCATATGCAAACATTTATTAATCTCCCACAATATATTAAATGAATTCAGAAAAAATTATTAGGTACATAAGAAATTATGTCAAGAGATATGTCTTAATGATAACAAGGAAAAGGACAAGATATATATCAAATTGTAGCAAGCAGTATGATATGCTCTGCATTACTGAACAATAACAAGGAAAAGGAGGAAAGAGAAGGGTGGGGGAGAGAGAGAAATAGCACCAGTCCAGGTTCCAGATCACCAGATCCAGTTTAAGAAAGACATTTTGGTGCTAGAGCGGGTCCAGAGAAGGGCAACAAAGCTGATGAAGGGTCTGAAGAACAAGTCTTATGAGGCTGAAGGAACTGGGTTTGTTTCGTCTGGAGAAGAGGAAGCTGAGGGGAAACCTTATCACTCTCTACAACTACCTGAAAGGAGCTTGTAGTGAGGCGGGAGTCAGTCTCTTCTCTCAAGTAACAAGCAATAGAACAAGAGGAAACGACCTCAAGTTGTACCAGGGAAGGTTTAGACTGGATATTAGGAAAGATGTCTTTACTGAAAGAGTGGTTAATCATTGGAACAGACTGCCCAGGAAAATGATGGAGTCACCATCCCTGAAGGAGCTCACAGAACATGTAAACATGGCACTTTGGGACATGGTTTAGTGGTCATGGTGGTGTTATATTGATGGTTGGGCTTCGTGAGCTTAGAAGTGTTTTCTAACCTTAATGATTCTGTGATTCTATGATTCCTGCATTAGTTCTGCCAGTGAGGGTTCAGGGATGCATCAATCTTCTTTTTGTCTTTTTCCTCACATTATCCGTGCTCTTCCTCAATTTATACACCATTTCCCCAGGTCTCTCTCCAGGTTGATCTACGTACCAACGTATCATATGCTTGAGGAGGAGTAAGGTACTTCATGGGATATGGGTTCATGATAATCTTCATTAGCATACACATGTCACCCATTATATGTGTTTTGCTGGTAATGAGACAAAAGACCAGTCACCTGTCAACTGTCTGTGGGGGATGGGCCTGAGGCAAGACCACCTGCCTTTGTAAGTCTCCCCCCGTCATCCACATCCTATCTCAAGTGACTCAGGGGTCTCAGCAACCATGGCACACCAAAGCTGTTTGATATATCTGGTTTCTGTCTAGCTTAATAAGCTCTCTACACCCCTCACTTGTATCTTGTTTCACACTAGTAGTTTGCTACAACCAATAAAGGCTGGCATAGACCAACTGGAAAGCAACTGTGCAGAAAAACCTGGGCTTCTGATGGGTGCAATTTGAAGTACAGGAAATTCCACTTATACATTTACTCTAAGGCAGATCAAACACTGGCACAGGTTGCAGGGAGAGGTTGTGGAGTCTTCATCCTTGGAGACACTCAAAATGCGACTGGACATGGCCCTGGGCAACTTGCTCTCACTGACCCTGCTCTGAGTAGGGGGCCAGACTAGGTGATCTCCTGAACACCCTTCCTATCTCAGCTGGTGTGTGATCCTGTGATAAAATAGTAAGCTCTGTTTGTTTTGTTTCTTTTGTGAAAATGATGCTGCAGCCCAAGCATATATACCAGTGAGGGTTCATCTGTGTTTGATGTTTTTGACATTTTGTAGTTCAGTCCAGCAGCTGCAATATCCACACTCATGTTGAACTGACAAGATTGAAAGCTATCTGCTTACTGAAAAGGTCATTTTTGGTATCTTTTCACTTGTGCCATGAAAATAAAGCCAATCCCTAACTAGGTTGTTTTAGCTTCAACTTTGTGTATGCATTTGTGGGGTTTTTTTCCCTTTTTTTCCCTGCCTGTGTGTTTTTCTGTCAAAAACCAGTTCATGAACTCAAGAGAAATATATACCATTGGCTTGGCTGGGCTGTTCTGATTTATCATTTTGGAAAAACAGTGGGGCTGTCTGCCACTCTCCCATTACCAATATACTAGGATGCCCTGGCAATAATAAAGCAAAATCCATTTGCACATTTCCTAATAGTTCCTTCACAACCACTGCTGCTATTTTCTTCATAAACCACAATAAATTAGCAAGATGACATCTATGATGCCATCTACTTGCAGTTGTGCTCTTATACAATGGTTGAGTGGAATCCTAGAATCGTAGAACAGTTTGGGTTGGAAGAGACGTTAAAGATCATCTAGTTCCAAGCCCCCTGACATGGGCAGGGACACCTCCCACTAGACTAAGTTGCTCGAAGCCTCATCCAGCCTGGCCTTATCATAGGAGCCACCATCCCTGACATTCCATTGCCACAGCTTTGGATGCCTCTCTGCAGTCAGCAATGCACTGTTCATTGGCTCGGTCTCAGAGTTGCACTCACTGCCAATTCAACTTGACTATCTTCACAAATATTATTCTTTGTGATAGTATTATGAGGCAGTGTCTGTATCGGGGCTATAGAAGTGTTAATACGGGAAGGAGCAAGCTGATTTATTGGCTTGAGCTCAGAGTTGTACAAAGCTAGCCTGTGCTACTCCAGTTTGGATTCGTACTAGGGCTTGGCTGGCATCTCTCCGTGTCAGGTTTATAATGTAAGCTCAAGCACTGGGGCTTGCTCCCCTGGGTGGGATGCCAGCGGAGTACAGCTGTGGGCTACGGGCCTCCAGTCTTCAGTCTTCCCTTCTCAGAAGCCTCGCTCCTGGAATAAAACATGTGAGTGATGACACCAAAATGTGTGGAGTTGATACTCCAGAAGGGAGACCCACCCTCTAGGAAGACCTGGACAGGCTGGATGAGTAGGCTAGCAGGAACCTTATGAAATTCAATGGGGACAAGTGCACCTGGGAATGCACAACCAACGAATGCAGCTCAGACTGGGATCCACCTGGCTGGAGAGCAACACCGTAGAGAGAGACCTGGGGGTCTTGGTGGGCAGCAGGCTCAACATGAGTGAACAGTATGCTGAAGCAGCAAACAGAATGCTGGGCTGCATTAACAAGGGCATCACTAGCAGAGATAAAGAAGTCATCATGCTGCTCTACTCAGCACTGGTCAGACCACACCTTGAGTGCTGTGTTCAGTTTTGGTCCCTACTGTTCAAAAAAGATGTGGACAGGCTGGAAAGGGTCCAGAGAAGGATCATGAGGATCAGAGGGCGAAAAGACCTGCCAAATGAAGAAAGGCTGAGAGAACTTGATTTGTTCAACCTTGAGAAGACAAGTCTCAGGGGAGACCTTATTACCATGAACCAGTACCTAAAAGGTGGCTACCCAGAACTTGAAGACTTTCTTTTTGTGAGGAGTCACACGGATAAGACAAGGGGTAATG
This sequence comes from Trogon surrucura, assembly GCA_020746105.1. Taxonomy (NCBI): domain Eukaryota; kingdom Metazoa; phylum Chordata; class Aves; order Trogoniformes; family Trogonidae; genus Trogon; species Trogon surrucura. The sequence goes on along the minus strand of CM036617.1, from coordinate 89,071,859 downwards.
GGTACAAGTTCCTCCTGGGGAAATTCTGATTGGACTCCAGAGGAAAATTTTTCACCATGAGAAAAATTAGACATTGAAATAGTCTTCCAAAAGAAGTGATAGATTCCCCAACTTTAGACAGTTTTAAGGCTCAGCGTGGCAGTGTGCTGGGCCATCTCATTTAGACTGTATTTCTTTACCTTAAAGAGTTGGGCTAGATGATCCTTGAGGTCCCCTCCAACCAGCTATCCCCTCCAACCAGCTAATCTATGATTCTATGATTCTATGATTGAGTGTGGCAGCCCAAAGTGTCACAATCTTCTCCAGGGCATGTCTGCATGGCTTTCATTGCAAGGGTGCAGCTCCATACTTCATACCCTATAGCAGGAAGAGGGTTTAACATTTTCAGTTGGCCCCACTCGTCTTTGCGTGAAAAAACTTCAAAGTGTACAAGCTTTTAGTCCTGACTGATAATTTTGAAGTGTTTCAAGCCTCTCACTGGGAAAGGCTGGGTGCCTACTACTCCGTGCAGAGCCTGTATGGCCAGAGATATACAACACTTGGGAGAGCTGGACTGTGTGGGAGCAGATAACCTTCAACTCCCATCAACCCATTCTAGCAGATCCTGCAGCGGTCCCTGTGAACATAAAAGACTATCACAATGCCGTGTGAGATTTTCAAAGGTGAAGATGCTGCCAGTGGAAATAAAGGGAACTTCAGCTATGTACAACCGAGTTTGCAACATGGGATTTTTCTTGCAGAGAATTATTTTTTTCCCTCAGTCTGATAGTCTGAAAAGTTCCAGATTTCATTTCAGGGAAACATTCATTAAGCAGTCATAGCCGCATATCTGTTAGGTGGTTGGTGAAACAAAGTTTATTAACTGATCCGTATCCAAAAATGTTATTAAAATCCAACAATTTTATGTAATATTGTATTGCTCAGATACCAGATATTGCTAGACCCAAGCATTTTAATACTGGATAGGCCTCCAAAAATCATGGTTTTTCTTTTAAGTGGAAATTACTGTAAGTACGTTCAGCAGCAGCTATGAAAATAATGTGAAAATAGAAATATGTGATTTTTCATTAGAACATATGAATTTCATTAGAACACATGAATTATTATCTTGAGGATATGAGAAGAAACTGGTAGTACCACCTGTGCTGCTGCTGGAAATCAAATGTTTAAGAGCAGCAGCCAGTAATCCCACTGAAGTGCAGGAGGACAAGGAAATTTGCTGAAATATTGCTTTGCACCTTTTGTGACCACCAGCTCCTGTACAAAGCTGAGCATTGAATATTAGTTGACTTTGTCCTTTGTGAAAGTCACTTAAATGAAATTGCAGGAAGTGCAGAATCAAGCATCAACATTTACAATTTAAAAAAATGCTAGTAAAGTGAATAAGAATATCTATTTCTACTGGATCAGAATCTTGACTTGCAAATGGATCCATTCAGCTGCTTGCATGAATCCAGTAATGGGTCTTGGTTTAAGAATTTCTTATGAAACCTCCATTAAGACCTAAGAAGAGCTTTGAAAAATTATTTTTAGACAGTAAAGGAGAGAAGGGATCAGCAAAGCTATGGAGTCTGACCTCCTGCATAATCCTGCACCTCCTCCACAGCAGGACATGAGCTGCTTTTTGTAATGAGATGAAGTGAAGCCAAAATTTGGAGCACTGGTGGCTGCGTCTGTTGAGTCGCCGTGTTGTGCATATACCTCCCTGGATTTGGAAAATGACCCTGCAAAACTCAGGAGTAGCTAGACACATTAAATTTCTCTCCTAGGATGGGATAATAAACACTTCTAAGCCTGACACACTCTGTGTGACACAGGAGAAAACCCACGTTTAGACTTGTTGCAGAAGTTACTGCTGGGTCTCAAAACAGTTGTGGTGGGTGAGGGAGGCCTTTTGGCCACGGATGGAGCGAATGCAGCAGGCACTGGGAAGCTGCAGTCTAAAGGCAGGCAGGCACAGTGGTGAAGCTGGATCGGACACTGGAAGGAAAATACTGCAGGAGCCCTGAGCTGAGCAGCTGCTATTTTATATTACTGCTAAATGTGAAAGAGCGCTAAAACATTTCAGGAGTTGGTATAGAGACAAAATTCTATATATACAGCATGGTTTTAAGTAAAGGGTGAAAACGGAAAGTAAAATGATTTCCCCTTTTGCCGTAGCTTAGTCACAAACCTACGCTTAAGGAGGTGTCCTTAATGACACATCAGCTTCCAAAAGGATCTGGGTTGCAGCCAACTGCCAGAGAGAGATCACGGAAAGATTTGGAGATGATTCTAGAGATGGCGACCAGAATTCGTTGAGGAAAGGAAATCAATCCGGACTGACACTTACAGGGAGATTAATAGAGCTCCTGTATGGAAACATCCATAAGGATCCAGAACATCAGTGTGAAAGGCACCAGCGACCCATAATTTTTCATCTCTAGTGAAGAAGGTAGTTCATAAAAATTGCATACATGTGCACATACATGATGCAAAACAGCAGGGACAGTTTCTTAAGTGCATTGTATTAAGAGGAGACCCCACAACTGGGGCTATCAACAAAGGTGGGCATGCCTTAAGGAGGAATCCATTGTATTGCCTCCAGATTTCAAGCTGGTGGAGGTTAGGTTAGCCACGGGCAGAAACATTTTTGAGATGGCTCTAACGCAAGACTGGTGGACATATACACACATTCACAGGGACAAAAAAGAGGGAGACTGTTTCTCCCTGATGCTGCCACAGATGACAGGAGTGGGTGTAGCAATGGAGGCAGCGTCATGCTCAGCAGCTTCTCGGCCCTGAGGTGTCAGGGAAGAGTCTGTGCTTCCAGACATGCTGAGAAAAGGACAGAATCTACAGGAAGTTTGTTAAGTGCCTCTGTAGTGTATTCCTCAGCAAATTAAAAAAAAAAGACTTCTTGGCTCCATAGATTTTTACAAGTTCATTATTTTGTAGCTCATTCATATTAACTGTATATATTATTGTTTTGGAGTGAATAGATTTAATGGGGATAGTTTTCTGACTATCATGCAGTACACAGCTGTGGAAAGAAGGAAAAAAGCAACATAAGAAAGAATTACAATGAACCAATTCAGACAAACTTTGGTTTTGTGCTAAAACTGAAGCAAGTTCTGTGTCTCAGTCTGCTCTGTTAAAAACATTGTCAAAACCCCACTTACGCACTGAAGCTCAAAATGAGCATTTGATTTCAGAGTTCCTGAGAGGCTGGTTTCCTCGTTTTCTCCAACACTATGGGAAAAGAAAGGATCTGCTTGACTCGTGTGCTGCTTTCACCTGTGACTGTTGCTTTACTTCTTTTCTTTACTCTGTGACTGACTGCTTCTTCAACGTGTCCTTCAGTGCAATCCTTTCTCTTTCCTTCTCCCCGTCCATTCCCTGCTAAATTTCCAAGAGAAGTCCTAGAACTTCCTTCTCCATCCCTTTGTTTTTCTATTCATAGTGCACTAATTTCTAAGAGGATAGTTCAACAATGATCTTCACCCTGACAGCCTGTAAATGTGTCTCTCTACTGCAGTCTTGTCTCCTTCTTTCCAAACTGATATTTTGACCCGTCTCTGATTCTCGTCAATGGCTGTTGAGGTCAAGAGAGTTCACTTGTCTCTCACAACCTTTTCTATTGCTTTCTTGAATGATTGTTGTGAACAACATCCCTATACCATTGGCATTAATCAAAGTGAAAAACTGATCTCTTCCTGCCCCTCTTAAATTTTATGCAAGACTGCCAACATGAAGCTGACCTCCGTGTATCAGATCTAGAATTTGTTACATCTCTCCATTTTTACAGCTTGCATCTTACATTCCTTCGAAGCAGCAGATAAATTTGGAATGATCTTAACTTTAATAGTGTTCTTCCAAACTCAATTTGCAGACAGAATGAATTTATAGTACTGGAGGAGAACCTAGTAAATGTTCCGTAGTAACTTTTTTTTAAAGATTAATGATGTCTCCACAGTTTTATGCCTTTGCTATTAAAGCTGTGCTAGTAATTAAGGAATAGTGATTGCTAGTGCAAATTATTTAAGTAACCAAGATATAGAGCTGAGGTTACTGTGCAGCTACTGAGGTTAAAATTGCTGTTTCATGGATATTGTGTTTAATCCTGTGAGTAGTCCTTCTGAGTTCATTATTGCCTCTACCAGTCCCTTAAGCTAGCTTTGATACACATATTTTGTCTTGAAATTACATGCCCTTAACTCACAAAGATACTATTCTAAATGATAAACCTAACTGAAAGTCACACAAATATCCCAACACTTCTCATCATAGAATCCCATGATTCTATGGCAATATATGAACAGGGAAATTTTTCATTGGCTAAACTGTCATTGAAAACACACTTGTACCATCAGTGTGATGCTTTAGGAGTTGTTATACTGTTGACCTGATGTCAGCTCTTGTGGGTTGAGGCATTTTGTTTTTATGGGGGTCTTGAGAGGATGGAATATAAATCCATTTTAAAGATGGAATTGCTAGTTCAGCTATAGCCTTCAACAGTAATTTCCTGTACTTGGACTGCTTTTAAAATCTTCTTGCTATTTCAAATAAGCTATATAGGAATTCACTCAATAACTTTTTTAAAGAGCAAATGAACGGACAAGTCAGAGAGGAGAGACTTAGGAAAGGAAGTCCTACAAGTCACCCAGGTTGTAAAGGCTTATCCACAGAAGCCTTATCCACAGAAGTGGAGCAACATGGACAGTGGGGAAAGCCTCCCTTGCCTCTGAGATGACAGTGTCAGAGTCTGGAGCATGGTCCCACACCCCTCCCAGGCCCTCTGCACTCAAGGCCAGGTCTCTGGTCAGAAAGAGGTATTTGAGAAGCCTTGGCTGATCTTGGGGCTCCTCGAGCAAAAGCTAGAAGAAAGCTCTGCTGAGGCTTCCCACTGCTGCTTGGGAATGAGATCAGTTCCCGCCTGGGACACACCTCAGTGTTGTTGCAGCTGTGCACGTGCCTGGCCACACGCTAGATGTGACCTGTGGACTGATTTCCTGACCTCAGGCCTGGTGGTTTGGGACCTCACTTCACACGGTGTGACTGAGGTCTTGCTGGTGGTACCGTTGCTTTTGGTGGCCCTGGCACCATGCTTGGCTCCCAGCTCCCTTTTCTCCACAGAGCAGCTCACTCTTGCTGCTTCCTGACATGCAGGACCAGAGAGCACCGTAGCACATTCAGATAGGGCACAATTAGGGCAACATTTCCCTCCAAAACCCTGTGAGTGAGGCTGACAGATACCAGAATTTGCACACTCTGCAAGTAGCTCATTGTTAGTGCTGTTTTCAAGGCTTAAAAAGCAGAGGAGGACAATCAAAGACCTTGTCCTTTGAAAAGCGTTGCAAAGGGCAAACAAAATAGTTAACTTTACTTCTGGCTTGCTGAGGCAGTCCTTCATTCTTGCTTGCTGGCTTCCATTACTGATTGGTCCTTCAGTGACTACTTTTCAAAACTGCATTTGAAATTCTTTGTCATAGGATGCTCTAGAAACGAAAAATGTCTTCAAAATGGATACAAGAATAAAAGAAAGAGCCATAGGTCCAACTCAGGAAATCAGACCCCTCAGTGGCAGGGGTGGGAAAGTGTAGCAGAGGAAAGGTAATTCTGCACTTGTGTGACTTCTTAAATTCTTTCCCTGTTCAACCATCATGGACCATTCATCATGGACCATCCAGAGCTGGAAACAGACTATTAAGCTTTGATCTCACTGAATTAACCTGTTCCACTGCTGTTAACATGCAGTATTCTTTGACATAGGTAATATTCTGGAATACTAGAATAATACTCTTCTACTTGTGATTTCTGGTGGCACTGACACACAGGCTGCAGGAGCTGTTGCCTTTGCAAGACTTTTGTTTTTGGTTCTGCCTTAAGTGATTTGATCTGAGTTACACACTTAGTTGCTGAGACCAACACAGAGATGATGTTGGCCCTTTCCTCAACTGAGTTTTTGCAAGAAGTCAGCGGACCTTGATAAGTTCTGGGGAATACCAGAGGATTAGGTGAGTATGTACTTACCAGAACTTGCATGTTTAGGCAAACGGGCACTATGTAAAAGGTTGCTACCTATTTGGAAGATAGTGTGGCCCACTTCTGTGACTCACCCTCCCAGGAAACCTGTAACTTCTGGTCACAAGAGCTCTACATGGGTATTCCTTTCCTCTGTATGTTGTGTGAGGGCGAACTGGAGAGTAGGGGGATTAGAAATTAAAGATGGCTCTCTTTTGCCATTCTTTTTCTTTTTATAACACTATATTAAAATGATATGATGACAAGCAACAGCTAAACTTCAGGCATGTCACTGAAGTATCGTGAAAGTAAGAACACTGAGAGTCAACCACAGTGAAGTAGAAATGTTGTAAGGTTCAGTCATCACTGGTGTTATGGGTCGTGTTGTATACCCCTCAGCCACACTCCTCAATTAGTGCAAAAGCCGCTGGCATTCCCTCTTGCATTTTTTAAACTATGGTTTGTAATCTAGAAAATACATTGAGGCTCATGTGAGATACTGCCATGGCTCAGTGCCTATTACATCAAAAGAGGCAACACAGTTTGGCAGAAGCTAAACCCCCTTGCGTTCCAGCTTGTCCTCAGATATCAGAGGGCTGGGGGTGGCTGGACTTAGGTTCTGAGTGATGCCAAATTCACCGTTAATATTCCGGACTGCTAATGTGCCGCACCAATGTGCCTTTGATCTGGCAGTGCCCCTGGACTCACGTGGCCAGCCTGCACGAGGGTGGTGGCATTCTTTTACAAACTCACACGGCCAAACTCAGTGTGCCAGTGCTAACAGGGACACAGCCAGATCGGAATTAAATAAAGTTTATTGAAGCAACAGATAACAGAAATTCGTTTTGATTGCCGGCGACAGTGACTGTCTGCAAAGCACATGCAGAGTGTAAATAGTACAGCCTGGTTACAAATGTGTTAGATCATGAGTGACTCTATAGAGATTTTCTGAGTAACCTGGGGCAGCACTTGGTGAGACCAAGAGTTTGAATCTTACTAAAAGATGTCCCTATGGGAGGAAAGAGAGGCTCAGCCTGTTGACTGATCCCAGAAGTCAGAGGTGGTCCATGGTGGTATCTTCGCTGACCGTGATGGTATCTTCCCTAACATTCACCCCTCTCTTGGGCCTCTTTATATTATTTGTTTCAGAAGGAGCTTGAGTGACTCTAGTCTTGCATATCTTTATTGTGATTGGTCCATTTTTTCCTTGCTTTGCTTTTAAAGGTATAGACTAGAAAAATTCAGAGTGCAAGCTCAGTGAGGGGTGGTTGCACCTTGGAGGCAGGTAGCTTTTAGGATGGAGCTGTGTTTTGGTATTATAATGAGATTATAATGAGCATAGTTCACCCAAAGAATGATATCTATCAGAAGATGACAGACTTTTGGCCCAGGGTAGTAAATGTGCAGTTTACTGTCCCCCCGATGTCTCCAGGTTCCATTGTGTGCACAGAGCTTGACCACAGTGTCTCCACTCCATTCCATGCTCCATATGGTTTTTTCTTATAGTCAGAACATCAAGCTTCCTTAATGTTACCAGCCCTTAAGGTTACCTTGGAAACTTTTGTGGGGAGAGCTCCTTGCATGCAAAGTTGCACATTGTCCTGGAAACTTTCTGATGTTCTGATGTGTGAACAATGCTATATAGGTAATTAAGTCATTTTTGGCAATTATCCTACATCACATGATGTGAGAAGGGTTAATTTTCAAGAGTTAGGCACTCTTGCAATGATTCAACAAAGGTGGTTGCCTTGTGATTAGAACTAAAGTCTAGGTGAAAAATGTCTTACTTCCACAGTGCCTTAAATAGTAGCCATAGAAAAGGACATGCAAGGATCGAATCCACACTGGGAGATAAAAGTCACAATCCATCAACTTAGAAAAGTACTGGCAAAACATCTTGTTTTCTTGGTGCTTGTGACAGGGCCACAGTCAGTCACTTAGTAATAACATAAGAGCATGAAGACAGTGCCGAAGATGTGCCCTGGTATTGTTTTGGCTCAGAAATATAGCTCCTGCTTTCAGGTGTGTCTTTCTCTCACTAGGGATAAATCTCTCTCACTGGAAAGATAAATATGCTGTATAAAGTTACAAGATTTGCATGGCGGTAGAGTATAACGTTTATGGAAGCGTATCCTTTTCTGGCTTGATTTTTGGGTTTTGTAAGGGTTTTATGAAATGGTACGTCAAATGGTGCATCAAACGGATGCCATGTCATTTGTGATATCCGTCTCTCTGCACGCTAGTTAAAATGTGTTCGACAATCAAAATGTAAACAACCGGGGCTGCCTGGAATAGTTGTTGCAGTACATGTTAGGCACCAGGAACAGGTATTGCTATTTGAATATCTAAATTGCTTTAGCAGACATTAGAAGGTCATTAAAGGCACTCCATCAATCCAATAAATTATTGTTTGTAAGCTGCTTTTTTTTTTGTGGTTTGATTTTTAAAGTACTGGTCTTCTATGTTCTTGCCATGTAATAGAGTTAAAACATATATATATATGTGTAGGATTTGAAAGCTATACAGCTCAAGAAAAACGGGCTAGCTATTGAACTATTATTGTCTGGTGGGTCTTACTGAAGGGAGTGTAGCTATGCTCATCTACCACAGACGTGAAGCTAGAGGAATAAGCTTAGTTTTGTTTTCATTTTTTTCTTCTATGTAAAAGTATGAAGATCAGAAGATTGCAGCTTTTTCTACTTTTGTTAAATGACTTTGCAAGTTCAGACTTAATCTATTGGCTGCTAGTTTTAAAAGAAGTATTACTAAAATGCACATGAAGCTGGTTATATGAGCCAGTACTGCTTTTATTCTACAAACCTTAGTCTTTCCTGTGGTTTGCTCAGTTCTCATCATGGATTTATAAAGATCTATGAAGATCATCTCTTCACAGATGTGAGGGTGTTTATGCATGCAGTCAGCCTTGTTCTTGAAGTCGCAAGGGGCAATAGTAGCAGTGCTGTACCAGTCTGTAGTTCTTAAGTCACAAATGACACTGTTGTGCTCGCTGATACGTACTTGGTCAAGGAATTTTCTTGCCGTTAAAAGTTCCCATTAAAAATCACCTACCTCAGTCTGCATGTGGAAACAGGAAAAAACTTCTTGACTGTGAGCGTGACCAAGCACTGTCACAGGTTACCCAGGGAGGTTGTTGAGTCTCCGTCCTTGGAGATAATCAGAATCTGTCTGGACAAGCTCCTTGGCAGCTGGCTATAGGTAGGTGTCCCTACTTGAGCAGAGGTGGTTGAGAAAGATGACCTCCAGAGGTGCCTTCCTAGCTCAACCATTCTGGGATTCGGTGGTTGCGTAACCTTAAAAAAAAAGCTTTTCTGTTAAAACCCTTTTCTTCCACTTCAAACTGAAATTTGGAAACGTGGGTGTTTGTAGTGTGGAAGTTCAGTGTCAGCAACATCGTTTGCCAGGTTTTAGAAAGGAAGTTAAAGCATTTGCTCAGCCATGTATAGTGAAATGTGGTTCCAGATTAAGAAACCTACATGTATATGTGGGGAAGATGTTTGAACTCTGGCCAGCAGGGTCGGTTGGTAGCACCTCAAGAGTGATTCAGGTCTCCCTAGAGTGGAAGCCTACGGGGCAGTGAGCTGAATACCTCTGGAGTCTTCACTGAGTACAGCAGAACCGTAGACACCTGCCACACCTGGATTTGTACTCATTAAAACTAGAGAGCATGCAGACTAAAAAATCTACATCAAATTGGAACTTGATTAAAATAGGACAGGTAGCAGGAAAGGTCTTCTTGTAATGACCTAAGGTTTCTGATTAATCAAGGGACTGTACTTTCACCTTTTCAGATACCTTGAAGCTTTAGCAGCATGGTGTGCTCCATCCATTACTTGGACATAGATTTGCTTGAGCAGATGGGTTTACTTGCTTCAACTCCTGATGTGACTAAAAAGAGAAAATGTCTCTGCTTTGAACGAGCTCTCGATCTTTTATGGTGTTTTTTGATAAAAAATGCATAATTATTAAACGTGCTGGATCACTTTCACATATCCAGACTCCTGTATCTCCTGGTTCTGTTTAATTATCAACTTTGCATTCTTAAATGTATCCAGCATGAAAAACAAACATTTGCTACTATGCGACACTATTATATGCAGCCATTAAAAAACAAGGAGAAAAACTCCTCCATACCATATAACTCCAAGTAGTTCTACCGAATTTTGAATACTTAAAATACAACTCACCACTGAATTATGGACTCCAGAAGTATATATGATGCCCTGCTAGAAAATCTGACTTCTGTATACACAAAAGAGAGGGAGAGAATTTTTCTGTGCATTCAGGGAGAGTATTTCCATTATTTTGGGGTTACTGAAAGTTTAGATTCAATGCCATGTACTAGACACACTGAGGTTAGTTCTGCATATATTTGGTTTTTTGTTTGTATGTTCTGACTGGGTGGATTGTGGATTGCCATTTTGCTACTGGAGTAGGAGTGAAAAATAAACATGCATTTGGTTTCCCGTCACCTAACAAGCTACCAGTCTGACGGTTTACTTTTACTGAAGCATACAGATCTTACTTCTTTGTCTCTTAGTTGGGTGAGACCTTCTCAGCTATGAAGATATCCCTTCAGTTGCATGTGAAATGAACTTCAGTTCTTTAATATTGTAGCAGAATAGGAAAATGTTAATGTTTTCCTGCACCATCAAGGAGGTGATTTCTGCATTAAAACTTTTATCTATTACACTATGCTAATTAACATTGCAAGATCTTGAATGGGTTCTTTTACTTTTTCTGTCTACCATTGATAAGTAATCTCTGTATTAAAAAGCCTTATCATAATAATGTGTTCCTTCAGTGACAACATGCTGACATCCAGTGCCAGCAATGCAAACAATTAATATCAGGCTGGGATACTGAGCCTTGCAATATGTAAAGAATCACGTTGTGAGTTGGTACATGGAGTTTTTCATAGACGGAACACAATTACTATGAAATAGTCTTAGTATGAAGGGAACATGTCCTGCAGGTCTGATTTAATACCACTCCATTCTTTTCAGTTGATATTAGGTTGGACTTTAATTATCTAAATGCAGTATATGGAATAGTCTATGGAAAAGTCTCATTCTTATGGTCCTTGAAAAAAGGTAGCTGTATTATACATGTGAAGAAAATGAATCAGTGAGAGTCACATCAAGAACCCACGTATGAAAAAAATATTTTCTTTCAAAGGGGAGAAAACATCTGTTTACTGAGCAGTCCCACAAAAATGTAGAAGGAGTTGAATTTGGAACAAGCTGGTCACCTACAGGAAGATGGTTCCAGATTATAAAGATGTAAATCTGGGTAAAGAACCCTGGGTTTCCCTGACTGCTTTAAGTAAGGAAAGCAAGATGTGGGATGTGCATATATATCTCTGTAGTGAGAGAGATTTATTGCTAGTGAGAGAGTGCATATTTCTCTCTAGCTAGATAAATATGATACAAGCAGAAAATGAACTCTAGTGATCTAAGATGGAAATGAGGAGAACTTGAGATCACATATTTACTGTCATAGGACTTTCCTATAGCACCAGAGAAAAGAGCCTCTGCTAGGCAGGTTACTGCTCATGACTGGTTTGTTGTTTGCTCCAAGCATCTCAGAGAGAACAATTAGTCTTCTCTAACTTTGGGATTATTTCTGTCTGTGGGCTTTGAAAACCAAAGAGACGAGGTGTATATTCCATCTGGTCTTGGTGGCAAAACCACATGCTTCTCAGTGATCTGGGTTGGTAAAAATGGTCTTTTTCTCTTAGTCCTTCATTTTTTTACAAGGTCATGAGGTGGGGAGTGGGAGAAAAAAAAAGGGAGAAAAAACGGTGGCCCTAAAAAGTGCTTGAAGATTCCGGGAAATTGGTAGGCTGGACTTGTTAATGCTTGTGAAATGATTTTTGACACAGGCTTTCAAATGAAAAGATGAGATATTAGAAGGATGATAGTCTTTTATCTGCTGAAGAAGATGGATGGGTATGACTTAAGATGTCATGTATATGAATGGGTGCTATAAAGGGATCATTCTAATGATATGCTGTAAAAGACAACTGTCAGGAATAAATTATTCTTCTCTTCTGATGATACTGATGATAGCATACTCAAATTCCCCACGACACATTTCCTCACCTAAAGTTAAAAAGCTTTTCCTAAAATGGGTGCAAAGGTCTTTGTTGTGCTTTTCAGCTCCATGAAAAACATCAGGTAGTAGCTTACATAAGAGCAATTTCGCCTGCAAGTAGCGTGTTTACATGTGAGTACACAGGCTTTGATTAAGCAAATGGAAGTACTTATGCATGTGTAAGTACATTTCAGCGTTGGAGCAATGAAACTGAAATAGAAAAGCGGGACTTCAAAAGTAACAGCTGATAAGAAGAGCAGTTCTGATCAGCTGATTAGCTCAAGGCTCTGGTGGGGACTCAGATGAGCTGTATGTAGCTGTCTCCAGAGATACCTATGCAGAAGTTACATGCCACCTGTGCAGCCTGAGACTGGTGCCACACTTCGCTTGATCTGAAGGATCTGTGTTGGAAACAAAGGGAAAGATGGATGAAGAGGCCAGAAACACTATGGAGGGAGGCAGGGACATGTCTGTTGGTGTTGGCCACCAGCTAAGAGCTGTAGAAGTGATGGTCCTTGGGCTGAAAGGAAGCTGACTATGTTGCATTGCCCTGTTGCCAACCGTAATTCACACTACTTCAGCCTCTGATGCATCCGTTGTCTCACTGGAGGAATTTTGGTGCACTGAGGATAAGGATACTTGAAAGCAGGAAGGGGAAGGACAGGTGTTTTAAGTAGATTTTTGCCCAGTGATTTCTGTCTTTTTTTTTTCCTCGCTACCCAAATCAGTGATTGTTAAGTTTGTGTTGGTGGGCAGTAAATTAAGTTAAATAAAATTCTGTGACTCGATGCTGCTTTACCTTCGACAGACTGGTACAAGAAGTGATGGGCTAAATTGCAGTAATGGAAATGTAGCCTGAGCGTTTGGAGGATTTTTCTAATGGCAAAGGAGGCTGATCACAGACTGGATTGCTGAGGGAGCCTGTGGAGATGCTGGAGGATTTAAGAGCAGATTAAATGAACTTCTGTCAAGAACAATTTACAAGAAGTTGATCCTGCCTTTGGGATGAAGAGGTGAATTAGATGACCCTCTTGAGGTGCTGCAGAGCCCTGTTGCCTTTGATTTCTGTGACACTGACATGGTCTTGTGTACTCCTGCGAGAAAAGAGGATACCGAGCTTAATTATCAGAAGGCAGTTTCAGTCAGCAGGAGGTGTTTTCTGAGGAACGATGGCTTGAGACAGAAGACTGAGGGTGTTAAAGAGGTGAAGGGTACAATTAAATGAGATTACATAATGCTGTATTTATAATTAAATTGACAGAGAAGTGGATCTTTTTTCATTTGACCTAGCACTGACTACATGTCTCAGAATAGTCTTCCTTAACTCAATGTACATTAAAAAATTGGAGCCTCGAGTGCTGTTTAGGTTGTACTGTGGGCAGGGAGGTTCTGGCCTGGATGGTACTTAAGAATTAGGGAGCCACTGAGGATGCACTCACAGGCTCCTCAGGCTGCAGCTGCTTTAGCCAGAATGATTACCAGCCCCAGCTTCAGCTTGACTGTACATCCTCAGTCCCAAGCACCTTGCAGCACTCCTGTCAAGGACAAGCACAATTTCATCCTCCTGCCTGCTACATTAATGCAGATAGCTATTTTGAGGTTAAGGCCACGTTGGCTTTGAACCGCAGCCTGTAATGAACACCTGGATGGAGTTCTGCTTTATTTGCAGGTGATTGAGATATTATTATTAATTGTTAAACCATTCCCTGTAATATTTAATTATTTCTTCCTGATTTGTGATGAGCAAGCATTGCCGTTATCGCCATTTATCATACTAATAATAACCATCCCCATTTATCATACTAATTGTGGCTTAATGAGGAAGAACCTGGGACTGGGGGAGTTGCCTACCCTGAACAGTTTTTGAATGTAGCTTTCTATGGTAATGAGTACAGGCTGTAATAATTAGGTCTGCTAGGTGCTATATTTATCATGAAGCTTAAGTGCAATAAAAATTCATCATACGGCAATAGGCTTACAAAACACAATGAATTGCCTTAGTAAATATGGTGATGTGAAAACAGAGTATGAACAGATAAAAGGTTACTTCCCCTTGCATGGTTTTGCCACACAAGGAGGTAACTCCTCTTCACTCCATTGTGCGTGAATCTGGAAGAAAATCATGGCAAAGATGCTGTGTTGAATTGCAGATGGCTTTGGGAAGAAGACAAGGTTTTGCTTGCTTGTGCTTCTCTCATGGTTCTCTCTCTGGCCCACCAATACTTCACTACATGTATTTCTGCATAGCCCCTGGATCTGCATTGTACACTTGATAATCTGTGGTGTTAGAAGGGAGCAGACTACTAGACCTGAGATCTGACTATGGATTAAAAGGAAAAATGCAGTCTGCTATAAAACAGCTGTCTGTCTGCAGATAATTATCTTACGGATAAATAAATCATATTCTTTTTCTTCTATTTTTATGTTTTATCATGAAATTCTTTCATGAAGTGTTTAACACAATAATGTCTGTACAACAAGAAAAACTCACCTGAATATTCAAGACAACATCCACTTTAGTTTAATATAGTGAAACCACTCAAGGTTTTGTCTGAATAGTCAGTAAATGTACATATGACTACAGGTTGATTTTGAAGTCGTTCTCGTGAGAGAACAGCAGCCAATAACCTCTGCAATCAGAAATAGTGAGAAGCTGAAGTTTTCTTTTTTCTCTATGCTCAGTAATTTCTACATCAGCTCTTAAAATGATACAGTATTAACTATTCAGCATTAATCAATATGATCAGGAGTATTTCCTGGAAGAATAAAGTGAAAACTAGGTTTTCAAAGGTGTTTTTATAGCATTTGGTTGCTTGTTTGCTTGTTTTTAAAAAATAATATGGGCAGAGGAGAAAGAAAGAAATGTATTTTAAATATTCATACCTAGCTTGGAAGAGGCAAAGGGGACATTTGGTGAGCAAAACATCTACACAACTCAAAAGCAGCAGTAATGTTGATAATTGCAGGTTCAAATCTGGATTAATAATATCAGCACTTAGTCTGTACTTAGCTGCAGGTGAATTCAGTCCAGTGTTCAGGTGTTGAGATAAAGAAACATCTTTGTCTAGCATGAAAGCTGGAAGGATGATATTGGGGAATATGAGGGGCACAGATGAGACTTTTTGTATTATTCCTCACTTATAATGGTTCCTTCACTGAGCTTCAACAGGCTTTTCATCACCTCTTTCATTTGCAGATGCAGTCACCCACGAGCTGAAATAACTAACTGGAATCCCACCTATCCCTACTGGTCATGACTGCAGATTTGCATTTCTACCTTCTCTCTCACCTCCTTGCAGTGCTGCTGTTGCTTTGCCATGGCACTGATCCAAAATGCACCCATGAGCTCTTGAACTGCTCCTGCCATGGTTTTAGTCACAAAGGTTGCGTCTGGTGTAGAACAGGACGTCATTCCTGGGCGCTGGGATCTCCTCAGTACTGGCTGACCCGGAGGAGAAGGGCATAGTTTGGTGTACATGCACCTATCTCCACTGTGATGGGTTGCCATTTAATCTTAATTCTGGTCCAGTCTGCAGGGTGGTTTCTGTTTTATTTTCCTTGTAATAGTTGAAATATGGCAAGGGAGAACCACAGAAAAAAATGTGGCAAGACTGATTCTTGTGAAAAGTTGACTTCACTGTCTGTACGGAAAAAGTTAAACCTTGCTTTGTTTAGTTCAGGATTTCATGGCCGGTGTGACAAGCATAGGAGTCCCCTGGGTGCTCTGGCAGGTTGCCATGAGAAATTCCTGTGGAGGCTGGAGCTGAGTAGAGAGTCGTGTGCTCATCAGCTGTTTTCCTATTTCCAGCAGAGGAAATAACTCTTGGTTTTGGGACACAAATGCTATTTAGGTCATGCATTTGAAAGCAAGTGAAGCCTGTTCATTTTCAAGGAGTGCTGAGGGGAACACTGGTCAGATGGCAGAATTAGGCTCTCATTAATGCAGGGAGACAATTTTATCTTCATCTCTCAGTAGATTTATCCTGCAGTATCCTTGTACACAGCTTTGACCTCTCTGTGCTGTTTTGATGGGGCATGGCACATAGGTGAAGCCACACCTGTGACAAGAGTAAAGGTCCTGTTACATGCATGACTGACTACAATGTGAAGTTTTGAAACACTAGACTGTGATTGTGAAGACATGAAGAAAACCTCTTGTCTTGTTTTGCCACAGCAGTCAGAGTTGTTACTTGGCAGCAGCTGGGACTGGCTCCTCAGCTAAGAACATTTATTTGCCTTAGAATTGTGTAAGTGGCTCAAAACCTTGGAGACAAGAGGAACACATTTCTGTTCCTGGACCTTGGGAGAAATGGGGTGATCAGTAATAGAATCATAGAACAGTTCATGTTGGAAAAGATCCTTGGGATCATCGAGTCCAACCATTAACCCTACACTACAGTTCCACCCCTAAACCATGTCACCCAACACCACATCTAAGCGACAAATAATTCTCACCTGACTGAGAGAGGGTCTGTGCCTGCATCCAAATGTTTTGGACATGGATAGCTATTTTCTTGCTACCTTGAAGTTTGGTTGATGTAATACTCTAATCTGGATAAAGGTCCGAGAATATTCTGGATATTGAAGCTGTGTGGTCCTACTGTTTTCAAAGTGACAAACACAGGAAAGTATGTGCTATCTGTGCTGCAAGTGCTGCTGGTTTCTCCTCTGGAACATCTTACACTACTCACGTCCTTCTGGCAAAGCAAAGCAAAGTGTTTCTATTTGCATGTTGAGAGCTATGGTTAGCTCCCTCTGTCTACACATGCGGGACCTTGACACTAATTTTAGAGAAGATCTACATACAGACCACAGTGATGGGTACTTTGTAATACCTGTCTACCATGATTCAGTTTTAGACTTCACATTTGGAATGCTATCTCTAAATATTTCCTTTCGAGTACCTTGAAGCCACCTTCTAAAAGTTGCGTTAGCATTCTCAGGCGTTACTGTTCTCTCTCGATCTGCAGAGATGGCAATCAGTCAAGGTCCTTACAATGCTACAGTATAACAGAATGCTACAAGCCCAAGTTTCTATTGATTCGGTAAAGATACTCAGGTCATTTATTTGCTTGTTTCTTACTAGATTTTTAGTTTCTTTGACCTTTGCTGGTGAATATCGTGATTTATTTGGCATGCCCTCACCTCACGTCTTGCTCATGCTGTAAAACGTGCATCTTTCATCAGTGCTGACGGGAACTCCAGTTCTTGGCCAGGATCCATAATCCCAAGATCAGAGAAGGCATATTTACTGCATTTACTCTTCAGTGTGTTTTTTGTGCTTGGAGCAGTGTGTATGTGCATGGCGTCATTCTTGGAAAGTTTTTCAACAAGTGTCATGTTCCCCTGTGAGGGTGAAATACGGAGCTGTAGAGGACTAAGGGAGAGCGATGCGGAAGGCTGCAGGCTGGCAGCCCAGCAAAGGCTTCTGCCTCTCAGAGGATGTGCTGCCTTCAGCCCTGACTGGGAGGTCAGTAGCAGCAACAATTCAATCAGGGAGATTTTCTTGAGGTCTCCACAGCTGCTATTTTTTACCATCCTGTCTCCTCCTGTGCTACTTGTTCTCTCTTCATACTTGTTCTGTGAGGTTTGGGTTTCTTTGTTCTTGGTCTTGTTTTTTTCTCCTTTTTTTTCCCCCCAAAACTACTCACTGCTCTTCAAGTACTTTCAAGAAAAGAAAGAAAATGTTTACTGATTTGAATTTTAGTAGTTGAGTTCTACTCCAAAGAATTTGAAGGATGTGTTTTGCATCCCTCATAAGAAGTGCTGTATTGTTCTCTCGTTCCTTCACCTCATCAGCAAATGCACAAATTCAGATGTCAGTACCCAGAGGGAAGAGCGAGTGCCTGGAAGTGTGGTGGTGTATGTGAGTAGCGTTGTTGGTAAGCAGCCGCTGTTCAAGTTGAACACCACAATTTTGTGATGCAGCCGGGAGGGCTGAAAGAACTGGCTGAGTACTCTCCAAACTACTCGAGTTCAGCAACTCTGGGAGCGTTACAGAAGATACGGGGGACACAGTAAAAGCTAATTTTCTGCCTGTATGTTTATAAACTAACCGGCTGCACTAGGTAGCTTTCAAATGGTTAGCCTTTTATCAGTTCTCAACAAATCATTCATGAAAAGAGTGATAACAATCAGTGTAAGCCGTAATCCCTCCATTCTAATGAAAGCTATTCAACATGGTTTTATAATAAACAGTTCATTTACTTCTTTGATATTAGTTTTAATTAAATTACAAATCTGTCTGATAAAGGCTACACTGTTGTCACAGACTCCAGTAAAACATCTGACTTTTGGCAGAACAACATTCTGATTAGAGAAATAATCGCTGTCAAGTGAAATCAATATAGCATATATTAAGTGAATTAAAATTTAACAATTAAGATGTTTCAACAAGCAAGTTCGGGTGTGTTGTTTGAAATGGCTATGCTTGCCCTTGGTGAAGGTGGGAGATGAAGAAGGTAGGGTGTGGAAGCCCACATTCCTGTCTGCAAATGGTGGGGTTTTTTTAATTTTTGCCAGTGTTGTACAAAATAATTGCTAATGAAGTTTCAGAGAACAAAAACGTAATGAAGAGTTAAGCAAAGGCAGAAGAGTTACTTAGAAGTCCCAGGGTCATCATGGGAGAAGCTGGCCTCCCCAAAATGATGTGTGAACCAGAGCTGGAGAGCGGGGACACCCACCAGGGAGCAGCTCTCGCTTGCTTGGCCTGTCTGGGCAGACCCGGGGTCTAAAGAAGGTGCGGACACTGTGAGCTTGAACTGAGCTGCTGTTACACGGTGGTGTCCGAAATGACAGGTGAGGCCCCAGCAAATTTCCATGGACCACGTATTGAATGAAAACACTGCAATGCTACTACTGTTTTGCATTAATGAAAATACTGCCAGAATACCCTGTGCCATTGCGTTGTCCGTGTACTTTTAACAAGTGTGTTGGATAGGTGGGAAGAGCTCAAAAGAAAACTACAAGGCTCTTCTCTACCACTTTGCCATAGTCTATTTTGCAAGGAGAGAGAAAAAAAAGAAATCTGATCCACTGCAGAGGACATTTAAAAGTAGACACAGTGCCTATGTTGCAAGAAGCTGTCTAACAGTAAAAGTCTGAGGAATTTAGTTGATGCATGGGGAACAGGGGATTGGAAGATGAACCTTGGGAATGACAGACTGAAGTGCAAGTTTCTAGCAATGAGGGCATCAGCTAAAGTAGCAACTTACTGACCCTTTAAAAAAATTATGCATTTTCATAGTAAAAACGGCAGGACCTCAGCTTTAATTATGAAATAATCCAACAGTTCTCATCCTGACAATGTTTTCTCATCCTGACAAGGCTTTAAGAGTAAAACTGCAGTTCCTGTCTTCCTGCCTGTTGCCTTGAAGTGATGTAAAAGAAGTCGTACACTCTCCTTGGTTTGGGATAATTTCACCTGCCTTTTTTGGAAATGATGCAAATTATTTGTTTGGGTATCTTGTACTAGCACATATCTTGTCTGTCCAGGAGTAATTTAAAGCTAATACAGTTACATCCTTTCTTTTTCTCTGTTGATTACGAATTTAAACTTTTCTCATTTGTTTTCAATGTAGTGACTCCGTGCAGAAAATTGTAATAATTAATTCATGCTCACCGAAGTGATTAACTGCCATGGTTTTCATTGTAGGTGTAATTGCCGTGGCATTTCTATTTTTTAAACTCCTCAGATGCATTATAAACTTCATGTTGTTTCCTTGCCTCTCTGCTATGGTTCCTTCCTCTCTGCTATGCTTTTCCAACAGCGTAGTGGGAGTACTCTTTAAAAAAGTAAAACTTAGGGAAAAGCTCATCATGTACGTGAGACAGCTTCTCCTTTTTACCGATTAAGGGCGTATGTAGGTTCAGCATGTTGCCACATTTTGCTGCATGAACAGGACATGAAACAATTCCGCTAAGGACTGGTTGGCAGCTGTTGCTGCTGGTTGGATCCATGTCCTTTGCATGAGTAATATTGTGCTTGCGCAGTTTATAGCTCGGGAGAAGTGGGTCTCACATTCGAGTATGCAGTGATTCATTCCCAAATGAGAACAGATTTCTCAGGGAAGAAAGTGATGCCCTCTTCTATTCCTTCATGGCAGCTTTGCAACATTTTTTTGCCATCTTTAAAACATCTCTGGCACAAACCTTATCTGCCAGCAATTTTCAGTCCCTGACCCTGTTGTTTAGCGCTCAGATTTACTGCAAGGTTTCTGTGATTAGTATTCCCAGGCTCTGCCTGCTAATACAACATCCGGAGTTCCACAAGCTTCAGCATTAGCATTTTTTATGAAACTGTGGGACTGCAATAAACTTGGCCCTTCTGTCTGATCGCAAATATTTCTCCCAATTCTCTTCATAAAAATTCTGAGTCATCTCTAGTTTTGTGCTTATAAAAATTCCACCGGAAAACCGCACACACACACACAAAAACCAACTAAACAAAACACCTCTATCTTCCAAAGGGCTTATAGGAGAGGTGTTTACTCTTAACTAACTAACTTACTTCATGTATAACACAAATTATTAATAATGGAAATTACATACTTCAGAGGAAAAAGCGAATTCATAACCTAACAGTTTTGAAATGTTTGTTGGTACTGGGCTTGGTGTCGGTACTTGTTGGTACTTGGTACATCCCTGTGATGTACTGGAAAGAAGCAATATATGTTTGCAGTCTCTGACATGTGCTAAATACCCCATGTTTTTTTTCTCAGAAAAACTGACCCAGCTTCTTGTTATGCACTTAGACTTTGTCTGAATCAGGGATATAACCAGGTTTTTTTCCCTTGCTTTCCTTGATTTGCAGTGCTTGGAAATCTGCAGTGTACAGATCCTGCTGATTCACTCTGGCAGATGCTAATAGTTAGCTGCATCCTGTCTGCAGTGGGGTGGGATGGTCTCAGCAGAATGCAAGCAAAATTAAATTAGGTATGGCCAAGCTCAGGTAAAGAGACCCTTTTCTGGTTCTACTTTAAAGACCGGAAGCAGCACAACAAATCTGAAGGTGTTTTATATTCAGTGTGTTAAGGGCAGGTTGCAGAGCTCTTCATAGCTAAATAGAAAAAAATAATTATTTAAGGATATCCTCATCCCATTGAAGGCAGTACTACTGTGTCCATTAAAGACAGCATTTTAGCCTTACGCTCAATAGGAGTACCCAGGCAGTGTTATGCATCCTCTGGTAATGATCATCAGGAAGGACATTATCTGCTAATTCAACGACTGGCAATATCAGTGCAGTTGGCAGCAAC
The DNA here is from genome assembly GCA_020746105.1 of Trogon surrucura. NCBI lineage: Eukaryota > Metazoa > Chordata > Aves > Trogoniformes > Trogonidae > Trogon > Trogon surrucura. Next base: position 89,050,485 of record CM036617.1, on the reverse strand, counting down.
TGCCGTGGTGTTATTCAAGATTGGCTCTATAAGAAGCCAAATCAGAACGTCAGGTCTCCGTGTTCTTTCCCATTGGAGCTGGCAGTGGAGCTTTTAAATATTTATTATTCTTAATAGTCACAAAACTCTGCAGATGAACTAGGTATTGGCCCAGATACCAGATCACTGCATAGCAGCACCTGCCCGGCTTTTCTGCATCGTGCTTCTGTGCTGCACAGGCGAGAATCTTCAAATGTGACGTTTGCAGTTCAGCACTGAGGCTCTGCCACGCTGCCAACCTGCTAAAAATGTAATGGCAAGGAAGCAAAATTTCCTCTGACACCTCGTGAATTCTGGGGTTTAAATCACTTCACATTTATGAACATGAACTCCGATGACGAAGTGCTTGGCTTGTTGATGAGGATGAAAAGAAAAACATATATGCCCCTGAAAATATCCTTTCCATGCACTTGAGTTTAAAATTCAGTGAGTTGTTGCCCAGTGATGATTTCATCGTTATTGCAGGGAAACTAAGTGAAGTCGTCTCAGACAGTTTAGCTATGGCCTTTTTTTCCCCAGGAGAGTGATGAAAACAGCTCTATGTTAGCAGCCATTTGAAAATATTATCTCTTTTCCCCACCCCAAAATGTTACAGAGGATTTACTGAAGGGTTTTATTTGCTTCCGCAAATACCTGCTGCACTTAAGTTATAAGACAGTGAAGAAATACTTCAGTAGAGCCCTTTTCATATCCCCAACAATGTATTGTCAATTACTCCTGAAATGGTGCTGGGGTGTTTATGGGTAGCTTGTGAATAGTGCTAGAATCACTGTTTTGGGATTAATTTCTGTTTTAGATCCCAACAGGGAAGGATTTTCTACACCAGAAAGATTAAAATGTGTTGTGCTCTTTTGTGGTACAAAGAGAAAAAAATTAATTTCCAGAGGGGTTACTGCTGATTTTCTAGAGAATGTCCAGACAAATGTTGCAAATATATGATGTGTTGCTACACAGCCAACAGTGGAATACCTGTGATCCTTTTGCTGTATCTCTGGGATTGGAGAGTAGGGTTTGCTAGATGATAACACTCCTGTTCTTTAAAACAGCCTGAAATTTTGAAGTAGTTCAGAATGTATGTTCTTCCCAGCATGGATCAGAAGAGAGCTGCCTGTAACTCAGTGGTTAGCACACTCGGGAGTGTTTGGAGAGATCTGTGTTCCAGTTCCTACTCTGAATCACGTCCCTGTACAACTGACTACTGTGAAACCTTTTTCTCTCTTCCTTTAGACTCACAAGAAAAGAATGTATTATTTGGGGAAAAAGCACTTCATTTAGCCCAATGTTTCCCTGTTAAAGGTGGGGTTTTCTAAGCAGCTGCCATTTCTTCATGGAAGAAATTCTAGCTCATTCTAGCTAAAACAAATTGAAGGCTGTGCAAGTTGTACTCGTAGAGCCTGATCATCTGCTCTGTCTCTTGAAACCCTGTCTTCTCAATTCATGTGAATATATAAGAAGAGTGACCACATCCTGAAGTGAAATCCCCTGATAAAGGCATGTGTGGGAGGAGGTGGATCATTTTCACTGATCTTTTTGTCTCTTTATTTTGTTGTCACTCTTTCTTTTGCTGTAGCAATGGTGCTGAGTGTTGATGCCATAGCATGGATATAAACTTTGGGCCAATCCTTCTTCGCTTCCTGTAGATTGTTTCTTGTGAATACTTTTGTAACCTGCTTCTGAAGTTCCGTCATACCTATGTATATCATATCTATATATGTATCATATCTATGTATCTTACCTGTAGGTGTCATATTTATCACAAGATTTTCATTCATGTGCAGCCAGGTCTCATCTTCTGTTTTCAGATGCCTTTCATTAATATTTCAGATGCAAAAGGTCCCTTTGGATTGAAATACATCACACTTGGCTGAGGAAAATGGTGCCACATCTTTCATAAAAATCTGTCAGATGCTCTTTTCTGGGAGAGTCCTCCTGGTCTGAAGCAGGGGACCCTGCTGTTTCAATTCATCATTTCTTTTGTTTCGTTATTAAACAGTCTGTCTTTACCTAATAAATTGCAACATATCTACATTTCCATCATGGATAATGGCCTTGATGTGGTCTATGTCACTGAAAGCTGGCAGAGTGAAATATTGCCCTCCCCCAATTTTGACTCTATCATCAAGTTTGTATTATATTAGGTCATCCAGGAGCTACTGCAGTAATCCTTCATTCTTATTCTAGCTGTCCACTAGTGGCCTCTTACGTTTCATCAAGTGAAACATTGAAATAACAAGGTGTGTGTATTTATAGCCTCATTGTTGATTTAGTAGCTAGCTTGTGAAGTAGCTGTTGGAAAATAGGATCTTAAATCAGAGCTCATTTTCCTCCTTCAGCTAGGATGACAAAGGAAATGAGATATTCCTAGAAGTGTTGTCCACAACTGGATATAATAAGGAACAGAAGGTACAGCTATTTGACTGTATTAATTAGCTTTTCTTCAGAGTTACACATCTGTCAACTGGTAACTGCAGCAGCTTCTCAACTTCATTAATTTAAGAAGGTATCTTTAAGTAGCATATCTCTTTCTTGTTGCCCATTTCATTTTTGTACTGACCCTTCACGTGGAGTGATACTTAGCAAAATGACTTCTTATTGATCTCTGAAATTGTAATTTATCACCCCCTCAGAAGAAACAAATATGAAACAACAGGAAAACTCAAAAGCCTTTGATACCGGTAAAAAGGGAGTGCACTGTAAAAGGAAATTTTACGAGGTAGCAGTCATCAGACCAGGTGAGACGTCTGTCTCCTTCGTTTGGAGGTGTATCTATGTTGTTCACAAATTTTCCTTTGGCATTGTTTTCTTGATTCTTCAGCCAAAATTCCAGCTAAATCTATGGATGCTGCAGATGCTAAAATGCCTTTGTGAATCCTTTGACAGGGCCATCAGCTTACGTCTACAGAACAGCACTGACGCTCCTCATAGAATCATAGAATCATAGAACGGCCTAGGTTGGAAGGGACCTTAGAGATCATCTAATCCAACCTCCCTGTCACGGGCAGGGACCCCTCTCAACTAGATCAGGCTACTCAAGGCTCTGTCCAACCTGGCCTTGAACACCTCCAGGGAGGGGGCAGCCACAACATCTCTGGGCAATTTATTCCAAAGCCTTGCCACCCTTGTACTGAAGAATTTCTTCCTAAGATCCAGTATATACCTATTCTTCTTCAACTTAAACCCATTTCCCTTTGTCCTATCAGTGGACGCTCTTGTAAAAAGTCCCTCCCCAGCCTTCCTGTCGGTTCCCTTCAGGTATTGGAAGGCAGCTATTAGGTCCCCCTGAAGTCCTCTCTTTGCAAGACTGAACAATCCCAGTTCCCGCAGCCTGTCCTCGTAGCAGAGGTGCTCCAACCCCTGGATCATCTTTGTAGCCTGCCTTTGAACACGCTCCAACAGTTCTATGTCCTTCTTATGGTGGGGGCACCAGAACTGGACACTGTATTCGAGGTGGGGTCTCACAAGAGCAGAGTAAAGGGGGAGAATCACCTCTCTTGGCCTGCTGGCTACGCTTCTCCTGATACACCCCAGGATGCGGTTGGCCTTCTGGGCTGCATGAGCGCACTGCCGGCTCATGTCAAGCTTCTCGTCTATCAACATCCCCAAATCCTTCTCTTCAGGGCTACTCTCAGCCCCCTCTGTGCTCAGTTTGTATTTGTGCCTAGGATTGGCCTGACCCAGGTGAAGGACCTTGCATTTTGACTTGTTGAAGCTCATGCAGTTTGCACTGGCCCATTTCTCAAACCGACCAAGGTCCCTCTGGATGGCATCTCTTCCCTCAAGTGAGTCCACGGCACCACACAGCTTGGTTTCATCAGCAAACTTGCTGAGGGTGCACTCAGTGCCGTCATCCATGTCACTGACAAAGATGCTGAACAGCACTTGACCCAGAACAGACCCCTAAGGAACACCACTTGTCACTGGTCTCTATGTGGACATTGAGCCATTGACCACAACTCTTTGAGTGCGACCATCCAGCCAGACCCATCATGACCCAGAGCCAATCCTGATACTGTGCCCTTTCTGGTATTTGGGCCAATTGTAACTGTAGGAAGAATTACTTAGTTGCTGCCTCCTAGTGTGAGGATTTGAGGTGGATTGGTCAGCATATTCCCTACTCACTGGGAAGATGGAGCAATGATGGGCCCAGAGTTCTACTCAGGGGGTTTCCTAGACCATCTCTCCACCTCTGCGCAAAGAAAAGGTGGTGAGTTCCATCTGTATTTTATTGCTCACTGGCATTAATATTACACCTCCTGTCTCTCTGATGAAAACTCAGGTTTCACAAAAGCTGTTTGTTTTTTTTTTTTAATCTGAAGGCAATTTGTACTTTGCTGGGAAGAATGCCTGACTGTGGAAGGCGATTTCCCAACAGGGGCTGCAACAGTGATCTCTCCAATCACTCTGCAGTCCCATTTCAGGCCTCAGTAGAATGTTAGTTGTCCTTGTTTATTATTTTCCCACTTAGCATTTTCTGTCACTGCTTTGTATTATCATGATGCTCATGGTAATCATGGGCCTAAGTCAGGAGTGGGTGGCTTTTCATCCTTCATCTCTGAAGAAATGCTCAGCATTGTTGGTGGGTGATTATTTACCCCTCTCCAAGGGTCTGTCTTGGTTTAGGTCTTACCTACTTCAGATGACAGTTTTTTCTCTGTGTGTCTCAAGGTTTTGAGGGGAAGTGTTTGATGTGGCTTTACCTCTTTGCATAAGAAACGATTACCTCATTATAAGGAAACAGAAGGTCCTGATTTAATCTGTTTGGCACATATTTTTTGTTTAATTATTGCATGATTGCTGTGTGACAGCAGTGTAGGAGTAATACAACCACACATTACTGTTTCAGGTTCCCTTTTTTACGGTCTCTCAGAAATAGCTCTCCAGACACTTTCTTCAGCCTTCCTTTGTGCTGGCAGGTTCAACACCTGCTCTACCTTGAAATGTTTATCACAGCCAGGCCACTGGAGACCTAAGAGCGCTTCCTTCAGTTCCCAGAATTCTAGTAATAAACAGGAAGCCTCTTGATTTAGTTTTCAAGTTTTGAAACTTTTTTTTTATTCTCAAGGAAACTTTGTTTAATACCCTTGTTAACTACAAACTAACCCTGAGGGGTGCTTGAACCACTCTTTGAGAATGTTGTTTTGGGTATCGGTTGCCTCGGCCTCCCTAACATTTCACTGCAATTGAAACACTTCTACTCTCTTACTGATCTTGCAACTTGGTGTTATGTTTGCTTTTAGTATAGAGGATATAACACCCCCTGGCATGGTATGAATAGTTTTCAAGTTCGAGCTTCTCTGTTGTTGGGCTTTCATTTTCCGATCAACAAATACTATTTATTTCAGGTTGGAGCTCTGTAACCTGAAGATTCCCCAAGGGTGGGATGAAGTTTGTATTTCTGAGAACTGACAAAGTATTTTAACAAATGCAGGTGATATTTCTGCTACAAAATATTGCTTAAATGGCTGTAAATCCTCTTTTTATTAACTGCTGTGCTACAGGTACATACTTTTCTCTCAGTGAACCCAAATATATTAGAATTAGAATGTTTGCCTTCTGAAATCAGTTGCTTGTAGGTGACACCCGTTTTTTAATAGAAGTAAAATTAAACTATATCCCCACTAATGAATATGAAACATTGGGGAAAATGCCACTACGATTGTTCCTATGTTCAGTCAGGTTTTGTAAATATTTCATAGGAAAAGAGTTGCCTAGAAGGCTGGAGAAGAAACATCTTATGAATCATAAGCTCTTAAGGCTATGTCATGAGAAGAACAAAAGGAGATAAGTGCCATCTGAAGGGGCAAAAGAAGGTAAGAGGTTTATGTCAGCACTAAAAGTTGAACTAGAAGTAAGTGTAAAAGGACTAAAGTGAATGCTCACATCAGCTCAAAGAGACAAGATATGAACTGAGACTGAAAATGAGGCAATACTCAATGTGCTTTAGGGCCATATTATTAATGGACTGAGCACAAGGTTGTCTTTTCTTACAATTATGACCTGAAAGATGTTGTTGTCCCCTCTTGCCAACTACTAATGGGCTGACCCTGAGCTCCTTGTAGGACAGACTTTTTAATGTGTTATCTCTCAGTAATAACAATTACTCTCCATCTTTTTTTTCAGTGTATCCTCTTAGACTGAGTAATGTCAACATTTGTGGGCTTTGACTTCTTCTACCTTCAGTAGAATAGTCTTACTCAACCAAGGTCAGGCAAATACTGTTTAAGGAAGAGCAGAGAAAGCAGAGAGGAGAAAGAAAGAAAAAACATCTCTGTGTTAAGTGGATATTTTAAATGAGATCCAGGGATGCTGCTGACATAGGAATGCAGGTTGTGATCTCAGTACAGAGGACAAAATGACGGTGTAGTAGTGAGATAATCTGATTCACTGTGTCTGGGGCAATAGCAGAAATAGTGAAGCAAATGTCTGTTAACAGTCCAAAATGTGACAATCAGTTGATAAAAAAATGTATTTGGTTTTGGAGTAACTTCTCTAATTGTTTTTTGGATAATCATGTGTGAAAAAACATCTATCCCTTTTCCTTCATTTTTAAAATAGTAAATATATATAGACTTTCTTTTAAAATGCATTAACTGTGATATCACATTTCCTTTTATCTTCTCAGACAGGTTAATAAGATTCTGTGCCTACTGCAGAACAATAACACTCTTGTCTGGTAAAAAAACACATTTTACATTTTCTGGGAGGAAGTAATCCTTATATAAATATGCTGGTTGCGCTGTTCTGTTTTTGAGAGTTTGCTGGTGTGCTGAAGAAGTAAGATTTCTAGCTGATTGTTTAGAAGTAATTAATGCTTGCAGAATTATTTGTCATGCATACACTAGTGTAAGAATACTAATATACCATAACTGCAATGCTCCCAATTCAGATTCAGTAGCAAAGCTTTACTGCATTTCTGTAGATCTGTAGAAAATATCAGGCTTTGAGCATGATACTGAAAAGGGTGGTGCAGAAGATAATAGAGAACATAAAATTTCTCTTTTAAAGGTTTGTGTCAGTGGTGTAACTGACCCAGCAACAGGCAAATCCATTCTGATGAAGCCAAGTTCTTCATAGCCGGAAGGAATCAGACTGAACTTGCTCTGTACACTATTCAGTGTTCTCTAGCATCTCCATTCTCTGAATGAGGAGGTAGGAGAGGGCAAGCACCAAAGAAATCCACTGCCAAACTGCTGCTCCCCTGTCTTGCTGAGCTGAGAAGGAGCAACTCAGACAATACCTGTCTCTCATGCCTTGCTTCCACTCCAGTGCTCACATGGCTCTAGGTGTGTGTCGTGGAGAAGTGAACAGTGGAGCAGAGCCTGAGTGCGTGGCCCTCATCTCCCTCACTCCTCCAGCCCTGTGCACAGTCCAGCCCTGTGGCTGAAACCCAGCTGGTGTTGAGCAAGGAAGGAAGTGCCACTCCTATGAGCATAGACTCCAACAAGTAAAGACTAACTTGTGAGGCTTTTTGAATGTATAGGCAGCTGTGTTATTGCTTGTGAGTTTTGTTTCCCAGTGCTCTGGGGAGGACAGGGACACTAGTGAAGTCAGCTCCTGCTGGACTTCTTGTGTGATATGCTGATGTAGAGTTTAAACCAGAAACCTCGGGAGACATGCACAGCTGTTTTGCTGTCAGCCAAGATTCCGCAAAGAGATTTCTGGCCCTGTTTGTTTGATTCTTTCTAGCTGGATATTAGTTGGTTTTACCTACTGGCACTGACCTCACCTTTTGGTTAGCCGGTAGGAATTTTAAAAGATGTCCTGATGATGAGAAGGCACAAATTTAACTTCAAAGGCTCTCATGGGGAACTAGGAATACAAATCTTGTTGTCTTGTGTGAGAATTTGTATTCCTATTTGAATTCTAAATGACCCTTCTCCTCCCATTGGTGCAGTGCTGGATCTGAATATTTGTTTGAAGAAAGCTGCCTAACCAGGTGTTCAAAACCTGGCAAAACTAGGCAAACTTGCCAGTTCAAAACTAGGCAAAGAAACAACTGTTGTGCTGTAGCAGTACTGGAAACAAAAGCTGTCCTCTAATTTCATTTAAAACTGTGGATCAGCAAAGAGGGATTTAAAGGTATTCTGACTGATATTTGATTTTACATCTCTCAAGAAATTTAATTGAATTAATGTTTTATTAAATAATATTGAATGATAAAACCCAAGGGGTTGTTCAGACTGTTGAACCATTCAGGTCTGGAAATCCTGTTCAATCACCTTTGAAGTCAAACTGAAGCATTGCAGAAGCAGACCCTACACAGAATGCAAGCAAGGCAGTTCTCCGTTTTCTCATTTTTTTCTGTTTTCTCCATTTTCTCTTTTTCACAATTTGACATTGAAAAATAGCATTATGTTAAAAAAAACCCAAGTAGTAAATTTGCCGCTGTAATCTCTTCAGTATCTACTTCCCTTTCCATGATTATGGTAGATATCTTTTTAGGTCTCTTTCTGGACTACTGGGAAATTATTGCTATGCTGTACTGGTGTAGTTCAGTGAAGCTGTGACTGAAGTGCTGGGGTCCCTGGCTTAATTACTTTCATATAACAGACCATGGCTATAGAAATCTGACATTGGTGAATAACATTAGCATAAGGGAACAATCTTTAGTTCAGAATGTATAGTAGAAAATGTCACATTTACAGATAAAGAGTGAACATTCCTATCTATGCAGGCAGAACCGATTTTCTTCTTCCACATAAATATCAAAGTTCCTTGGGAAACTGTCTTGTATTATGTATCTGAAAATAGCCTCCCTAAACCTTTCAGCCAGAATGGTCTGCTGTCAGGTCTACAAAAGTTATGGTGCCTAAATTATAAGCTTGATTTACTTTTTGGATGTATGAATTCAAATATGCTCTTTGCAAATCCTAGCAATTTTGGTGTAATCAGAAGAGATTATATGCAATTTCATTGTCACTGAAACTAACATCCACAAGCCTGCAAAGCACAGACAAGACAACATTCTCTTCTGTAGGAATAATAGTGCCCTGTCTGAAATAGATGTAAGATTTCTGTGATATGTTGGGGTGTCCAGTGGTGCCTCAAGTAACATCAGTTTTATGCATGCAGCTGAGGTTCAAAATCTTCCTCACTCCATTTCTTTCCCTTTCTGATTTTTCTTCATTAACTAATCTCTTTCTGATTATGCTTTCATCTTTGCTAGGAATCCATCAAGGAATCAGTTCAGATCCCATTCTCCTGGGACTTTCTATAAAATAATTTCAGTAGTGATGAAATATGATTAAATATTAAAAATATTTTATTTCATTGATGTGTTTTATGAACTTGCTGTGCAGTTACTGCATTTTGCAGGAATTCCTAGTCCTTTTTCCATCTCAGTGTAGCAAAGTGCCAAAGGAGGATGACAACAGATTCTTTCAACCTCAAATTTTTTTTGTGACCTATAAAATGCAGTTTCAAGTCTTATGATTTGCTTCGGCATTCTGCGTTATTTTCTTGCACACAAATCTTTGAAACGTGGTTGTGCTTTTTTTTTTTTGTGTGTGTGTGTGTGTGTGTGTGTGTGTAATGATATGTGCAAAAATGGCTGAAAGCGGTGATAAAAATAGGTATTACAAGGAGATCGTGCTGGAGGATTTTTTCCACCTGAGTAGAAGGACTTACTTGGTGAGACAAATATAAGGATGAGAGGGTCTGGTTTTGGTGTGGTAACAGGACTGAAATGTGGTTGTCAACGCTAGCGAGCTACTAGTTGAAGAATGCGAGATAAGATGACTGCAATTTATGCACAGCTCAAACTTCCCAGTCTCCAGAAATCTTCTAAGACCAACTGGTAGAGCAGGTGTCTCTTTTAATGATTTCAAAGCAAGTGGTATTGGATTCCTTCAGATTAGCCAGCCCCTGGGCCTGGGATTCTGCCTTATCAATTGCCTTATATCAATAAGACTATTGATAAGTTCCATGCTTTGCTATCAATAAGTTCCATGCTTTGCTATCAATAAGTTCCTTGCTTTGCTGCCTATTCAGACGCAAAGTGTAGCTTTCAGTGCTGTTTAACACCCACAGATAAACAAAAGGATCTTTTCCAGGTCTGTCTTTACAAGTATATGCTTGTGTGAAATACTGCAATGGTTATAACTGTGTGGGAAAATGGACATTACTATCCTTGGAAATCTAAATGAACCCACTTTCTAAAAGTTTCATAGACACTGAATATGTGTGTATTTTGCAAAACTTTTGGGTGCAAATTGCCAAATTTATGCCATGTAGATTCAAATCCACTTGAAAAATTGATGGTGTTTACTGAAGAAGTTGTTGTTGGCAATAATTCAAGTTCCTTATTTGGCTTTGAAATTTTTGAAAGATACTATCAAATGAACACGAATAGTTTTATCTTTATTAAATTCTGCAAGAACATATAAAAAGAGGAGTCATTCAAACTATTTCCAATGAGTTTCTAGTTTATGATAAAACCTATAGTCATATAATTTGAGCTTCACCCAGCTTCTAATGCTGCAAGCAATTCCTTTCCCGTATTGCAAAACCTGCTGTCACGAGTGAAGAGACTGCAGCGAAGAACTGTGTAAGTGCTTAGGACTGTGAGGATATGAGTTATGAAGACAGATTAGACAGACCTAGCCACAGGCTGTAGTATATTAGACGGCATAGATAAATTGAGGCTAAGAGGGCATCTCACAGTGGGATGAAATATACTGAAGGAATGCCATAGATTGATACCTCTTTGTGGTTTAAGACTAGTTGCTTCAAAAATGTGAGGTTGCATGATGTGAAGTTGACAAGTAGACTTGGAAACCAGTAGACAGGCCATTGAAGTAGCGCATTTGTGTTCAAGTAAGGGGAGACTATGTGGCAAACTGTACACATCAGCAATAAATAGAAAATTATTTCAAGAGAAAATTGGATTAAACAAACTGCAAATGAGAAATAAAAACACGGTTTCAGGCAAAGAAGAGTGGAAAGTCTGGGGTAAAATAACCTAGGTATGAACAGAACCTTCCTTTAAGAAAATACAGTTTCTTTCCCGATAACTAAGAGAGATCTCCTTTCTGCCTTGCCTTGCTGACCTTGTACAGTTTCTGTTGACGTTTCGATCAATTTGGATGTGCTTTGTGCTGTTAAGGCTTAGGGCTCCCCCAAGGTATGCAAAATAGCATAAGGATTGTGGGTTAGAAAGGTTTTTGAAGTACTTATTTTTTTAATTTACTACTATGTAGTAGTAGCACGTACAGACATCTTAGACCCAAATTAAACTGGACTCCTCTGTTTACTAAGGTTAGCTTAGATATCTGCAAGTAGAAGACTTCATCTTCCCCATTTGGTGCTTTATAGAATTTCAGATTATAGCTATTTGTAGAAAAAGCTGTGTCTATTGTATTACAATGATTTTTCTGTATCCCACTAACTTCTTTAAAACAAGCATTGAGTCTTAACCTCCCGCTGTACTGATCTCTTGTGTGGTTTTGAAAAGTTCATCTCATCAGTAGTACTCACTGTGCAGAATTAAAAAGCAGCTGCTTCTTGACAATAAAGTGCAATTTTCTTTCCTGAGAGGTGTCCAGCCGCAGCAATGGCTTATGCTGCTTGCTGTTACCTTGACCCATGTTAGCAAGGTAAGACATACCTGCAGTGTGACAGGATGAAAGTTGGGGGGTGGCGGCAAGAGATGTTCTTTGGTTCCTCCACTCCGAGTGTGGTGGATTATGATACCCTGGCCAACAGCTGGACACTCACTCAGCCACTCACTCACTGCCCCTGCTCAACAGGACAGAGGCAGAAAATTAGATGAAAAAAAATTCAGGGGTGGGTGTAAAGACCAGGACATTGCTTGTCATTACTGTCACAGCCAAAATAGACTCAGCCTGAGGAAAATTAATTTGATTTAATGGCAGTTCAAATAGGTTTTGGGCAGTGAGCAACAAACACATAAATTAAAACAACACCTGCCCCCTCCCCACCCTCTTCCAGGCTCAGTTTCAGTCCTTTGCTCCCAACTCCTCTCCCCACCCTGAGCAGTACAGGGGACTGGGGAATGGAGGTTGCAGTCAGCCCATAACCTTGGTGTCTGCAGGACTCTTCCATTGATTTTCCTCACTCCTCATGCTGCCGTGTGGCATTTGGTCCTTTCTCAAACATCTTTTCCCCAGAGATGCCACCATCACTTGGTGGCTGGTCACGAATGGTGTTCTCAAGGGCTTGTTTAATATCTTGATTAATGATCTGGATGAGGGGGTTGAGTGCACCCTCAGTAAGACTGAAGATGACACCATGTTGAGTGGGAGTGTTGATCTGCTAGAGGATAGGAAGGCCCTACAGAGGAGTCTGGATAAGCTGGATCAATGGACCAAGGTCAATGGTATGAGATTGAACAAGGCCAAATAAAGGATCCTGCACTTGGGTCACAGCAAGCTCAGGCAGTGCTACAGGCTTGGGGATGAGTGACTAGAAAACTGCCTGGAAGAAAGGGATCTGGGGGTGCTGGTGAACAGCGGACTGAACGTGAGCCAGCAGTGTGCCCAGGTGGCCAAGAAGGCCAATGGCATCCTGGCCTGGATCAGGAATAGTGTTGTCAGCAGGAACAGGGAAGTGATTGTCCCCCTGTACTTGGCTTTGGTGAGGCCTTGCTTCAAGTACTGTGTCCGGTTTGGGACACTACAGTGTAAGAAAGACATTGAGGTGCTGGAGCATGTCCAGAGAAGGGCAACAAAACTAGTGAGGGGTCTGGAGAGCATGTCTTATGAGGAGCAGATGAGGGAACTGGAGAAAAGGAGGCTGAGGGGATACCTTATTGCTCTCTACAGCTACCTGAAAGGAGGTTGTGGTGAGTTGGGGGTTGGTCTCTTCTCCCAAGAAGAAACGGCCTCAAGTTGTGCCCGGGGAGGTTTAGAGTGGATATTAGGAAAAAATTGTTTGCTGAGAGTGATGAGGCATTGGAACAGGCTGCCCAGGGAAGTGGTGTAGTCAGCATGCCTGCAGATGTTCAAAAGTTGTGCAGACGTAGCATTTTGGGACATGTTTTAGTGGTCATGGTAAATATTGCATTGATGGTTGGACTTAATGATCTTAGAGGTCTTTTCCAACGTTAATAATTCTATGGTTCTGTGATTCTATGATCATGGCTGCAGGGCTCAGCCATGCCCTGCAGTGAGTCTGGAACTGGCCGTGTTCAGCACGGGGCAGCCCCAGCCTCTCATCACAGGGGCTGCTTCTGCCAGCACTCGGGTAACTGCACCTGCACCCTGAGGTGTATTGGACACATAAGTCTTTCCATAGGCTCCCTGGAGGAAGTGAAAGGCCCATCTGTTCCCAGGCTGTTGTGATCCAAGGGTTCAACAGTAATTTCATCTCCTGGATGTCCTACATGCCAACAGACACATGGCTGTGTTCCCCCTGCCTTTGTTTTTGTAGATGAAGCTTCAAAAATATTTTTGACAATTTTTAGCTTTTATGCAGTCTATTTTCTGAGATGTTCCTTTATTTCCTTTAGGATTTTAGCATAGTTGAAATTTTGATGTAAATTGGCCTCCAAACAATCCTTTTCTCTGTCAAAACATTCTTTTTAAAAGGTAAATGATGATTCTTAAAGACTTTAGTTTTGAGTACTCATTAAAGAAAACATTGCTACTACTTTTCTGGTTTCATTGGAGAGGTGACCCTAGTCAATCTGTCTTTTTTAAAAAAAAAATTAGTTGCCTAAGCACTGCCAGATATCTAATTAAGATCCCAATTATTATAAATATTCTATCCTCAGATGGCTTCTTATATTAGTAAATAGTTCTCACAAGGTCATTGGTTTCACCTCGCATATAAAAACTTTTCCCTGTTTTTTAAAGCAATCATAGCAGGAAATCAGAGTATTACGCTGTGTTCTTACACTTAGGTAAAAAAAAAATAATCATTTAAGTACCTTGAATAAAACCATGCTGGTTTTATTATACACTGCCCACATCACCATCTGACAAATATGATCACACTACAGAATAATCTGCAGGGTATTTACCTATGACAAATTTTACAGCTCACCCAAAATCATGCCCAGAAAGGGAACTATATTTTTCCCTCTTTTAAGAATACAAGCCTCAGAATACAGTAAAAACAAAGGAGAATTTTTATATTGAAATTTTAAAACCAAAGATTGCCACTGGTCTGGTAATGCAACCTTCTTATCCTGTCATATCCTGTTAAGATGCTGTACCTGCATTTTTCCCAGAAAGAAGCATTTTATTTCTTTTCTTTTGGCTAAGCCTGGAGTGCAAAGCACAGCAATTGTGGTCCAAAGATAGTAGAATTACTGGTGTATGTTTTGCAAATGTAGAAAAAGAAGTTCATCCATGTTATTTCTTTCAATTACTTTAGAACTTGCCACTCTAGTAATGGGAACAGCCTCCCAGTTTGTCTTAATTTTATTTTTTTCCTAAGGTCTGTAAATACTGAACCAAATATAAAGCCTCTCTCTACATGTCCAGCATTCTCCTCATGTACATATCCATTAATATAAATATCAGTTCCCTTGTTCATCTCTTGTCAGAATATTTGTATTTTCACTTGCATTTTCATTTGCATTTACAACACCTTCATCTTAATCACAGAATCATAGAATCATAGAATGTTAGGGATTGGAAGGGACCTCGAAAGATCATCAAGTCCAATCCCCCTGCCAGAGCAGGAACACCTAGATAATGCTACACAGGAACGTGTCCAGGCAGGTCTTGAATGTCTCCAGAGAAGGAGACTCCACAACCTCCCTGGGCAGCCCGTTCCAGGGCTCTGTCACCCTCACTGAGAAGAAGTTTCTTCTCGAGTTTAAGCGGAACCTCTTATGTTCCAGTTTCAGCCCATTACCCCTTGTCCTATCAGTGGTTGTCACCGAGAAGAGCCTGGCTCCATCCTCGTGACACTCACCCTTTATATATTTGTAAATATTAATGAAGTCACCCCTCAGCCTCCTCTTCTCCAAACTAAAGAGCCCCAGCTCCTTCAGTCTTTTCTCATAAGGGAGATGCTCCACTCCCTTAATCATCCTAGTTGCCCTGTGCTGGACTCTCTCCAGCACTTCCCTGTCTTTCTTAAACTGAGGGGCCCAGAACTGGACACAGTATTCCAGATGGGATCTCACCAGGGCAGAGTAGAGGGGAAGGAGAACCTCTCTCGACCTACTAACCACCCCCCTTCTAATACACCCCAGGATGCCATTGGCCTTCCTGGCCACAAGGGCACAGTGCTGGCTCATGGTCATCCTTAATGGCCAATCACATTTGCAGAGTAGCCTTTTCCTCCCATCAGTCTGAGTGAAACAATCTCTGCTTTGGAAAAGTAAATTTTTTTTCTGTTTTGATAAGTGTATTCTCTTTCTGCTTTTATATAGGATATGATTTGAGACCGAAAAAAAAGAATATTTAAGGGGCATAGAGCTAGAAACAATATGAGAAACAATATGGGAAACAATATGCATCATATGAGTAAACCCATAAAATGTAGCTCAGGGTACCTCTTTTGAACTGTCATCATGCTTTTTAACAGGGAAATTTTGAGCGCTACTAAAAGTTTGTTTAGAAAAAATACTGCAAAGACGGCTTTCCAAATTCTGTTTGTGTGATTGTGACAAATGATGGACTTTGCTGTAATACAATATGGAAGTTTGCAACTGAATTGGCATAGTATCTAGAAAAAAATTACATACCCCTTCATCTATACGTGTCCACTATCAGTTCCTCAGATTGGTTGATGCTCAGTATAGAGTGGGCACACTGCTGGCTCCTGTTCAGCTGGCTGTGCATCAACACCCCCAGGTCCCTCTCTGCCTGGCAGCTCTCCAGCCACTCCTCCCCAAGCCTGTAGCACTGCCTGCGCTTGCTGTGACCTAAGTGCAGGACCCGGCATTTGGCCTTATTGAAACTCATGTGATTGACCTTGGCCCAGCAATCCAGCCTATCCAGATCCCTCTGTAGACCCTCCCTACCTTCAAGCAGATCGACACTTCCACCCAGCTTGGTGTCATCTGCAAACTTACTAAGAGTGCACGCTATCCCCTCATCCAAATCATTGATGAAAATGTTAAAGAGGACTGGCTCCAGTACTGAGCCTTGGAGGACACCGCTCGTGACTGGCCACCAACTGGATTTAACTCCATTGACCGTGACTCTTTGGACTTGGCCATCTGACCAGTTTTTCACTGAGCAAAGCGTATGTCCATCCAAGCCAAGAGCAGTCAATTTCTCTAGGAGAATGCCGTGGGTAACAGTGTCAAATGCCTTACTAAAGTCAAGGTAGACAACATCCACAGCCTTTCCTTCAGCCAGCCAGTGGGTCACCCTGTCATAGAAGGAGATCAGATTTGTTAAACAAGACCCACCCTTCACAAACCCATGCTGACTGTGCCTGATCACCTGATTGTCCTGCATGTGCTACATGATGGGACTCAGGATGATCTGCTCCATCAGCTTCCCTGGCACTGAAGTCAAACTGACAGGCCTGTAGTTTCCCGAATTATTCTTCCATCTCTTCTTATAGATGGGTGTTACATTGGCTGGCTTCCAGTGAGTTGTTTGTCAGATGTGTACATTTGGTATAAAAGTCAGGGGCCAAAATTTTCCTGCTTGTCTTCCTAACAACATACCCTGATTTTCCAAACTATCTAATTTCAGCCCAGTTTTCTATGGTTTCTCCTGAGACTGAAGCACTGGGATTTCTCTTCACTGTGTTTTTCAAACTGAATATATTTTGTGTGAGAAAGGAGCAAAAGAGAGGACTGGCAAATCCACAGGCGGCATTGTGTCTGAAGTGTAGAGATTGAACATCAGGGGCAGCTGGATGCCTCTGTGGCATTGAAAGGGATGGCTGAACCCCATTAGGGATACTGTTGTGAAAGGAGGGCTGGAAAGTTCCTCCTCCTTGGGGAACACTGGTGTGGGAGAAAATGAGGAGCATCTGTATGAGTGCTGTTGCTCAGACAACCTCCTGCTCCCTGTCTGGGATGTGGAGGCTCCTTCTGCAGTGAGCAGGGGGGTTGGACTAGATGACCTTTAAAGGTCCCTTCCAGCCCAACACATTCTATGATTCTATGATTCCCCATACCAGATATTTATGCTCAGGCAAATCCTACTGTCTTCAGGTTCTTTACAAGACTTAACAGAAGAGAAGAGCACTCCAGACCTCCCCAGTAACAGAATGAGTGAGTCTTGTGTATGGCTTGACTAGCATTTTGAGGTGCTTAATGACCGAGAAGGGAGCTTGTGAAGATGGAGGCCAAGCTAGGGCTACATTTTTTAGCCAAGTACAGTCTGTGGGATGAAATCCAGCCTTTGCGTGAAAATGCATGATTTTTCCCCAAAGTGAGAAACTTTGACAGAACACATCTGAGCAATGATGATAGCTGTGACTGATAGAGTTGCTCCACAACTGAAATTATAGGTCTTCTGTATGAGAGGCTTCGTGCTGCATATGGTGTTTCTTCTTCTGTGAATAGTGTAGTAACATGCATATCAAAGGTCGTCCTTTTTTCTCTTCTGTAATTCACACTTCTCTTTTTTCTTTTTTTTTTTTTTAAAGTCCATAGCCTAAGTCTCCTTTGAGTCAGAATAACTTGTTTAAATGGAAGAAAGACTCCAATTGTTTTGAATGTGAGCATGATTTTGATTGTTCCCTGGTAAAATACTGTGGTTAAAAAACAAAACAAAACAACAACAAGGAAACACAAACAGCAAAGCACCTATATTAAAGTTTCATTTGCAAAGCCTAAACAGCTCCTGGCTGGGAGGCAGAATTTAGGGTCCTGGTTTCTAAATTGCTATAGCTAAGACAATAATGCTTCATTCTCTGCTATCACATAGTGGAGACAAATCAGATAATAAAGCTAAAATCTTTTTGCAGCTTAAAGTGAGTGAAAAGCAGAGATAAATTGGAATCCCAGAATCATTCTTAGTGGCAATACAAACTACATAGGAACCTCTTACCAAGACAAATATAGTTGCATCTTGATTTCAAAGGCTTCTAAATTTATAATTGCTAGAAAAATTGAACAACAGGTTTCACTTGTAGCTATTTTTAGTGTCTACAGGTGTATTTTGGGGATGGTGGCAACTGTTTATACGTCAAAGGTAATTTTTGATGGCAAGATATTGAAGGAGAGCACCAAATTGTATATATTATCACATTTGATGATGAGCAGCTGTAAGCACAAACTAACATAAATTAAATGCGCATCACATTTTTCTGCACCCTGGGGAAGTGCAGCACAAAGTCATTCAGTGATTACACTTCCACCAGCATGCCATTAACAACTCCAGATGGCAGCACTTTAACTGCAAACATTTCCAGGTGTAATGAGAAGGCTAAAAATAACTAAACAGCAAGGCATGACCTAGTGACAGTCTAATTTGCAAAAGGAATGAAGAGACAATAGGACTGTTTAGCTGAAGGCATGTGAGAGAAATGACCTAAGCCATGAACAAATTCATGTAAACATGATCTTTTCTTAAGGAAAGACATATGAGCAATCTGTCTTTTCTTTCCATGTAATTCATAACGAAGATGAAAACTGTATGTTCATTCATGCACTAGTTTATATATATGTAACCTGGTGGGAAAAAAAGTAAATTCCTCTCAAAAAAGATGAACGTTCTTCATTCAAGACTTACTGTCAAGCTGATAGGAAAGCAAAGGAATTTGTGTGTGCCTTTCAGCAGACGTGCTTTCTGCTTGGTTGGTTGGTTAGTTTATTTGCTTTAAGGCAAGATGCTGGAATTTCAATGTATGCATTAAGAAGCAAGGATATTTTCCTTTTTTGCTTATTGCCTGCAAAGTGCCTTGGATAATTACCATCCATTTAAAACTGAATTTTACAGGATAATTTTATTTACTCTGTCACTTAGGTGATAACAATCATTGTATCTATGGGTATGAAGTGGATGGACTGCTATTGGTTTTAAATAAAAGTAGTGGCTTCTGTCAAATACATTTTGCTTCACATCCAGAGAAGTTATTAAGCCTAGAAGAGGGGTGAAGGTGCAGAGTGCTACCAGTGCAAAAGTGAATGACAGATGTAAAGGTCTTTCAGTGAGAAACTGTTATCATTTATATAAAGTTCAGGTAAATCAATCAGAAGTAACTGCTTCCCAGTTGTCCTTCATCAGTGGATGTGGCTGTACGGTGAAGAGCTCCTTTGGAGAAAAAAATTAGTATCTTGAAAACTATCTTATTTTCTATAATAGTCTGTAAATTTTCAATCTATTTTAGCACTAACATAAACCCCTACAGACTTAGGTGGACAAATTTCTTTTTACTGCAGCTGATAAAACTTGGGTGTCATTAAATTGTCAGTGGTGACTTTATTAGTGTATTTCAGTTCAGTGCTGTTCACAGTCTACAAGGATCATACTTGCACGTTGTACTGGAAACAGTCTTGAATGTCTCTGGGAAGAAACATGGAGAAAAGTTACCATTATTGCAGGAACACTGAGGGTAGTTCAGATGAGTCTGGTTAAGCCACTGCCTGAAACTCATCCGGCTCCTGAACTGTGTGTTGCCAGTTACCCCAGTATGCTGTAGTGCTGCAGTGCTCTCTTTTGTGACTTTTGCCTTCATCATTCTGCTTATGCTGCTTCTTGCTGTTGCAGTCATCCCTGCCTCCAGCACGTGTCCCAAAAGGAGGGTTTACCTTCTCTCAGGAGCAAACCTAAAAGTCATAATCTCCCTCGAGGTGTCATGAACTCTCATTCATTTCTGCGTGAGCTAAGTAGTCAGGAAAGCCTTGCTAGATTCAGCAAAGTTTCAAGCCTATGAGGCTTATGGTTCAGACTTAAGAGATGTATCAGGCAAACGCCAACACTTTGGCTGCTCATCCAAATTAACCCTCGTGTCTTCTCAATTTTTTCATGGCTCGTTTTCCCAACGCAGTAAGGGAGGTTAATGAGAGACTTGCTTATATTAATCTCACTTCAAGTTTGACATATGTGTATAGCTAATATATTTTCAAAGATGCAATAGTTCAAGCACACTATTGTGATAGGCAGATATTTATACATAATTACATTGTTATATTAAGGAGTTTATTATTCAAATATGTTCTGCCTTTTGGGATGTTATATTTGTTAAAATATCCAAATGCAAAATCCAAAGTGATGGCCAGTGAAAAATTATTGTTTGGGATTTATTTGGCATAAAGAACTTGTGCCTTTACTGGATATTGAATATCTTTGTCTCTGCAGAAGCATTTCTATTTGGAGTGTCAGCCATGCCTGCCTTCCCTTTCACAGCCACAAGCTTAAATATAGGAAGATGTTTATCATTTTCAATTTAGAAATTAGTATTCCAGTCCCTCCGCAGTGCTCGTTATGCTGGAGTTTCTCTAACATAGAAATGATTGTACCAAGGGAAAAATTTCTCTCAATCAGGTTTGAAGTGCATGCCTCAGGGACGGGGGCATCATCTTCCTTTCTTGCACACAGTCACTCTTCTTATATCAACACCAATTACAAGGTAAGGTTCAAAGCTTGCTTGTGAGTCTGTTCATATTCAAACCTGCTGAGAACAACCTGTCCCTTCCTCTCAGAAGACTCTCTTCTCACACTAGAACTCTCTTTCTTTTTCATATCTATGTAAAATATACAGAAATTATCACTTTTGGCCAAGGACTTTGAAAAGACAAGGCTCTGCATAGTTCTGAGTATCCCTTTGTGTTATTCCTCTGAAAATAACCTTCTGTGTCTTTTCGATTAGGCTGTAGGCTCTTTGGAGTTTGTGCACCGCTGTGCAAAATTTTCAATGGGAAAAACTGGATTATTACTTAACATGCATATGAATCAGGGGAAAAGCTCTTACGTGCAATGACCTGTCTCTCTCTAGGAAAAGTGGGAGTGGATTGAAAATTTGCTCTGTGTATCTAAGCAAGAACTAATATTACTGGAACTAGCTTAACCTCTAATCTCCTCTCCTTTCTGATAAAATTGTTTAGAAGAATGCCTTCGTTTAGGGCTTCTTTGGCTCAGCTAATTTTAATGTACAAATGATAAAGTGCAGCAGCTTACACTGAAGAGTTATAAGGCCTCTGTTGCAGCACAAGCTGTCTCAATCAGCAGATTTGTTTCTTGATGCCTTCAGTTAATCTCAGTTGCTTTCCTGTGCTCCTTTGCCTTGAGTTCATCTTGTTAGGAAATTCCTGGTAACCTGGGACAAATGCAATCCTACATTAATTAACAGCTGCCTGATTTTGTGTAGGTAATTGCACATTGCTGTGAAATTGTATGTCTGGGAGCCTTCCTGGGAACCTCCTAAGGAGAGAGATCTGTGGAAGCTGGAAGCCTGACTGAATAGGCAGATGTGGCTAAAAATCAGGGGAAAAAGGGAGAATTCGTGTGGTCTCTGGAAGAGGGGGCAGGTCACTCAGAACGAGTACAAGAATATTGTTAGATTATGCAGGGAGATAATTGGAAGATCCAAAGCCCAGCTAGAAATTAATCTGATTTTGGAAGTAAAGGACAGCGAGAAAATAGGCTGGACTTGGTGATCTCAGAGGTCTTTTCCAGCCTCAGCAATTCTGTGATTCTGTGATTCTCTGAAAAGTTTCTATAAATACACTAACAACACCTGAATACTGTGTCCAATTCTGACATCCCCACCATAAGAGGGACATAGATCTGTTGGAACAAGTTCAGAGGAGGGCCACAAAGATGATCCAGGGGCTGGAGCACCTCTGCCATGAGGACAGGCTGAGGGAACTGGGGTTGTTCAGCCTGGAAAAGAGAAGACTTCGGGGGGACCTTACAACTGCCTTCCAATACCTGAAGGGAACCTACAGAAAGGCTGGAGAGAGACTTTTCACAAGAGCGTCCAGTGATAGGACAAGGGGAAATGGATTTAAATTGAAGGAGAATAGGTATAGACTGGATCTTAGGAAGAAATTCTTCAGTACAAGGGTTGCAAGACTCTGGAATAAATTGCCCAGAGAAGTTGTGGATGCGCCCTCCCTGGTGGTGTTCAAGGCCAGGTTGGATGAGGCCTTGAGCAACCTAGTGTAGCTGAGAGGCGTCCCTGCCTGTGGCAGGAGAGTTGGATTAAGTGACCTCTAAAGTTCCTTTCAACCTAGGCCATTCTATGATTCTATGATTCTATGAAAGACCAGGAAGAGCCTCCATCCCCTACTAGACCCAGATGGAAATATGACAACCAAAGACGAGGATAAGGCTGAGGTGCTTAATGCCTTCTTTGCCTCAGTCTTTAGTAACAGAAACACTTTTACTGGGGAAAAAGCCCCCGAAGCCAAGAGAAAAGGGACAGGAGCAAAATGTCCCACCCACAGTCCAGGAGGAGACGGTCAGTGACCTGCTGCTCCACACTGATGTGCACAAATCTATGGGGCCGGATGAGGTTCATCCAAGAGTACTGAGAGAACTGGCAGGGGTGCTCACCAAGCCACTGTCCATCATTTGTCAGCAGCCCTGGCTGACTGGAGAGATCCCAGCTGACTGGAAGTCAGCCAGAATAACACCCATCTATAAGAAGGGTCAAAGGGGTGATCCAGCAAACTACAGGCCTGTCAGTTTGCAGTGCCAGGGAAGCTGATGGAGCAGATCAGCCTGAGTTCCATCATACAGCACATGCAGGAATGGCATTGTCAGCAGGAGCAGGGAGGTACCTGGTCATGCCCCTGTACTCAGCTTTGGTGAGGCCGCACCTCAAGTACTGTGTCCAGTTTTGGGCCCCTCACTACAAGAGGGATATTGAGGTGCTGGAAAGAGTGCAGGGGCGGGCTACCGGCCTGGTAAAGGAGCATGTGTCGTATGAGAATCAGCTGAGGGATCTGGGTCTTTTTAGCCTGAAGAAGACTGAGGGGAGACCTTATCACTCTCTACAACTATTTGAAAAGAGGTTGCACCGAGGTGGGGGTTGGTCTATTCTCCCTAGTGGCGAGTGACAGGACAAGGAGAAATGCTCTTAAGCTGTGACTGGGGAGGTTCAAGTTGGGTATTTGGAAGAATTTCTTCACTGAAAGGGTTGTCAGGCATTGGTACAGCCTGCCCAGGGAGGTGGCTGAATCGCCATTCCTGGAATCATAGAAACATTCAGGTTGTAAAATACCCTTGGGAACATTGAGTCCAGCCATTAACCCTACTCTACAAAGTTCATTCCTAAACCATATCCCCCAACACCACATTTAAACGACCTTTATCACATCCAGCAACGGTCACTCAACCACCTCCCTGGGAAGCCTATTCCAATGTCTGACTACTCTTTCTGTGAAACTATGATTTTAAGACTATCATGGCACACTGCTATGCTGTCAAAAGTATATAAAAAGTTGTGTACTTGTGGAAAACTTCTGTTGTTTTTGCAAAATTCACCCAGATCTTTAAAAATCAGAAAAGGTTCATAAAAGAGCTACTTTGTTTCTAATTCAGTGGATTTAATACAAAATGAAGGTAACAAACCAATCCAAACTGAAAAGTGCTATCCTCTTGCACTTCTGATTTCTGTAGTGGTGTTGATCTGCATTATTCTACAGCTCTAGTGTTTAGCAGAATCACAAGGTGACATACCTATCTGGCAAAATGTCCCCACAGCTTTACAGTTTCATTTATTTTAGGAAGAAAGTCCCAACCCTGAATGCTCTGAAGCTCCATGAAGCTTAAAAGGATAACATGTTAGTTACTAGAAGGTTGAGAAGCAGAAGGAATTGAATGGAGTTCAGTTGGTTTCAAAAGTTGGCTAGGCTTGCTGAACATTTAACACCAGAACAAAAATTTCGCTGAGGAATGGGAGAATATCTCCTCCCTTTGAGGTGTACGTAAACTATCTTACTGCACATAAGGAGACTCTACCTCCCATGCTTGACACTGTTACTGCAGTGGATTTCATGCCTATGAGCATGATTTCAATGGACGTGAGGACAGAACATGTATATTCAAGACACAGCAGGATTTTTACTGAAAAATGAATGCAAAATTAACAGTGATGTTCCTTAAGATATCAGTGTTTCTTTGATTTTCCTATTTTCTTCCTAATCCTTCTATGAAAGTCTGAATTCAGTAGTTTCTTCAGAAACTATTTTTCAGTTTTATGGTGGAGTTAAGCTGGTTTATTTCTGTAGACCCACTGCTGTTGCATTTGGCTACTTAGTAAGTTGAACATATTAGTGATGTGTAGTAGAATTTAAGTCTGCAGCAATTCCAATACCTTAACACTTCACTGGGAAATTGAGTTAAAAAGTAAATTTTGCTGTCCTGAAGAGATCAAGTCAGAGCCAGAGCTGAATCTGTGCCAGGCAGCATCTACTACCTACAGGGATCCCTCCATGAAAGTGTCCAAGGGCAGGCTTGATGAGGCTTTGAGGAACCTGGTCTAGTGGGAGGTGTCCCTGCCCATGGCAGTGGAGGTTGGAACTAGATGATCTTCAAAGGTCCCTTCCAACTTGAACTGTTCTGTGGTTCCCTGAATCTTGGTTGGGGAGCAAAGAGGGAAAGCCCTGGCAAACTGGCTTTGCTGCCATGCTGTCAGGGAAAGGATATTCCTGGAGGTCTTAGGAGTGCTACTCTTAGGAAGATCTCCTCTGCCTTCCCACCCACCACCCTACCCCAGTAACAGCTACTTTTCTACACCTAAGTTCTTCAGACTCAACAGCCAGCCCACAAGGCCCTGTGTTTGCTGGCTGTAGCAATCTGCTGCCTCAGATACATCAGTTGCTACAAACACTGTTCTCAAGCCTAGAGCTGGCCCTGTCATCAGCTCAGTAGTTAGGAAGGCTGTGCAAAAGAGAAAACATTAAGTTCTCCTTACTCAGTACCAGCACTCTTCAAAACAGCCCAAATGTTCACCCACATATCTTTTTTTGAACATACTGCTTCACATCAGTTAACAGCAAAGCAGTAAACATTCAAATGTGGAGAAAGCCAGATTATGCATTACAGTCTAATCCTTGTCCTAAAGATACATAAATATTCTGCTGTGCTGTCAGGATCCTGAAGGCACCACCAGGCTTGCCCATTCCTGCCCAGCCCCTCAGGCTTCCCCCTCCCTTGCCTGTGTCCCAGGACCCTAAGTCACACTCTCGGGCTCCTGGCCCGTGCCCCGGAGACGCTGCAGCAGAGCCAATCTCCAGCTCCCCACAGCCCTGCCCGACTGAGCCAGGCCCACCTGTGGGTCTATATCCCAGCCCAGCCTCAGCCCATTCCTGTCCCTGTGCCCAGAGAGGTGTCCAATGCCCAAGCTGGGGCTGTCCTGATGCCTCTTGGCTGCCCTGCTCCTGGGTGGAATGGACCCTGGCTGCCCTGCCCTTGTTACCCCCAACATGAGCAGCCCCTGGTGCCCATGGTGCCCTCACATATGCAGTTGGCAGAGCTCTCCCACAAGTAAATATGGAGATACCAAGAGGTTTTTGCCATATTCCTTGAAGAAACAAAGGTAAATGCCCTGGGTCTACTTGTGTTAGAGGGAAGTTAATTCCTTCAAGTGGCACGAACTCAGAAGCTGGTCAAAATCTTGCTTAGAAAAACAGACAAAGCCTCTCTCCCCATCACCAAAAGATCATCCTCCCAATATATTGCAAGTTTTGGGGGGAAATGTTGAGGCATGTCTCCAGATGAGGTAAAGACTGTGCAGCTTTCCTGGCTGATGTGTGCTCAGAAAGCTTGTGGTGCTTCTGACCTGTCAGGCTCCCACTGCTGTACATGGATGGTTCCTCTGCCATCTTGTCTTGAAAGTGTTTGGACTCATTTTCCAGCACAAATGCAAGCAACACTGACACTAAGGCCAGTGCTTTTCCTCCACATGTCTAGTGGTTTCTCTTTCACTCCCTACCTATTAACTTTCACTTGGTTTTGGTTTCAGCCTTATGTATCCCTGTCGTGGGTTAGGGCTGGGCCAGCCACTAACGTGGACAGACACTCTCTAACCCCCTCTTCCCCCCCCCCCCCCCAAATGGGAAGGAAAAGGGAATGAAGCAGAGAGACTTACAGGTTAGAGAAGAAAAACTAGAACAGCTTTAATGGAAATAATGGTGAAAAGATAAAAGTGAAGAACTATATACAACTATAGATAGTAGCCCGATATCAAACCCAACTCCCTCCCCCGACAGCAATCCCCACTGGTGCTGCAGAGCAGGAGGCACTGGGGAAGCCCCAGGCTCAGCGGCGATGGGAGCTGGATACAGGGAGCTGGATTCGGGAACTCAGGATCCGGATCAAAAGCAGGAGGTCAGATGGAGTCCCCTTTGGACACTGGCCATTGCAGAAAAAGCGATGAAACTCTCGTGATCACTCAGTTTATACTAGATATGACGTATATGGAATGAAATACTCTTGTTGGTCACCTGTCCTGTCTATTATCCGCTGTAGGTCCAACCTTTTACTTCTTTGTGACCCCTCTTACTACCCGGCACCCTCAGTGTGGCACACAAGAGCCAGCAGTGGCCTTGGTCACTATAGGAATAAGTATAAGCAAGAGCCTTTCTGCATCCCAGTCCCAGGCAGTAACTGTAAACATCAGAGGTTATCCCCGCTAGCAGCAGACACTGTCTGCAAAAACATGCTGCTGACTTCAGAAAGTGCAGCCTTTTAGAAGAGACCAAACTGGAAAGTAAAAATCACTAAACAGAACTGAGTTTTTAGCTAAACCCAGGACAGTCCCCCTTTAAATTACTGTATTTTCCAACAAACTCAATATCAGTTTATCATTATTTGCTTGAAATAAAAATCATCTGAGAACCACCACCCACAAGGACATATCCAAGGTAGGACATCTCTCTTTCTGGGGTAGTCAGTAAAAGACTCCAGTGATTTTACTCAGACTTTGCCTTGCATTTCTGGTGATCCAGCCATTGAGAAATCACAGAATCATAAAATGATAGAATGATTTGGGTTGTCAGGGACCTCAAAGATGGTCTAGTTCCAATCCCACTGCTGTGGCAGGGACATCTCCCACTAGACCAAATTACTCAAGGTTCCATCTAATGTGGCCTTCAACACTTCCAAGGATGGAGCTTCCACAGCTTCCCTGGGCAACCTGTTCCAGTGCCTCACCACCCTCAGGGTAAAGAATTTCTTCCTTATATCTAATCTAAAACTATGCTCTTCCAGCTTCCACACATTACCCCTTATTCTGTCACTACAGGCCCTTGTAAAAAGTCCTTCCCCAGCCTTCTTGTAGGCCCCCTTCACATACTGGAAGGCTGCTATAAGATCTCTCCAGAGCCTTCTCTTTTCCAGGCTGAACAAGCCCAACTCTCTCAGCCTGTCCTCGTAGGAGAAGTGTTCCAGTCCTCCAGTGATTTTTGTGGCCCTCCTCTGGACTTACTCCAACAGCTCCATGTCTTTCTTGTGTTGGGCGCTCCAGAGCTGGATGTAGTATTCCAAGTGGGGTCTCACAAGGGCAGAGTAGAGGGGCAGAATCACCTCCCTCGACCTACTGGTCACACATCTCTTGATGCACCCCAGAATATGGTTGGCTTTCTGGGCTGCAAGCATGCAGTCTTGACTCACGTTGGTCATATCATCCACCAACAGGCCTATATCTTTCTCGCCAGGACTGCTTTCAATCCAATCATTGCCCAGCCCGTATCTGCTTGGGATTGCCTTGACTCAGATGCAGGGCTTCACACTTGGCCGTGTTAAACTTCATAAGGTTGGCCTGGGCCCACCTCTCCAGCCTGTCAAGGTCCCTCTGGATGGCATCCCTTCCCCCCAGCGTGTTGACTGCACCTCACAGCTTGGTGTCATCGGCAAACTTGCTGAGGATGCACTTGATGCCACTGTCCAGGTTGCTGACAAAGATGTTAAAAAGTACCGATCCCAGCACTGATCCCTGAGGGACACCACTTGTCACTGGTCTCCACTTGGACCTTGAGCCATTGACTGCAACTGTTTGAGTGCGATCTTCCAGCCAGGTCCTTACCCACCGAGTGGTCCATCCATCAGATCCATGTCTTTCCAACTTGGAGACCAGGATGTCATGTGGGACAGTGTCGAAGGCCTTGCACAAGTCCAGGTAGATGACATCAGTTGCTCTTCCTTTGTCAGTTGATTCTGTTACTCCATCATAAAATCCACCAGATTTTCCAAGCAGGATTTTTGCTTAGTGAAGCCGTGTTGGTTGCCACCAATCACCTCCATGTTTTCCATGTGCCATAGCAGAGCCTTCAGAAGGATCTGCTCCATGATCTTACAACGCACAGGGGTGAGACTGACTGGCCAGTAGTTGCCTGAGTCTTCCTTTTTTTGCTTTTTGAAAATGGGGGTGATGTTTCCCCTTTTCTAGTCAGTGGGCACTTTACCAGACTGCTGTGACCTCTCAAATATGATGGAAAGTGGCCTAGCAACTTCGTCTGCCAGTTCCCTCAGGACTTGTGGATGGATCTCATCAGGTCCCATGGACTTGTACACCTTCAAGTTCTTCAAATGGTCTCGAACCTGATCTTGTGAGACCACACCTCAAATACTGTGTCCAGTTCTGGCATCCCTACCATAACAGGGACATAGATCTGTTTGTATGAGTTCAGAGGAGGGCTACAAAGATGATCCAGGGGTTGGAGCACCTCTGCTATGAGGACAGGCTGGGATTGTTCAGTCTTGAGAAGAGAAGACCCCACAGGGACCTTATAACTGCCTTCCAATACCTGAAAGGAACCTACAGGAAGGCTGGGGAAGGACTTTTCACAAGAGTGTCCAGTGATTGGACAAAGGAAAATGAATTTAGGTTAAAGGAGAATAGATTTAGATTGGATCTTAGGAAAAAATTCTTCAGTATGAGGGTGGCAAGACTCTGGAATAGACTGCCCAGAGAAATTGTGGATGCGCCCTCCCTTGAGGTGTTCAAGGCCAGGTTGGATGAGGCCTTGAGTAGCCTGATCTAGTTGAGAGGCCTCCCTGCTCATGGCAGGTGTGTTAGATTAGATGATCTCTAAGATGCCTTCCAACCTAAGCCATTCTATGATTCTATGATTCACTTACATTGGGCGGATTTGCCTTCTCCCAGCCTCCACCTTCGCTTTCTACAATTTGGACAGTGTGGCTAGAGCCCTTGCCAGGGAAGACGGAGGCAAAGAAGTCATTGAGAACCTCTGCCTTCCCCGTATCCTTCCTGACCAGGTCTCCTGTTCCATTCCGAAGAGAGGCCACATTGTCCCTAGCTTTCCTTTTATCATTGACATGCTTATAAAAGTTTTTCTTTTTACCCCTGATAGTTTGGGTTTTGGTTTTTTTTTCT
The DNA here is from genome assembly GCA_020746105.1 of Trogon surrucura. NCBI lineage: Eukaryota > Metazoa > Chordata > Aves > Trogoniformes > Trogonidae > Trogon > Trogon surrucura. Next base: position 89,021,274 of record CM036617.1, on the reverse strand, counting down.
TTTTTTATGGCCTAGGCTGGAAGTGACCTTAGAGATCATTTAATCCAACCTCCCTGTCATGGGCAGGGATGCCTCTCAGCTACATCAGGCAACACATGGGGACCGAACAGGATTCAACCCACGACCTTGGTGTTATCAGCACCATGCTGTAATCAAGTGAGATAACTGGCCTCCTTAAGTCCCTGGCTAGATTTAATTCTATCTGGACTTTAGCTTTCCTAACCTGATCCCTGACTGCCTGGACCACTTCGTCGTATTCTTCCCAGTCTACCTGTCCTTTCTTTCACTTCCTGTAAATTCTCTTTTTGTCTTTAAGTGTGTCCAGGAGCTTCCTGTTCATCCACGAAGGCCTCCTGACATTCTCGCCTGCCTTCTTTTTTGGAATGCATTGCTCCTAGGCATGGATGAGGTGGTTCTTGAATACAGACCAGCTTTCTTGGGCCCCTCTTCCCTTCAGGGCTTCTTCCCGTGGTACTCCACTAAGCAGATCCCTGAAGAAGTCAAAGTCTACTCTCTTGAAGTCCAGGGTGGCGAGCTTCCTGTGCAATCTCCTTGCTACCCTGAGGATCTTGAATTCTAACATTTTATGCAATTCTATCGTTTCATGGTCACAAATGCCAAGAGAGGGACTTGCCTGTCTTTGTGCACTTTTTTAGCAGTCTGTGTTATGATACCTGCTGACCACTGCATCCCACTAGTGAGATACTTTTAGAGATATGTTGGGTTTGTCATAGTTTGTGTCTCAGAGCAATTGCACAACTGGACCCTGTTTAGAGGTAACCAGACTGCATTGAAATGCAGTCACTAAGCTATCAAAAGCAGTGCAATGACATTAGCAGATAAAAGTAACATGAGAGAGCCTCTGTGCTGGTGATGCAATGCCAACTTCAGCTTCCAAGGTAGCCTAATTGTAGCTGCATAGCACTGCGGTGTGGCACGTACACTTGGCTGTAGACACTTCCAGCAGGAATGGCCTTTGAATGTGGGGACCCGCAGCCCCGTGGGGAAGTGATCAGTGGCAGTGGATATTCAAGGACCTGCAGTAGCTGCAGCATCCAGTCTCTCGAAAGTTCATCAGGTTTTCCAGGTCAAGAAAAATTACTACAGTTGGCACCAGTATTAGCAGAAAGTGTATTTTCAACTTTTGCATTACACACAGTTGTATGACCCTCATGATCAGTGAGATTTATGATGCAATTTACAGCTTCACACAACAAGACGTGAAGTAGTGAGAATGGGAAATGCATGTTTTCTACGTGTCAGAGGAGAGGTGTTGACCAAGCTGTATGTTTGGCAAGAGGTAAACACTGTCTATTTTACATCAGTGGGAAGACAGATAAACGAAAAAATTTTGTTCATAGTCTAAAATGCTGTGGCCCATTGTTTATCTCTTAGTGGATGATATATTAGGAAAAGGTTTGCCAACAATTCGTGTCTTAAATAATTCAAGGTGCTTGTAAAACTTACAGGAAATGCTTGCTTTGAAATTATAACTGATCGCATTCTCTACTCAAAATAGTTTATGTGATGAGTTTTGGCATTTTCTTCTAATATATTATCTACAAATTATTGGTTTTTTCATCATTCAAGGACCATCTGCATGTCTGATGCAATTATTTTTAGGATTATAAACAATAGATTTACGGTTTTATGTCCCTCGCTTTAGAAATAGCTGATTGATTAAGCAGGTACAGAGAAGTTCACATTTGTTCTGAAGCATCATTTCACTGATATGTTTAAGGTCCTTGTTTGGTCACTTGTATTATTTTCTCCATTGTGAGTAAGAGTATGTGTGTGCACATGGCTTGAAATCATCTTGAATAATTCAAATGCTGGCAGAGAGCAGCCTCTGCATAAATGATAATGCACAGCTTTTCCAAGTGCTGAAGAACTGCAGAGCTATAGATAAATAAACTCAATAAAATGAAACCCTCAGCCTTGCCTCCTTCAGGTAATGAAATCACCACTCAACTTCCGAAGTTTGACACTTGTAGTTTTTCAAGACTTTGGTGAATTTTATTCCCCAATTCTGTAACAAGAATCTTATAGGAGTGAACCTGTCTCCCCTGACCACTTCCAAACCCCAAAGGGATATGCGTCAGGTCTGACCAGTGCCAGGCAGCAGGAAGACTCTAAAGAGTATTTTAGAAAGAATAGGAACTGAGGAGCAGTAACAATACCAAGAAAGAAGCAGCTCCTGCAAAATGCAGGTTTCAATGCATAAATATATTTGAGTTTATCTTTGGCTGCCTGGCCTCATTCCTCTACAATTAAAAAAAAAAGAAAAAAAGAAATGGTCTAAATGAAAAAATAATTTTAAAAACAGACTTGTGAGTGGGAAAGGGAGGAGATCAAGTCTGTGAGGGAGAAAGGTGTGGTGTGTAGTGGGTAGCCCCAAAGGTATATTCTAAGTATTACTACATTTTCTTTAAAATATTAAAATAAATTAATTTTAAAAAAATAAATTTTGCCACTGATTGATTTACTCCTGAGAGTTCCATTTTGTGATCACTATAGTGCTTTTGGTGTTTTACCTCATGGTCATGTTTAGAAGCTGCTCCATCAAAACAAGATTTTATTATTTTCAGAAGCCTATGAAGTAAAGAATTGGAATAGCTTGAAACATACAAAATATTCTAATGTCACTAGGTAGCTCAGTTGTAAACCCGAAATATGCGAAGTAATAATAGAACATTGACATCTACCACTCTAAAGAGTATTGACTATGCAAATCAGATTTTCTACAAGACAAAAAAAATTTTGAACTAAATAAAACTACCTGCCTGGACCTCCTCAGGCAAAATTCAAGTACCCTCTGAGAACATCATTGTAGGTGAAGCCACTGAACACCAATCAATAGAAGATAATCACTGGCAATCCTAAAAATGCGTCATTTACAAGAAACAGTTGAGGAAATGTCAACATTTTACTGAGCTATTTCATTCTCATTTATGTGTAACTAAATGTGTTGCTACTGTTAATTTGCTATTGCTGTTTGAAAGAATTCTTGCAGCCGAATACCAATTCATTTGCTGTTGGAGTTTAAGAGGATCCCAAATGGGAGCAATTTATGTCCAGATAAAGTCAATTTGATATTTTCTCAATGATATAAAGATTGATCACCTAGAAATGAATTTAAGTGATTCTTAATGTGCTTTATTGATCTGAAGGCATCTCCCTTAGAGAAAAGCTTCACATGCACAATCATGTAATGTTATATATATATATATGAACGTTTGTATATAGTATTTTAAGTATATAGCATTCATATCTGCTTAGTCATTTGTCCGAGTTTGATGAGAGCTGCTCTTTGCTTTTGTATAAGTGTAATAATACATGGCTGGATACAGAAGAATGGGGACATCTGCATAGCTCGAGTGTTAATCACAACAAGTTTGCTAGTGGGTGTGGGGTTAGGATGCTTCTTGCCCCTCAAACCGATTTTAAGGGATGGGTCCCTCATCACAGGTGAATTGCAGCTCAGGACCTGGTGCTGACCTGCCCTTCGGGCTGGTCCCCAGGAGGTTACGAGGCAGGGTGGGGGTTGAACTCCTGTGCCCTGCAAATTGTGAAGCTGGTTTGCTCTTTGCCTCCCTGCACCACTTCAAGGTCTAACTGAGCTCCGCCACACAAGTGTTGATAGTTCGTTATACGTGTTGATGTTGCTGGGAGCCCAGCTGAGACTGGTTTCCAGATTTAACAGTTTAGGATGACTCACTCTTTCGGAGAAGCAGCTGCAGGGTATTCAGGAATACACAAAAATGACAAACTGATGACAAATGTTGTCGTGGTGGTGACAGCAGTTGCTAAATATGGTGCAGCACCTACCAGGTGAATAGAGGCGGTGAGCTGATAACATTAAAATACTTCCTGCAACTCCTAGTATTCCTGACAAAACACATCTGACCCTAGAACTTTACACCTAAGTAATTATCCTGTTGTGTTTGGACCATAAGTCTAAATATGTGTGTTGTTGTCATGACCTAAATTGAGGGTGGTGAGGCACTGGAACAGGTTGCCCCAGGAAGTTGTAGGTGCTCCATCCTTGGAAGTGTTCAAGTGCAGGCTGGATGGAGCCTTGAGCAACTGGATGTAGTGGGAGATGTCCCTGCCATGGCAGGGGTGTTGGAATTAGATTATCTTTGAAGTTGCTTCTAACCCAAATCATTCTATGATTCTATAAATTATTTCAGTTTTTAATTCTGAGCTTGCGTTCAGTTGTATCCTTGAAGTAGAAGTATTCTTTTGGGGTGGAACTCTGGACTTCACTAGAAATGTGCCAGCCACTGAAGTGCCCTTTCAGTGAATAAACTGCTGAAAGAAAAGGACTTTGCTGTTTCTTTAGGATGTGGATCTAGTGTAACCAACCTACTTGCATGCCATCCTGCCATTTCTGTCATCTCTACTATGCTGCTGTTATTCAGAGGAATGGAACTAAAAGACAGGCACTGAACTTCCCCACACAGATTTACAGAAAAAGAACAAAACTCAAAAGCTTTATTTTTCTCATTGTTAAGGTTCTGCTGTCTTAAAAGACAACCTTCTTAGGGGCTGATGGTATCTGAGGTTTCCCTGTGAAGATTTCTAGCTTGGTGTATGAGAAGACACTAAACCTTCCACTCAGCCAGGCTCCACTGGTATAAATTTGGTGACTTGTAGCCTGTTTGCCATGTTTAGTGAGTAGCCCCAAGCTCCTGCTGGAGTATCATTCCTCAATAATTTCTAGTTTGTTGCGGATTTTCGTTTTCTGGCCATACTTATGTTTGAGATACACAAAGTCACCCCTTCCTGAGAGATAAGGGTCTTGTTTGGGAGATGATATATTACAACAGAGGCTCTAACTGGGAACCAGGGCAAACAGTTTAAGCCTTGTTTTACTCAGACTTTAAATAACACAGATGCTGGTGTGTAACATATGGAATCCCCACCCAATATCTGCTAGTGGCTGTCCTCAGAAACCAGGCATCAGTTTGGAATGTCCTATTCATGCAGTACAGAATGTGTAAGTTTTTTGGCAGTCTTAAGCAAAGGGCTAAGGGGTGCAAATAGCACTGAAAATAATCCCTTAGAAACTGTCTCTGAAGTTTATGGAAAAAATGTTGGCTTTCTTTTCCTGTATTATTCCTCTCTTGTAGTTAATATCCGACCTCTTAGGTATCAGCCCAAACTCTTCCCTGGACACAAAAGGAATTTTGCTTTGCTGTAGTGCCCACTGTGTGACGCAAAGACTGTAGCAAGAACATTTATTCAAGATTCCTGTATTTCAGGACTCGGTAATATTGGTATGTGGATTGAGACTTACTGGTAAAGAGAGAATAATTTGACGTAAACCTGTTAGGAAAGAAAGGATTGTATCGAGATTTTCATCTAATATGAACATAAAACTCCATGATCTATTAAACTGTGCAGACTGTGTAAAGTTCTATTACTGTAACCGGGTTGAATCACTTGGTTTTAGACTCTTTCCCTTTCTCAGTTCTTACGGCATAACATCATCTCCTGAAATGGTGGCTTAAACAAAAGGCAGATTTTAAAGCAGTGAGAGAGTGTGTTAAATGTCTGTCTCGATCCTTGCTGAAATTCCCCATGAAGAAACTTGAAGGCTACTGTTTGCAAGTTTAGATAAGCCATGGGTCTTGACTCGACCACTGATAAGCCCTAAACAACTACAGGGTCCAGCTCAACCGCTGATAAGGCAGCCGTTCTGCGAGCTACATCTGCAAAAGCCCCGCGGTGTACAAGTTTACAAGTCATGCTTCACCTGTAAAAATGGGCCCTCTGGTCCACCAACGCATGCTCCACCAACAGAGGTGACGCTGCGGGGGGATGAAGATGGCTCCTGATGACCCTCATACAACAAGCAGAGTAGCCAAAGATGCATGTGCTAAATAGAAGGAGGATAGGCAAAGCAGTTCTTGGAAAGCCGAAATGCAGACTATATAATGCCACCGTGATCAACTACTCTTTGGTGATCTTCCCTACCAAATCAAAACAGACAGACCTGCAAGACATCGCTGGGTCTGTGGTGGTAGCTATACTTCTTGCTATCTTAAATGTTTTACTGCTTTGCTTTCTCATTTCCTTATCTTTCTTTCCTATCGCTCTCCAGTGGTTGTTAGTCAATAAAAGGTTGTGCTGTTTGACATCTGACCTCATTTGTGTCTTAATTTTGCCTCTGGGATCAAAACGAATCACCTTGATTCTAAGCGCATCAAGACAGGGCTTTTCCCCCACACCCACACAAGTATGTAAAAATACTCTTAAAATTACTCAAGAGTGAAGCTTTTTATGGTGAAGTTCCTCAAATACATTGTATTTTGCTTTTAGAGGAGTGAGTCAGTATTTCATACACTGTTACACATTCAGTTTGTGAATATTGCTTTCATTTTTACATTTGTGCAGCGTTACAAAAACCCGCTGGCTTGTGATTTGATCAATACAACTTGGCTTTAATGCTATACTTTGGGGAGGGAGTATATTTCATCATAAGAGCTGGAAGGTGTACCCTATGCAATACATGAGAAGTCAAAAGAAAATAATAGCTAAATTCCTGATAATTAAGTAGGTCATGACTAACCAAGAATCAGCCATGGTAGTCTGTGACGGTACCATGAAAAAGACATTGTAATTAGCTTGAATATGAGTCATCAATATTCAACAGATGTATACCTCTTTGTTGGTTCTATGTATCAAGTAAATTTTCAATGAAATGGAAAATCAAGTAGTAAAAAAAAACAGGGAAAGAAATTGATACAGTGCTCCAATATTTTATTATTTAAGAAATAAATATTTTATTTATTGTTCATTATGCTTTATTTTAAGGAAGACTAAAATACTGTTCCAAAGAATATACTGAATTTTAGGAAAGAATGTTTAGCATTGAAAGACTTTCCTGCAAAACTGCCCTGTATTTTTGTCTGTTCTGTATGGGAGAATCTATGGAAATATCTGAATATATATGAGGTAATTCACCTCCAGCCCACACCTCCTGAAACTGTAAGCTCTGTCATGATACTACAAAAAACATGACAAGAATTACATACTTAGTATGCAAGCACTGGTGCTTACAGTAATGACCAGGAACATTTTATGAGTGCAATATGCTTATATAGTCTATATGTCCCATTGTTGCTTTTATATTCTTTGTGCCTGTTATATCGCTGTAGAGTTGTACAGAGGGATAATATTTGAAATTCTGCAAACACTCATTTGTACAAATATTCACTTCAGTTAAAGTGATTCCTATCTCAAAAGCTTGTTTTCCCAGCTTACTAGTTGTGATGTACAGGTTGGCACTAGTAGTATATGTATGGTGTGCACTACTGTATGTCTAAATTCGTAGGTGAATTTCATCCTGCAGAGGTAAGCAGAGAATCCAGGAGACCCAACATCCACACTAACACCTTCTAAGAGATGCTCCCACTGAATGAATGTCCATGAGCATACAGGATCATAGAATCGTTAAGGTTGGAAAAGACCTCTAAGGTCATCTAATCCAACCATCAATCCAATGCTACCATGACCACTAAACTGTATCCTGAAGTGCCATGTCTACACATTTTTTGAACACCTCCAGAGATGGCTACTCTACCACTTCCCTGGGCAGCCTGTTTCAATGTCTCACCACTCTTTCAGCAAACAAATTTTTCCTAATATCTAATCTAAACCTCTCCTGGTGCAACTTGAGGCCATTTCTTCTTGTCCTATTGCGGTAATTTGGGAGAAGAGACCAACCTCCACCTCACTACAACCTCCTTTCAGGTAGTTGTAGAGAGCAATGAGGTCTCCCCTCAGCCTTTTCTCCAGACTAAACAATCCCAGCTCCCTCAGCTGCTCCTCGTAACACTTGTTCTCTAGCTCTCTCACTAGTTTTGTTGCCCTTCTCTGAACCTGCTCCAGCATCTCAATGTCTCACACTGTGGCACCCAAAACTGAGCACAGTACTCAAGCTGTAGTCTCATCAGTGCCAAGTACAGGGGCACAATCACTTCCCCAGTCCTGCTGGTCACACTATTTTTGTTGCAGGCCAGGATGCTATTTGCTTTCTTGGTTGGAACACACTCAGTGCTCCCTAGTTTAGTTTCATCTGAAACAAACGCAGCCTGTGTGCTCCTGAGATTGCCCTGCAGTGAAAACCAAAATGAAGTAAAGAGGAGTGCTCAGGAGAGACTCTTCAAAAACGCACTCCTGACCCCAGCTAAAATACTAGTGGAGATGCATCTCTTGAAGCTGGGATTTTCAAACTGAGGTAAAGAGAATTTGTTGCCCCAAGGGATGCATTCGGGCACGTGGAAAAGAGTATTTCTCAGCTGTGATAGACGACTGCATCGTTCATTTTCCTGAGGTGGAACAGAAGGTCTGTATTTTGAATTCTACAATACAGTCCAAGGTTTTTGGTTAAAATGCTTTTACGTCTTAATATACCACTGAAGTGTAAAACTCAGTGAAGTTTCATTAAACAAAATCTCTTTAGCTTCTAGCACTATCATGCCATTTTTAAGAGGAAAACTAACTATACTACCCTGCAGTAGAGGCTTGAAAGCCTAGGGATAATGCTGCCCAAAGCTAGAATAAATATGTTTTCTGTGTATCGTTCCAGTCCAGGCATGATGGTGGGAGAGGGCTTGCATCTCTCTTACTATATGACTTTGTATAGGGCCAGGTGGATTATATGTTTTGCCTGCTGGCTTTTACTGGGAGTTAGAACTGTTGTTTTCTCACGTCCTTCAAGTTCAGAAGCTCATTTTCATTTCATTACGATAGCTCTCTAGCCTCTGCTGACTCAAGCTTTTCCTCTTGCAGTAAGAAATGTCATGTGGACACAATCATTTTACGCATATCCTTGTTCAGATTTCATTATACTTTATTATTGGCTGTATTAAGTCTCTCATATATAAGTCGTGAGCAGCTTACCTATCAGTATGGTGGAGAGTGAGCGTTTGGAAGTCACTAATTTCTTTGTGTCATATCACTAATATCAAAATTATTGCAATTCATTCATGGCATCCACATTTTTTTGATTAACAATATGCCTTTTACACCTTTCCTTGGTAAAATATTCTTGCTACTTACTTTAATCAGATGAGTAGCTAATCACTTATCGCTGCATTGTAGTAGAAAGGAGTAAAATGATCAGTTTGGGAACTACTGTTCCACGTGCATGAAAGTAATGTATGACATTTAGAAATAAGAGATTCTGAGAGAAAAATAATAATCTGTGGTTATTTTAAATGTCACAACTGTGTTGTAAACTTACTTTTTATTGTATGAATATTTTTTTTTTTAAGCGCTAAATCTTATGTAACTGGCACAATTTTAAACACATGCTTGATTTTAAAAAGAATTTTAGATTTGAATTCCATTTAATATTATGGGTTTCTTTGCATGTATTTTTATTTTAAAGCGGATTATTGCTCAAAGGGGATCCCAGCTTCACAGCACTGCAGGCTGAAATCTTTCCTACATGGAATACCTAATTGGGTCAGTACCAAACTCCGAGTTCAGCAATTGTAAATGTTCTTAGAAGGTCGGTCTGAAAAACAGTGCACTTTAAACTTCAGTAGAACTTAGTTGTGTGTCTTTTATCTTGAGAATTATTTTGACATTGGTGAGTCTTCAGAACAGGTTCTTCATTTTGGCTATATACAGTACCTGCATGTACAATATAAAAGGCAACCTACAGGGCTTCAGTTTCTCAGGTTACCTCTCAGCAGATTAAGGTTGGACCAGATGATCCTTTAGGTCCCTTCCAGTCTGGTATTCTATGATTCTGTTAAGCTATGGACATAAAGCTTCAGAGTTTTCCAGGTGCCCTACTTCTTAGGTGATGTATTTCATTTCTTTCACTTCTACAGTGTGCCCAGGGGCAGAGCCTGTCCTGCACTGGTTCAATAGGTTGCAGCCTCAAAGTTTATGCACATCTGTTGACTGCTGGGAACCAGCTCCTGAAAGGAACTTCTTGTCTCCTGGCAGTGTAATCAGGCCTCATTACACACTTCAAGATAGCCCTTTTTTTCAGAACCAAGTGTATTTTTTATCTGTCCCCAGACTATACCCCTAAAAGATAAAACAGCTGTACCAATGAAAACCTGTGCATCTAAGTCTTACTTGTATTATAGCCTTACTTTGCAAGTCTTGGCTAGTTCCAAAATTGCGTCTGGTTGGTGGGTGAGAAGGCAAGGGCAAAGATTTTCTTTCCCCAAGTTTTGCAACACTTACCCCTGAATGCAACAGCTGTAAATGGTGGCTTTAATGTGAACCATGTAGATATGGAAGAAATAAGACAAAAACATGTCTGAAACCAGGGAGACAGGTATTTCCCAGGTGGTCACAGAGTTTCTTCACACGAGTGTAATTTTTCAGGTAATTCTTTAATTTCCCATTTAGTTTTCAGCAGATTCAAATTAAAATAAGATGACCCTACTTATATCTTCCATCACAGCTTTCTGTCAATTGTGTAGGAAGGTAGATTATATGTTAATAATTGCATTATTGATACATCCCAAATAATTTCTTTGGTTGAAATACTGACTATGCTACAGAGGTTCACCTGAAGAGATGTAAATACATTTCGAGGCTGTCCATAACAAAGGTGAAAGTTGTAATTACAGTGTAGTAGCTTGACCACTTGCACTTTTCTATGCTGTTCCATGTAAACAGTAAGACTGAAAATATTTGCATTTGTTACCTTCAACCTGATTTTCAAAAAGTAGCCAGGGAGGCACACATCTGACTTTGTTTCAGATAGTTTCGCAGAGGAACCTCCTTTGGACTCTGAAAAAAAGCCCATCCCTATGGAAAGTAAGGAGGGAACAATCAAGTGGGCCTTGGGGACATGAACACTCAGCTCCCATCGTAACAGCACGTGGTCTGGACATCTCACTGGACTCCGTTTGAAAGACTGAACTGGAATTAGATCAGAAAAAGCTTTACTTGGTGCTATAATTCACTTCCCCGCCATGCAGAAAAGAAGACCCAATGGTATATCTCAATCAGTGTTAGCTGTGTGGCAGCAGGATCAGAGCCCCAGTCATGAGCCAGGCATCCCATTGTGCCGGGCTTTGGATGGGCATAAATGAAGAAGCTGACGGCTCTTCCACAACTCATAACTTACTTGGCAATAGACCTATTTCCTGCTTTGCTTTTCTTTTGTCAGAGAAACACTACATCATGTATTATGGAAACATCAAGGATACTGTCTTGCCTGTGCTGTTTAGTAAATGGCATAGTGCTTCTTGGGGAAATATAGATGTTAACATGAATATTGAAAATGTCCAAGGGTGTCATGAGTCCTTGCATGCAGGGGAGAGATGTCATGCTATTAATGATCCTTTCTTTCACAAGCAAATTCCAGTCTTGTTATATAAAGCTGAGGCAGAAATAAAAATAGCCCTTCATTAAAAGCATTTTTGTCTGCTGTACCTATGGCATATTAGACTTATTTAAATAATGTTGTGAATTCTGGGAAAAAAAAAAGAACCCGGGGATGAAGCTATTATTTCTGCTGTAGTGTTGCAACGGCTTTGCTGTTGTGAATAATAGCAGCCACGTTGATGGGTAGACGTAAATTAAAAGTGGAAGAGGTTATTCATTCATTGCAAAAATCTGTCTTAATATGAAGATGAGGAAGTTCAGGGAGTTTTTTATTTCTCCTTTACTTTTAAGCCTACTATATGCTATTCAGGGCTTTTTTAAAGTTGGAAAACTGTTGACAACAATATCACAGATCAGCAAAGTTTTGAATGATTTCTTTGAGTTCCTTTTTGAATTCTCCTCTTTTATTAGGCAATTACGAACTCAGTGGGGGATTTTCCTTGGTTCAAAGTGCCATATCTGATGTCTAAAAGAAAGTGGTGACATTTTTCTTCACTTTTTTGCATATATTGGTCAACATTCATCAAAACATCCCCTTGTTGTAACATCTGAGGTCCTTACATACTTGGAATTAGAAGATATCCTTGGTATTTGAGATATCAGAATACTAACCAGTGAGAATCATCAACTGATACAGGGACTTAAGGAAGTATAGGTAGCATATTTGAATGGGCAGAGCTCAGTGGTGGGTGTGGGTCAGTGGAACAAAGTCGTGTCCTGAACTATTCTGTTTGTTTTGCATGATTTCATGGCTTCAGGGACTACTCTGGTACTGATATTTGATGAAGTACTTGTGGCCCACATAGAGTTCACTGAAGTACTATTTCTTTGGAATTTCCCCCTGCCCACAGCCACAGGAATGGGCCATGCTTTTTTTTTTTTTCAGTTTGCTCTCATCAGGAGGTGTAAAAGCCCCTCTGCTGCTATGCAGCCCGCACTTGCAAATACACACCAGTGTATTGAGATACTTTGGCAGCTGTTCATTGAGGAATATAGCCGAGATGAAGATCATAGAATCATAGAATCATAAAATCATAGAATCATAGAATGGTTTGGGTTGGAAGGGACCTTAAAGATCATGCAGTTCCAACTGTGCTGCCATGGGCAGGGATACCTCCCACTAGACCATGTTGCTCAGAGCCCCATCCAGCCTGGCCTTGGACACTTCCAGGGAGGAGGCAGCCACAGCTTCCAGTGTCTTGCCACCCTGATAGTCAAGATTCTTCCTCATATCTCATCTAAATCTACCCTCTTTCAGTTTAAAACCATTACCTCTCATCCCATCACTACATTCCCTGATAAAGAGTCCCTCCTCATCTTTCCCATAGGTCCCTTTAAGTACTGGAAGGCTACTATAAGATCTTCCTGGAGCCTTCTCTTCTCCAGGCTGAACAACCTCAACTCTCTCAGCCTGTGCTCCACGGGAAGGTTCTCCAGTCCCCTGTCTTTATGACATGCTCCAACAGGTTCTTGTATTTCTTATGCTGGGAGCCCCAGAGTTGAATGCCCAGGTACTCACAAGAGCGTAACAACCTCCCTTGGACTGCTGGCCACACTTCTCTTGTTGCAGCCCACGATGCAATTGACATTCTGGGCTGTGAGCGCACATTGCTGGGTCATAGTCAGTTTTTCATCCATCAACACCTCTGCAGAGCTGCTCTCAGTCCACTCATCATCCAGCCTATATTTCATAGAATCATAGAATTGGCAGGATTAGAAGGGACCTTAAAGATCATCTAGTTCCAACTCCCCTGCCATGGGCAGGGACATCCCCCACTAGATCAGGCTGCTCAGAGCCCCATCCAGCCTGGCCTTAAAAACTTCCAGGGATGGGGCTTCCGCCACCTCTCTGGGCAACCTGTGCCAGTGTCTCACCACCCTCATGGTGAAGAACTTCTTCCTAATGTCCAATCTAAACTGATCCATCTCTAGCTTTAATCCATTCTCCCTAGTCCTATCACTATCCGACATCCTAAAAAGTCCCTCTCCAGCTTTCTTATAGGCCCCCTTAAGATACTGGAAGGCCACAATAAGGTCTCCTTGGAGCCTTCTTTTCTCCAGACTGAACAACCTCAACTCTCTCAGTCTGTCTTCATAGGAGAGGAGTTCCAGCCCTCTAATCATCCCCATGGCCCTTCTCTGGACACACTCCAGGACGTCCATATCTTTCTTGTGCTGTGGGCTCCAGAACTGGATGCAGTACTCCAGGTGGGGTCTCACGAAAGTGGAGTAGAGGGGAAGAAACACGTCCCTTGACCTGCTGGCCATGCACCTCTTAAAGCAGCCCAGGACACGATTGGCTTTCTGGGCTGCAAGTGCGCACTGACGGCTCATGTTGAGCTTCTCATCTACCAGTACTCCCAAGTCCTTTTCTTCAGGGCTGCTCTCAAGCCAATCACTGCCCAGCCTATATCCGTGCTTGGGATTGCCCTGATCCAGGTGCAGGACTTTGCACTTGATCTTGTTGAACTTCATGAGGTTGGCCTGGGCCCACGTCTCCAGCCTGTCAAGGTCCCTCTGGATGACATCCCTAGCCTCCAGCATGTCAGCCGCCCCACACACCTTGGTGTTGTCGGCAAACTTGCTGAGGGTGCACTCAATGCCACTATCCATGTGGCTGATGAAGATCATAGAATCATAGAATCATAGAATGTTAGGGATTGGAAGGGACCTCGAAAGATCATCAAGTCCAATCCCCCTGCCAGAGCAGGAACGCCTAGATTATGCCACACAGGAACGTGTCCAGGCAGGTCTTGAATGTCTCCAGAGAAGGAGACTCCACAACCTCTCTGGGCAGCCCGTTCCAGTGTTCCGTCACCCTCACTGAGAAGAAGTTTCTTCTCGAGTTTAAGCGGAACCTCTTATGTTCCAGTTTCAGCCCATTACCCCTTGTCCTATCAGTGGTTGTCACCGAGAAGAGCCTGGCTCCATCCTCGTGACACTCACCCTTTATATATTTGTAAACATTAATGAGGTCACCCCTCAGCCTCCTCTTCTCCAAACTAAAGAGCCCCATCTCCCTCAGTCTTTTCTCATAAGGGAGATGCTCCACTCCCTTAATCATCCTAGTTGCCCTGTGCTGGACTCTCTCCAGCAGTTCCCTGTCTTTCTTAAACTGAGGGGCCCAGAACTGGACACAATATTCCAGATGGGGTCTCACCAGGGCAGAGTAGAGGGGAAGGAGAACTTCTCTTGACCTACTAACCACCCCACTTCTAATACACCCCAGGATGCCAATGACCTTCCTGGCCACAAGGGCACAGTGCTGGCTCATGGTCATCCTGCTGTCCACCAAGACTCCCAGGTCCCTTTCCCCTACACTACTCTCTAATAAGTCATTCCCCAATTTATACTGGAACCCGAGGTTGTTCCTACCCAGATGCAAGACCCTACATTTACCCTTGTTATATTTCATTAATTTTTTCCCCGCCCAACGCTCCAGCCTGTCCAGGTCTCGCTGAATGGCAGCACAGCCTTCTGGTGTGTCAGCCACTCCTCCCAGCTTGGTGTCATCAGCAAACTTGCTGATAGTACTCTCTAGTCCCTCATCCAAGTCATCGATGAATATATTGAATAATACTGGTCCCAGTACCGACCCTTGAGGGACTCCACTGGATACAGGCCTCCAACCAGACTCTGCCCCATTGACCAAAACTCTTTGGCTTCTTCCCCTCAGCCAGTTCACAGTCCACCTCACTACCTGAGAGTCTAGACCACACTTCCTCAGTTTAGCAGCAAGGATGCTGTGGGAGACTGTGTCAAATGCTTTACTGAGATGATAAACAAGACTGGTTCCAGTACCGATCCTTGAGGGACTCCACTTGTAACTGACTTCCACTTGGTCATGGACCCATTGACATCCACTCTTTGTCAGTTGTCGAGCCAGTTCTTTATCCACAGAATTGTCCATTCATCAATCCCATATTTTATCAGCTTGGAGACCAGGATGTCATGCGGGACAGTGTCAAAGGCTTTGCTCAGGTCCAAGTAAATGATGTCAGTTTCTTCCCTTGTCTATTGATGTTGTGACCTTCTCATAGAAGGCCACCAGGTTTGTCAGGCACGATTTGCCCTTGGTGAAGCCATGTTTACTGTACCCAATTTGTGCTTGAGACTGCCCAGACCAAGGTGCAGGACCTTGCACTTGGCCTTGATGAATGTCATGAGTTTGGCCTAGGCCCACCTCTCAAGACTGTTGAGATCCCTCTGGATGACATCCCTTCCCTCCAGCATGTTGACCGCACCTCACAGCTTGGTGCCATCAGCAAACTGACTGAGGGGGCATTCAATCTCACTTTTCATGTTGCCACCAAAGATGTAAAGGTGTATTTATTAAATCCACATTTTCCCATGCTACCCTCTCAGTGAAGACAGCATTCCCATGGCAGATCACAGGAAAGATGGCTGGTAAGCTAGCTTATGATTTGGGTGGCTTGGGTTTCTGCCCTGATGCAGGGGGCTTCCTAGGTAGCGAAGGACTTAAGGCATGACTATGTGAACAACCTCTGGAGTCCTATAGCCACAGAAACATGCACTGTGCTTGAGGTAGTTGTTTACCTAAATGCCTTGATTATTTAAATCAAACCCAGGTACATGAGCAAACGTAGAAAATGTTTTCCACTCTACCTGCCAAAATATAATAGTGTGACTGACTGCAAGTGTAAACAGAGATGGAGTGATTTACCTCTGCTATAAAGTGTGAGTAAGGAGAAAATAATTTGCTTCTGTAGTAAGCAATTAAATAAAGCCAACTTGCAGAACTGGCTGATTTTCCTGCTGGAAGATATTATTCCAAACACAGGTAATATGGGTCTATAAAAAAAACTTTTTCTTCTTCTTTTTTTTTTTTAAATGTTACCTTGTTCTCTTTTCTGTATGTAAGTGCATATGTATGTGTTCAGTGGTCCTGATAGATTAACTTTGCTTTCATTGGTGTCATTTCTTGAGGAGGGGAATATGAATTTTGAACCTATTTTGAACTTTTTATCTTGTCAATTTACTCAAGAAGCTGAACCATTAGAAAGCTTTCATCTTCCATCATTAAGGGTCCTTGAAGCCAGAAGTCTTCACAGCAGCATGCTGAGAATGTCAGAAGGAATCTGTCCTTTAGTCCTTCACCTGGATGAATAGCTGTGGTGTTCAGGAAAATGCAGTCTGAAATCTGGCTAAGGAAATGTAAAAGCAAACAAGTAGGAGCTGTATTTTTAGGGAGGAATGACATTTGGAACACTTAAGGACCTGCAACAAGAGAGAGAAATAGGGCTCATGTTACAAAGTGATAAGATTCTGCATCAGCATTCAATTAAAAGAAATCTGAAGTTTAATAAATGTAATTGTCAAGAAGAACAAATACTCTGGGCTTAGTTGTAGTTGAGTTCAGGAGTAGCATCTAGACTTAGAAGTAGCATGTCAATTGTCAATACCAAGCATCTGCAAATAAGATCACATTTTTCTCTTAAGAATTACCCAGTGCCTTATAGGTGTGAGGTATGTATATTTAGTCTTCCCACTTGACTATTTTAGATAGAACCAGGCCAGTATTTCTAATGGGCAGAAACATTTCTAGGCATTCCTGAAGTTTTATCATCACGTTTTTATTTCCTTACAGAAGAATGTAAGTGAAGCATTTGGTTTCCCCATGCTAGGTAGTGATTCTGAAGGAGAAAAGTGAGAAAACAGTGCAGGAAGCTTCAAGTGACTGTGACAGGAAAAGCATTTAACATTCGCCGTAACTGCAGGTGAAAAGATTGGTGCATAGTGATGTGAACAGGTTGGGACAGAATGGAGTGCATGCTGGGTTGAAAGTCAGGGATGCAGTGAGGGCACTACCAAGTTATGTTAATCAGGTAGAACCTATATTTTTTAATGTATTTTATCCTTCCTCTTTTTCTTCCCAGCCCAAAGTTTGTTAGAGGCCTTTGGTACCTGAAAGTTGATCTATGTGCAAAGTCACAGAAGGAAGAAGTAGATTTAAAGCTCTGCAGTAGCAAAAAGTTTCTGGACTACGATGAGAAATGCAGGGTGATGTGATACTTTGGTGAGTTCACACTCAGTGCAACGCCTTGAGGCAGGAGTCTTGTGAAACAGGGGGTCAGTTGACCCAAGTGCATCAAGGGAAATCTCTAAGGCAGGCAGCAGCAGTGGGCACGTGTCATGGAACACAGCTGAAAGTAGAAAGAGCATCTCTTTGTAATTTTGCCATGTGTGGTGAATGTTTCATACTGTCCTACATATTTCCCTTCCCCGTACATTTGCGCACAGGTCCAGGACTAGTCAGCTGTCCAAACTGATGGGATATTTCTTTTATTGACTCACAGCCATACTAACAGCAGATCTGAGATCTGACGACAAACCTTGGCTACTGCTCAGCAATACTAACAGAAGAAGTTTTTTTTCTGGGTCAAAGTAATTTCCAACAAGTTGATATGAATGCATTTGCACCTGCCTTATAGATATGCATTTCGCCATTTGTATTTTTGAAATACTGACAGTGAATTTTTGGTAGGGAATGATCTGTGAATGAGCTTTGACATTGTGTGAATGTATCATAACTATTATTCAATAAGAGGCTTGTATTTAAGCCTGATAATCGCTCAAACACTAAAGGCTACCATTACTTCTTCTGTAATTCAGCACTGATTGACTAAATAAATCATGTGGTACTGTTTATACTCCAGGATTAGATATCTTCCAGATCCACAGAGAGTTTTATCAATTAGCACATAACAATTTCTGCCATAAATAGTCACTAAAAAGTGATAGCAGGGATATGCAAAATATTTTTCTTCTCAAAGTCATTCCTGGAATAAAATATCATTTGCAAATTAAACTGTAGAGTTGTTTGGGAGTTTTAATTTACAGGCAAGCAGTTCCAGTAACTTAAAAATGTCTGGAAGGGATAAAACCTGAGTTATTGCTTCACCTTTAAGCAATTGCATAGAAATCTTTGTTTTTATAGCTAAGGGTGATTATTTCTGTGGTGCGTGAACTTTAGCTGACAAGTGGGGTGCAGGCATGTGAATGCCTACAGAGCCATCGATTGTGACACCATTGCAGAGACAAAATAATCCAGTGACAGTCTCAAAGATCAGTCTTTGGTAGCAGTCACAGAAGGATGTCAATGGATTCTAAGTAGTCCCACAAGACCTGTCAGACATGCCACATTAAAATTAAAATTCAGTGAATGAAGATAAAACTTTAATGTATCTTCAACGCCCTGACCTAGATAAAGTTGTTAATTTTTGATTTATAACTGAGTTTTAATCTACATTAAAAAGAGAAATTTTTCCATTTCTGTGAGAATCAGCGTTTTCTTTAAATACTGAAAATCTCGAACCAAACTCTTGGTGACATAATAGCACCAAACCTATTCTACCTTGACACCAAGTTCAAGATTTGACGTAGTCTCTGGGCTCTGTTGGTGCAAAACTTGCTTATTTTTTCTTTCTCTGGACAAAAGTGTTTGTGAATGTATGTGGTTTCTGATGTCTAACAACCACCATGTCTTTTTGGTCTTAAATGGCATTCTTGCTTATATAGAAGACTCAATTTTTCCTCAAGCGCTTGCTTCTCCTCTTTTATTGCCTGTTTTCTCCTACAGTATCACCTTGCCAGGTTGCCCGGTTACATACAGATATCTCCTGACACACACCAAACATTACATGAGTTATGCAAAGTCCTGCATCTGTTTAATTAAATGCATTATTTTTAAGCACCGTCTTACCCTAGACTGAGAATGAGGTTGATCTGGCTTACCCTGCGAAGCAGAGCCTCATCCAGTTTACGTGCAATGCACAAAATCACGGGCACCAAAGGTGGAGCCGCATTTCTGGTCCATACCCCACGCTGCTGGAAGGGGTGAGGTGATCCCAGCGCAGCTGGACCACATCTGGGGGCATGAGGCTCAAAGAGGACACGGGCTGGACAGGCTGCGAGAGGAAGGAGGTGGCAGGAATGGGACAGCTGCAGTGTTGCATTGCCCTCTGGTGACAGGCTGCCTAATTAGGTTGTTTCTTCACCGCACCTTTTCAAGTTGTGCCACACGTTGCCTCCACTGGATTTCTAGACGCCCGTGCTCTAAAAATGGACTCCAGGGGTCCCTCAGCTGAGGCTCAGCTCTTTAGAGACCCCGAAAACACACTCAGGCCCATCATAAGTAAGTTTCGCATTTTTGGTTTCCAGACCAAAGAAAGATCCATTTCCTATCTGTCAATGCTACAAACTCAGTCTGTCAAGGAGAAGGGGATTTACCTCCTCAGTGCCCATCCCACCATTAATACATAATTTTGAAAGCAAAACTGAGCTTCTAGTTAAAGTCTGTCCAGTAGCAGTTACAACTCTGCCCTCGCCTACAGAATAGTTAATGACAGTACCAGGTTTGGGTGGTATGGCAAATAATAACTTTTTTTTTCTCTTTTTGCTAACTGAAGATGAGGAAGTTGAATCTGACATCACTAGCGAATTGCAAACATCTAGTAGCAAGAAGGGATTTATAGTTCTACATAAGGAGGAGGAAACTGGCAATTTAAAGTGGCTATCAAGACGAGGTTTTCAGAAAATCAGTCAAGTTACATTTAAAAAAAAACCTGTTATTTTTTGCTTACCTTCATAATGTCTTTGAATTGTGGCTATTTCTTGACAGCTTCTTAAGCTATACAATGTAATTTCAGAAAATTAGAGAGCTAGTCAAAGGAAAAAAATTATTTTGTGATGATTTTTGAACGTTATACATCTATTTTTGTGACTGGGACAAAGTCACGACCTTATGATTTTGTTATGTGAAAATGTTTGGAGCAAAATGTCAGTTTTCAAATTGAGAAAAGAAGTGTTTTGATTCCCTTTTCTCTTCCTTGTTTTCCTTCTGAAATTGGCATGGACCCTCTTTAAAATGTCACTGCAATGAATGCTTCTTTGCAAAATATTTTAGACTTACCAAAAAATAGTCCGACCTACTTCAGTCTACATGGCTATTTCTCTGTTCCAAAATCCTGCTAAAGAAAAGGCTCATTTTATAATTATTGCTTACATTTTCTGATCTGTGACTAGTTTTATTTTCTCACTCTTTCCAGATTTGTGCCTGAAATTTCAAAAGATGAGTCCTCCACACTTTGGGAATAACACAAACACACAATGAAATCATAGTCCCATTACAGTCAGTGGCAAATTCATGCTTCATTGGATCACAAATTTCAGCAGTAATGGTATGCCAAAGGGTATTAAACCTTTGGTCCATTATTTGTATTTGATTGATGTAATCCTGAACTCATCCTGCAGATTATTTTATCTTCTTTTATAGCATAGGAGCTCAGTAAGACCTTGTTCTTTCTTAATAATGATCTACTTCCCAGTGTGCCAAGCTGATACTTCTTGCTTTCAGACAACCTACCTGTGGGAAGAACATCTATGTAAGAGTTAAAATTTTGATTTATCTGTCCTTGCAGTATCATTACTGGAAGATGGACTTTTTCAGATACTTTGCTTCTGACTGAGATGGAGTGGAGTCAGCATGACAGGAGTCTTAAGCAGCAGATAAGCAAACTCTGGAATAATTAATTTGCACCAAAAAAAAGCAAGAAAAGACCGATGTGTCAGTTCTACCTTCCACCTCTGGCTTTATCTGTCCTTTCTAGTTCCCCTGATTGCAGAAAGCACTCCTCTGAGCATGTGGAGGTGATACTCAGTTCTTTCAAACTGAAGTTATAGGAAACCATTTGGTTTTATGTTTTAATTAGGAAGACACATATAGTTTTAGAGCTGCTTCTATTGCTTAGGTTTTTCTGTTTGGTCATTATTTTCCTAGCTTCAGAATAATATGTTTAATTAGATGAGATTTTTACTCTGGCCAGATATGCTCGTGGTGTATTTTTGTGTCTGTCGTACTCTGAAGATAGGTAGAAAAGTACGCAAGCCTGGGAAAATTCTCCTAGTTAGACTATGTTAGGTAGGCTTTAGTTTTTCCTTACAAAATTATTGGGACACTGAGACCGTTTCGCATATGCTCATGTTTAGCTCCATGAGAAGTAGTTTTCTGAAGGACCGGCATTTTCTTTCCAATAATTTCTTCACTCTGTTGCTCTTTACCTGCATGCTTTGGCCCTCCATTGGCAGTAGTGAAAAACAGTCAAGCTCTTTTTCTAGTATCTGGCTCAAAATACTCGAAGGAACTACTGTTTTGGTTTGGTGGGATTTTTTTATGGTTAAATTCTTCTTTTAACACCAAGGATGAAGCTATGTAAATCAAAATCAGAAAGAAGAGCAGATTGCTGTATGTATGACAGTAGATATTGCCATGTCATTGATGGACACCTATAATATATTTGAATCAAACCTCCACCCTTTGCAACACTTGGAGAAAAGAAGCCAGAGTCTGAAAAACAGGGATGCCCATCCAGCAGCACCACAGTTCATAAAGCTGAGGCAGGGTGGCTTACTTGTCGTTATAAGCAGCAGCGAGTAGTTTAAAGCTACGCCGGATTTGCTCACCACACAGCCCAAAACCTGGTGGCTGCAAAGTAGCTGTACCTCTTGTGGTATTCAGGTTAGGAAGAAGGAAAAAAAGTGTGAGGAACTGCAATCCTAATGCCTATGCAATGTAGGTAAATGAACTGTAGGTTAACACCTATCCTACGAAAGTTGTTGGAGAAATTCATGGTCAGGCTTGATGGAGCTCTGAGCAACCCGATCTAGTCTCTGCTCGCTGTGGGGCTATTGGACTAGATGACCTTTAAAGGTCCCTTCCAACACAAAACATTCTATGATTCTATGATTTTATGATTCTATGATTCCATGATTCTATACCTGTACTAACTCTTCTGTGGGGAGTTAATTGTCAAGTCCTAATTCTGTTTTCATTTGGTCCTTACTGGAGCCTTAAAAGCTTTGCTTTACTCTAAGGGTGGCATAAAGGCACTCTCAGCTCTCCCTGTTTCCAATCAAGCACTTCTTTTTTTTTTTTTTTCCTCCATCAGTGCAAAACCTCAGCTTATTAGGAAGGTCTTTCTTGCAGCAGTGTCTGAATGTACAAATTTCCTCACAATCACAGCTGGAGTGGCTTACAGTGGAGACAGGTCATGCTGGGATCTTTCACTTTGGCACCAATTAAATTCTGCTATGAAAGCAGAGGAGGAAATATGAATTCGCTGTTTAAAGTCAATAGAAGCTGCAGAGCACAGAGCAACTTGTCTTTTCGTATGCTATTCTTTGTAGATACAATATTGTCAAGAAGTCAAACTCGTGCCTAGCCCTAGGGCTTAGTTACCTGTCTGTACTGTCAAATCTGTCCAACTAAGAGAAAATTATCTGAAAATGAGACCCAAGAATATTCTGAAGAAAGTGCTGTTAGGGTAAGCAGTGGCAAGTCTTTGCAAAGACCAGATTGGAACCTCTTAATAAAAGAAAATAAAACAATAAAATGAGATGTTCTTCATCGGCTTTTTAGACCTTGCTGCTTAGGGTAATTCAGAGAATACACTGGACCTCAGTGAGTACTGGCATAACAACTGTTAGAAATAAAAACATAGGGAAATGCTAATGATGATGACCTTGCTCAAGAATTTGGCTGTTTGGGTCATATGCTTTCTTAGGGCTTTCATAATACATCCTGAAACTTTAATTATAAAACATGATACTGGGATGAGTATACACCCACAACAGCTAATGTGTTAAAATTTGTTAAATCTAATCTGTTAATAGATGCTGAAGCCTGGTTTTTCATTCCCCTTCCTTTTGCCCACAAGCACAGGTAAAATTTGCCTGCTTTGCCTGTGGTTTTAATTTCAATTCGTAGGCTCATTCTAAACCTCAAAAAATGAAAATTTAGTTGAAGGTCAAGACAAAGAACCCCATCAAATCAGATCTAAAGCTTAAGGGTTTTTTTGCATGATTGACAATTTGCAATATTGTAGCCTGGAGAAGAAAAGGCTTGGGGAAGACCTTATAGTGGCCTTCATTAACTGAAGGGGGCCTACAAGAAACATGGGGAGGGACTGCTCTGTCAGGGGGTTGGACTAGATGACCTTTCGAGGTCCCTTCCAACTTCTAATATTCTGTGATTCTGTGATTGACTTTCTACAAGGGTGTGTAGTGACAGGACAAGGGTCAATGATCTTAACTACAGCAGGCTAGATTTAGGTTAGACATTAGGAAGAAGTTCTTTACTATGAGGGTGGTGAAACACTGGCACAGGTTGCCCAGAGAGGTAGTGGAGGCCCCATCCCTGGAGACATTCAAGGTCAGGCTTGATGGGGCTCTGAGCAGCCTGGTCTAGTTAAAGATGTCCCTGCTCACTGCAGGGGGGTTGGACTAGATAACCTTTAAAGATCCCTTCCAGCTCAACACATTCTATGATTCTATGATTCTATGATTCTATGATTCTATGCTAGTTACCACTTAATTTTCTGCAGTGGCATGGAAAACTGTGATTTTTAAAATAGCTTTGCCACCAAATTACTGACCAGTTTCAGATCGAGAAAAGGAATTTGACTACTCCTCTGAATGTTTCACAAAAGTTTGCCTTTTTTGCTTTGTACTGTTGGCAAATATTGCTTCAAGAAGAAATACAGACAGTGCCATACATAGTCATGTGGCATTTAAGCTGGAACAGATTTTGATTAATTCATATGTTTTCTTCTGCAGAGTATGAATGTGAAGCGTGAGCTCACGTGTGTGATATTTACACCACCTGAAGTTGGAATTAGTAGATATTTGTTCTAGAAGTAGTTCCCAATGGAGAATTGACAGAACAATGTACAACTCATTTGATCAATCACAGCTAGCCAATACAACTAAAGCTATAAATACTGAGCACTTCATAGAATGGCTTGTGATGTATATGGAGATAGTCTCCCTTCTAGATAATTGTTTGGATAATTGTGTTGTATAATTGTTTTGGATAATTATCTGAGTAATGAACACGTTTAGAGTAACTGTGGTCTTCTCTTACTGTATAATGAACATAAAAATTACCAATTAATATGACAATCTATTGGTTTTAGTGAGTGAGTCATTTATTTTAAATTGCAGTGGAGGAAATGAGTGCTAATTCTCTTCTTGAATTAAACTACTGTAGCAAATTCAGTGCACAAGCACTCACATTGGAACCCCTGCTGCCCTGTTTCCCATGTTATCTACCTTTAATTTTCTGTGGAGGATTTTAAGGCAAATGGGCAGTTGTGCTTTATGGTTAAATGGCAGTGTGATCTCTGCAGTAATGACAGCTTTATAGAGGCATGTGCTCAGCAGAGGTCCAGACTTCGTGCTTCATCTCTCCTTTGTGTGAGGATTTTGATTTTGCTCTAATTGTTTTGGAATTAGATTGTGCTGTGGAATGAGTTGCCTCCACAGACCATAGACCATGAGCTTCTTTGCAGTTTCTTTTCTCAAATAACAGCCTTACTGTTTGCCTTTTTTAGCTTGTACTGATCATTGCTGGGGGGTGACAAGAGGTAAAGTAGCTGTGTGGTGCTGCTGCCAGTTACCTTGGAGGAGCAGTGGAGGAGGAAAAGCTAGACCCCCTGACGTTCTGACACGTATACCAACGTCCCCCAAAAGTTCTTCTCAGTCCAGTTTACTGGGTTAAAATCAAAGTCAACTGAAGCTCATCTGAGTAAAAATAAACAAGAAAAAGCCATAGGGTTGACTTTGAAAAAGCTGTCAGAGTTTAGTCTAAAATCTTTCTCTGCTATGTATAAAATGAACATGCAAGAAGTATGAAGCCCTCTGATACGTGTTTTCTGTGGTCCACACTAGTTAACCCCACTTGATTCATTTGAAATTAAAAAGCACTGTTCATCAGCCACCACAAGTACAATTCCAATCACTTGTTCACAGGAATATTTTCTGTGGCTCTTCAAGCCTTTTGCTTGTACAGGGCACAGGTGGGCAGCGAGGACACGAGTACCAGAGGGAGATGCTCTCCTCTTGGTGCTGACTGAGCAGCTGTGGGTGTGAGGCCAGCCGGGCTGCAGTCGTGTCTGCTGCCTCCCACCTTTGTGGTTTCCCCTCTATGCAACACCTGGTGTCAAACCTTACCCGACTCTCACAAGCTGCCCGAGGGTGACAGCCTTTTGCTGGGTGTCGCCCTCCATCAGCAGAAGCTCCCGATGTTGTGATAGCTGGCGACTCGCAGAAATCTCTGTCTTGGTGTGCAAGGAGTGGGATATGTCCTGCCTTGGCTCAGAAGGATGGGAGGTGGGAGCACAACTGCTGCCTTCCCCCCTTGCTCTGTGTCAGGCATAGCATCAGCCTTGCTCAAAAATGACTGATGCTGAAGGAGGGTAGCACCTTCTGGTGGCTGTCTCTTGCATGAAATGTGGTGCTGCTGTTTCCCAAGCTCGGTGCTGGGTTTTTTTGCCTAACAATGTCACTGGGGTCCTCTATTGCTGTGCAGGACCCCTGCACTGCAGGGTCACAACATGAGTTAGCTGGGTATGTGCCGATATAGAGATCTGGCATGTTTGGATGGTAACTGTTTCCTGCCTTAGTTCAAAAAATGAGAAAAGGCAATCTTATGGCACTGTGTACGTTGAAGCATTAAACACAATCATTTTTACTGTGATATGAATAAATAAATTACTATTGCCACATATTTATTTACTGGTCTTTATGCTCTCCCAACAGCTAGGTTTTTCCAGAAGAAAAGGTTTTAACAGAGAAGGTAATCTAAGCACTGTGAGAAATAATTACGTTCTGTGTTACTGCCTAAGCTAAGTAGGTTTTAATTGTGTTTAGTTCTTTTAAATTTGCAATGTATTGAAAGTATTGATTCTCTCTTCTTGTAGGTATATATTTGTATCTGGGTATTGTTATATTCACCCAGTGGAAGTTTAGTTGCTAAACAAGCTAAAATCAACCTGTGAATTCATGGAAGTTTAATACGTTTACAGTTTAATTCAGTTAATATGCACTCAGAGTCCCTTCTGCTTTCATCCCTACTGGCATCATCCATTTCTAATAGCAAGGCAGTTGACTGAGCTATTGATGAGTGATGGGCACAGTGGGACATCTGAGGATTTATATATAAAAATCCCTAGTCTGCTTGCTGGCTCAGTTCTTAACAGGGTTGTTACACACCTCAGAAACTGAATGCAATTTTGAGTCAATGGAGGCATGTTAATGCTTGAGCTTTGGAGGAGATTTGAGGAAACACAACTACCAGAATGGGAATCAAGAAAGTAAAGTATCAAAAAGCTTTCTAGTGCATATTTGAGAGGAAAATGTCAGAATACAGGGATGTGAAGGAGGAATGCTGAGAGAAAAGAGACATGTCCATGTAATGCCTGTGCATTCGCACAATGTAACTGTGGAACTATAATTGAAGTACACTACCCTCTGTAATACTGCTTTGGATATTGCTCCACGGTACTGGGGAAAGCATGGAAAATTATTGGATGGAAGGACTAGGGACTAGTGTTCTGGCCTTTCTCCTGAAAACGGAGAGCTCCTCTGAGTAACCCCACCTCCATGCCCAAGTATCTCACTTCTGAAAGGGCTTCAGAGACCAACTGAGAAAAGAAGCCAAGTGGGCTTTTCCAGAGCTTCTTCCAAGGAGACCTCAGAGAAGATTTACTGTGATGTGAGGCAGAGGCTAAACTAACTTGTTTGAGTTCTAGCTTGTGGATACCGAAGAGTGTCCTATATGGCTGTGTGTCCACTTGATCACTGTTTCAGAGGGAGCCAGTGCCTCTGGAAATGCTACAATGACCACTAAAAGTGGCTGGCTACTGAAACGGGTAAGAGTCTTTGACAAAAGTGGCTTTTCTTCAAGTTCCAGAGAACTGGTACTGAATTCCCAACAGTGACATCTCTCTCCTTCTTCTTCCTTCTTCCTCTTCTTCTTCCCCTGCAGAGGACAAATCATGTGCCTGACCCTTCCTTCCCTTGCAAAAAGTACACAGAAAAATAATTAGATTGACAGTGTGGTATTCCCTCCTTCCTGTGCTGATAGGCTAATATGAAACTGGCAGAAGCATTCTGATAACTTTCAGTAAAGCTAATTTAATAGTCATTGAATTCTTGAAAGTTCTCATTAGGATGCTAAAAGCAAACATCTGTGTAATACAAGTATGGTCAGCTTCACAGTGGAGCATGGGGAACCAATGTCAGAGCTGCTTGTTCTTCGTACAAACAAGACAGTATTTATTTAGCTTCTTAGTGACTTAATGCAAACATATTTGGAAGGGTTACACTGGGGAAAAAGACGACGGAGAGAAAAAAATGTTCATGTTTTCTTTGTCAGAAATCTAAAGGCTTATGTGCAGCTGTATATATTCTCAGCCATATACTAGATCTGATCAAAAGGTATTGTACTCCCTCTAGCTTAAATTCAGCTGCTTTATGTTGTGCTGCTGGTATTGTTCCAGTTCATCATATGCTTAGATGACTCATAGTGAATGCATTGTGGTACTTAATATAATATGTTTTCCTTTTTTTAAATTAGTCTGCAATGTGCGATGTGAAGCACAATTCACAATTAGCATTTCAGCACACAATTCACAATTAGCATTTCAGCACTATTAAATCCGGCTTGAAATGTTTTGATGGCAACACCAATCTGTTTTATTCTTCTATTTTCCCTAAACAAAGGAAGCGCATCAATTGCTAATAGTGTATATTATTCAGTATTAACTGGTATGTCTTTCAAATACAATAATATTTAAGAGTTGCTCTTTCATAAGCTACTAGCAGTCAAAGAACCCAGTCTCACCTCTTTCAACCATATTGAGTTGCAGCAGGTTTGAATTGCTTTTGGTTCATCCTCATCACTTCTGTCAAGTGCCAAGAAGTGGAGCCACATCTCTGTCTGTAGATGCTTGGTCAAACCTACAACAATCAGGCGACAGAAAACTAAGTGGGCTGATTGACGTGGTGCTGGATTGTTTTTGTAAGTGAGATAGTCAGAGTTGTTGATATGTCCATGTTTGTGAAGCCCTTCCATGCTTGGCATTTAAAGTGATGATCTCTGACAAGGCTCAGGGGCAGAAGAAACCCCAGCTGCAAAAGCTGACAAGAAAGCACATGTACTCATTTTAAATGTGTTGAAAAAAGGAGGCACGGCTCTGAAAAATGCTACAAATAGAATGAATGGACGAAGTGTGTGGGAAAGACAAAAACAGCAGAGGGTTAGGTGAATTGGTGAGGAAGGAAAAGAGCAATGATCTGATTGTCCAGCATCAAAAACAACCTGAAAGTTGGATGGAGGGGACACTGAGGGGGGCATCAAATGAAGGACAGATGTTAGCAGGACATTGCTCTCCCACATTAGCACCACCACATGCAGTAATGTTAATGCACCAGTGTGTCTGAGCAGCAGTGCTGACAGGGCTGTCTGATGATCACACATCCCATATGGAAAGTCCTTCTCCCATCTAAGATTGACTGTGCATCCACAGTAGGTGTGATACCTTGTGGAAATTTTGGACTAACCAAGCCTACGTGGATCTTCTGGTAGAATTTGCAAAGTATTAAATCCTAATATATCTCTTTGTCATCCACTGAACAAAAATATGGGACTTAACAGGCAGACTGCAGTCTATTCAGCTGAGCTGTCGTCTGCTGTCTGGACTGGGGGTTCTTTGCTTCAGGTCTAGATCCCTCAACCTGTGACATTTCTGATGGTTTCAATCAAAGAGTTCAATCAAACAGTTCCTAAAACTGTGCTGACGGAGTTTTCATCATCCTCTAGAAAAACACCAAAAACTTCTCAAAGTCCTTTTCTGCAATCTAAACTTAGTATTTCAATTGATTCATAGAGAATGTACTTTCTTTTCTGCCTCACAAGCATTCCTGTCCAGATAAAATAATTTCAGTCCTTTCAATTTTTCTTCACAAATCAAATCTCTTTGAGTTTACTAATCATTCTCCTCTGGGTTGTCTTTTGCTAGTCTATATCTTTCTTGAAAGGTGATATGCAACAGTAGACACATCAGATCTGCTGAGACTCCTTGTCTGGTAAAAAAAGTGAAAAAAAGGATTATTTCATAACGACCTCTGTTATAACCCTTGGGTCATCAAGAAAATGTTGAATGTACAAGGCCCCAGTAGTACTGACCAATGAGGAATCCTACTTGGAATCTAATTCACTTACTCTGAGACCTCTCTGAACTTGAGAACACCAAAGGGGAGAGAGAAGATTCACTTTTGAACCTAACTAAAGCAATAATATAATTGCATGCAAAAGAAATTGTAAGAAAGGGAAGGAGATAAGAAGAAAGTGGAAATTATTGTCTAAGTGGTTGGATGTAGTTTTGCTTTTCAATAGTTTCAGCAGCAAAAAGAGCTTGTGACTCCATTCTCTGACTTTTCTTAATTTGCTTTTAGTTTTGTTCTTATAATTCCTTTTGACCATAGTGTTCCAAGCAGTTCAGTCAGAAGAAATTGGCAGACTTACTCATTCCATAACAGAATCTGTTTCTTAGCTCTAATTTTCAACTAATAATTGATGATCCCTAAATAGAATCTTCAGATCTTCAAATGATCATGAGGATCTTTGCATATTAGGAACTTAAGTTTTTGCAAATTAATTTTTTATGTCCTGCAACCAGGTGAATGCAATAAGAGAGCTCATTTCATCCATTTACGAGATTGACTTGGGGACAGAATTCAGTAAAAAGAAAACACAAGACATGAGTTACAACAATTAATGACAATTAAAAACCTATGATGACTCAAACACAAAGTATCCAAAACACCTACTACAGCCTTGAAGCAGAGAAAGGATAAAATTTCTCAGAAAGCAGATAATAAATTGAAATTGAGATCAATGCCTGGAAATCTGGGTATGCTAAGTGGTGTATGAATAAAAAGTGACCTTCATCTGCATTGTCTAAGTCACGGATCAAAATGTGCTGCAGTTCAGAACATCTTTGAAGTATATAGGCTCCCTCCTCTTCTTCTATTTGATTTTGCTTTAGATCCAAGCTCTTCAGAGGATTCTTGTAGTTTTTTTAATGTATTATGGATGTTTTCCTCTTAATGGCTAAAGCCGTTGTCTAGCTCCATGTGGACTGGGGAACCTCCAAGTATCTGGCTGAATTTGCCCTTTCTGTGTGATGATTGTACAGTCTGATACAAAAAGAGGCATAAGAGAACTCTCAGTTTAAAGATAATTGCTTGTTATTAGTAGTAAATAATATGAATTTGCTAATATACCACATATAGCATAAGGCAGTTCTGTATGTCTCAAAAATAGAAGTATGACAACACATTGAAAAGCAAACAACCAGTGAACTTGCGTCACTGTTCCAGTCACCTTGGCTTTCCACCCTTATTATTTTTCTGGTTATGTCCTGTGAATCTTTTCTTTCTTGTCCCTTTCCTGCAGGGTCAGATAGTCTTTTGGGTAGGATTTCCCTAAAGTACTCAGAGCCTTCAAAAAATCAGGTGCTTTAGTTCATGCTAATGATTTGGCCTCTGTCTATCACTGCGGAGAGAAAATGGCACCGCTGCAGGGCAATTTAAAAGCACATAAGATGCATAAATTGCTGCCTGGAGGTGCGTGTGGCTTTCCTACCCCCTTCTTCAGGTTCAGGGGAACTGAGTCTGTCCTTGCTGCATACCTCTGAGCTCCACTTAACCCTCCAAGCTGTTCACCTTTCTCTGTTCAGTAGCTCTCAGCATTCATTTTAGCTCATTCTGAGATCCAGAGCTTGAGATCCAAAGCTTTTTGCTTTTACAGGCTGCTAAATGTTTCCGTTTTTTTCATGCTGAATAATGGGGGGAGAGGGGAGGGGGAATCAAAGAAATTATACCCCTTGTACTGCAAAAGTCTTGCGCATCTGATGATATGTGTATATGTAGTAACAGCACAGTAAACAATATATATAAAATAAGAATAAAAAGCTCAGCTCTAAAGCTCAGCTCTGAGGCTGCATTTCATTTGGGGCATTAATTTTCTGGAATTATCTGAGCTGATACTTACACTGTCATTTGCAAAATGGCTTTGCTATTACAGTAATTTCAGCGAAGAGAGGCATTAGTCTGTCTTGTAATTTGCATACTTTGTGTGTGTGAGTGTTACAGAGCACATAGGTGAGTAGGGGAGCTATTAAATATTCTTTCTGATATAAATCAAATAAAAATTAAAACCTGAGGTAAGAGTGTTTCTTTGCTTGAGCACTCCAGGTCACAGGGGCTGAGTGCCTCCAGTTATGTTCTCTCGTACTGGAACTTGGCTTGGGAAAACTTTGTCTCGCGGCTTAACATTTTCTTGCCTTCTAAAGAAGGCATCCTACTGACCAGAGGGCATCAAGCATGCTTTATATCTGTCCTCTGAAGCAGCAAGTTTGTCAGGGCTTCTCCCACAGCTGGTAAAGAAAAACTTGCTCATAGTGAATACTTTGGAGCCAACCTCTTTGCCCCCTCAGCCTCTGCAGAAACCCCTAGCCCATTCTCCTTAGCTGCCTCACCTGTGATCTCCTTTCTCATGATATTAAACAACATACTGTCAGACAGTCTCACTGCTCCAAGCAGTGTTTCCTTTGTTTCACTGACTTATAACTTTTAATATTGGGTGTGTAAGTGCATATAACACAGACATAATAAATACTCTAATTTTGAGATTTATCAGCTTCATCATTCTTTTTTTTTTTTACTTTTAGTATTTGGACTAATTCTGCATGTATGATAAGTTGATAGTCTTTATTTTATGAGCCATTGCTTTGTTTAATATCTTGCTGAAAGTGATTTTTTTTTTTCCTTATTTTGTTGGGTGATACAAAACTGAGCTTAATCAGGGACTCTGAAACCTTTTTGTTCCCTAAACTGATCTCTGAATAAAGACCTGTCCGCAAGACATAAAATATCTTGACTTTCGTAATAGTCACACTTCAAATCTTGGTGCATACTCTGACTTTTTCCTTCCCATAATGTGCTGTTCCAGTAGCCTCTAAGATCAGCTTTTTTGTTCCCCTCTTTCATATTTCTGTGAATGCTCCTTCATTGCTTTCACTTCTTGGTGTCTTCCTGAGTGCATTCGTTGCCTGCCTCTTCTGTATCTGCTACCCTTGACACTTAATGCTCTTCATTCTGTAGTATTATCTTATCTGTATACTGTGTTTTTAATGTATACAGCATAGAGGACACACCACAGTTTGTGTTTAATTTCTGACTTGTTGGTAGTATCTAGACTTTTAACAGTCTGTCAGCTCCAATAAATTGGTTTTTTGCCTATGTGGATTTTGGCTTGCTTTGGTTTTGATGAAATTCTCAACCCTTTTAAAAGTTGTACTATGGTCTAATAACACAGGCACATTATTTTCTCGTTTGTGGAAGTAAGAGAGAGTTTTCTGAAATAAAAGTTTCTCGCTGGAAGAAAGCATTTCTACTTATTAATAGTAAAACTTTGTGTAAAGCATCACTTTCAATGCGGTATAATCAGGGAGAAATGATGGAAATATGTTTTTTCCTCATACATAATGAAATGTTGCAGTTTTTCATTTAAAAATACTTGCCCTTTTCACAGTCTGTGGTCTAACTGCATATAACATTAAATCAAAATCTGAACAAAAATATTCATTTTTTGAAGTGGAACATTTTTGTTTATCCAATGTCATGGGTTTGCATCTGGTGTGGGTTTTTTTGGTAGGAGGGGGAGAGATATGGGGGTGACTCCTTGTGGGAAACTTCCAGAGCCTCCCCCAGCCCCAGGTGAAAGTCGGACCAGCCCCTGGCCAAGGTCAGGCCAATCAACACCTCTGCCATCAATGTATTTAAGTGAAACATGTTGGGCCAGGCTTTGTCTAGTCTTTTGTGTTGGGGAGTTGTTTGTTTTGGAGAGGAGGAAGAGGTGAGAGAGGGCAACCATGTGGTCGGTGAGGAAGTGGGTAGAGAAGGGCACCAGAACAGGGCGTTCCCTGGAGGCCCGTGGTGGTTGTGGCCGCGGGCTGAGGCCCTGCCCACCGAGGAGATCGATAGCAGTGAAGGTGGCCAGTGGAGCACCCCAGGCTGTGGGAGAGAGAGACCACGCAGGAGCAGAGGTTGTGCCCGAAGAAAACCATGACTCCGAGGAGGACCCGCGTTGGAGTAGAGGACACTGCAACCCATGGGTGGGTCCCATGCTGGTGGGAAGGACTCACACGGAGGAGGACGAGTCTCTCCTGTGAGATGGGCATCACGGGGCATCAGGGACAGACTGTGAGGAGCCCTCTTCCTGAGGAGGAAGGACTGCCATGGGCAATGAGAAATGGCCAGGTGGACCACAGCCCCCATGCCTTGCCTTGCTGCACTGCTGGAGGGGAGGAGGTGGTTGGGAAGAAGGAAGGGGTGGGGGGAGATGATTTTTAAGATCTAATTGTATTTATTTCTCTCACTATCTTACTCTGATCTAGTTGACTTGATTGAATTAGTGGTGTTAAATTAAATTTGTTTTCCCCCAAGTCTGCTCTGGTTTTTGCCCATGACCATAAGTGGTGAATGAACCCTCCCTGTCCTAATCTCAGTCATTGAGGTTTTTTTGTTGAATTTGCTTCCCTTTTCCATCCCTAAAGGGAGAGTGGGTGGGAATGGGTGAGTGGCTGTGTAGTTCTTGTTACTGGCAGGTCAGGCTCAAACTGTGACATCCAGTTATTTTTGTTTTACTAAATTTCCTTGCAAAATAAAGTTCAGCTTTTCATTTTGTCCCTATTCATAATGAAAATAAATCTGGTGTTTTCCAGTAGAACAGAAAGTCTGTGATCAGACCAGCATACACTAACTTGATTTGCTTAGTGTTGTAGGTTAATTTTATCTGTCAAGCAATGTGGAGTAAATTCAACATAAAAATGGTCCCTGTTTTTAGATACATATGTCAGCATTTGGAAGGAGGAAAAAGTTCTGCCAGTAACTGTAGTCTTCTGGGTTCGCAGTTAGCTCAGTGCCTCAGTGTATTGAAAGTTACTTAGATGATTTTTTTTCCTGCTCATTATGTTCTATTGCTACTTTTGTTTACGTTTTCATAACTTACACAGCTGCACAGCAGGCAATTGTTTTTCAACTTCCTGTTGTATTTCTGTAACTGATTATGGAAGACAATTGATAAGTAATCATACCAAATTTCCAGCTGATTTAAGTATCAATGATCTCCTTGGTGAAAATGAAATTAGGAATGGAAGGAGATATGTAATGAGAACCAGAGAAGGTAATGTGCAGCTTGACAGAAAACACTGATTTTTGGAGGATTACAGTACTGGAGGATCTGGAACTGGAAGAAAAAGGGGATCTGTATAGTGCAGTAGATGAATATGTCTTCCATTCTTAGTAATTAAAGGCCCATTGAAATTATTGTTTTAAGCCTACATATTGCAGAAGGGGGACAGTCAGCCATGACATTATGGGAGATGTTATGACATGTCAGAAGGGTTCTAAGTGATGTATTGCCTCATGTTTGGCTTCACAGTTTCCTACTTTCAATTTTTCATATTCATTTGAAATTTACATCTTCATCTCTGTGTTAGTCTTGCTTGTATTACAGCATTCAAGACTTTCAGTGGAAAGTAGGAATCTAGTTCTGGACAAAATAAAACTGACATCAAACCTACTCTCTTCTCCATTTTTGAACTTTACTTGAAATACTAGAAAGTCAGATATCAGTCAAATGCAATGAATGTGTATGACTGTGAATAAAATAAGGTAAAAATTGTAAACCCTACATTAGAAAGATGTAAAACAAGCTCTGAGAGAGTATGAGTAATATTGCCCTTGAAAGAACAGTCCTGTGTAGTAAGGTCTGAACCAAAAGAAACTGTAATAGCTTTTGTTTTCATCACTACTTCTCAAAACTATTATTGTTTTATACATTGAGAGGCTAGTGCTGCCATTCAAATGACTACACCTTCCACACCTCCATACTCTTGGTACAATTATGAATCCTCTGTTTTACTTGCTTGTATTGGAAGCATCTTGCACATTTCCTCCAGAATCCGCAGTTTGGTGGATTTAGTTGTTTGGGGATTTGTCATTAGCTAGGCAAATTGAAAATCCTCATTATAAGGCATGGAGGTATCAAAGATTTTGCTAAAATTCATCCTTACAAAGCACCATCTATTAAGGTGAAGTCATTTAATCTCTCCAAGCTATTTCCTGCTTCTTTTAGCCTAAATGTTCTTAGACTGATGCATGGAAAATGAATGTGCACACTGAAACAAGAACCTTCAGCTTTTGCTTTGTCTTTGTACTATATCCCTCTGGTGGTGCCTTTCACGAAGCTATCTGGGGAGACATTCTTTCCCCCTCTGATTATTTTCTCATTTATATCTTCAGTTATGAAAACTGCTAATTCCCTGAGTGCATGGTTTTTAAAAACAGAGTGGGACTGGGATAACTGGAAGCCATTGGTAATGAGGCACCGGGAGAACTCTGGCCACACTGCGATTGCATGGCTGTGCAAAGTGCTGATTGACAGGAAAATAATGCATGCTAAAGGATAGTCTGGTCTTCAAAGAGAATTATGTTTACTTAGAGAAACACGATTTTCAGAAGCAAGAGCAATCAGAAGCCTTTCATTTTGAACATTTATTGTGGAGATATTCTTTATGGTTATTATGCCATTGTATATTTTGTTAAAGAGTTGGTGTCTTTAACAAATGACATTTTCTGTCTTGCTCTCTTGTTTTCATGCCTAGACATTTAATACAGGCCCTGCATCATAGATTTTAAAAAATCTTCCATTGTTCCGACACAAATCATATTTTATGGGATAAAATAGCTATGACTTGACTGCAAAGAACAAGGAATGAGGCAGTATTTTGAGAACACAGCACTGCCTTATTTGCAACCTGCATCACTAAAACCCATTCTCAGACAGATATTTCACCACTTTTTGCTTAGATTCCTTTAGCAATGAAGAAATTCATCAGAATCTGTGCAAAGATTTAGCCACTGTAGTACTTGTTGACTCAGTGGTGCCATTTGCATATTTCACCATTCAAGAGCACAAGGTGGCACTTTTCTTCTGATGAAGTGGTATGGATTTCTCCCTTCGTTAACAGTATCCTTAGCCTAGTATTCATTAGGCATCTTCTCTGCGAGGTTCTCCAAATCCTTTGGTCATGTCCTCAGTCGTCACACTGAAGTTTTAGCAACCCATAACTTCTCTGAGCCCACTAGTTCAATGCCAACATGAAATCTCACGTGTCAGTTCTTACCTTCCTGGCTCAGTGTCTGTCTGCATTCCTCGTCGCGTGTGTGTTCAAGATCAGAGTGTGGAAAAGTTGCACACTTGAAAGATGCTGTTCTTAAACAGGTTATATTTTTCTCCACTTTTTGAAATTCAAGAAGACAAAAAGAGCTGCAGAGTTCCCTATAAATAGTGTTGGGATCTGACAGGGAAAGAACGAGCATCCTGGGAAAGGATATAGGAAATTTATTCCATTTATATGTATGACTATTTTATTCCTCAAGAACTTTGTATGGTAAAATTGTAAAAAAAGTGTCTAGTTAGAGACACAGCACCATAGAGAGTAATTGAATGACACATGCAAAACAAACACAATGTGAAAACAAGATTTCTATTGTTTGTTTTTCCCTTCTTTCTTAAAGAAGTGAGAAAGAAAGTACTTTAAAATATTACTAATTTCAGACTTGACTTGGGCATCGACAGAGAGGCAAGAAATGGAAGACCGGCCTGACGCTTTGGGTAAAGGAAGGTGTGAGTTTGCCTGCTTTCACACATGTATGGATTGTGTAGTAGACTATAGAGCCTGAACAGAAAAACAAAGGAAGTTCGAAAAATCTGGAAACTTCAGCTAGTGATGGTGGTGTTTGCTTACCTCTCTGCTGGTGCAGTCTGTACTGATGCATCTCTAGTGATGCAGGGCAGGTGGTGACTGCACCTTGTCCATCTTTCCTAGACCTATGGTGGACCTCAGACTGATGAAGGAAAGCATCCTATGGTGAGTATGAGATTAATGAGAATGGAAACCACTTGGGAATGTGGCTTGAGACAAACTGCAGACTCTGTAAGGCTCTCCAGTAGGACACTGGAGAGTAGGTACAATTTGTACTGTGTAAATATGTACCTACACATACCTATAGATAGGCTTTCATTCTTTGGTAAAGTGCTGAGTTCAATTTAATCTAGATTGTATTTTACTTATGCCTTATATATATACATCCAAGAAATGTTTTCCTAAGAGGGGAGCCTCGTTCTAAGGCAATTCAACTTGTCTTATTTACTGGAGCTGCACTGTGAGTTGAATTTGCTATAGGCAATTTTTTCTGGAACAGAAGTATTTTCCTTGTAATTCTGCAACAGCTTTCCATTAGATAGTGGTTTCTTTCTTGACTTTTTGCTCTCTTTCATGTGTTTTGTTATTTATCAGTACCACACTGCTTAAATATTTCACATTTTTCTGTTTCTGATTGTATTGTTCTTTGGTTATTGTTAGCCAGACTTTACTATCAGGAGCAGACAGCAGAAATTTACTTTTGGTGCCATTGTTAATATAGTATTCAGAGGCTGAAGATCTACTGCTGATCTCTATCACAACCCCTTATAAATTCTTTTCCTCTTGAAATTCACTTCCTCTCTTTGCCCAATTTGCAGCCCAGTGAGCCAACTTTTCACTTATTTAATGTTTCTACACTTTAACCTTTGATGAAGTGCTTGGCCAAATGCTTTTTGAAGATGTAAGTAATTCACTTTATTTTTGCCAGATCCTGGAGAACTGAAAAGTCTGGTTTTAATCTTTTAATAGTTTATAGTTTTATTTAGATATAGATGCTTTTATCAACTCCCCCCAAAATAATTAAGGACTTGCTTATCTATCGCTAACAAAATTAAACTTGAATTAAATGTCAGGAGTAATTCATGGGCCAAGAAAACTTTGTGGAGACAAAAAAAAAAAAGTTCGAACTTCACATTTCTCATGTGGAAAAAGAAGGGGAAGAAGACAGCCAAGGTGCAGAAGAGGGCACAGATGGGCTTTGCTGGAGAGTCAACGTGGTGCCCAGTGCCCACTGCCCAGCCAAGCACTGTGGGTCCCCAGTGTCAAGTGGGAGTCCCCGGGCTGTTGGCCCCTGGCTGCTGCCCCTGTCAAGATGTTTAAGGGTGGCTGTGGCCACAGGGGCAGAGCCCTGCTGAGAGCGACACGCTGCTTGCAGTGTGAGTTCACAGGGTGTTTGCTTCCCAACCCATCTGGAGTGACTTCAAGTAGCTGTGATTTCCAGTGACAGATTTCCAGATAGCTGGGAGACAAAATCAGGGCTCTTTTTATGCAGAGCTGATGGATTTGATGGGAGCTTTTCTGTGGCATGCTCTCCTTGTGGCTACAGCAAAGTAGAGACAGACCCCTTTTGGAGGGCAGGTCTGGCTCTGCTGCCTGTTCCTGTGTCATCTGGGGCTAAAACGGTGCAAGGCAATAGCACAGAGCTAAGAAGAGTGGGAGGCTGGTGGGTTTGAGGTGGAGGCGTGCTCATCCTCAAACTGTTGAAGAGTTCTGGGGCGTGAAGGGCTCAGTGATAGCCTGTTGTGGTTTAATCCAACAGGCAGCTGAACACCACACAGCCGTTCAATCACTTCCCCTCCTCTCCAGCAGGATGGGAGAGAGAACCGGTCAAAAGGTAAAACTCGTCGGCTGAGATAAAAACATAACTGAGAAAATAATAATAAAGATAAAAGAATATACAAACCAAGCGATACTTCTTATTGTGTATAGAGGTGACTGATACCAGCAGAGGTTGATTCTTTGATTCAGCTGCAGTCCCTCTCTGAAGGGCTGGAGTAGCCGCAGTGCCTGTCGTTTTGTGGTCAGATCCAGAGACTTTCTCTTATCCTTCAGGGTACTGAATACTGTTGAACAGGGCTCATTAGGCATGGCCTGAATCCCAGACATGTTGTAGTGATTTGCATCTCTCTGGAATTGTGAGAGTGACAGCATAGTTTTTCCAAATATTTTACTAGTTTTTGAGGATCCTGCACTTGTTCAGGGCTGAAGTTCCAAAATAGGTGGAG
Source organism: Trogon surrucura (assembly GCA_020746105.1). NCBI lineage: Eukaryota > Metazoa > Chordata > Aves > Trogoniformes > Trogonidae > Trogon > Trogon surrucura. The sequence continues at coordinate 88,981,979 of CM036617.1, read as the reverse complement.
GTATCCTCTCTCCTAGGTTCTTGTCCTTACTATCCAAAGTACCCTGCCACTCATAACTATCCAGCCTCAGGGCATATCTCTGGGTGGTGTGCTTAAGCAGTTGTTTAACCTTAGACAAGACCTGAAACACATTCAGGAGACATGACAATAGGAACACGCTGGTTTGAACATCACAGGGCTAGTCAAGGTTCTCAAAAGCTATTGTAATTAGCCTGGGAGGAGAAGGGAAAGCAGAAAGAGTAGGAGAAAGTATTCCCTCTTGTCTCCCCCTAGATCGGCTCTCTGAGGAGAAAAGGCAGAGTGTAATTATTAATAATTTCCAAGGATGATTCCTAAAGTACAGAGATGACGGTAATGCTGAGTACAAATACCGGATTAGTCTCACGACCAGTAATTTTATCATATCATAAGCCAGTGTTATACAGTACAGCGAAATGATAACCTTAATCCAGCCTCCAGAGATGATAAACAGCACAACAGGGAACATACAGCAACTGAGGTGTTACATAACACAACTCTGAGAACAAGCACAATAGCTCTGAGAGCAAATAAATCAACGTTGTGACCAGTGACTGGTAAAGTTAATACAATGAATGCTTATAAAAAATTTGTTTTAACATGCTCTGGTCAGATGTGTTGTTATCTCAACCCTCGTGCCCTAGGTTAGACACGAAAAAGAACTGTCATGGTTGAACCCAGCAGGCAGCTAAACACTACACAGCTACTTGCTCACTCCCCACAGTGAGACAGGAAAAAATCAGAAAAAAAAAGGTAAAACTCATGGGTTGGAATAAATACCATTTAATGGGACAGGAAAGAAAGGGAAAATAATAATGATAAAGCAATATACAAATGATATGATGCGCAATGCAGTTGCTCACCACCCATTGACTGGTGCTCAGCCAGTCCGTGAGCAGTGGGCCACCACATTCCATCCAACTCCTCCAGTGTTGCTGTTCATCATGACATCATATGTTGTGGCATATCGCTTCATGCTGGCTGTGTCCCCTCAGACTGTCTTGTGTACCCCCAGCTTCCACGCTGGCAGGGCAGTGTGAGAAGCTGAAAAGTCCTTGACTCTGTGTAAGCACTGCTCAGCAACAACTGAAACATTGGTGTGCTATCAGCATTATTCTGATGCTAAATCCAAACCACAGCACTATATACCAGCTACTAAGCAGAAAGTTACCCAGACAAAACCAGGATATAGTCACAGCTTTTAAGTTACCTCTCATACATTTAAAGTCCCATTAATCTAAAACTAATGTTATTTATTAATTAATGTCTTTGAGCTTAAGCCTAACTGAGGCCTGTCTTGCCTGTTTCCCCAAATGCCAAACGTCAGCCTGACTGACTAAAGATCAAGCAGGCAGAAGAGCTGCTGTATCACAGTGGGAGAGAAGGACCCAGCCTTGTTATATCATCCTTCTCCCCAGCTGCATGGTCAGCCTAGGAGAGCAGCACCACCTGGACTGGTGATGGTGATAGTCCCACCACCTTTATGCTTTGAGGACTGTCACCATCACCAGTCCAGGTGGTGCTGCTCTCCAAGGCTGACTATGCAAGAGTTGCAAGGGGCTGACGAATCACCCCCATGCTTAATGTTAAGCCATGTTTCCTGTTGTTATTCTGAAATGTAAACGTGTGCCAAAACCATGTGTTTTCTTGCATTGATGAACTGGACTCCAGCATGTGGATACAAATATTTGCATACTGCTATCAAGGTATGAGTCATCTAAAAATTATTTTGCTCCTGGTCCATTGATTTTGTTCTGAAAGGGATATTGTAATACCTACCCATCAGTCCCCTGTTCAGAGCATCATGACTCTCAGGCATATTTACCCCTTTATATAGTTTCTTTTCCTGTGAAAGGTCTGGTACTTTTTTAAACACAATCTGTACATGTAAGTGAAGAAAGGAAGGATAGGTGCAAAGGCTGTGCCACTTTTGCTGTGAGATTTCTTGTCATCCGCATGGCTGTACCTCTGTCACACAGCTTGGAATATGTTCACCTTAATTTTACTCTGGTACATATTTTCCCATATTCTATGTGTTAGATAGCTCGCTCTTTGGAGGGGAATTTGCTCCCTGAAAGGACATTTTTTTCTGGTATCAGGGGGTGCAATTGCTAAAGCAGCTGCATGACTTGTCCCTCAGGGACTTAAGGGAACTGAACTGCAGACCCTATCAGCACTTCTCAAAGACACTGCTGCAGTTTAACCTTGTGTGTTTTAACCTAAGTCTTTGCTCTGGAAATCAGTGTGACTTGACTTCAGAAGACATCTTTGACATTTTTGGAAAGACTTATCTTTCTTTCTGGAAACAAACTATGTCTCACCTTCCCTGAAAACTCTGCTTGTGAAGGATCTTGGTCATGGCAGCTATGAAAGCTTGTGTCTGAGGCTTGTTCAGTGCCTTGCATCCAGAGAGAACTGGAGAAATGCCAGCAGAGGGAGGGAAGGTGGGAAGGTGGGAAGGAGGCAGAGAAGGGAAAACTGAGATTGAATAAAAGTACCAGTATTTTAAGGGGATGATTTAAAGGATATAAATTTTTGCTGAATCTCATTGAACAATAGGGATTGCAAAAAGAAACAATAAATCACTGTGTTTTCATTATTTGCTGTTGGTCCCACTGGCTTTTGTTGAAAGTAAATATTCATAGTTAATTTTAGTACAGCCCCAAAACAGTACCTTACAGCAAAGCATTGTTCTTATTAAAAATTTTAGAATGTTTATGGAAACGAATCAATTAGTCAGCTAGCAGACTTGAATTTCAGATGTGAAATGAGCTACCCACATAGGTATTAGCCATACTTAGAAATTACGTGCACTCTGCCATAAATTACTCAGATGTTCAGTGGTAAAGTGCTGAAACGCAATTCGTTGCATTTGGAAGATTTGAAACTCCTTTCATTTGCATACTTTGAAAGATGACTAATAATTCAGACCTAGTCCATGGAAAATATGGCTAGAAAGAAATGCATAAATGCTTTAACAAGGCATCTATTGTCACTGTTTCACTATCATTAAACAAGCTGAAAATTTACTATAAGAAGACCAGTGCAGGCAAGCTTCACCCCTGTAAAGGCATCTCTGGATTGACAAAATTACCAGCCTAATACTTTTCAAATTCCACAGACTAATGATGGATTGTAGGCCTCATTATTTCAGAGAGGTCTATTTAATTTTGTTCTCAGTGAAAATATTCTGTAGTTGATAATCCCTTGCAGTACTGATGCACCAGCAGTGACCTTAATTCCTTCATGTGTTTATGTGTCTGTTTCCCTTCTTCCTCCTACCTTCCATGCGAACTGACAACTCTCAGTAAAATAAAAAATCGGTTTCCCAAACAAAACTTCATCTCTTCAAGAAAAAAATAGGCTCTTGCCCACATCTGCTGTAAAAAAAAAAAACCAGATTTTTTTCTGAGTTCAGTGTAGAAGAATCTCCTATATCATAAAGCTGCAAGTTAATTTGCTGATATATGTAGAAGAGAGAGTGAATTTTTGACAGGTTGTGGTTCAGTCAAGAGCAGAGAAGTAGGCAGCAGTATGTAGAGCAGAAAGCAGTTCGCAGCATAGGAAACCATGGTGATCACTCAGGGTGATGTCCCTTGCCATCCTTGCTACCTCAGCAAATAATCTGTCATGGTTCATGAAGCGATGTTTTAAAACCAACAAGGCGTCTTCCCATGATTGTTCCCACTGACAGCTCTCCTAGAACCTCCCCGGCCTGACTGTTGTAAACCTTCTTCTAGCTTCAGGCCTCAGTACACTAAGGAACAGGACATAATTTAAGGACATACATAAAAAATGACGGTTCCTGATCAGCCTGGAGCTCTTTCTAGACAAGCAGCCTGTCTCTGCTGCAGCCAGTGGCAGGTGTGTCTTCTGCATCAGCACTCGACCAAAGCGAACAAAAGCTGATGTTTTCTTCGTGTATTCACCCCCTCTTTTTCTTTTTGCCCCTGGAGAAAGACATTGACTTGGGCAGAGATGTTCTCCAGACTGGACGCGTCCTGTGGTCCGATATTTGCGCAATACAGTGCTGTGTAACAACTGTGGAAGAAATTGTCCTTCTTAGACTTTACCACGAAGCCTTTCCTTTCCCAGAGGCCAGATAGTGATTTTCTTGCTGACACTGAGTGCTACCTTAATTCTAGCAGAGTACCACTGAGGTCACTAGCAAGTCATGCAGGTAAGGGAGCCTTAGATGTGAATTTTGCACTCCAAGTACAGGTTTTATTTCACTCAGCATGTTGTAGCCTCTTATCTTTCTAAACAGGGTCCCACTTTTTATGCCATACTGTGAGGCTAATTATTCTCAATTTATCTGCACAGCCCTGCATTTGCCATCTATTATTCCTGAAATATAAAATGATCTAAATTCTTTTATATCTGGCTGCACTACCTAATTATTCCTCATTTGGTTTTATTCTCTTCCAATTTAGTATCATCTGCAAAGTTGGAAATCATGTTTTCATATCATAATTAGACCTCTAAGAACCTAGGAAAAACTACTTGGTGAATAAACATGCAAGAGGCTTGTTTTTTTTCCCACTCCTATTCTCATTTTAATGGAGATTTAAAGTGAGACAATAAATTAGAAATGCATGAAATTATGAGCTAAAAAAAATCGAGTTGTTTGCCTGTGGGCTGTAATGTGGCAGCAACCAGAAGTGATAGAAAGAAGTAGTTATGATAAGAAAGTTGGTTAGGAATGACTGATAAGGATGTAGGAGCAGAGCTGACGCGTGCCCAGCTCCTCACTAACCGTGCCGCATTAGAAGATGCGCTTATTTGGGCAGCGTATCCGCATTGCTGGTGTCAGGAGCAGAGAAATTCCCTTCCTGTTCTGCCCTATCTATGTGTAACCAGTGTGCTGAGGGAGGTCAGTCAGCAGCTGTGACTCTGATGCAAACATCATTTTCTACCTTGAACAAGTTGTTCTTGGTAGAAATATTAAAGATAATCCCAGCTTTAAAGTATGTCTTACAGCATTTCCTGTACACCTTTAAAATATGGCATACAGTATTTTCTGCATCTCAGGTACTCACATATCTTGTACTTGAATAACATAAAAGATATTAGCATGCTTACAGTATGACAGAAGAGGACTCCTTTGTTACTTAGCATATTGCAGCAGAAATGAAACAGTTTGACATTTTCTAAAACTAGCAAGGCTTTGCTTCAGTCATATATACATATATTGAAGTCTCTATCTCAAATAGATTGAGTGCCATATAATATCAGTCTTTTTTTGTCTTCTTTTGGCTCAAGTTGTAGCAGTTGAATGCCTTGTTTCAAGATGTTACAGAGCTGTAGACAATTCAAACCACATGTTTTCTGAAATGTGTAGAAACAGAATGAGGGAATAACTATCCCACAAATAGACAAACAAAAAAGCGAAGTACACAGAAGATCTCTCTCCGTTGTACATATTTCAGTCCACGTTTTCTGAACAGGAATAATGATGGCATCTGCAACCCTTTCAGAAGAAGAGAAAATCTGATGGACCAACCCAGTATAAGAATAGCCCTGAAACCATAGAGCCTGTTCAGATCCTGGATGGCTCTTCCTCTTCACTTACAGGTGGAAGAGGTGATGTTCTGCTTCTTGCACTAGACAGGCAGGTAACCGTCCTCAGCTGATTTCCTGTGGGGAGTGACAGAGCGTTCCCAGTGTGAGTTCAAACAGTTGCAGACTTCACATTTGCACTAGGAACTTTACATTGACTGCGCTACTCTCCTCTTTCCAGTTCAGACAAGGCTCAGAACAGGGCACCTGCATTAAATTGCCCCCTCATGATGGTTCATGCCTTGGTTCCATTGTGAGAAATCGTAAAACCAGGCAAAAAAGAGCGCAGCTCATTTTCCAAAGGCGCTGCCATTGGCAGTCAGTACAACAGATGCCGTTGAGAATGAGGCCGGGCAAGCCATCACACCTGTGGAATCCGTCTGATGATCTGAGCATCTCTGCGTCTGGGGCCCTCAGTTCAAGAAAGACAGGGAAGTGCCGGAGAGAGTCCAGCACAGGGCAACTAGGATGATTAAGGGAGTGGAGCATCTCCCTTATGAGAAAAGACTGAGGGAGCTGGGGCTCTTTGGTTTGGAGAAGAGGAGACTGAGGGGTGACCTCATTAATGTTTACAAATATATCAAGGGTGAGTGTCACGAGGATGGAGCCAGGCTCTTCTCGGTGACAACCAATGATAGGACAAGGGGTAATGGGCTGAAACCGGAACATAAGAGGTTCCGCTTAAACTCGAGAAGAAACTTCTTCTCAGTGAGGGTGACAGAACACTGGAACAGGCTGCCCAGGGAGGTTGTGGAGTCTCCTTCTCTGGAGACATTCAAGACCTGCCTGGACACGTTCCTATGTAGCATAATCTAGGCATTCCTGCTCTGGCAGGGGGATTGGACTTGATGATCTTTCGAGGTCCCTTCCAATCCCTAACATTCTATGATTCTATGATTCTATGATTCTATGATTCTGACATCTCTGATGATGTCAATCAAGAGCAGACCCTTCAAATTCAGAATAGTTGCTCTAGTGACAGGATTGTCATATCCATGAAAGATCAGAGTCATGTCAGACCTGCCAGAAGGGACAGATTTTTTAATTGCAGCCTGTGGTTTTTTTGGCCCCCCCTTTGTAGGAAAATGCAATTACAGCTGCAGCTTAAGTCATTTATATGTCTTCCTGACTGACAGATATATTGGCTAATGCCTTACCTGCAAAATTATGCCCACAGGTATGTGCAGCTGTTGTTCTGAGAGAGCAGAAGGAATGCGTAGGTACAGTACTTCAGCAACTTCATCTCTTCTCTGTAGGATGCCAAAAAGAAGAAAGACATTTTATAAAAATTCATTTGATCCTAACAGGATGGGATATTTAAATATAGTTATTAAGTATCATCTCTTCAGGGCAAGGTTAAGGGCCTTTGTGTAATGTAACTTCATATTTTGCCCTAAATCTATCAGATGCTACTCTTAACTGTAGCTTGAACTATAAATTTACAAGGTTTTGTGTGGCTTGGTTTTAGATTATGGCATTCCTGCAAAACATATAATGTTGCTGACCAAGGGAGTCATTCGTTTTGGAATGTAAAAATGTTCGTTAAATGGTTGCAATGAACACTTTAAAGTCTGACTCTGTTTCTGTAGAGATCACCCTGAATATGAGTTAAATTGTTCTCTGAATGCTTGGTTAATCTGCCTAACTAACATAGGCTTTCTATTCCTTCATGAGATGTTTCAAAAATTTCAAAGGGAGTTAATTAATTTAAAATTACAGATTTCAAGAAAAATACTCTTTAGTATTAACACACATCTAATTTTATTATTACTTTTTCTAAATTCTGAAACATTTTCAAGCACGCCCAGCATTTCTTTAAATATTAAAAATAACTGATAATGAAACCAAATACATTAGAACAATCTGGATGTTATCCATATGCCATTAAAACGATAAGGCTCTCTAAGAGTTTGAGAACTGATGTGCAAAAGAAAAAAAGAGGGACAAAGACCCCTGAAAATTCCATTTGAATTATATGATTTTTACACTTGGAAATAGGAACTGTTATTTTTGTGATGAAAGACCACATGTGAATAAAGAATTCTCAGCAGAGTCCTCTGTTTTAATTTCTGTCATTTTTCGATAGTCTGTTGCTTTTCCAGTGTATCACAGCCCAAACTTGCAGGTGTTTGTGAGACAACACTGAAATATGGGTAAGGCAAGCACTGATGTATCCAATGCCATTTTTTAGAAGGATCAGCACACCATTATTTCTCTCATACCTTATCCAATAATATCATAAATGTTTCCTTGAATTCCACGCTCTGTAAACTTCTTGTAAAAATTGACTTTGAGATACTAAAAAACTGAGTTTAAAAGGAAAGCTTTAGACAAGATCCCTTCTTAAATACCCTATGTCCTAATCATGAAAATCTTCCAATACAGGCTTGGCCCAAGTGAGTCCTAAGTAGGGTGGCCACCACCCTTCCAAACCCACAGAGGAACTGAGCATCTGTGGGCTCTTGTACCCCATGCTTTCCTACCGTGATCAGTGCAGATACCTTTCTCTGCAGAATCTGCTGAAAAGTTAGCACACAGGTATTTTCTGCAGTACTTCTTGGTCCAAAAATTCCAATTAATTCTTTGCCTGTGTTCCCCCAACCCCTTTTTCCAGCGCTATCAAAATGGAAAGTGCTGTAGAGAGCCCCGAATCTCCACTTTTGTATAATGGCATTCAGCATAATTAAGTAGGAATTACACCAAATACCCGCATTACAGCTGGATTCAGTTGAGAGGGCTGTGGAGTAGTTTTGAAGAAATCGGTGTGTTCGTGGGTTCTTTGTGATGCGAGTTCCTTTAGATTTCATGGCTTTGTCACGCTTGAGATTGTGTATACTGCACTGATCAGCCATAAAACTATCCTTTATTTGAAATTAAATGTGGAGAAGTTTAAATTGTTCTGTGTGTATACAGACGTAAGTAGCTCATCTTTGGCAGTGCTCAGATTATTTATATTGCAGCTGCAGTAAATTTGAGTTACACCAAATGTAGCTCTCTAAATGTCAGCTTGATTTGCTCAAGACCTACTTTTCACTTGTTATAAATATTACTTGTTACAGATGCTAAAACTCTTCAGAAGAGGTGCACTTTGGGTGCAGTCAAGGTATGCAGAACTAATATGGACTATGATAGGACATTTAATTATTTTTTCTAAAAAGTTAACAAAATTACCTTTGTATACATTTAAGGATTTTGGCGTTGTGGGAATTCACATTCTCCGTAGGTAGGTACACACAACTTTCCTATAACTGCTGATGACTGCATTTAGTGCTAATGTAAAAGTTTGGTATGTATGTATGGAGGCAAGGCCAACAAGACCATCTTTTCTAAACCTGAATTAGTACAACCAAGTCCAGGAAATATTCCTTTTAAAGCTGACAAAGGAGAAAAATAGGACTTTAAATAGACTTGTTATGATTATGTTAATTTTTTTTTTTCTCTGTAAGTTATCTACATTCTTCTTTTTTTATGTTTTCTTTAGCAAAAGCAAGAAGACAATACACTGTTTATAATTTAAGACCTTCAATTACTGCCAGGCAATTAGATGGTCCATAATTTACAGCTTAAAGGTGAAAAGGAAAGTCCCACGTCCTCTTTCAGACACTCAGAAAGTGCTGAGCCCAGGCTCAGTTCAAATTTTTATTCGAGACAAATAAAAAGTTCATCACTACATAAAAGGGTTACGTTACAATAGTATTGATTGCAATTTTCTTGATTGAAGAGATGAACATTTTCTGGTTTTACATCGACTGACAAAACAGAAATGACATAAATTTGTGTGTGCTTGGGACAGATCAGCCACTTTTGGAAGAGAATTTAACTATCTCAGAAGATAGCTTTTAAATAGACAGGTAACTCTCAAACTTCAAAGGATGTTTTATCTCCAGTCACGCAGTCATAGACAAATATTTTTACTTGGGTCAGGTGAAAAAAAAATCTATATTCTTTGCTGTGGAATTTTTAAAATCCCCATTGTCTTTCTTGTTACTGTGGATGTTAATTCCACGATGGGGCACTGGCAGTGTGACAAATCTTGCCCTTCTGCAGATTTGACCGTCAGATGACATTGATCCTAGCTACTGTTTGTTACCATTTTCTTTTCTGACCAGTCACTTCTAATTACTCAAAGTCTTAGCCTCACTTCATTGTAAATCAAGAAGCTGTTTCTAAAGTGAAAAGAGTTAATTTTCATTGGGTTTTCACTGGTTACCTAAACTAAGGTCTGTGAACGAGATGGTATAAAGGAAAGAAATGTCAGTTGCCTTATCTGTATGTATTTTTTTCTGCTTCACATACTCATTTCTGAAATACTTCCAACCCATCTTATTTACTATGTTAAGAGTCTAATTTTTACTGATATCACAGATCACTCACTGAAATTTTCACGTTACATCTGCACATATCATCTTATTGCCATAGTTTTATTATTATCACAACTTCAGCTGTGCTTCATATCTAGTCAAAAACAATTCTAACGAGACAAGGAATACCGTAACTTAACAAAATTATTGCCATTCTTTCTTTTGAAAGAATATTAAAAGAAACAGTGTAATGCAGGTGTTCTGAATCCATTTCTGGATGAACAATTCCCATTAACTGTAAAAGAGGCCTTGGAACTACAATTCTATTGGATTTGGGTCTCTCCTTGGCCATCCCCAGGCTCTGAAGGAGTCAGTGGTGGTCACCTCCAGGGCCTCTTGGAGGGATGATGCAGAGTGTTGCAGAGCTCATGAAATGCGCTCAGGGATGTTCCAGGAGACAAATCCTGTTTCACATAGTCCAGGGTGAATTTTGGTTATTGTTAGCAAAGGTATCTGTACAAATTAAAGCAGAAATTTTTCTTTGTTTAGGTCCAATCACAGAAAAGAAGTAATTTGTTTTGATTTTTGACTAAGATTGTGATTTAATTTATGAGAATCTGGGAAGCTTGTCATGTGTTCAGCAATACAAATCCTTTTACCTATGCAGAGCTTATACATAGGGAACCTAATAATAGATGGAAAGAATATGTATGGGGTAGAAAGGAGAGAGAAAAAGAAATCAATTCAACTAGAATATTCCAAAACAAATCCATGCTCTGCTGAAGGAACAAGTACAAGGACTTAGCACATTTGGTTTAGCCGGGGGACATCATCTGAATTAGATCCACTTGAAAGGCTGAAAAAGCATCACCACTCTATACAGTAATGCCACAATCTTCAGTTTTGCGGTTGCTGTTACGAATGCAGCATCTTGCTTTCAATAAGTAATGTTTACATTTCAATTGTAGCTTCCAGCTTGAGCCAGCAATTCACATTTTTTATAAAAGAGTTAAGTTCCACTGCGGTGAAACCCAGTTTAATTTTTCATCTTGAGTTTGCCATGTAAACTTGATTTCCTAAGAATGTTTTCCAGCTCTGGTATTCTCTTATTAGGCTCAGGATATTATGACATTTTCAAAATGCTTTCTATTTATAACTTAACATTATACGATGTCAAGGATAATCAAAAGCATACAGAAATGACAGAGAAAAATCCCATTTATATGATCTTTCCAGGTCACAGTTCTGAGCTTCACTTAGAATGCCTGTTTCAGGAGCTGATATTACCTTTTTAGCAAATGAAACATGCAAACGAAAGTTGAAAGAAAATAGGTATGATCACTTAATAACTTTATTAGCGCAGGTTGTCAAAGTTCAGAGCTAAGTGGTTTCATCACAAATGTTTCAGGACCAGTGACCAGCCCTCAGTGTGACTGACTTTTTCAGTGTATGAGGAGATAACTCCAGCTGACAGTTTCTCTTTCTGTTAGGCACCATTTTCTTTCATTATTTTTTCATTTAGTCTTCATTTTTGTTGCCCCAGGAACAAAGTACAACTGTAGTTTTAGATTTTTATTATTTCTTTATTCTCTGTGTCTTAATTTAAACCATGTGTTTGAAAGAAGTACTGCCTTCAGAATTCTAAATATTTCCTATAACTTTGAGACAATAACTTTATGACAGGCAATTTCTGATTTTTTTCCATATATATATATATATATATCCTCTTAAAATGTATCCTCTTTTTATTTCTGTCAACTGATTGCTTTATTGTCTTTAGTTTTAGGATCAGGACTTTATTAAACTTCAGCCTTTCACTTTTCTGCATAAAGCCAGGCTATTTGACAGATAAATGCTGAATCAGAGATGACAGCGCCTGTTTGCGCTCAGAGTTGGTGATACTATTTGAATCTTCCATGATGCTTATCCAATGAAATTAAAAAGTGTGGAGAAACTATTAGGGCCTGGGAGCAAAGCTCCTCTGGAGTTTTGAGAGGCTGTGGAATGGGGAGAGTTATCATCTTACTTTGTTTTCCTGACTGTGGAGCTGATGGTGCATCTGGCTGGGAAGAGGAGAAAGGCACATCTAAATCACATTGCAAGTTGCAGCATAAGGATGCCAGGAACATTGAAACCTTCCTCTTTCCTCCGCTCCTGAAATAAAGGTCCTGTACAATGTGTTCTTCTTGCAGGACCTACAACTTCCCACCATTCCCCTGCATCCAGCATCTCTACTCTGCTCCTTTCCTCTGCCCCCTGCTACAGCAGTAGGGTTGTGAAGATAGTATCAAGACTTCGATATTACTTAAAACTTGGAAACTCCTGGAGAAATCTGTAGCCTTGGAGCTGTAGGTTTCCTATACAATGTAAAAGAAAGATTATGAATAAGGGTATGCACAACCCTAAACAGTGAGCTGTCTGAGGTAGCGACAGCAAAGCCCTGAGGACTTACTCGTGTTTTAAATCCCCACCCTCTCAGAGGCTTAGGTGCTTAACTTTGCATTTCTCTCCATGCATGATTTATAGCCATGAAAATAGGCATCTAGTCCTCTTGTTCACAGAAAAACACATAGAACAAGAATCAGTCTTTTCTTTTGAAAGGAAACCAGAGGAGAAGTAGGTGGTGATTCCTCTCACCTCCTCCTCAGCTCCTTTTCAAGAGGACATCTCATTTCAGTCCTTTTTTCTGCCAGTACAAACTCAGTCTGACCTGGAAAGTTCCCCAGTGTATAGGCTGCTGGGGAGGATAAGTACTTTCAAACTTTGCCCTGGAAAATATGGTAGATTGTACAGAAGATTTACAGTTTCAGTGAGCTAGGGAGTAGGAATAAGAGCAACCCTCATCTTGCAATGTAGTGGTTAGGCCAGTTCTATGGGTATAGAAGACTCTAGTCTATACTTCAAGGATGTTTTAGTTATTTTCTATTACATAGATGATGAATAATGTGTGGTAACAGTTGTTGTAGTAGAGACCAATATTAAGGACTCTCCTTTTGGAAAGAGTTCCCCTGGCCAGCTACTCTACAGAGCCAAGCTTCCTTCTTTACCTCTGTTCCAATAAATGCAGAAAAGCTCAAAAATTGCCTAAATGAAATATTTAAGAACATGCAAACTTACACATTATGTGTTTCCTCTAGAAAAGTTTGAAAATTGATCACAATAATTTAATTAATTGCGAAAAATGTTTAAAGAGCCAATTAGACAAAGCAAGTGGGGAGAGCTGCAAGCTTGAAATATAGAAGCAATAAAGTGAAATATTCTTCTAAGGAAAAAAAGATGGGGGTGACAGAACATGAAAGGAAAGTGTCCTGTAGATGAAAGGCACAATAGCAGTAAAAGGCACACAAGGAGGATAAGAACATGAACTGGTGAGGGATCCAAGTGGGATCGGTGCAAACTGGCATAGACTCACCGAACAGTGCTGCTTGCAGAGAACAAGCTTTCATTGCAACAGTCTTAAATAAGGACTTGCTGCTACTCAGTTAATGATCTAACTGTGGAAAAAGCCATACAGTTATCTATCATATATAAATATACATATATTTTAATTTAAATAGTCAAATGCATGTCTTATGTCATGATGTGCCATGTTCTAAGACTTCCATAATAGCGATGCCTCCTTGTGTACTTGAACACTATCTAGTCATCGTCGATAGTGTAGTTAGTTTCTCCAGCCTCGGTACACCGCACAGATACCTATATATACCCACCTTTTCCTTTTCTGCATATGCAGAAAACATTTTTCAGGGAACATTTAGGGAAGTGATACAGAATTGATAACCTGAGGTCTATCAACAGGCCATAACCTATGTTGGGGAGCACCAGACAGGCACTTGATACCTGGGCAGTGTGGAAAAAAAATCTGAATTGTTGAGTTTTTCTCACATGTATAATATCATAGATATATACCTTGGCCCTGGCAGCATCTTCAAGCTCTGTCTACAGTAAAATGTTTCACAATTGTCAGGCTGAGCAGGGCATGTATCTTATGCATGCTCTTACTTCAGAGCTGTGCACCAATAGCAGTGCTGCTCAGAAGTACTGCTAGCGGTGCAGATCCCTGGAGTAAGAGGATTCATAACATACATGCCCTGCTCAGAAGTGCTGCTAGGCCTGCAAACTGTCACCTCCATCTTATAATAGCCAATATCACAGGCACAAGTCTGGTAATGTGAAGCAGATTTAGAATTTCCTCCTTGTGGTATGTGTCGTTACGGATGGCTACAGATGGTTCTGTTCTGTACAACAGTCTGTTGCAGAAGGTAAGAGCTATGAAAGTATATGCTTGCATATGTGAAAAGTATGTGAATGTCAAATGTGAGCTAGACTGGTTAGACTAGATAACCCAGAGTTTACCTCAAATTCAGTAAAATTACTTATGGAGGAAGAAAATACTCACATGAAAAAGGGAGAGCTCTTGTAGCTGCAAGGAGGGCTGAAGATATTAGTGATAAATTGATGATAAGCAAATGTTGGTAATAATAATGCTAATTAATGGCATTAATATGGTAAAGAAAACTTATTTTAAGAGCATGTAATATGTACAGAGTTATCTATCAAATCTAGCTTGCAGGGCCATAAAGCAACACGAATGAGAGCTATTGTTAGTAAAGAATTCATTCAGAGAACTCATTGTGTTTTCTCTTCCATAGTATAGTTATTTCTGAAAATAAGCTGAAGGTCACATCTGGAAGACAAGAATATATTTTCCCATAGGAGATATTAAAGGCTTTATGATTATACCAGAACACAGAGTTAAGTGTATGGAACCATTAAAGTTTGACAAGGCTCCTGATCTAGATAAATAACATTCCCAAATTCCAGAGGAATCATTAAGGTAAAGTAAGAAAAACCTTTAGAAAAATATTTTTTTTTTCACATCTTGTTAACAGCTAGGGAAACATCAAAAGACAGAGAGAAGGTAGTGGTGTTTCTGTATTTTTGGGAGAAAGTTGAAGTCTAAGGAATATGTAATGCAGAAAGAACAAGCACTGCTGATGAATGGGCAAGACTTCTGTGTGGACAGTCCTGAACAGGTAGAGGAGAGTAAACTAAAAGACATATTTTGCCTGGATGTAAGAGCCTCTTGAAACTATGTCATATGTAGACACGCACAAAATAGATTACTCTAAAACACTAGGCTGAGATAAACACAGAGGGCTGGTGAAATGAATTTTTAATGAAATTAGGAGAAAAAACAAAAGCATATAAGATAAAGGGAAGTGCTTTATAAGAAGAGATGAAACAAATGAGGCAGAACTAGTGGTCAAAGATGAACACCACTCTTTGGTATACAGGAGAGGGGCTACTGGAAAAGAGCTGATTTTGGAAAAAGTGAATGGAACGAATGCAAAATACAGCTGAGTAAAGCCAAAATAATGGTTTTAATATTGTGCTGCTAGGAAAGCTTGACTGATTCATTTAATTTAAAGTAGTATAGGAATGCAATTAACCCCACCTCCAGCAATAGAACACTGAATGTCAATCAATAATAACAATGCTTACTAAGATAAATAAAATAGAACATTTGATTTCTACATATAAGCATACTTATATGATATACCTGCATGTAATATAGTTATTCTCATAAGTGCTAAATACATCCAAGATGGATTAGTGGCAAAAGATTCTATGATACTGTGCTGAGCTCTAAAGGGTTTAGGTACTGTGCAAAGTGTCCATCTATCATAGAACCATAGAAGCACAGAATGTGTTGGCTTGGAAGGGATCTTTGAAGATCAGCCCCCCTGCAGTGAGCAGGGACAACTTTACCTAGATCAGGTTGCTCAGAGCCCCATCAAGCCTGACCTTGAATGTCTCCAGGGATGGAGCCTCCACCACCTCTCTGGGCAGCCTGTGCCAGTGTTTCACCACCCTCATAGTGAAGAGCTTCGTCGTAAACATCTAACCTAAATCTGCCCTGCTCTAGTTTAAAACCATGGCTCTTTATCCTGTCACTGCACACCCCTGTAAACAGTCCCTCCCCAGCTTTTCTGTAGCTCCCTTCAGGTACTGGAAAGCCGCTATAAGGTCTCCTCAGAGCCTTCTCTTCTCCAGGCTGAACAACCCCAACTAACTTGACCTGTCTTCATAGGAGAGGTGCTCCAGCCCTCTGATCATTTTTGTGGCCCTTCTCTGGACTCACTCCAACAAGTCCATGTCCTTCTTGTTGAGGGTTCCAGAACTAGATGCAGTACTCCAGGTGAGGTCAACCCAGAACAGAGTAGAAGGGCAGAATCACCTCTCTTGATCTGCTGGCCATGCTTATCTGTTTTATTTTGCTGAGGATCATTCATAGCATCATAGCATCATAGAATCATAGAATCATAGAATAGTTTGGGTTTGAAGGCACCTTTAAAGGTCATCTAGTCCAAACTCGTTGCAATGAGCAGGGACAGTGTCTCTGTCATGTTCTCGTTCTTTGCGGAAATAATCTTCATGTAGAACTTGACAGTTCTTTAATATTTTTTATTTTTGAGGTTAATCTGCATGAAACTTATAGTATTTCTTTGGTTTTGGGATTGTAGCTTTAGGTTGTGGGCAGAATCAGAAAAACATGTTGCTCAAATGGTGAATCAAGCAGTGAGTAATGCAGGTCAGTTCAAGTGAAATAACAATAAAACCTTTAGACCGTACTGTATTTTCATCTTCATACCACATATGACACAGATAAATGATTTAAAGAATATACAAGAGAATTTAGCTATGTATTTTAGCATGCATGTCTTTCTACTTGTAAAACCTCATATTTCTGTACTGTTGTGCTGAGTGAGTTATCCCCATGAAGAAGAAAAAAGATCTAAAGCTCTCTAAAATGAAGTAGAAGACCAGTTCTCTCTCAGACTTTTAAATGCCAGTTTCTCACAGATCTGCAGGGTCAGAAAAAGGTGTGAAGTCCTACATGGGAGCTGGGATTCAACTCCTGCAAATATTGTCATGTGAAGCCATACTTGCTCTCCCTGATGGACTATGTGTTATTGAACTTTACAGCTGTGGTGGTTTGGGGTATAGGAGGGATGCTGCAGATGGAGAACTGAAGGCTTCTTACAGCTTTTTTGCAGAAGTAATTTCAAGGAAAGAAATCCATAATTTGGTGGTTGCCATTTTTATAAGTTTTTAAGGTTGTTTAAAGCTCACAGAATCACAGAATCACAGAAAAGCTGAGTCTTTGGCTTGAACTGTTAAGTAAATCCCAGATAATGAGAAGTGGGCAGAAGAAAATAACATTTCTTTTGATCTGTAAATGTATTTGGCAATACCCACATGCTGAGCTGATGTATCCACAGGTTTAAATTATCCTCAGTGAACTTATTCCATAGCTCCTATAAGTTTCAAATATATTTTATTAAAATTGCTGTCCAGAAAAAAAAGTATTTAAAAAATCTTTTCTTTGTGGAAAATTTATTTCATGATTACAACTGCTCAGACAGTGTGCTTGCCCACCGCATTGTCTTTACATTTTAACTTTTTTATTTATAGCAACACAGTTTTTGAAAGCACCCACAGCAAACAACATCATGCTCCCCAGGCAAATGCCTAAGATGGGCTAGAATCTCCATTTGTCTGTGCTGTGCATGCTCATTTAGATTATGGTAAAGTGGGCATAAAATGCTACTGGAACACAATGCAAATGATGTATACCTCTTTGCAATGAGATAAACGATTATGTGTGGTATTAGAACCATAATTTTATGCTTTTTAGTCATCCAATTTTGATTAAGGGATAATTTATTGTAAGAGTAAGTCTCCATCACTGTTCAGGCTTTCTCTTTCTACATCACATTGTATCTTAAAAAGCAAGACAAAAAGCAACCTAAGTCTAGGACAGTTGGGACTGATGCATTGGAAGTTGTGCAGCATAGAGATAAACGCTCCTATTCACAGTAGAAGATGTACAAAATGGAACCGTTGGCTTCTGGCTTCAAAGGTAATTTAGGTTTAAAGGTATTTGGGCCCTCAAGGTAGACACTGAAAATTTACACATTGCTCATAAAATGTTAAACCAGTGGGGTTTTTTCCTTCAGAACACCAAAATATTTTTTTATTAGTTCCATAATTGTATGTGTTGTAGGGTTTTGGCAGCTTCTAAGGCATTTCTACAGTTACTTATTCAAGACAGATACTCTTGAACCAAGGCAAAATCAAATGAGAAAGGAGGGAGCTCTTTTAGTCAGGATCATATGGCAAAGAGATTTAAATATTTACTGCTACCTCCTAAATCTCTCTTGTGCAAGTCGTCTGAGTAAAACTAGGAAATTTTGTTATTCTCGTTTCTAGATAATGGAGTAGAGGTAATATAGAGGAGTAATTATCCCTGTTGACAGGTAGGATGGTTGACTCAAGGCTAGAGGGAAGCATTTCTTAGATGTACTGTAAGTAGAGGAGAGTGAATGTGAGTGCCATCTTCATTGCTATTTGAATTCAGGAAAAATCTGCCTGATGGAAGATGTAGGGAAGAGTCTACTCTGAGGACTCTATCTGAATGTGTCCATTTGTAATGGGCTAGCTGATTGCTAGTGCTTCCTGGCCATAAGTTTGTTGTATATGCACCAGAAATAAAGAAGTCTTCTTTAGGTATATCTCAATTTAAAGTGTTTGTTCAAACATTTGGGGAATGAAGGGTCTCAAAATACAAACCGTCAGCTAAACTTTCTTTATATTGTATCTTAAGCAATTGGTTTGCTCCTCATATATAGGCCAGCAAAACAGATTGCAAAATTCTTATTCTGACTCACAAAGGAAATAGTCCGCCAAAATTCAGATATTTCAAATCATCTGCTGTTTGAGGTGTGATGCAACTCCTTGCATACACCTGTAGCAGCTTTAAAATTCCAGCTCATCTATCAGTCACTGTGGAACTGCTGCAGGAGGATGCACTTCAAGTCCTGGGCTGCTGTGGCTGCCCTGCAATGGGGAGCCTGGCTGGAAAATGAGCTTATAATTGGCTTGGGTGGCTTCTGCAAGCAAGACTCAAGCCTTTGACTGTGGGATAGACCACCTGGAAGATGTAGCTTCTCATTGAAGGGGAGTGGGGTCCCCTGCCACCTACCTAGTGCATACAGGTTGCTGGGAGATTCATAATGCCAGAGATTTCAGTCCTGGCAGAGGTACTTAATACATATTTAAACCTGTATTAACCAGGACATAATTCATATCATGGTTTTCTTTTCCTCCAGTTGTTGCCACTGTTTCAGTAAGCCCGCAGGGCACATTTTCCTGAAAGACGGATATGCTTTTTCATGTAACACCCCATTAAGTAAAGCCCTTTAACAAGGACAGAGTGCCTCTGAAGATCCTCTCCTGGCATAAGATGTTTACCGACTGAAATACAAAACCGACTTTCATTAAAAAAGTAAAAAAATCCAAAAGTTTCTGGTTAGTCTGCTGACTACCCTGAAATGTTCTGTTTGTTTCTGTTTGATATTTCCCAAGAAAACTGCTGCTACTGCTTCTTTAACCTCTTTATAATGGCTTTGTCAATTCATTTCAAGCATTTGTTTTTGTACCAAGTTTGCATACTTCAGATAGATGTTAATGACAAGGGTGCTGGAAAGGAAAAGGGGATCCAGGCTCTTGCAGATGTGCAAAGCTCTGAGAGCTGCAAAATTAGTGAGCTGCAAGTGTAGAATAGTTGGACTGTGCTGGATTGTGCCTCCAATTGTGGAAATTTTGGGCAATATGCACACAGCTGGAGCATGCACATAATAGTGTGGGATGGCAATTTGGGGTCAAAAGTATAGTCTTGGTGCAGTGGAGCAGTTTCATGAGCCTTGGATCTCAGCTTGCATATGTGGATTAGTAAAGAGCAGCAGAAGCAGTCAAAAAAGCGTGACTGACAGGCTCGACGTATTGCATGGCTGCAGAGCTACTCAAAACAAGTTGCACATATGGAGCTGGTGGCCATGGGATCAGTATCTTCCTGATGGACGTGTTCCATGTTCTTAGCTTCAGATCAGCCTTAAACAGCTTTTTTTCTCATTTTTCTCTGCCTACCAAAGTATTCCTCTCTGCCACTCACAACTTCAGTAGAAGTTTTATTTCTTTCCACCTACCATGCACAGGAAGTTTGACTTAGAAAGATGAGATGCAAATATTATGCAGAGTTGACCTTTTCATTTACGGGGTAACTAATTAGCTTGACAAGTAGTTGCTTAGTAAAATACGTATATGTCATTAGATAATCCTGCCTACCTCTTTATGGTTGCTTCCTAAAATACATCTTACTTTTGATGCAATTAACTGCGGGCTTGGTATTGACTTCAACGTGAGCAGGACTACAGAATTACACCAAATGCAAAGTATCTTAATCATTCTCTGATTTGGTGACCTAATAATACTTGTTTAGTTGTGCTTTGACACCCCAATGTACTGCTGACTGAGTACCTTTTCTACTTCTGATTCCTTTTTTGCTGTAGGACAGCATGCAATATGTGGTATTGATACAGAAGACAGAAAAATGTAAACATTTTTAAAGTAAGCGTCAGAGAAAGATAGACATTTCTGAAGTGGCTTAACCTCAAGTGGCATTCTAGACATGACTCTGAGGTTAACCTGTGCAACTGGCTGGACAGCTTCCTTTAGATAAGCTATGAGATGGTATTTATGCATGGACCACTATGCTGAGGTCTGTGGTGTAGTTGTAATTTATATAATTACTTCACCGAGTAGCAGAGATAAGCAAAGAAAGAGATGGTCATGTTCATTGTTTCCTGTGGGTGGCATCCTGGTATTCAATGGAACAAATGTAGTTGTGTCCTTCATTGAAGGAAGGGTACAGACAAGATGGTTATGTAGATGCAAGGGGTCAAAAGAAATTGCCAAGAATTTGGCCAGGTCTTCTAGGCCAACAGAACAAGGCTGGTGATGTTGAAAACCCAAAGCCCACCCCAGACTGCCTTTGAGAGTCGTTTATGACCATGAACAGATGTTTTCGACCACAGTGAACTTTGAATCCAGCATGATTTTGGGTCCGATGTAGGATGATTAGCATTCCCATTGCAGCATCTGGTTTTTGGTGCCACCTCACAGTATGGTGTGGCCAGAGAGATGAATGCTACCCTGCTGCAAATGGTAAGCAGCGATAATTTGCAATTCTAATGAACCTACTCTGTGTTCTTCATTGTCCTTTAAACCTTGACAATTAACAAGAGTAAAAAAGGGTGAAAAGTCTTACTAGCTGGGAGGTAACAGTGAAGGGGAGCCTGTGACTCTCTATGACAAAGAATACAAATTAATTTAATATTGATATTTTGAATTATGCTGTTCCCTTTTCAGATTCATTCTGGAAAATGCTTATATTTTTGTTATAAAATATATCAGTTAACTACTTCACTGTTTGTCAAGGGTTAGGGCTGCACCAGCCACTAAGCACTGCTCTCCAAACCCTCTCTCTCCCCAAAGGGGAAGGGAATAAGGCAGAGTGACTTATGGATTGGAAAAGTAAAACAGCTTTAATAAACAATAATAGCACTATATAAAAATATATACAAAATTAATGTTGAACTGATGCAAACACTCCCTGTGATAGCAATCCCCACTAGTGCTGCAGAGCAGGCGGCACCAGTGAAGCCCCAGGCTCAGCGGCAGAAGGGAACTGGATATGGGAGCTGGATTCGGGAACTCAGGATTGGGACCAGAGACAGAAGAATGAACAGAGTCCTCCTCGGACACTGGCAATAGAAGAAATAGAGAGCTCAAACTGGTACACTGGTTTATATGCATATTTTCTGTTCTGAGCCTGATGTTGCCATTAAATCATCTGCTTTGTGCTTCTTTATTACTATTTTGTTCCTTATCAATTTATTACCTCTTTGCCTTTAATGAAGCAGAGGTGGCAGCTTTACAGGTGGGGAACTAAATCACCAAGAAACTATATGATTTTTTACATGACCTATGCACACAAAATTAGTAATCACTCTTATTGACGGATGCAGACACTACACGCAGGTGTTGTAAGTAGTTTAGCTACATTGGCAGTGCTGATTTATAACACGTTCCATCTTTATGAGACACCGTATGAGATATCAGTGCAAATTTTCTTCTCTTCCTTACATTTTGACTCATGGTCACTCATTCGGTGAAGGCGTTATGCATGTCTAGACCCTCTCCGGGCTTATGCTGGGTTGGATTTCTCTTCTCTGTTACTGAAGTGTCATTTCTAAAGCTGCACTGGTTTCGACTTTTGGCGTAGTCCCTGAGCAGAAGTGCTTCTTTGTGGAGCTCTCTTTATCCTCCCTGCATGCTTTCCTTTTCCTTCATGCTAGGTTTCCTTCGTCCCTTAGGGCCTTTTCCCGTACTCTTCCTTTCTCCTTTTCTTTCAGCATTTCTCATTTGAAGTTTAGAGCAAATCTTCCCCATCTGTTGAAACATTTCAATCCCCTCTGCCATTCACTTTTTATCACCCTCCTAGGACCAGGTACCAACTAGTACTGACATCTTGACCCCCAAGAAATGCAGTATCTTGCTTTGCTAATTCCTACAACAGAGAATTTATATTTTCTTTGCTTTTGTTTTCCATTTTGAGCTTCCTGCCTTGGGCTGATCATTCTCTGGTGAGGTCAGCGCAGTCACTGGAGTCATTGACAGGCTTGTATGGAAGTGTACCCTGTATGATCCGTGTGAGGATACAACAAAATCTGTGATGTTTATTAAGCAAACCCCCAAGATTTTATAAATACCAGCACTTCAGCTGAGGCCTTGTTATTGGCAATTGTTGGAACTGGAAGCTGCTTACTATACTTTACTTACATAACTGTACCAGGGCTTACATGCAGTAAATAGTCCTTGGGTAGATTATAACGTTACTTGGCAACATAAGGCTAAGGGGTCAGACTTGAAAAAGAGCTTATGCGAGGTTGCCTGGCTAAGTTAGACAATTTTAAATCAGATATCATGTATAAATGTCATTGCTGGATTTTTAACAGGGGGATGATGACGTCTGAAAGCCTTGTTAGCAGATATTTTTGAAAAATTAGGAAGATGGTGAGGTGCCACTAGGTGAAAGAAAGGCAAATATCTTTCAAGGTACAGGGAAAAGAAGAGCAAGGAGAATACATAGCTGTCAGCTTCTTCAACACGCAGATGAATGATAGTTGATGCTAGAGGCAAAATCACAGTATATATGCTGTCCAGCTCCAGACTCAAGTGCTATTTGTGTAGTAGTTGGATTCCCTCAATTGTTTTGTAGAAAATGTTTCCAGGTGAGGTTCTCACTCTGAGTAAAGCTCTGCAGGAGCCTGTCTCTAGTCCATAACTGTACAGAGAGCCAGGGGAAGCAAACATTTGAATTTAGGCTATGGCAATACCCTGCAGTGAGACCAAGCCAGTCTGATATATTCTATACTGATATCTGTATAAATTTTTCAATACTAGTCATAAAGATTTGCTTTACCAAACTGTCATCGCAATTCCTCACTAATCAGAATCATTTGCCATATCTCGAAAGAGATTGGAAGAGCAACTTGAACTAAATCTCTTCATAATCAATTATTTTTGAGCAAGTGATTAATTTATGATTAATTTTAAAACTGTATGTATGTATTTATATATTATTATATTAAAGTACAATAAATTTTACAGTATATATTTCTATTTTAAAATTCAGTCTTATCTATTTATTATGACAGCCCTTAGTGGGATGTAAATTAAGCTGGTATTTTATACAGACATAATGAGTATTAGACTTGTTCCTCTGAAACATGTTCTTCTCAAGTGTAGATTTTATGCCTATAAAGGTGCATGATTCTGTCTGATGTTTATTGAAAAGTGGGTAAGAAACAGAAAATGCTACAAAAAAAGTTCCTGAGATGTCCTTAGTGCATCCCTTTTTCCTCACTATACTTATATTATTCCTCAAAATTTTTGTCTGTTCTTAAACCAGTCCCTCTGTTGTAAACTTAGACCTTTAATACTGTCCTAGGTAATTTGCACTTACAGTGGTGCTAATCACCTTTAACAGAAAATGCTTACAAAAGAAGATTTTTCCTTGTAGTGGCAAGTGTCATATCTTGTTTATTTGTGGGGATGTAAAACTTTTTCTACCAAATGTGAGTTAAAAGTTAACAAATTAAAGTCTGACTGAGATACACCTTGCACCAAAGATATCATATGGCTCAAAAGGCTAGAAAGATCTTGGAGTAGTAAGAGAGGGTACAAATGAGTCAAGAGGTACAAAACAGACCAGAACTTTTACCTGTAAGCTGAAATTCACATAGCTTTTGTTTTCCAGAGAAAAAGCCTTCCTTTACTCATATATTCATTGGAATGACTGGCATTTAATCTTGCTATGGCAATGGCTTTTCCATGTACCAAAGTACTTGAACTAAAATTTAGCCTAGGTTCTTGGAGATGAGAATGTACTAATCAACAATGTACTGCTTTGCAGGTGTGGCTCATTGTGTGACCCATGACTAAAGCACATTTGGAGAGTGTGAATTGATTTTGCAAATCTTCTCTCATTTTCCCTCATAAAAGCCAGTAACGGAAGAAGCATCTCAGGGCCTGTGACAGCCAGAGAACAGTATATGGCATATCATCACCGTTGGACAAGTTTGCTCTGAGCCCAGGCTACAAACCTTAAATTGTCTGGTAGTATCCAAATACTGTCTTTCTTTCCTACATATTCACACTCCATAGCCCCCCATCAATGAACCACTCCTACCAGAGGACACACTCTTGTTAGAGTGGAGAAGAGCTAAAGTCTTAGTCTTATATCCCTGATACATGTCGATCAAATCCCCCTGAATTTTTGGTACAATAAGAGTGACAGCTGGGGAAAGCAATACAGTAAAGACAGTTGCATGATACCAAAGAACTGTTGTCTGAAAACAAACCAAGATTCAGTGCAGAAAGAAAAGAATCTAAAGGAGGGTTGGAATAAGTTGCCTTTTTTCAGATCGAATATTAGTATTATTTATAGCACTGCTTTTAGGGAATTTGCAGTGCTCTGACTAAGCACCACTTCTGGCCAGTTACACAGATCCTCTGCAGAACCAGAGAGAAGCTGATTCCCCAAGGACCACCTTTACCTCCACCTCTTACCTGTGGGGTGGATGGAGTGTCTGGGGCATTAATACTGTTCCTGAAGAGTCAATTTTGGTTAGAGAAAGAACTGAAGAGGTATCTAAACCTACTGGCTTTAAATTTTCACATTTTGCAACATCTGCAGAGCAGGAGGAAAGGCAAATTAAGAATCCTTCACTTCCAATCCTTTAACAGGAATCCCAAGGTCATCCAACAATACACAATTTATTAACATGGACAGGTGATAATGATGTAGGTTGACCCTAGTGTCATAGCTGTTATATTTGATGTGTGGCTTAAGAGTGAGAGTCAGTAGATTTAGTATTCTAAGCTAAATATATGGTAGCATATATAATGATTATGCATGTAGTTGTTTCTGCTTACATCAGACATCTCATAGAGTGATGGTAGATCTTGAAAATCTCTGTTGGATTGCAAAATGCTAATATGCAGCATTTGGGTACTGGAGGAAATCACACCATGTTTAAGTTCCAGAGTTCCCTTTACACAGTCATATAACAGCATGACAAATTGTCTATAACATATAAAAAATTGTGTACCAATCTTTACCAAGTAGACTCTGCTACACAAATTATGCATAATACCAATAAAGGAAAAGAAGAGGTGGCCTTTGTATTTATATCACCTACTCTTCCTCACTCCTGTATATATCAGAGATCTGGTCGTGGTATAATTAACTCACTTTTTCTTGCTTTTTGGCTAAAATATCTGAAGCCCTTCGAATAGTCATACGATAAATCTATTGGTAACTTTTCCATTGCTTTTCTGAAGTAATTTAGCCGATGTTGCAGAGCTGAACTGACAGCCAAATCTGAAAGTTTTTTTTCCCGGTTTAGAAAATGCAAATGTTCCCTATGTGCAGCAATAATTTTATCTTAGAAGAGGGTAAAATGGCTCTATATGAATAGCTTCTGGTTTTCAGATACCTTTCTTGGGTACTTTTACACAGAAAATGGCCACATTGCAGTACTTATGAAAGGGAAACCCTTCTACCCAGTTTGAAACATCAGGTAGACCCGGATACCCGTGCTTCGCCTGCCTTTGCAGTGCTTTCCTCTGTAGGACAAGACAGCGTCCAGCACCATTAGATGCATACCTGCCTCATCGTTACGGCTCTTCTAGCTTTGATCCTCAGCCTCTGAAGATGAAAAACTAGCTGATGTCAACTACTGCAGTGACTTCTTCCTAATTGCCAGTCTGGATCAAAGAGTGGAGCGTTTTCACTGGGATTGCATCAGGACATTACCTCGTGCAAGTGGGGTGGAGACATTCTGGGCACGTGAGGAACATCTTTGCCCCAGTCTGCCGTGGCTTTCCGTGACAACATGATGGCAGAAGCAGCCTGTTAGGGTAGATATTGGAGGCAAGTTAGTGGCATTAAGGCAAGAGGCTGCATGTAACATTCAATTCAAGCTGGCATGTCGGTCAGGTCTACACGACGTCCAGCTTTGGTACAACCAGGGGCAGCGCCCGTACAGCTGGCTGCCAAGGGGCGGGGTCACCTAAGAAATTGTAAGGGTGATGCAGTGGTGATTGGAGTATTTTCCCATAAATGTTCCTTAAACATAAATGATAGTGATGAAATCATAAAAGTAATTGGCTTTTGTAACTCCCTTTTTGAAAACAAATTACACCTAAAAGCATGCAGCGATGTCCTCCTTTTCCAGAATATTTTTGAAAATTAATAGACCATCTGAGTCTGCAGTATCATAAAGTCTGTATCCATTTTTTCACATACCTGCAGATTCATCTCCAGCAGCTCTCCATCTGTTTGCAGGCTGTTTTCTAAACCAGTGTGATACCTGAGGTGCAGAGGAGAGAGACAATAATTGACAATGTGGCCTACAGCATCTTGGGGAGCGATTAATTTCAGTGAATGAATGGGGGAGGAAGAAGAGGGAAGGTAAGCTTTGCGCATTTGTCCACTCGTGCATGCACGGCTGTGCGTATTGGATAGATGTACATACAGATATGCATGTATCTCCCAAGAAGACTATTTTCAGCCTTCAGGCTTTCACTCTTTCACGATGGTTGTTCTGCGCAGAAACTGCTTGAAAAAGACAGTGCCATCTGCACCGAGGAGATTAGGGGGTGTCAAGGAATATTCTTTTTCACTTCTCACATTCCTGCTTCTCTCTGTCCTGTCCCTGGAAAAATCCCAGCTTTTAACCTGTCAAAACAGTTTTAAAGCTTGTCGCTGATGTAGAGAAACCTGTGAGACAGAACCATGACAGCTACGTACTGTCGGAGGAGTATGACTACATAAAAAAATAAAAACCCAATACTGCTGAATAAAAGAACAGGGAAATGTATGAGGACGCACTAGCGTGTGGGGTAGTCTTTTCATGCATATCTATATACATACACTAATCAGGGAATACTGAATTTATATATAGGGAGGCCATTTCACTGATTTATGCATAGAGAGATTATAATGCGTGTACACAACACTGAAATTTAAAAATCTGCACGTCTGCAGAGGGGTTAAAAATTAAAACCATATGATCAATTGGACTCTTTTTACGCAAAACTTAGGTACTGAAATCAGAAAATTAAATCCACTTCTAAGCTCTTAAATGCAAGTGGCCTCATTTCAGATATGCTGAGCAACTACTGCATCTGCTGGCTTCTATTATTAAGACTGGCTCTGTTTCTGAAAAGCAGCTGTTAGGAAGGAGATCCTATAGGATCCCCTCTGACGTGTCTAACTAACAAGTAGCCAGGCATGACTGCAGTACCTGTGTGCCATAGGAGTGCAGCTGGAGATAGGGAGGAGTGATGCTGAGCTTTCTGACTGGCTGTGTAATCTTTGAGGAGGAATCCTGCCGAGATGCCGAGGGAGAAACCCCATCGCACACTAATCAAGTATTTTTCTGCTTTGACTTCTATACTCCTTTGTCACCTGCCTCTGTCGCTTCTGCATTCAGCGCAGGTGCTCGTACTGAATGCAGAGACTATGTGAACCAGAAGAGGAAACTCTTGCCGTGTTAGTTTTGGGAGTGAGATATCACGGATGTGACTGCTTACTTCTGGGTGCCTCACAGACAAACTAGGTATTTCGAGACTGGTTCAAGTGCATGGCCAGATTTGGGAAATGGTTGTGTTAATAAAGGGCACCTGAAAGCTTAATCATGAGCTCAAATAAGGTGGTTTCTAAGCTTTTGATTTTATTCTGCAGTTTTGTAATTACACAAGTGTGCTTGCTGTGGAGAGGAAAGAGAGCGCCCCACTGGAAAGCTAGTAGTGCATTCATCCCTTCAGAGAACAAACTCATTTGCCCTTTGCTTTTTATGTCTGCTTATTCAAACAATTAAATAAATTAATACCAAGAAAATGTTTTGCTCTGAGCCACTCTCAAATGTTTTCAGACAGTAAAATAAATGAGAATCGGTAATCTAATGCAAAACTTACTTGAGCATGTTTGCATGTTATTAGGAAGCTAGAAGGTTTATTCATGCTTTTGGTTCTGAGTTGATCTAAAATTATATACTATGTAGAAACAGTTGCATGTAGAGGCTACTATTGACTGGCTACTCTCTCTGAAAAAAAAAAAAAAAAAATACATGGGCATTTATCTTTTTTGTCCTCCAAATTTCCAGGCTATTATAGCAGGGAAGACTACAGACTGTCTTTCAGGATGTAAAAGCTGTCATTTTTGTGTCTGAGAGAGGAATGTGCTGTGAAGGTAGAAATATTTTCCTATAAGGAAATGACACGCTGCGAAAAAATGTAAACTCTGGAGTGTGTGGAGCGGATTATGTTAATAAGTGCGTATCAATTTTGCCCTCTTGATTCGCTTCATGCTACGTCAATTATACTGTCATTTTTCAAACTGTTGTCTGTAAGTATTATTGTTAGCTATAGCCAAAGGTCGGAAAAATATTATCCTTTTAAAATTTGATTGCTTGCTCACCAAGAAAGCAACAAGAGCGAAAAAAATAGAAAAAGTTTTACAAGATCCTGTAAAGAAATGGAATTCCATCTGT
The DNA here is from genome assembly GCA_020746105.1 of Trogon surrucura. Lineage (NCBI taxonomy): Eukaryota > Metazoa > Chordata > Aves > Trogoniformes > Trogonidae > Trogon > Trogon surrucura. Next base: position 88,953,073 of record CM036617.1, on the reverse strand, counting down.
ATCCACTTGTAAATATATAAAAAAATCAGAAATTCCCATGTAGCATTCTGATCACTACACTTTTAGTATCTTTGAATCCTTTCATTTTACCAATATAAAAACTGCCATGTCAAATATATTTGTTATTATTATATATGCATGACATTGCACAGAAGCATAAATACATATCACACAGAAGTTTCTATGCACACAAAAAAAGAAAACCAGAATGCTTTACTTTGCCAAAATGTAAAGTGCAGTATTCCACTGTCAAAATAGCTTACTCAAAACTAATTTTGTATGGAGAATTATCATCAAAATAAACACATTCCCGTGAATTTTCTCATACCACTCAAGCTGCTAACTCCAGTAAAAGCTGTTCAGTTCTAAAAAAATTAACCTTTCAGAGGTTCCGCAGACTTACTTTGGTTTAAAATGTAGTTTTTCAGGTCCTGGTTTGTGTCACTCCTTTTTTTCATAAGATCTGAAAAAGAAAGCAAATGATAATGTAGGGAGCTCTTCTGTAATGGAAAGAATAAAGTTTACAACAGACGAAGCAACTCCCAGTATGTGAATTTTGCACAGCTGTAACTTATGTAATGCAGTGATATTTGTTTCATTTCTTCCAGTTCTGGGCCAAATGGCTACTGAATGTAAGGGATGAGATGTTCTTAACTGATACTTTTAAAAGTCTGGACAGTCTGTAGTCTTCCCTGTTGTCATTGCCTGGACATTTGGAGGAGAAAAAGACAAATGCCCGAGTTAGCAAAACTACTTTTTCTCTTCCATATCAATAGGGGTTAATGATACTGCTTGAAAGAATATCAGTCTTTCATGCTCCAAGAAAAGTTTCCCCAGTGCTAAGCATTCACTTGTGTGATTAAAGGCAGTCTAAGTACTGACCTTCTGATGCTAAAGATAACACAAAAAGAGCTAAATAAATTACACCAGTGAGTAAAGGGTAAGAGGGAGGAGAAGCAGGAGTGACATCCTCAAAAGATTTACTAGGAAAAAATGCTTACTGGGAAAAGCTTACCATCGTTAGTAATCAGCAAAGAATCTAACAGAAAGAAAACGGCACAACGGTGGCTGCTGAAAAAATAACATTTGAAGATAAGGGAGAAAAATATGGAAAGAGTTCTCCTCGACATGGATTTTGTGCTGCCAGAGAATACAGTTGGAGTCTCTGCTTGCCCTGATTAGCCACAATTTACCTGAACAGGGAAATAATGCCAGGACAAGGCATATTTCTTCTGAGAGGTGACACTTCTGTGTCTGTTTTCAGATCTCTCTGCATATCACCTGAAGATGCAACAGAAAGAAAAACCCCAAACTAACGAACAGATGAGAGGAGGAATTTTCATGCTCAAAAGTTGTGATTTTAGTTCATTGAAATGATATCAGTCTAAGGAATCCCAAGTTTTTTGGGTCCTGCAGTAACAAGGCATAGAAGAAGGAGCAATCTGGTAGCAATGCTGGAAATGTTCATAAATTATTTTGAACGTGCCCTGTCGAAATGTTCTTAGTTTCAGGGAGAACCGGTTCTTTGGCCCTGTATAATGATGAGCCTGGCCTAGAGCAGTAAGAGAGGAGAGGAGGCAGTCAAATGAATTATAAAACAGAATTCAAAGTGCACTAGTAAGGGAGAGGGCTTTTTTGCAGTGCTCGTCTCTTTCCTGCTGCTGGCAGTCCGTGATGATACGGTAAAGCTACCATGTACCGAGCAAAAATCAAAGCAAAAGAGTATTAAAAAGATGATGAATTCTTCCTCCTCCCTATTTACTATCAAGGAGAGACCTCTTTGTTTACACGTCTAAGAATGGCTAGAAGTTACTCTATTCCCTGTCTCCTGACCTGTAGTTGTTCCTTAGTCATGCTATGCATATTTTAGCTCATTTCCTCTTTCCTTTGAAGTCATTCCCTCCAGCTCTTTGTCGTTTTTCTTGCTTTTGTCTGAACTCCTTCCAATTCATCCAGGCATGAATGTAGCCAGATGGGGGTATGTGGGGTGTGATTTCAGGAGTATGCTGTCAGGAAGGATGACCCAATCCTTTCCATCTCCAAGGTCACTTTGGTAGGCTCATGCTATCACTGGTGGCCCTGGTGCCTCGCTGCCCACTAACTCTATTTTATGGACTGCACACATGGAACAGCTAATAAAAGATCTGAAAATTGTAATGGCTGTTAATTTGGGTTTATTTTTGCTGTTGTTACTGAATAATGCAATCCCAGTTTGGATCCTTCTTCCTGTTTGTACCTGTTAGATCTTTTTCAGCATTGCTACCTTTCTGTTTTCTTTCTCCCACAGAATATCTGTGCCGCAGTATATGATTCATCAGATACATTCTTTTGCATTTTTCCAATTTGTACCTCCTTCAATGTTTCAAGGAAATATCAGCAGGCTCCTTAGTGCATTGCCTTAGGTATTTGTGTTTCTCCTTGGTGGGCTCCTCCCATGAACAAAGAAATTGATTATTGTCTGGATTTTATAAGATCAAGTCAAACAATAATTCCTGCATTACAAACAGCAGATTTTGGCTCCGTTTACTGCTCTTTTTCAATTTCTCGCATCTCCCTCCAGAGTTTTAGTCAAGAAGACAGGCTGTGTAGTTTCTCAACAGGTTCCCTCATTTGGAACGAAAGTTAATTAACAATTCTTTCCAACATTTGTTGACGTTCAGTGATGCTTGAATAGTGGGTTCTGCAGCATTGAAAGTGAGACGGTAACTAATGGAGTTCTCAGGTCAGTTTTTAAAAGAGGAGACTGCTGTCCAATTCCCAAGCAAAAATACTATTGTTCTTTGTAAAACTAATACCACCCCGCCTCATTTTACCAAATGTGAAGGTAGTGTCAAAGGGAAAGGTAATGGAAATACCATGTCAGGTGTCTCAGTGTGATATTTCAGGTGAGTAAAGCATGGTACCCTGCGTGTATCCAAACCAATGAATGTAAGAATGTTTCAAAATGTTTCAAATAACTTATTAAAATATCAGTCTTTTATTTATAGTCTATTCTGTAAACCACGTAGTTCCAAAAAAAAGCTGTCAAGATGCTATACATTATTAATTCATTAATGTTTCATGATTCATACAGTGTATTCATCTGGATGTTTTCTTCATTCTTTAGTGTGCTGCTGATTTCCACTACATTAGCACTTGGATATGCCTGTATTTCGTTTTGAAGATTCTTGTTCTTTTGGAACATCTTCCTGCTTGTTACTTTTTTAGTTCCTTGTGGCCTTCCTCTGGACTCACTCCAACAGGTCCATGTCCTACAAGATCAAGAGTGGGAAGTCAGCATGCATTCATCCATAATGCCATAACACAGATTCCTCTGAGATCTAGGATCTGGAAATTAAGAGTTCGTTTGGGAACATTTTTAAAGCTACTGGCATTGCTACCATAAAAAGGTTTCCTTTTGGTTACCAAGAATTGTCATACTGGATCAGAGCAGTGATTCATCTCGTCTAGTATCTTGTCTCTGACAGGGTCTAGGATAAGACATGTTGGAGGAGTAGCTGAAATTCCGTCACAGAAATAGTCACATATCCTTCTCACCATAATGCTTTGTTCTGTCCTTACAAGCTGAGCAGCATCATATATGGTATTTTACACAGGTTTTTAAAAAAAAAAAGAAAAATAAATGAAGTGGCTAGCATTCTACATATACCAATAAACAAGAGATAGAATTCTGTGATTTGGACAGCAGCTTATTGTGTGGGACATATGTGTCTGCTTTTGGGAAGCATTGAGAAGCCATCTGCAGGCACAATTTAATTCCCTAACTGAAAAATAGGACGAAGAGTACTTTCAAAGGTACCATGTATTTTGACTGAAAACAGTTCATGAAGGATGGCCTCATATTAAAAGATATAGAAGCATTTCAGATAGGCAACCTGTACAGGTACTCTGAGTGATTTGTTTGCATTGCTGGATGTGACTAAAACATGAAGAAGTTTCTACTGGTTTAGGCATCTAATGACCTAGCTCTCTGAACCTGTGTCTCCCTTAGCAAGTACTGCAGCTCAACAGGATTGGATGTGCAGAGGGATCCATCTGGTGCTGAGCATCTGATATACACATTGTACCTAATTCTAGATTAATTTAACTTTGGACTAGCTCTACTCTTGTCACAGGAACTGAAGGTTTATTAGGAGTTGGAGAGTAGTGGGTGCGTTCCTGAAGCTCATCTTGCAGTTTAGTTTGACCTAAAGGGAGTCTGATTCATGTATCCTGAGACCAATCCTCAGTGGAAACCAGGGCATGATAATTAGGAAAAATTGGGGAGATTTGGCTTGAAAAATGCATTCTTGATCTAAACTAAAACCTTAATGGAGACACATGTGGAAAGTTCATTTATAAAACAAAAGTACTCATAAATACAAATAAATTGTGTCCAGAGACTATTTGGGTTTTTTTGATCAAAGAATAAGTTCATGGATTTGATAAAGATCCAGTAAATGACCTCATTTATATAACTGGAACTGGAGCTGACAGAGATCATCTACCTTCCTGAGCATTGACTGTATGCACATTTAGGTACGAAACCATGCTAAATATTAGTGAAAACATACACTGCATCATTTTATATAGTCAAAATAATTTCTGTATTTGCTTTTTCTGTTTCTTTTTAAAAAATGTAGTTCATTCGACAGCCAATTAGAACAAAATATGTAACGGGGAGGCAGAATGTAACTGTAGCAAATGCTAACTTGATTTAATAAATAGAACTAGATAATTTAACAATTGTGTTATTGAGGAAATAAGCTTTTATCATATGAAATCTGGTAAAAGATTAGAGATAGCAAATGAGATAAAACACAAGTATGTATGCCCCATTTTTCATAACCAGTCCTCTCACAAGAGTGGAATTAAGACACCTGAGCTTCACTGTCTACATGTGAGCAAGCACATGAGGGTCTAAGAATCATAGAGCAGTTTCGGTTGGAAGAGACCTTCAAGATCATGGAGTCCAACTTTTGTCCTAGCCCTATCAAGACCTTGTCCCTCAGCACAACATCCACCTGTCTCTTTAACACCTCCAAGGATGGCAACTCAACCACCTCCCTGGGCAGGATGTTCCAATGCCTGACAACCCTCTCAGTAAAGAAATTCTTCCAAATACCCAACCTGAACCTCTCCTGGTGCAACTGAAGGCCATTTCCCCTTGTCCTGTCACTCACCACTAGGGAGAACAGACCAACCCCGGTCTTGCTACAACCTCCTTTTAAGTAGTTGTCTCCCCTCAGTGTTCTCTTCTATAGGCTAAACAGCCCCAGATCCTTCAGCCATTCCTCATATTACAAGGTCTCCTTTCTGACAAAGGTGATACAGTCAACCCAGCCTTAGTGTCAAGGCATCTACAAGGCCATTAAGGACAGTCATCAGTTGCTCTTGGATGAGGGCTCTCTGAAATGCTTGAAGATCCCCCACATGTCTGCCCAGGGGGCCAGGAGAAATTCTGCACTCCTTGGAGCACGAGTTACAGATTGGTCTGGGGGCTCCACGGCACCCAAACAACATGAGGCGCCTGTGTTTAGTCATCTGAATCCCAGGCAGGAGTCCAACTGAGCTTTTCCTAAGGAGCTCCTTAGCATCCGCTAGCTAAAAATAGAGCTTAGACATTTACATGTAAATGCCTAAATGTAAATGTCTTCACACCAAACCGAATCTCTCCCTTGATGTCAAATGTGTAACTCAGTATGAATTATCAAGACAGCACAGAAAAAGATATGACCACATCCAAAGTAATCTTGTTTAATTTTGCACATTTTTTTCTTTGTTCGGATACCTACAATTAATTGCCTCCAATTAAGTAGCTTCATCATTGTTCCTTTACAGAATTTGAGCTAGCAAAGATAACTAAGCAACGGCTTGATAAAATCTCTTGTTCTGCACCTGGTGTTATGTGCAATGCTGTGTCACCAGCGAGCAGATCTTGCAATACATCTGTCGTGTCAGGAGGTGACAGAGGCCAGTTTTCTGAGGAGCAGGGCACAGAGCTAAGCAGAATAGATAAATACAGGAATAGCTCCACTGCTGTTAGAAAATTAGCTGTTTCAGTAGTCCCTGGTCACGTTCTGCTGGAGCTGTATTCTGTATGTCTATAGACAGACCCCCTATAACTATAGAGATGAGTTTTCTTATAATAGCAATAATGAGCCTGATTAATGTAATGCCAGTCAGAGATCAGTCTATTTCTGTAACGCTAATGTAGAGCCTTTTTAAATAAAATGAGCTCCTGCTTCTGGCTAAATACTCCTAAGCTTCAAGAAATATGTAAGGTTTTATGAACTTCAGGATCATCTATCCTTTCGCCTGTTCCCCATTTGTCCCTCAATTTCGCTGTGCCTCTGTCCTTGTCCTTTCCTTCCCTATCTAACCTGAAGGTCACTGTCCTCATTCATTTCTGACCTGATCTGCCACCTTTATTTTTGCTGTAATGCCAGTATCTTTGTCCTCTTCAGCTGGTCAACTCTCTCTCATACTGAAATATCCCAAGATTTTAAAACAGCTGTCACCAGGTGTTAACTGGAGACGTGCTGGGACCTGTGATTTTAAAAGTACACGGCAGTAAAAAAGGATTAATGACAACCTGTTGCATATGGAGAAGACTTTTCCTATTGAGCAACAGCTGAAAAATTCACTCAAAAGCAGGTCAATGCAAGGGGAATAAATCATCTAACCATAACTTGAGAAACTAAGAAGAATAAAGATTTATGGTGGGTTTCTAGGCAGGGATGAACTTCATTGAGAGAAAGCAAGACTGGGCATGTCTCCTTAGGCATGGTCAGGATTGATGGGACATGAGGCAACAATGGCCAAGAGGCTGGATCACCCTGTTTTCTTGGTGGCAAACCAAGGTGCTCAGCTCTGATGCGCAAACTGATGTGCAGCCTTACCCACTATGTAACCGTGTGGTTTTCGGCCAATCTGTGACTGATGTCAAGGCAGCTGAATGCAGACAGATGGAGTTTGGCTTTTGCTTCATTTGCTCAGACAGATGTACCACGATATCAGACAGAGATACCAAAAATCATACCAACATATTTGAATTTGGGACTTCCTATTTTTTTTTTCTTTTTCGTGTTATGTTTCCTGGAGTTTTCTGAGCAGTTTAACTGAATATCTAATGATTCTGTGTTTGATTACACTGAAAAATGTGTGCAGCTTTTTAAAACACTGTCTTTTCCTTCAAGGTGGATTGCTGCTGTCTCTAAAGCTCCCTTCCTTCCCTTTTTGCATTTGCTTAAGATGGGAGTTGTGAGATTAAGGACACAAACAACAGATCTAAAGGCAGCTTCAGAAGTATACGATTCTCTGAGTTTTGTTGTTCCTTACTGGCAATACTAGATAGTGCACTTAACATCTGACTTTTTATCAACTCTATAGAAAACTATGTGCACCTTGGAGTTGTCCATTCTCTGCTTTTGAATATGCACATGCAGCTTAAATGCATATCATGGTTGTTTTTTGACATTTATCTTGCCATAATGCCTAAAAGACATGCCTAGCTGGGTCCTACTGTACTCAGTGCTATGTAAAACTGCATAGTCAATGGACTCCCTGGCCAGGGGTCTTGAAAGCAATGTGCATGTTGAGGCCCTGAGATCACCAAGTCTTTCTACAGCCTCTTCCTCCCTCCCCGAGTGTTTGGCTGACTGTGCTCAAGGCCATCAAGCTTGGATGCCACTCTGAAACCAGGGGCTGGCCATGGCTGGGGAAACAGCCCGGCTGTGAAGAGGAGCTGTGTGAAGCCTCCTCTGGAGACCACCGCTTAGCTCAGGAGCTGCACTGCAGCTCCAGCTTTGGTGCTGGCTCCTTGCGTGATCACTGGTAGCCATGCCCATGTCTGCTCTTGCCTCCCTGTCTTGGCTCTGCAGCCATCCCATCCCCATGGCCATGCTTGGCTGTTCCAGGGCTGATGGAGGCCCTGGTTGCCCTTCCTGGCCCAGCTCTGGCTGTGGTGGGCTGGGATTGTGAGGTGAGGTCCCTGCTTCATCCTGGTCCCTTGCCCCAACGCTCCCTGCCCTTGTCCCGCAGCCTGATCTTGTTGCTGTCTGACAGATGTGTCTGGTGCTGCAGGCATGTGTTATTTGTGCAGATTTAGTCTTCCCATTCCGAGATAGGTGTGCACACTTACAAGACCTGTACCCCTTGACCACTTGGAGCTTAACACAGAGGGGCACTAAATGAGAATTTTTTTAAAACTGTAGGACGGAGGAATATCTTCTTCTCAAAAGGAACTAAAGAGCAGCTTGGCTATGAAAGAAACCCTGAGATGACTGTGAAACCACTGAAAAAGAAACAGTGAAGGATCTAGCTACACTGCAAACACAAGCACAGAAGCCCCTGTTGGAGAGATGTGCTACAATTCCAGGCTTTGCAAACAACAATTTAATTTCTGACTCTTTGTGTTTGTGCTTCATCCACTACGAAAGAAGAGAATAAGTGGAAATAGAAACATGTGAGTAGATATGCTAGTAGTAACTAAGATGTACTGATACACTATGTACTAGCCAATGGTTTTACAATAGGCACAGCTGCCCACCTCACAAAACCACTACAAAACTTGGCAGGATTTGCAGCATCTGCTGGGAAGGTTTCAACTTCAGCATAGCAAAAGATGTTTAATATTGGAGTTTTGGAGTTTCGCTGCACAGCTCTTGATAGTCTTAGTTGCTTCTTGTGCTCTGTGAATGTGTCCTAAATCCTGACCTCTTGCCTTTTTTCCTGGACCTCCACTGAGATGTCCATTTTTATCCCTACTACTGAAAGCTGGCTTTCAACCTTTATGGTCTCTCTGTGTAAGTCAGGCTCTCCGTACACTTTATTCAATTAGCAGAGCTAGTAAGTTTAAAAGGTATTTCCCATAACTTCTCATTCTTTTTTTAGAAGTTGTAGTGGTTTTGTCACTGCATCTCTCAAAATACATCATATATTTACCACAAAGCTTCTTTATACAGATTACATCACATTCTCATGTAGTAGAGTGCTTAAGTGGTCTACGAGTTTTCCACTCTTGCTATAGACAGAGTGCATCATGGGACCTTTTATTATCCTGTGAATGTTTTGTACTCTTTCAAAAAATGCTGAGTTATTCCTCGGTTTAGAAGTCTTCTCTGCAAGATGAACATGTCCAATTCTCCTCACAGCAGCCCCACAGCTACTTATTTCAGCCTTAACTCCCAGCCAGTCCTAATGTTCTTTAGGAACACCACCTACCTCTCATGAACAACTTCTTCTGCTCCCTGCTTCTGCATCTCTAGACTTGAAATAACTCCTACTTTACCACCAGCAGGGTCCTCAGTTGGAAAACCAGAAGTGCAATCAGTCGTCCCAGTCTGGAGTGAACTCTGTACCTGCCTTTCAGCAATAACGTTATTGACTATGTTCCAAATTCTCTGAGAAGTTTCTTAATGCCATCACTGCTGCTGTGTAAGCAGGTTTCTGATGTCTGTATGTTTATACACCTGAGTGGCCTGTCAGGCTCTGTTTAGTTCATTTTACATAGTGCTGCTCTGCTCATGGTTCTGTAATATCATCCTGTCCTTCATCAAGAAAAAGCTTTTTCTATTGTAGTTACTTGCTCTCTGCCTTGGGAACAAAGTTGTTTCTGAAAGTTTGGTCTTTTTTCTACCACTCATTTATATTCTCCAAATAAAGAGAAAGCAAACAAAGTGAATATACACTGAATCTCCAAAGCATAGCAGATTGGTCTTGTGTTGTCAGGGAACAGCTATGATTTAAGTTTGCTGACAGACAGGAGGAAGTCCTGCTTCAGCTTTGATATTCTTAAGAACTCCTGGAGGACTTTCAATGTTCAGGCATACCATTTGCTTCTCACTCTTCTACAGTTTCCTGGGGTTAGTCTAGTGCTGCTGGCCAGTGAGAGATACCTCTTTTACACTTGTTACAGCATCACCAGCTGCTGAGATGTCTCATGCATTAAGATGGCGTACACCCTGCTGCTTTACAGATACCCTGGGCTTTGTTGGAGCACTCCAGTGTCATAGAATCATAGAATCATAGAATGATAGGGGTTGGAAGGGACCTCTAGAGATCACCTAGTCCAAACCCCCTGCCAGAGCAGGATCACCTAAGACAGGCCACACAGGAACGCGTCCAGGGGGGTTTTGAAAGTCTCCAGAGAAGGAGACTCCACAACCTCCCTGGGCAGCCTGTGCCAGTGCTCTGTCACCCTCACAGTGAAGAAATTTCTCCTGATGTTGAGGCAGAACTTCCTATGGCAAGAGAGGCCCTTCCTGACCTCCCTGGTCTAAGCAGTTGCCCATACATAACAGGTATGGGGCTCTAGAACAAGAGGGAGTGGCTTCAGACTTCAACAGGATAAGTTTAGACAGGGAATTAGGAAATTTTTTTTTCACAGGAAGAGTAGTGTCACAGGTTAGGGCTGTGCCGGCCACTAAAATGCAGGCAGATGCTCTCTAACCCTCTCTTCCTCCTGCCAAAACGGGAGGAAAAAGGAAATGAGGCAGAGAGACTTACGGGTTAGAAAAGAAAAACTAAAAAGACTTTAATGAAACAATAATAGAAATAACAGTGAAATTATAAGAATAAAAAACTATATACATATATACATATACAAGTCTGAACCCAACTTCCCCCTCGATAGCAATCCCCACTGGTGCTGCAGAGCAGGTGGCACTGGGGAAGCCCCAGGCTCAGTGGGGCTTTATACAGATAGCTGTATTCAGGAATTCAGGATTGGGATCAAAAGCAGGAGATTGGATGGAGTCCTCCCTGGATGCCAGCCACTGAAGAAAAAGCGAGAGCAAGAGGGCTAAACTCTCGTGGTCACTCCATTTATACTAAATATGACGTATATGGAATGGAATACTCTCGTTGGTCATCTGTCCTGTCTATTACCCTGCGTCGTCCTCTTAAAGCTTGTCATGCCAGTTACAGTGGTGTAACACAAATAAAAAAGAAGTGCAATATGCATTTGCAATTTCAAAATTAAGTAGCATAGTCACAGAGCCTTATAAAAATGTAGTCAATGGGAACACAGGAAACCCAAGACTGGGTTTATCTTTTTATCAAATCCAGGAGACCCTGTGGAACTCTTTCTGTTTGCAAGGTATAAAAGTGGATCTACTATGCATGGGCACTCAACTATGGTCTATGCAGCATGTCCTCAAAGTCCTGGTGTCTGGCTCTCCTTCTCATCCAGCTCATGTACTTCCTAATCCCTTCCAGCATATCATTGGCTTCCACCCACTGCTTTGGAAACGATGATGTTCCTTGGCAAGGATAGGTACAATTATTGCCTGCTTAGGTGATAAACAGAACCAGATAATGGCTGCTTTGGTGTTTGATTAGGCATCCAAATTTAGTTCCTCTAAAGGCAGGAAACCCTTTCCCACAAGGCTTGGTAGTAATATTTTTTTCTCTTATGGATGACATATTTCATGCATGTGTTGTTTGCTACTCAAGACTTACACACTTATGTAGTTATGTAATTTATATGTGCTGCATGCTACTGCACTTCTTTGAGACTGCACTAACAACTAAACTTCCCTGAGGAGAATTGGCTTAAGGAGTGACATTCACCCAAACTCTGTCCTTGAGAGCATCAATCAGTAGCTGGCTGCATGAAAACTAGCGGTAACTATTGTTATTTATCATCCATAAACAAAATAAAATCACCAAATGATGTAGATGTCTAAGGTCACAGAAGCAGAGCTTATACTTGATTTAAAATATGCAGTTCAACTTTTATGATTTGATTTAAAATTTAAAATTAAAAGAAATATTTTAACAACTCTAGATACTTGATACTGAAGTAATGCCGTTACGTGCTGTAGGAGATTATGCATTACTAAGGCTGACTGTCCTTGTGAGGCACTTCAGTAGCACTGCATAACTTAACTAGAGATGAAAATCCCTAATTGCCAAATGTGTGGACCAGCACACTTAGCTTTCGTGAAAAAAATACAGAGGGAGATGATGTTGCTGGATTGATTAGCATTAGCAAATACAGGTCATAATCATCATGAGGATTTCCATTGTTCTCATATCACAATAATAAGGTCCCTAATCCAGTGACCTTATGGTCTAAAATAAAGGCAAAATGCAAATATCCATTTCTGGGGGGCTTCATGTAAGCTGGCAAATATGCTGGTACATAGGCAATGTTCTCCTAATGGCATACACCAGCCTGATTTGAAATGTCATTGGTGTTTTTGTAGGATAATTTTAGGTTAATTGCTATGTGGGAAAGATCAGGTTAAACCTCTCTGCTTGTGGCTTAGTAGTCGGATAATTTATGATCTCACTCATACATCAGAGACCCAGAAGCACTTGCCTGGGAAACCTACAATTCACTGTAGTTGAGTTTTTCTTTCCTTGTAAAGAGGCAAAATGAATTGTTGATGCTTACTGTAGGTCTCTGGACGCTATGTCTACACGTGCAAGTGTTCAGTACTGTAGGAAGAGATCCAGGTGGTGCTGAGGACCTGACGTGGGAAATTTTTCCCCATTTCAGCTGAGCTTTGCTTCAAACTAGCTCTGGTCTGGTCTAAATGACAAAATAGTCATAGCAGCTGGAGGGCATCCCATCTTCCAGTTTGATTTAATTTGAAAACAACCTGGTTAATTTGAAAAGAATCTTCAGAGACCTTTCCATCTTACAAATCAAAGCATGCAAAGTCGCAACAGTTGCGATATCTGCTTTCAAAAGCGCCTTCAAGATCTGAACTAAAACACAAATACAGGCACATTCTGTATGAAAATAGACACAGCTGCACTAACATGATTCATTTTATGTCAGAGTCCCGTACTTTGGGATTTGACTATAAACTCCCTAGTAAGCCCAAACTGTTGCAACTTGCCCCATAGCAACTTCAGTAGAAATGCTTGGATTTATTATTTCATTGTTTTAAATGTTTTGCAGATTGCTGAAAAAGAAACTCAGAACACCCTGATCTAATTTACTAATTGGCTTTAAAATCACCTCTGATAAACTCTGTAATTGTACAGGGAAATGGTGATTTCAGTCCAAGCTTGTTACTCTCTGTGTGTAACTGCTTTTGCTGTGATGTTCACATTCAGATTCTGCTCAGGTTTTATAGCATGCTCGATGTTTACTAAACTGCCTGTTTGCCGAGCATTAAGAATATTTGTGTGCATGCAACATTTAAGGAAATATTAATTCATTGGGGGTGATTTTTGTCAAATAAGCAAGTCTAATTCAGCTTGCTTTTGGATGACAGACTGGCAGTTTAATATCCTTTTTGACTTTATGTAACTAGCTTGCTGCAAAAAGAGAAACTGTTTAAAGGTAACAGATTTTTTTTTCAGTCTTTCGTTGCAGTTTCTATAGATCAATGTAAAAGCAGAGTGATAAAAATTATCATTAGCTGGAAATTAACCTTGACCAATATCTGAGACATGTAGCTCAGCTAGAGGTGCTAGAACTAGAGGAGTCAAATGTAGTTCCAATTAAAAATTATAAATTAGAGCTGTAAGAGTGTGGGACCACCTGCCTCGTGAATGATCTTGCTTTCATATACATATATAAAAAGGTCACTGAGTTCCCGAACTTATAGATTAAAGCAAATAGACTCTGTCTCACAGGGTCTCAAGAGAAAAACAAGCACTTTGGAACTACTCTCCTTAGGATGTAATATTGTGGCTGAATTTCCTATCACAGGAAAATTTACCCTCTTGCTTGCGGATATAAGAAGGAAGGAATAGCTAACCAGTTAGGAAACTAATGGTCTCAGAAGAACCAATTAGTTAAGAAAGTTTGTTGGCGTGCAGGAGTCACAGATTCAAGTTCCCCTTCTGCCCATACAGACTGGCTGTGTGCATGGCAGTTTTCTTGGGGGATTATGCTTTTCTGGCCTGGGTCTTCCATACTCGATCAGTCCAACCCATTCCAGGAAATAATTTGAATTCTCATTTTCAAGAGCGGATTCCTCCCTGGCTCCCAGACTCCCCTGAATCTTAGAAACCATCCCTAAAGCTGCTACGTTTCTTTGAATGGCAGTGTTGATGGAACAATGTATTTCTGTGAGAACACTTTTTGCCAAGCCAGCTGTCCTTGGGCTTTTATGTTTCACCTCTGAGATATATTATTGCAATCTGTCTGATGAGTTGAGCAGACTTTCCCACATAAGGTCGGAACCCTCAGTAGCAATGGTTTAGGGGTCACTTTTCACTTAAATGAACATTCAGTGTCTGAGATACAGTTAGAAACCAGCTTCAATGAAGAGTTTACCATTGTGCGGTTGATAACCAAGCTGTCGGAGTACTTTATATTTAGGACATAAGGTTAGCTGATGTTTTTATTAGAAGGGACATACGTGATGATGTGAGACTTTTTCAAAGCAGCGTATTCTCTCAGCTTGAAGCTCTGTGTCAGAAACCACTGAATAATCACTCCCCATGAACCTTTTCCTTTTGTACTCAGCACTTCACCATGACCTCATGGATTCCCAAACTTGTCTCAGTTTGTGTAGGGCCTGTCTGCAACATTACTTGAATGTGCTACATTCCTAACACTGATGCACTCTAAATTTGTCAAAATACTGTGGCTAGATGAGCTTAAAATCAAAATCAGAAAGTGAAGAATACAGCTCTTGATTATGGAGATAGAGCTGCTGCTATGAAAGCATCAAATTAAGCATGATAAACGTGTCAAAAGCTAATCTGCTCCCCAAGTTGTAACTGAGCACCTGGTGGAAAGCTGCGGCTGGGGATTAACTCATCGGGTTCTCCCAAGGTGGAGGTGGTGTCTCCCAAAGTGAGTGTCCCGGGGTCACCTCGTTCTGGGTTGCCTCGTTCCTTTGGTACCTGTGCAGCATAAGCATGCCCCTGCAATGCAAATGAGTCTTCCAAGCACTTGCTAGGAAGGTCTGCTTTCCCCTCCTTCTGGCTGATCAATTTAAGGAAGCTTACTGTAGCGCACTTTGCTGTTTGTGCGAATGCAAATGAAGCCTTTCTCGAGCTTGTCTGTGACTGGGAGAGACAAAGCCCTTTTGATGTGTTGATTTTCCATACCGAGCTCATCCTCCTGTTTCAGAAGCTGTTCAAATTGATATCTTTCTGACTCCTCCGTTCCCGGGACACAGAGCTTGTGCTGTGAATCTTTTCATGGTGCCACAGCAATTTGCAAAGGATTATGTAGAGGATGTTCCTCATAGTCTTGCAGCAGGTCATAAATTGCTGGGTTTATACAGAGGTTGCACAAGGCATGTTAGGAAAACTCGTGTCAACGTGGTGTTTTGCTCGCTGCCCACTGTTGCAATTTCTTTGAACTCCTGCCAGTCAGAAGACAATCTTCTGTCCACCCTTCCAAGCAGTATCTGAGCAACTACCTGTCCGATGTCTCACTTTCTTTCTGCCTCCTTGTAACCGACACATTCATATATACAGGTTCAAATAAAGCAAGATATTAATTGTGGAAAGCAAGGAGACTCATAAAGATAAGCTGTCCAAATACTCTTCCTTTAACTAGGCCTAACATTTTGATATTGGGTGTGCTCAGTGGGGATGTACAATGGGAGCATTTCACCTAAATATTGGGAAGAATCTCTAGACTATGTTAAACAAGGGTTTTGACAGGCGAGTGAGTTTAATAATGAATAATATGTATTGCCTCTAACTAGAAGGTTGTGTAATGGTGGTAGCTGTACAGAATTGGAAGTTAGATAGATGGATAGATAATGCGGAAGCTAAAGCAGGCATTTTAACTTTGCTGCTATTTAACAGCACAATCAATAGTTCTGAAAAAGGAAAGGCATTTGCAATTCTAATTGCAATTCACAAGTGGGGGTGTACTGAGTGGGTGGAAGAGAGTTGTTTGCTTGCTGAGGGACATTTCAGAGCTGCATAAGTTCTGATACTTGTAATTCTTATTATAAAAAAAATATCTTCTGAGGCTTTGACTGACTAGAACAGAGGAATAATTTTTAAATGAAAGAAATCAATCAGAGTAGTATCAGGTTGTGATTTTCTGGCAGGTTTTGCTGGTTGTCTCATTACTCCTATCAAGAGGAGACATGCAATGGGGAGCTGCTGAACATGGTGGTTGTGGGACCAATAGTCTTTGCTTGCCTTTAGAGTTCTGCAAGGCCTGTCTCTTCATCTGAGGTTTTGTCAAATATGTCCTGTCTTTCCATGTTTTCTGGCATCTATTTTTTTGGTTTCTTAATAATAAATGGATAATTTATTTCTGAATAATAATAATTTCTGAATAACAAATGGCCTTTATCAAAAATAATGTGCCTGTATTACAAATAGCGTGAAAGAGGTTGTAGCAACGTGGGTGTTGGCCTCTTCTCCCAATTAACTAGCGACAGGACAAGAGGAAATGGCCTCAAGTTATGCGAGGGGAGGTTTAGGTTAGATATTAGGAAAAAATTCCTCATGGAAAGAATTGTCCAGCATTGGAACAGGATGCCCAGGGAAGTGACTGAGTCACCATCCTGAAGATGTTCAAAAAACATATAAACGTGGCACTTCGAGACATGTTTTAGTGATCATAACAGTGTTGGATTGACGTTTGGACTTGGTGATCTCAGGGGTCTTTTCCAAACTTACTAATTCTGTGATTCTATGATATTTTTACTTGTGGCATGACCTGAATCTGCCAACCTTATTTAACCTGATTAACACATTAGTTTGGGCATGCAGGTTTGTTGACCCCAAGTTGAAGCACTTGAAAAAAGTACAGATCAAATAGTAATACCTGGGTTCTTTTATTTTAACAACTAACATAGGAGTGGCTACTATTGTTATATATGCTTCTATCATTAAGAAATGAAGGTACAAAATTTCCTTTCTCTGTCAATTTGGAATTAGAGCAAAATTTGCCATTTCCTAAAACAAAACATTTTTTTTCTGAAAAAGTAAACCTAAAACCTCTTATTAACGTCTGACAAATTTGACAAATAATTATTGGACAAAAAAGGGGGAGAACCCTGCAAAGGTAATAGATTTTCTCTCTCCATTTCGATATAGTGTTCTGAAGCTAATTTTAGCACACTCAACTTTTCAAACCAATAAAAAAAAGGGTCATAAAATAAATGAAATCATTCATCTCAAAGCATTTTAATAATCTCCAGCTTTGGCCTGAAAAATATTATCATCTCTTTAGTCACAGTAAAATGCATTTATGGCCTGCAGCGGTATGTGAACATGATAACTCTGTGAAGTACAGGAGATACCTGTACTGTCTGTTTTCTCAAGGCGGATCCAACTGAGATGGAGGCAGCTCGAGGTGGAGGCAGTGTGCCCAGTTTGAGAAGAGCAGGTGTGCCACAGAGGTCCAGGTAGGCTTGCTTGGATCAGAGGGCCAGGCGGTTGCATTTGCGTGGTACGGAGCTCGAATTAATGAGCTGTCAAGGCTGCTGGCTTGTACGTGGTGCAGACGTGGTAGTCCTGCTCCTGAACATGAGCTGTGTGGAGTTCTTGAACACCAAGTGAACTTTCTGTGTGAAACCCCCTGGGCTCAAAATGGTATATATTTTCCAATGAAAGTTTATTTTCTCTGAAAATTTCTAGCCAATTATTCCAATCTCCTGTTAGTTTAAGCATGCAGAAATGTTTCTATGAGAAGAAGTTATCCCAGTGGCTAACCAGCCACCTCAGCCTGGGGTTTGGTATGCTTTCCCTATTTGCACGTGATCATAACTTCATTATTTCTAACAAATTCTTTGAAAGTTCTTGTTTGGATGAATCGAAAGATCTTTGGAATTCATTATAAAGTTAATCTGCACACTGATACAGATACTCTTCTTTCTCAAAACTCTCATTATTTCTTATGTCTTTCACAGACATCCATGTATTATTGAGGGTGTGACTAACCCTACAGGCTGTTAATTTCCCTCAACTTTTCTTACTGTATGTCTACTTCTAAATAAAGCAAATTCACCCTTGTGACAGCCAGATATTAATATTTGGTTTAAACAACATTAAGGCTGTGATAAAACAACGTTGACACCATCTCCTTTAATCACAGGTCTTCGTGTCTTGGCATATGCTTGACATGCACTTTCAGATTAACTGTGGTAGGATTTACAATTTCAGCAACTTGAGTGTTTCGTCTTTCACCTTTAGCAAATGTGATGATCTCTTCTGCCACAGAACTGCTCGCCAGGGTAGTGATCTCCTGTGACAATAAAAAACAATGATCAAACACATGTACACCAGGTAGAATAACATGTCAAAGTAACTTTGAGCAGTACAGCACCTGCTGATCTCCACTTCTGACTACTTTTTGTCATGAGTTGGGAGGAATTTGTGAAGACAGATTCAAGTTTGTATTTAAATATAAAAATTAAATAAAAGATGTAAGAAGCTGATTGAGTGAAATTTGTGCCTTGGAGAATAAAAGCATACAGCAGTACTTTTAATGTTCAGGTATTAGAAAGAGAAGCAAAACTGCTCTGTTTTATTTCTTTCAAATCAATATGACAGCCTTTTAAGAACTAAGCCATTACGTTAAAAAAAATAACAATCTCTAAACTAGCTCAGATTCAACTTGAAAAAACCTAAAAGTGTCTTGAGAATGGGAATAAGAAGAGAAACTTGTTTTTTTTCAGCAGACGGACAGCAGCTTCTTTTATGAATTTATAGATGAGAAAACTAAAAATGTGTTGCAATATGTTACAAAAGAAGTGAACTCAAAGTCCTCTGACGTAATTTTGCTTTGTGGTCACTGGTTAGGAGGCATAGTTATAATTTGACAATGGGGACTAAATGTTCTTCATGTGCTCTTTTTTTTTAATATATTGAAAAAATGCTTAGCACAATCAAAGCTGTGTGAGTGTGAAGGATGTTAGTATTTTTGGGTTTGGAGTGGACGTTTTACATTATGTTGGGTGGTGGCTAACATAACAGGGTCGTAATCAAAGTGGTTCACATGTCCGTATAATGTGTGATGCTAGGAGCTGGTCCTGACACCCAGCATTTGAAGCTGCATTCTTTTATCCTGCAACAAATTTATGTTTGGGAAGAGGCTGTGAGATACACTCCCCAAACAGGAGAACTGCATCCTGGGTTGTGACTGGGTGCACCAGAGATGCTGCATTCAACCCAAGGGCTTGTGGGATGCCTCAAGCCCTGGGGTTGCTCTGTTCAGTTTGGTTTGCCCAGATGGTCTTTCCAAATACTTGCCTCCCCATACTACTCTCTTAATGTCTACCTCTGCAAAGTTCCGTGAAGACTTTTGTGTAGTTGCGATGCCTGGATGGACTCTCCGGTTCTGAGTGTCCTTGTGTGCCAGACAGAGCTCGTGGGTGACCTGTGGTGCTTTGATCTACCTCTGGCAGCTGACGTTTGTGTTTCAAGAACTGGTGAAGGGACTACTGAACCTGCGCAGTTCTGTGTCAGCACATCTCTATTCCACCTCTTCTGACTCACAAATTGAATATTTCATTCCTGAGCACCACAATAGGCTCCCTCAGCAGCTGACATATTTGACAGTCGCACTGAACTTCAAAGAACATCACAGGGTTGTTAGCAGTAGCAGGGATTTTCACGAAGTTGTATTTTTAGAGCAGAGTCTGAAAGAATGACTTGACATATAGTACAGTGATCATAACTTCACTCTGAGCACAATAGGCTGCTTAATTTATGATTTCTTTTGGAAATAAAAGAAATCAGCGCAGAATATTTAACAACGTCAAAGTCTCTGTGTAAGAAACAGAAATGCTGGGTGAGCATTTATTAAAAGTAGCTCTGATTACGTTTGTCATTCCATAGTATGGTTGATGCCCTAGTTCTCCCTCCATTGTTTATTTAAGGGATTTTTGGCTACTCTCATTATACTCAAATTTATAGTGAAAATACACTAGCAGACTGCTTTAAACTAAATATTTTCTGCAATATTTGGACCAAAGGAAGAATTTTCTGTTCTGGAACATTTATTATCTGAAATCATTTCCAAAGAACAATGACAATATGTTAAAACTCCCTGTCTGATGACTGCCCATGTGTCTCCTTTTTGACTCATCTGGGCATGTGGCCAAGGAAGAGTATTTTTAAAGGAAAAAATTATGTTTTCAAAATGTAACAGAATATACCAAGGTCACTGAAATGACAAAAGTTACTCAACCTTCTCTCAATTGCCTCCCCATTCTTACCTGCCTCATTCTTTCATTTTAATTCACTTACTTCTCCTATAAGGTATCATCCACCCTTTCTAACTACTTAATCCAGTGAAAAACAGGAAACTGGGCAAGTAGAATGTGACCTTGCCATTATTCTAGTGCATTTGCTTACATATGTATTGTGTTCAGACATCTCACATTTTTGTTTCTTGGTCTTGTTTTTTTTTTAAGCATTTTCTTGTGTAGATGTGCCTGACCCACTGTGTTACCCGAAAGATGGGAACTGACTTCATGTGGCAAATGTGTTACCTTTCTTGGCCTTCTCTAGGTTGATGCTCCTGGCTCTGTTGTAGCATGTACAAACTCACTGTAAATTTACTCACCTAATACCCCTGCAAATGCTTGTCTAGGCACTTGGCAAATGTTTGTGGTGTATATTCAGACTCACCTGAGTATGACCAGTGAGTGTGCGTGTTGTGGAACAAATCTTTCAGGCTAACATTATATGTGGTGGTACTTAATTTAGATCGATGCTATTGTGGATCGTGGTAGATGCATTAACTCTATTCTGCAAGTGCCCTCGATGGAGAGGCTGTGCCACTGCTGGACCTCTGCTTTCTGCAGCGTGCACTCAGCCCTTGGGGAGTTTCACCATCATAGGCAAGAGTGTGTATCTGGCTCTCCTAAAACAGACATTGCATTGATTTCTCTTGATTAAAACAGGCTAATATGAAATAAGCCTGCTGGAGATTCAAAGGCTGCAGTAGACAATTTCTAGGGAGAAGCATTTCTGTCTAAGTGGATCTTCCTAGGGTTGCTGGATGAGTGTTGTAATGTTTCCTTTTCTCTTACACCCTGTGTATTTGTCAAGACTACTCTCTGCTCTAGAAGAAGGTATGTGAATGATATTTCTCTTTACCACATTGACCTACATTTTGTTTTTCTGCACCATTATAAATGTAAACAATTAATTTCAGGGATACTGATTTGTTAATTTCAGTTCCCATGCCTAATGGATTTCATGTATCTTTTTTTCTCTTTTAACATTAAAAGGTGTACTGAGGTTTTTTATCTGTTTTTCGGGTTTATCGTAGACACATGGAAACATTTCTAAAACTGAATAGAAGTATGTTGGTACTGTTTAATGTTACCTATAGGTTTACCCACCATGTTTTATGTTAAACTAGGGAATTAATTTGTTTTGCATATTCTTGCTTATATGACGTAGTCTACAGGATAGAAAAATATCAAAAGAGAGGTTTTATTACATTAAGGAATTATTGTGATTTTTTTCCCTTTCCTTTTGCAAAGGATATGAAACAATGAAAACCCACAATGATTAAAAAATGTTAATATGAAGAGTATAATCTCTCTAAAATCCAGATAGCATTTTCCTGCATCTAAGTCCGTATTCTGTGAATCTTTGATGTGACATAAAATCATTACTTCTGAGGTGGAGAATGAGACAGAAAGCCATAGAGAGCAGCAGTTTTCTGTTGTCTTTCGTAATTTCTGTCATAATGCTGATGGAAGGAAACCTCTTTTAGAATTCTCTTATTCTTACTTGTATTTTTTGAACTACATTTTAATTTCTTAAACTCATAGATCAACTTAAAACAAAGAAAGAAATGAAACAAACTCTCTGGGTGAACAGTGGTGGAGGTTACAGGTGTTAGTATCAGAGAGCATCTTCCTTTCCACAGCTGCCTGACTGACCCTTCTGTAGCCTCCTCAGGCTCTCCCACCTCCTTCCCACCAGATAAGTCTCCCTGCCACACCTCTGCTATTTTGTGATGGCTACCTCAGGCTATAGGTAGTGAAGACCTTATTTTCCAATCCTGTCACCTTTAATAAAACCTGTATTGCCTGGATTACAGATTACGCTCTCAAAAGATGGTGTTTACATGACGTTTTTTGCCTCTCTAGGTGAAAGTGGACCCCGCATTACTAACATTTTCACCTTAACTGCAGTCTTCTTGTTATGTATATTTTTAAAGATCATGGATTGTTTCTTATATTGATTCAGGAGGCTCAGTGACTGTTCTCCTAATTTGTACTGTAGTAATGGAGACTATAGGAAGAAACCCAGCATCTCTGTACGAGTTTGAGGAAGTGGTAAAGTTAGAAGGGTAAAAAGTTTCCTCTGCTGCTGAATGCCTGTACCTGAAGGCACACTGTCAGTCTATAATTTCCCTGCCCACTGAGGCAGATAGGCAGGCAAAGGCTTCAGCTTGGAGATTTGACTTAACAGGTAGGCCAGAGGGGTTTATTTTCAATTTGCAAAAATGAGTCCAACCCATCAGCATAGAGAGTGGTAGGGAGCATGTTCAGGTGGTGAAAACTGGTTGTTGTGGTCCAGTTTTGGCCCCTCAGCATGCTGAGGGCAGTGCAGACACCAGCTCAAGAGCAGCTGATGTCTTGAGCATCTTATTAGCCTGGATCGTGTGCCACCCAAGCTTCACAGAATCACAGAATCACAGAATGTTAGGGTTTGGAAGGGACCTCAAAAGATCAACTAGTCCAGTCCAAACTCTCCAAGTGGCCTCTGAAAGCAATGGGGTTCTGCTAATGCAGCACTGCAGGCAAATGAGCAAAGCCCACCAGACACAAACTTATACCACTGGAGTATAGGACCACCTCAGGTCACTCTCCAATGCTGACAGAGCAACTGCAGGTTGAATTAGCCACCCCTGCAGTGCTTCCAAATTCATCCTTTATTCCTGAGGGATACTGGTATAAAAGTTACTCTTCTGGGTGCCAAAAGGCCTCTGAGTTGTTATGCTCATAGTTAGTTCAGAGGGGAAATGTGTTTGAATTATTTTTATATTTTTATACAAGTGTATTATGTAGGTGGTGAGGAAACCATAGAGAGGTGATAATGAAGTACAATATTTTTTTGAGATAGACCCATAAACAATTAGCTGCAGCATAGCTCCTCAGTAGTGAAGAACCCTGGCGTGTGGGCTTTGATGGAGAAATAAGTTTGTACAATCTTTGAGTGTTTGTCTCTAAACGTGACATTTTAGCTTGAAATCTGTTGTGGAGAAACGACCAAAATTTATGAAGCAAAATACAGGAAGGAAAAAACTCCACCTTTGAATTAAGTGAATAAGGCCAATTTAAACCAGCTGAGGTAGTAATATTTATATTCTTCAGCTTCCCCCAGGTATTAAAAAAAACTCTACCTAAATTCAAAACCAACAAAACATCACATAGATTATGATAATGGAGAAAAACATTCTTTTTCATGATGGGGGTCATAACTTTGCATCTTGACTGAATAATAACAAATCAAGTAAAGAGCATTAACTAAAAACTAAGTCAAAGTTTTAATTAAATCCACAGCATTTTCTATTTTTCAACGTACATGGGAAGAGGCAGGGTGTGATATATACCCTCAGTTGAAAAATTTTCAAGTTCCAACTGGACAGCACTTCAATTAACTTCATTTTCTCCCTTTTCTCAGCTGAGGTCCCACTGCATTATGATTCTGAGTCAATCTTAAATGTAATGTTTTGGAAAAATAGCTTTCTCACTGTGTGACCCCTCAACATGTCTTTTTTTTTTTTTTTTTCAGGAGGCTGAAAACCTTCAGACTTGATGTTTTAAAAGTTGTGGTGGCAAGGGGGATGTGGGGAAGCCAGGGTGAAGATTACATCCCATTTGAAAGCTGGTGCCTGCCTTCAGTGGAGCTACTTCTGTTTCTGCCTGTTTGCCAGCTGTAGTGTGACACTGGGGGTCTGCTCAGGAAAATGGTAATGCTTGCACAACAAACTGTTTGTCCCTGGCTGGTTGACAAACTGAGAGCAGCAGTATCATTACAGAACAAGAGCCCAGAGTCTCCTCCTTGTCATCCTCTCACACTGAGATAATTGCTAACAGTTGAAAGGCAGCATCTATTTCACAGGTTAGAGTTGAAAGAATATGTAGAAGTACCTGAGAGCCCAGGTTTTCCTCATGGGTGTGGATAAATCTTCACGAGGGCTTTACACAACTCAGGCAAAAGGCTGCAGGAGGGGACCTGTCATGAGAGGCAGCCAATGCCAATCTTTCTTTCCTTGCTGGTCATTGGAAACATATTTTATGACACATTTCAGTGGGAGAAGTATATTAGGTGTTCTGGATGTAGCAACAATAGTTCATCTTATCAAGCAGTTTGGATTTTGAGAGAACGATAGCAGCCAAATGAGGTTGGCCTTTGTAAACTGATCATTTTGCAAGGCTTCACTGGAAAGACAAGTGCAGTCTGTGAGTATCTACACTGTGTTTTGTAGCCATAACTTAATTTTTATGCACAAATGGCAGAATTAAGACACACGGAGTGTCAGTTAGCAGACTAACACCATTTAAACCAAGGAGTAGTCTGTGAGTTTAGCCCATCAGAGAAGTCATGCCACAGCATGCCATATGTAACGTTAGGGAACAGGATGATTCAATTATTAAATAAAAGTTGAAACTTAAAGATTGTATTTTTTTTCCTCTGGATTTTGGTTTAGTGAGTTTCCCTTCCCCTCCTCCCTCCCCCTTGTCAGTATTCTCTATAGAATATTTTGGGTCTCCATGGCTTTTGTGAAAGCTGGGTCTTCAAATGATAGAATTTATTAAGATTATTGGAGTTAGTTACTGAGATCTCAGAGACAATACTGTTACCAATTTATTTATATTTTTATTTCTTTTTGTTAGTGCTGCCTGTAGTGTTACCTCTAGGACAAAAGAACAGGAGGAAGCATTGAGTGGAGGTTTAGTTGTTTCAGCTCTCTGTCTTCCTTGTTGAGACAGAATATGGCAGTGCTGCAGTGCAGAGATACTTGGGCTGGCATTGAACTAATTATCTTGGGTATTGGAAGCCTGCTGGCTGTAGCAGAGTGGAGCCCAGTATGTTCTGATTTTTCCTGCCAAAAACCTTAACAACTTGGGCACCAGTGAACCAATAACAATGAACAGCAGTGTCTGGATAGGATTTTATGGGGGAGTTTGTCATTCTAAAATTTTTCATGTGCCCTACTGCTACCTCTCTTGCTTCTGGAGTCTTTTATCTCTCTTTCCTACCTTCAGAGGAAAAAATGAAGCAAACAAGGATGACAGGATACAGAAGCTGTGAGCAATACATCATCCAACACCAGATGCCTGACTGAAGCTATTTCTCACACAAAGGGTTTGTGCAATAATTGCTGTGCTAGACAAAGCCAAATCCTGACACAGAAAATGGTTAGGAGGTGAGTTGAATGAGGACACCATTTCCCACACCTGTTCTCCCATTCATCTATATCACCTTTCTTCCTTCACCACTATCTCCTCTCAAATCAAATTCCACCCTGATTACTTTTTCACCACAGGTCTCACTTTTGGTACTTCTGTACCCCAACTTGGTGTTTCTTATAAGGTTGCCCAGCCAGTCATTTAGCAATCTCTGGTAGCACAGCAAGGTTTCACTCTTTGAAATGTCCACGGTTCTCCCCTTCATTGTCTGTGAGATTTCATAGAATCGTAGAACCATTTAGGTTGGAAAAGACCTTTAAGATCACTGAATCTAACTGTAAGCCTAATGCTGCCGAGTCCGCCACAAACCATGTCCCTGTGCACCACCTCTACATGTCATTTAAATACCTCCAGGGATGGTATCTCCACCACTTCCCTGGGCAGCCTGTTCCAATGCTTGACATTTTTCATAATATCCAATCTAAACCTCCAAATTAGCCACCTTGTCACCACTCCCTCTTAACCATCTGCAAATTTCAGTCATTCTTCATGGTATTATCTGTAACACTGATTAACTTCTTACTCTGTGTTCTGTCATGTCCAATAATTTCTTGAGGTCGATTCACTGAGCTAAACCTCAGGGAATGGGCAAATCATCTGTCTCATCATCTTCACAAACTGGACGGGAGAAGGGCTAAGAACATAATCACACAAATGGTGGCATTCAGGTGGCCACTAAGGAAGACATGTGGGAAAGACAAGACAGGAGGACTCAGAGATGCTTTTTGAACAAGAAGACATGGCAGGTTGATCCACAGACGGAAAGGACAATACACAGAAGCAGGCAAACAAGGACAGGGAAGACCCCTACTAGAGGAAGGAAGAGTATGGATGTTGGAGTGTGGCAGCTGCATTGAAGAGCAACGCGAAAGAGCACAACTGGGAAACAGGGTGGCAAGAGAGGGAAGAACCACCACTCACCTGGCAAAGGGAGCAGATACAACTCCTGTAGTCAGGAGCAACTACTGACTGCTGTGCCAGGAGAGGTTTAGACTGGACATTGGGCAGGGTTTTACTGAGTGGGTGGTCAAACCCTCACACAGGCTTCCTGGAGAGGTGGTCAATGCCCCAGGCCTGTCGGTATTTAAAAGGCATTTGGATGATGCCCTTAATAACAGGCTTTCACTTTTAGTCAGCCCTGAATTGCTCAGGCAGTTGGACTAGATGGTCATTATAGGTCCTTTCCAACTGAAATTGTTATGTTTTGTATGTTATGTTATGTTATGTTATGTTATGTTATGTTATGTTATGTTATGTTATGTTATGTTATGTTATGTTATGTTATGTTCTGAATGTGTCTGAAATGTGTTCCCCAAAAGTGTTTTGACCACAACAATCCCCCAAAACAACTAATGAGGTTTACAAAGCAGCTTGATCAAATGTAAGTGAATGTGGTCACAAGCCTCAGATTATCTTGTGATTTTCCTGGGCTTTGGTACCTAATGCTGCTGCCAAAACAGAGCATAAGGATTTGACAATAAAGCCTTTGTAAACTGGCTATGTTTTCTTCATAAATTATAATAATAGCAAATATAGACCATAAAATGCATAGATTCTTCCCAAACTGTTGTTTGTTTTATGTGATTTTCATGGTTTTACTTTTTTTTTTTTTAATTTTAAAGGCTTGAAGTCTAGAAGGAAAGAAGAATTTTCCTGAAAGTTTGAAGTTTCAACCTATTTTTACTGTTTACAAATAAAAAACAAATTTTTGAAAAATGCTGGCAAGCATGAACAGTGAGAGAAAACAACACTGCCTTTTTCCCCACTGCCACTTCCTTTATTTCCTCTAAACACCACTATGAGAAAAGTGAATAGCCTGCTGTGCTTGCCTGAGGAACTGGAGACTGTGACATAAGTTGTAATTCCTAAAGAAAGGAGAGTTTGCTGGAGTTTTCTGTAGCTAAACATGTATCTTAGGTATCCAGCCATTTTAATGTCTCTTGATTTCACTTTTGCCAGAAATTGCATCCAATAGA
This sequence comes from Trogon surrucura, assembly GCA_020746105.1. Lineage (NCBI taxonomy): Eukaryota > Metazoa > Chordata > Aves > Trogoniformes > Trogonidae > Trogon > Trogon surrucura. The sequence continues at coordinate 88,925,778 of CM036617.1, read as the reverse complement.
GAAATGTGTTTACTGAACTATGTTGTTTTAGGCAGTGGAAGAAGAATTGATATCTTAATATCAATTTAAAAAATAGGAGAGTGTGCACAAAAAAAGTATTTGCAGGATAGCACACAATATCTAGAAACTTTAAAACTAACTGCCTTAAAACTGAGAACTTAGACCTGATTGAAATGGAAGATATCTGTATTTAGTCCCAGTCCAAGCTGTGGAGTATGGAGGAGAATAGAGTCGTAAAAAACATAAAGCAATTTAAAAACTTTATTAGTATTTTTAAAAAACTTTTAAATACATCTGAGTTTTTAAATTTTTCTGTATTCTTAGTAGAATAAAATGAGGTGAGACAAGTATAAAAATGGAAATGCAGGAATTTAAGTCACATGTTAAAAAAGTTTGATTAAAAATTTGAAGATTTAGAACTTTGGCATTTGAATATCCGTCCCATTTTGGTATCCTTTGCAGAAGGAAGTGCTGGATGTGGGTATCAAATGAGGATAAAATATGACCTTAATTTGTACTGAAGTAACAAATATTCTGCAGTAGTTTTAGATCATTAATCTATCTTCCTGCTAAGGGAACTATGTTAATAGCTCATGGGATTTACAGGGCAAGTATCAATTTAATGGTTCACCCCAAGTTTGGGGGAAATAGGAAAGAGCGGGATACTGGATGATATCTTCATACATTAAAATCAATGGCAAAGCTTCCTTGGCCTAAAATGATCTCTAGATAGTTTCTAATTCCAGTGCTGCCGCTGAACCTTAATTTCCTGTCTACAAAATGGAAGGAATCATATTTGCCTGACAAGTGTTAAAACCGACTGTAACCCCCATAGCTCTGTCTCGAATAGGAAAATCTTCTGATTTAATGTTAAGTTTTCCTTGTGTTTTTGGAGACAGATGGGGTGGGGGTTGGTTGTGTAAAGTGTATAAAGGAAAAATATTTGCAATGAATTAACGTATGATATCTACAGGGTCATACAGTTTCACCTGCGATATTTTCTAAGCAGCTGTCATCATTGGAGTCCTGTCTGTCATTTGTCACTAGTCACTGTGTTCTTTAAACTGTAATGTTTTCCTGTGTTCTGAAGCTAGGTGTGAAACCTTTTCTATTTCTTGCTGCTGGAGATAGGGGACACCTTTGTAAATGGTGAGAGGAGTGCATTATGCAGTTTGCAGCTCATTCATGAGAAGTCTCAGAACAAGAACTGGGAAATAATGTAACTTAATAGCTGAAATACTATTTTCACAGGGGAGAGTCATACTAGTTCGGCACCAATAAATCAGTGCAATGCATGATCAGATATGCAACCTTTTTTAAGGTGCTAATTCCCATAATTTGGGTATTGACCTTGTTCTGTGTTGTACAGACTTGTAATCTGTGTTTTTGTGAATGATCCCCACAGGTGGGACATTTCTAATGTGAAGTCATGCTGTGAGACACCTCTGAGTGTGCTGGGAAGATGGGGTTATAAATATTCATTACTTTTGCAACCTTGGGCTATGAATGTTTCAAATTTTATAAGCTGAGCAGAACTGGGCCTAGTCAGAGAAAAGAAAAAGACTCAAAACTTTGGTAAAACCAGGTGATAAATGAAGCGGAATGGGTAAGAAAATGAGAGTTTTTCTGCTAGGCTGATTTTGAACCAACATACTAATTTGATTAGGAGAAGTACATAAGCACGATATAAAATCTAATTGCTTATGACAAAACTAAGTCAGGCTAGATTCCCCCACCCTTGGAAATACAATAAATACTTTGTGGCCTGCTTTAATCACTGAAGAACAAAGCACTGTGAATTATATGTTCAGTCATCTCGCAGTTTTCCTCCCAGGTCTGAGGGATAAGCGTGGGTGCTGTCACGCTCCCTCGTGCTGCCCCTTCCCACAGTGAGACCCAGACCATGGGAAAGGGAAGTGAGATGAGAACAATGACCACGTTACGGAACTGGAGAAAAGTCTGACTCGAGTTGTGTATATTGGCACTAGCAGTTTCTTTTGACTGCACGTCTGACAAACAAGAGATGAAGGCCAGTAGGACCGCATTTCGTTCCTTTCCTACTTAGTTTGTCCCGGGTCTGAAGAAGGTCTTGTTAACTCGCGGTGTCTGCCTGTGCTCTGCAGTGAGATATGGCAAAGTCTAATCCTCAAGCTTTCTTCATGTGATCAGCTACAAGCATGTTTGTGTTCTTTTTGCCTCTTAAAGAGCAGCTTTGCATATAAATTATCTCAATGGAAACTATAATTGTGTGTGCCTCCCCCGATCACTGGTGGATTCCCTGGTTTTATGTGGCAGAAGTTCAGCATGAACCCTCATTGCTGCCGAGCTCATGGCATCACCCTGCCAGTCTGAAAATCATAACCCTGCACCACACAGAGCATAATTGTTTTCCCACTGAGTGGATGCCCATGCAGTGTCTCTTGTGCCACAGATGAGTGTCCAAATCTACACCACTGGCTATTGAGGACCCTTCCTCCTCATCCCCTCTCTCTTCATCATCATTTTTGTTGTTTTGGTTTTAGTTTGGTTTTTTTTTTTTCCTAAACCACGAAAGACTCTAATATCAAATTATCATCACGTTTTCACAAAATGAAATCACTGTTCCTGGTCAGTCATGGAGTTCATTGTTGAAGCACAAAAAAACCTCCAGAGCTCAACAGTCTTAAGGACTATGTTTGTGATTTGTTAAGCAGTATGAATTTGCTGGAGAAACTGGGGATGACTGCCTCAAGGGTGACTGTCAGGAGGGAATTCTCAGGATCTGTCACAGTGGAACATGGTAGCATGAGATATAAAAATGAGTTCAACGTGTAGATCCACCTCTCTGCAAATTCTTCAACTAACTCCTTTTTTTCCTCTCTACATGAGAGCTTGATGTTGCTGGGGAAAAATAAGAAGACAATTTTGCAGTTAAACAGATGACAATTTCATAATCTCCAGTAACCCATTTTGCTATAAGATTATGGGATTGTGTAAATCAGTGTGCATTTTATAATGACTAGAGCATAAGAGTGCCTAGATACGTACAGCTAGAGCTGAGGCAGGAGTTGAGTCTAGGACTCCTCCCTCTGTCTCTTTCTGGATATTTTCTTCTAGAGAAACAGGATTTTACTGAAATCTCCTAGAATGCACCCTACTGTCACCTGCCGTTCAATTTCCATCATTCTATTTCCATTCCGCAACTTTTAACTGTGACAAGGACTTACACCCCTGCCCAGGGGCAACCTGCCTGAGATGGGATCGTTGGGACTATCACTGTGAGACACGGGAGGTGGTTCTTCTACAATGCACCAAATTATTCTTCCATTGCACCAATTTTCTGGGTTTTTTTTTTTCCCAGTGTGCCAGCTGAGCTATTTATGAAATTGCAGTGAAAAGCAAATTAGTGAAATGTTGCAAATTATAAAAATGATCTTTTAACAACTTTCATTATTATTATGAACTTATAAGGAGAGGGGAAAGGGGAAATGTTTTAAACTACTTTCCCTCATGGACAGACAATCATACTGGACAATCTCCTTTTTGATGTGATAAGGCTGGAGCATAATATCTCTGTAAGACATTTTCCTGGTGCTTGTGGCTCTTTAACAAGGTGTTAAGGACACCTTCTTCAAAAAAAAAATATACTGTGTACTGGAACAAAGTACAAAGCAAGTGAAAAAAATGGTTAAAGCCACAAAAAACTTTTCCCCCAGGATCTGGCCTGCAGCATATGTCAACCCCCTAAGCTTATGTGATGAATCATAGGCATTTACACTCCCCATTGCTTCACACAGCACCTGCTGCTACACATTTGTTGCAGGATCTTGTCTTTGAACAGCTGGTGACAACCCACTTCCTCTTGCTTTCTTCAGCAGAGACTTTTCAATTGTTTCTTGTTGTTTTGATGTGAGACCCAGTGTTGGAAAAACAAGCCCATTTACCCCGATTACAACCAGCCTTTTAAGCACTTGCCAATTAACAACTCATTTGTTACTGTTGTAAGAACCCAGGAAATACTTTCCCTTTCTCTCACTTTCTTCAGATGTGATTCCACATAAGCAGAACCAAAATCAAACACTTCTTATATAATGTTATTACTATTTCCCTTGTTTTTCCCCTTCCTTTTGTCCTACAGAGTTAGAGATGAAGGGATCCTTTGCTTTCTTCGAGCTAATTGTCGGTAGCTCAATGTCATGATAACCGTGCTGCCTTCTTACACATAGAGAGGAACTGCCACTAATGATGAGTGTTGATGTGACCTTCAGAAGAGCAAACAGGAGAACATGATGCTCACATTAGCAACAATGATACGCGAACTGATTAATTTTAGTCACTTGGTGCCAATTCTACTAACAGACATTAAGAAGAATAATTTAACATGCATATGTTTTTTTAGCAAAATTGGGGACAGTCTGGTTTATACTAGTCGAGTAGATTCAGTGAAACAGAAATCTGTCAGGGATTTGCAACTATGTGAAACCATACACTATATTTTTATACTTTTGGAAGAAGTATGTGCCAAAATGGAGCTTAATGCTTAGCTAATGTTTTTTTCTTTATGTCCTCTCATTCAACACATCTAGGTTTCCTTGCCAGGGACCACTTTTATTACATAAATATTTTAAGGAGGTACTAAAACTTCAAGTGAGACCGTCTTGTTTCCATTTTCGAAAATACTATTACTTACCTCAGACAACTCCAGTAGTAGTTACTTGAGAAACTGCGTATAATTTTATCAGACCTAAAGGCAATAAAGGTAAGGGCCCTTCTGCTGTAAAATGCTTGCTGTGCTTGTTACTGTTTTGATGGCTATACCATTCTGCAGGATCTTTCCAAGGGTTTTTTTTTTCCCACTTCTCATAATTCAAGTTAAAGTTACAATCTGTGCTGTTCAGACTATACTGTACTGTTTATTCCCATAAGTACTATCTGCTCAGATCTTCACCTATGCTTTGCCTGCCCCATAAAACCTAGGTGTACTTACACTGCATGGCTTTTTAGGTGCTCTGGAGCTCTCCGCAGGGCGTATCTTTGACAACTATAGCACACTCTGAGTTTTCCCTTATAAATAACATAGAGCATCTGACTACAGAGAAAGGGGTTTTCTTGAAAGCCCACACTTGATTCCTGCCATTGCTGGATATGTTGATGGGCCCTGTCTGTTAAAGTTCCTCAGGCCCTGAATTTAAATACTGATTAAGGACATATATTTACTGAATAATTGCCAAATTTGGGGGTTATTTGTTCATTCCCTGTGGCATGGGAGGATTTCAAATCACCGTACTGCTGAGGGGAGATTGAAAACAGGATCTATTTTTGATTCTCATTTGAGTTCCCAAGGTGGATCAATTGAAACCTGTTACAACACTAGTTTACGCAGAGGTGTATTACGTGCATTTGTTAAAATGCTGAGGGGAAAAAGTTTTGCATTTACAGTTGTTTGGCCTGAAGCCAAGTTTCTCTGTGAAGCTGCATGGAGAAACCAGAAGAGAGTTATCCACATATTTTTGTGCATACAGCATTATTGAATTGCTTGTCTTGTGAACCTGTGCCCTTCTTAAAATACATTTTAAAAGGCAGTAGGGGACTACAAGTGGGCTAAAGGGGTACCCTTTCTCTGTAGCTATGCAAATCAAAGGCTGCTGCAGAGCATTTGAAAGAATATGCTCCCCAGACCTGGTGTCAGAACAAAACATTACTGCCTTATAGCCAGAGATGAAAGGTTTCGCAATTCCTGAAATGCTGTGCAGGTGCAAAGAGACATGCTAAAAGCTGCGGCATTCATTTTTTGGAAACAAACCATAAAGGTTAGTTCCACATAACTGTTAGATAATTCTTACTGTATTAGCTGTAATTTCCACTTGAGCACATCTCCAGTCCATGGTGCTCTACAGCTCAGTGCGTAACATCTCTTGGTCCCTGGGGCAATATTGATAACAATTTACAGTTCAGTAACCTGTGTTATGCCTCCTCTATGAATAGCAGTGTCATTTGTCACGTATTTGAAAAGACTGCCTGTTCAACAAAGCTGACAACAAATTTCAGGCTGAGGTAGGTTTGTCTGCTAGTTCACAGACTGGCTCATCTTTTCCCCTGTGGTGTCATTCACCACAGGCTAACCCTCCTGTGCCCTTTCCATTCTCTGACAGAAGACAGCCCTGCAGATAATTGGATATTCAACACCTGTGTTTCAATTATCATATTATGTGAAGAATCTGGTGCTTCACTTAATGTTCCTCAAGTAGTTCTCTTGATTATTCGCTATTGCAGAGCTGGGACAAACTTGTTTGCTTCTGCTTCTCTCCCTGCCTGAATTTGATTTCAGGAAGCAATCTCAGGTAAAAGAGACATTTCAGAGTCCTAAACACATGCTGCTGTTGGTGGCTTTATTACTGCAAGTGGCAACACAGACTATAATTTACCTTATGCTATATGAAATGCCAAGAGCAGAATACATTATTTTTATTGTGATGTAATTTTTTTTGGTGGGCTTTTCCAGAACAGGCATATCTGAAAGCCATGACAGTTGTATTCAACAAGGATTTATCTATAATATTTAATTACAAGAGTTCTGCATACATTTACATAATGTGTCAGACAGCTTTGGGGTGAGAAGATATCTCAGGGCACGTACAACATCTCGCTTCTTTATCTCTCTCCTGTCAATTACCCTTGAGTCGTCCCACTTGCTTAAGCATCAGGTCAATAAAATTTTAAAGCAGAATCTGGTATCTGCTGAGACCCTAACTTCATCACCTGCCTGTAAGAAGTGCATATTTTTTCATCATATTTTTCCACTAATGTGATTGTTCTGATTTTTCTTCTATAGAGGGATTCTTATGGTTTCATTTAAAGGATTTCTACGTGTTCTCAATTTCTGTGAGCATGCACTTTATTTCTGTGTGTGTAATTCTGGGGAAGAATCGTTAGCTTCATTTGTACAATTTGCAGAAATCATCAGGTCCAGATGAGGCAAAGTTTATCGTAAAAGTTTAGTAAGATGGGTAGGCTGTCATAATGGAGAATAATAGTAAATATTTCATCATGTGTTCTGGAGGTTACAGAATAGTCTTAGTTATTTTATTGTTAGTTCAATAGCGCTGTGCCGTGCTGTGTGTCCTAGGCAGTATCAGTTATTATGAAATTGAGAATTTTCATCCCTTTTCATATTTGGTTTTGATGCAAAATTAGGCAAAATGTTGAAATTTCAGAGTTCCGTTAGACTGGAACGAAAATGTTGGACGCTTTCAATCAAAAGAAAATATTTTTACATTCCTGAAATTAAAGAGTTTTGTTTTGCAAATTCCTGTAGCCTAAAGAGAGTTATAGTACTCAGTTTCATGGTTCCCACCTGCTCCTACAGTTGCCAAATTGAGCTGTAAGATTCTCATACCGTACCACACAGAAGAAATACGTTCTGAGTGATACAATGCATTACAGCTGAAGTCCTTTAGAGATCCCTGCCCCATAAAGAGTAGGGGCTGGAAAAAGTAAAGAATGCAATGTAAGTACAGGGAAATATAGGGATATACAGTGTTGAACGGGAGCATTTGGATTTTCCGTGTTTTTCAGTGTATTTCACTTGAGTGTTTCTACTAGTCTCTATTCTACTCAACTCAACTCTATTTCCAGATATGCTGTATTATATGTAATAATTACTCCATTAATGACAAAAACTTTAAGGGATCACTTTTTTCCCCCTTGTTTTGGAGAACACCACACTAGAGAAGGTTAGAGTGGGCATACAATCTTTCATTCCACAAGTATGACGTCTTAGCATGGAGAGCAACAGTTTACCACAGATTTCAGGAAGAAGCACACTGTATCATGGTGGCTCGCTGCAGGAGAACCTGCTGACTAAGTACTAGTGAAATTGTTCGGTGACAAATTGTCCCAAGTGCAGAGGTGGGTTTGCAGACAGGCAAGCAAGGTAGTTGTGCACGTTTTCCACAGGCCAGGATTAAGTAATGCTACAATTTTCCCCATGCAGAGGGAGAGGTGAGAGAAAGATGAGCCCAGGCTTGGAGTTAGGAAATTTTTTAGGAACCTCCTGGGTCTGATGCCAACCCTGAGCGCAGTCAGTAGTTTCCAGGAGAGTATGTACAAAATTCGTATAATCAGAATTGTTTAGGTTGGAGAAGACCTTTAGGATCATCAAGTCCAACCATATTTGGACTCTGGATACAGTATAACTGTATTTGGTACTGAATACTATACTTTCCATTTTTTTAGGGCCCTGGGTTCAGTTTAACTCCATCTCCAATGGTGGCTGTGAGATTTAAGAAAAAAACACAAGCAAACAGGAGAATGGGAATAAATGAAGAGAGAGTTAGATGTTTTTTACCATTTCTCTGTGGATATCCCAGATAAAATGTGGTACACCCAAAATTTTCATCTGACGCATGAAGGAAAGATAATGTCAGGTCTTTTATTTGCTTATTGTTTTTGTTTGGTTTTTTTCCCTCCCAAATAATCTTCTTACTGTCCAGAAACATGAAAGAGAAGCCAAGTAAGCCTCAGTTTTCATTGGCCAAAAATATTTTGAATCATATTTCAAAAATATTTTGAATTTCCTTTCTGTTCTTCCCTTTTTCTGGTGGTCAGTCTGATTTCTGTTTATAAAGAGTGAATCACCTCCTTGGATTGAAGAACCCAACTAGCCCCTCATCTCTTTGACATTTTCTTCTCCACCAATTTTTCATCGTACACATTGATACACAAATCTACCCGTCAAAGACAAGAATTAGACACCTATAACTACTTAGGATTGCAGTCATATTGCAAATTATTTTCTAGGTGCATGTAAAGTGATAGCAAAAAACATCGTCTGAATTGCATTGTATCAGGAACAATTTATCAGATGAAATGAAGACATTCTGGGAATACAGATGCATACAAAAAGTTGGTCTTCATGTTTATTCTTAAACATACAGAGCTTTGTCTATTTCTGATCTTTCCCTCCCCATACTGCTATTTTTTCCACGTCAGCAGCCTCATGACAGATTCACTGGCCCCTAAGCTACAGCTTGTCACAAGCAAGAGAGAAATGTCTAGAGAGCTTTCCCTCCACTTGATCCTTGTAATCAACTTTATTTCCTCTACAGAGTTCCAATTATCCCATTAAACAATGAGTCAGGATGCTTATATTGATACAGGTGCCTTAATTGTTTAATTTATACTCATGCCAGCCCCAGCTAAGAATTCATTTCCCTGAAGCCTCCTTTGATAACCCTGAAGCTGTAATGGTAATTCCTAGCAGGCGTAATCCTTGAGCATGATGTTTAGACCTACACGCAAGCACCCCTTGCCTCACACTAATCTACGTTTAGCCATACATATACATGCTGTTGAGCTTGTATTTGCTTCTACTTGGTAATTTCTAACCTATTTAGCTTAATTATGACTACCATTATATAACATTGACTGTATGATTTTAGAACCAATTTGCAAGAAAAGTGCCCTAATAGTATTGCTTTTTTAGTAGCACTCCAAAGCAATTAAACACCTATTAGGTGCCAGCAAATTCAGCTGCAGTCTATCGTATACGCATTTATTTGCATATGCTGTCTGGTGAGTGACATAATTTTCATTATTGACTTATGAAGGTGGAAATAAAAGATGGGTTATTTACTGAACTGTCTTTAACTCTGCATCAACTGAAATAGTTAACTGAATGTGTAACAACTTTCACTGACATAAGCTAGGAGATTTTAAAATCAAGGTGAAGAGAAGAACAAGCACTAGTTTCACCATGGCATGAAAACAGGGTATATAGTCTTGTAAATCATCAGAGACAGAACCAGACAGAACTATGGGTAGATTTTTAAAATAATTTCCCAGAAAATCATTTTTTTCAGGACTAGACAAATATGCTAGTGAACTGCCAGGGTTATCATTTTTCCAAACTTACATCCTGATGAATGTAATAAGAAGCTGTTTCTGTAATCTCTAGAAAGAAGTTTGTAAAGGTGCTGTAGAATTACGTGCCCTGCCCAAGAGACTGTAACAGTTGTTCCTTAAATTCATTTCCCGTTTAGTTTACTTCACCTGTTTAATTTCTTTCTCTCTGCTGATATAAATCAAAAACTCACCTTTTCCCCTCTTTATTGTGCTATATTGGCTTGCAGCTTGCACGCAGGAATGGCTGTAGAAGAAGGCAGTGTCAACTCTAGTTCATAGACGTAGTACTGTACTTGACAAAGGCAGCAGTTTGTGGAGAGCAAGCAACTTAACCTGCATCTTTTGGGTTGCAGGCTAAGATCCAGAATGTTTCTACTTTTGTCTTCGTTGGCATGAATCTCAGTCTATCGTTTCAGAAGATACATTTGGTTCATACGAAGTAAACAGGTGGTTTCTGCCAACAGTCACATACAATATCTATTTTGAATTCTCTCAGTTGTGGCTCAACTGTTTGACCTGATACCTCCTTGAAATATGCTAAAAACTTCATATGCATATAATTTTTAATTACAAAAGAAAAAAAAAAAAGAAAAGGAATGTAGTTTGACTGGAAAACCCTCATTCATTCCAACAGGATAGTGTTATCTGCAGATGATACATTCCAGCAAAGCATCTTTTTATACACACGAGCTAACAGGGAAAATTTGTCATTGGCTTAGTCACCGCTCAGCTGAGTCACCAATCTCTTTTAAAAAATAACATGTTTGTGGGGAAGGTGTTCATCTCCCATGTAGTAAATTAGATTACACACAATATAACAGGTATATTTTGGGAGGGAAAAGAAATGTTTTTCTCCTTGTGAGTATTGGCTAATATTTTATATTGCTTAAGTAGCATCTTTGATAGACTGGGGTGCCAATTGCTGCTATGCAGCCGTATGAAATAATGTAATTTTCAAATGTGCCGTCTTTAAGGACACTGGAAGTGATCACAAAACCAGTGAGGCTTCTCCTCCCAGGCACGAGTGTACTGCATAAAACAAGTTCCTGTCTAAAAAAAGCATAATCTCCGCAAGAGAATGATACTTGTTTTTAGGACACCTGCCTTAGAGAGAGAGCCACCGAAGGTGGTGACTGAAGCCCCAGACTTTGCCTAGGCTCCCCAAAGACAGCAGCTGGAGCACCCAGACTCTAGAGCACAAAGCAATTCCTAGAGGACTCAAATACATATTGCAATTTTGCTTCCTAAGGAATTCAGTCAGGATTCATTCCCTTTTTCCAAAAGTCCACTGAGATGTATTTCTGCAGATGTGCAGGGCAGTATTACATAATGCGTACTTTTAATGTCTTTCATGAAAATCAGGTTAAGAAAGAAGGTAGAGGAAAACAGGTGAACCAGTTTGGGTTACCTGATGACCTATCTAAGTTTTCTTCTCAAAGTCAATATGCAACTGTTCAATCAAAGCTGAGTAAATTCCATCAGGTTCAGCATACTCCCCAAGAATATCAGAATTTGTGAATGATTGTCTCCCTTCACTGATGATGTTTGCAAATGTGAAAAAAATTGACAGAGGTTTTCCTGGCTCTGGGATTCCTGCAAAATTTCTTCTCTGGTTTCCTGGTACCTACAAAACTATGAACACAGACTGAAAAATTTTCCTCTCAGGTGGGACTCCTCTTGGATCTCTCTGCTTTGTCTGACTGTTGCTTTTGTAAACAAAGGAGAAATTCTATTTCTGCTCAACTCAAAAGGTGCTTTTTTTCTTTTATATCCATCTTCATTTTCTACTGTCAGGAGCAGCCCTCAAGATATCATGAACTGGCTTTGTGGCACCACAGGCTTGACTTGCTCACCTTCCAATGGCAGTGCTTGTGAGATTTCCAGATCAATTTTATGCCATCAGGAAACTGACTGCAGTGAAAACGCTTCCAAACATTTGAGTCTTCACTGAAAGCTACTTCAAGCCTTCTTGAAGTTTGCTCATTAGTTCCTAGAATTCACTTTATAGCATCTACAGCTAGGAAGAAACACCCAAGATGTTCTAAAAATCTGAGTTCATTCACCTTGCAAAAGCCACTGAAACAATTTTATGCTTCTACACAAGTGTTATTGCCACATATATTTTGTCAGAACTGAAATAAATGCCATGTGGCCATGCACTTTCCAGATAAGAAGGGGATGCCCTGTAATATTAGAGCAAAAATAGCCACAAGCCACAAAAGGTTTTCTGTGTTTGGACCAGTTGTTTCCAGACAGAGGATTTTTGTAAAGCAGTCTGGAAAATAATGAGGAGTCCGCAACAAAGTAAAGGGGATATGGAGAGATCTTAGATAACTGTAAACTAATCCTACCCTTTATTTTTGGGTTATTTAGGCTGGGTCTATCCTGAGGTACTCGTTACAAGCTAATAGGGCAGGTGAACAACTGTGATGCTGGGACAGCTGAATGGGGAGTAGCAGTGAGAGAGAGATCAGAAGGAATGTGGTCGGGAGAGGCTAGGTTGCAATGCCAGGGGTGGTGACCCTGCTGTATTTCCTGAGCAGAATGTAGAGCTTAATTTTCAGGGTCTGAATAGTTTTAAATGGTTCCATTGTATGCAACAGTACACATCTTTTTTATTCAATTATGTTTTAATGGTCTTATTAGCACTTGCCAAATTTTGTACATTGTTAATTTCAAATATTTGCATCCCACCCTAATAACTCTTTTACAGCTACTATAATACATGTTGGGTGTGTATCATTGCCAGCTATTCCTTTGAAATTACGGGTGATCACATCATGTGCATTATTTGAAATATATCATCATCACATGTGCCATAAATTAGAAGCTTTGGATGCATGCTTTAGCAACAGTGGGATTATTAACAGAAGATGGTGTGGACTGCTCATAAATATTCATACAGAGATTGCACCTCCTGTGTTCATGAATTGTTTTCAATCTCAAAGACTCCGTCAGTTGCTAAAATTCCTCAGGGATGGGAACTACACAGAGAACTCCCTTCACAATTAATTATTCATTCATTTTGCATAAGGAAACAATAATATTCAGACTCAGTTTGATTCAATATTTAAAATGGAAATCTGAGAAAACCTTTCTTTCTGCTGGAAGTGAAAAGCATCCGAAAAGCTTCCTGGAAGACTGCACATCCTTTCCACAGGTTGTGAGCATTATAGGTTGAAAGGGTTTCTACCAGCAGTGCGACACAGCCACCACAGCAGCATTATTGACTCATTGCTCTCCACAGTTGTTGTCCAAATGTGACCTCGGTAGAAATGCCACAAATAAAATTAAAATAGACTTGTGAAGGTCTGAATAGATTGACATTTGCCTTCTGGGACCATGAAAAGGTGTGGCATTGCTGTCACCAACCCCATGCAGGAAGGAAGCCGTAGCGCCTGTCCATCTAACTGACATGAAGCAAGAGTCTCATCCGTTCTCCAGTTGTCCTCTATTGCAATCACTAGGTTGTAGGGGACCCTCACTGTTGCCAGTTCATTAAGGGTGTGACTGCCATGCATTTGAAGCGAGAGTACACCTAAACCTGCAGCAGCCATGGGCTTCATCAAGTTCGTGATTTTGCTTCTCTTCTGGCTCACAGCATCTAGCAAGGATCTTGTAGTCAGCAGTCTTGTAAGTGGCTGTAAAATACTGCAAATAACCAGAACTGTGCTCAGAAAGTCTTTCAGAACATGCACATAGGGAGAGCGCTGACGTTTTGAGGCTGAATTAGCAGTGGTCTCTGGAGCAAAACAATGTATGATTCATAGCACTTTTTTTCCTATGCAGAAAGTTGCGGAAAGATGTAAAGAAAGGTTTCTAGTGGGTATAACTCCCACTTCAAACAGGGCTTTAGGCAGTATGAAAGGCAAAGATAAGGCTGTCCAGAATCTGCCAAAATGGTTCCACTCTTTCTGAGTCTGTATGAGAGATTTATCTGCCAGCTACCCTGCTAAGAAGAAAGTTTTGGTGCTAGCCTAAGATTTCTACACATCTATTAGGCACTCTGCACTGAAATAGAGAGGATCCAACTTATAATTTCATTTGTTTTCTGCAAATCAGAGTGTCACTATGGGTAAAGCAGAGTGTCATTCTAGAGATGCCTTAATTTTAGTGACATTTTAGTCAAGAGACAGGTTGTTAAGCAGAACTGATCTAACTGGTCAATTCCAAGCGCTAATAGGATGAAGTTAGAATTTGGGAATTGCTGCATTTTATCTTCAGAGATGGGGGTGCTGAGCACACTTGCACTTTCCGCCCATGGTGGAGCATGTTGCAGCCGGGCCACCTGCACATTCCTTGGTGCAGAAATCAGTGTCCAGAGGTGGAAGCTCTTTCCCGAGTGGCAGGGCAGACAAGACCTAGAAGTGAGAAATGTTTGTAGTCTTCTCAAGATGAGACACCTTTTATCTGCCTCTCCAAGGTGATCAGTGTTACCAGCTGGTTTGAGAGCCCATTTGTGCCAGAGCAGTGCAAAAGGAGCATGCAATACAGTGCTCTTCAGAGCTTACTTTTAGACTGGAAGTAATGTCGAGTTTGATCTTCCTCAACAGCTGCTTTCAAAGGCATGCAAAATGGACATTGGCGTTTACCTGTCAATTCAACTTTGCTTACAAAATTAAGAAAATATTTAAATGTACCTAGATTGTAGATGCTTTCCATTTCTTTTTTTGACTCAGCTAAAAAAGAACAAAACAGTAACTATCTGTTTATCACAGAATATGACATTTTCTTTGCTGTACGCAGGGCAAGTGTGTTTTTGGGAGAGACCAGATTTCCTGTGATTCTCTTGTCTGGGTAACGGGCCCCTGCAGAAGACATGGGAGCTAGGAGATAGTGATTTTGAGCCAAATCTATGCAGATGATGACCACAGGCCTTGGTTGTAGAGACCCATATGTTAGCACAAGCAACCGACAAATAACAAAAGCCCATCCCATGACTGTCCTTAGCTTGCTCCTGTGGAGATGTGCAGGAGCGTACTGCTCTCAGCCAACTTGGTGACTGCTGGACCAAATTAACTGATAAAATGTAACAGAGATGCCTGTATGTGGTTCCCACGCAGTAAATGTGGACAACACCATCTGTGTGCTTTGTGTTATCTTGAGATGAAGCAGCATGTCCACATTAGCATTCCTTTACCTGGCAGCAGAAATCAGAAATAAAATTGTTTACTTCTAAGAAAATTCTATAAAAGATGTACACACCACAACGATGATAAACCTGGCCACAGATGGGGTATGATCCATGTGCAGGGGCTCATCCAGTGCTGCAGTAGATGGAATTCCCAGCATCAGCAGGGAGGTAAGATTGCTATTACCTTTTCAGGCACATCTGTTAGTATCATCTGTTAGTTCTGTCACCTTTTCTGCTATTGCTATCACCTTTTATAGTACCTCTATTCTTTACACAATAAGCTAGTTATGCCTTTCTTATTCAGATCCCAAAAGAGCTGGTACATCCTTGGTGCAAAAAAAAAAGCTGCTGGGAGTTCCTTCTGTTTTCAACATCACCTTGGTTTCGTAAAAATCCATTGGTGAGCTACATGTTGTGGTGGCAGAGCATGCTTTTCTACTGATTTTCTGAACTTCTAGAGGTTACTGATAAATCCTTTGTCAGCTTCCTTTACTGACTGAGAATGATTCTTCTCATGGTTGCTATGCTGAACTGACTTATCTTCGCATGTTTCCCTTCAGTGTTTTGGGAGTGCATCCAAATCCATGTTTTCTTATACAGAAAAAACCAGACATTTTGCAGCTCCTCGAAGTAAGTGTGATGTGCTAATCTGAGCCTAGCCTGTAAGCAGTGACAAAACTTTCATTCCCTGGGTGGAGAGGAGGAGGAGTAGGGAGAGCAGGGTGCACACACTCTACCATCTGGACTATCTGTTTCTTCTGCTGAAATTTGACTAGCACGGAGACCGCACTTGGCTAAAGTGCATGACCCATAGGTCCAACAGGTGATTAAGAAGCAGCCACAGCTGGCCAAGGCATCAAAAGCCCCCGCTGCCCACTGTGTTCCTGCCCTGTATCCATCTTCCCATGGCTCTATAGGCTGAGGAAAGACACAGCTGGAGAGACTCTGTGCCAGGTGAGGATGCATTCAGCAAGGAGAAATGCCTTTAACTGGGTTATACCTTCAGGTTAAGGCTTCTCTTGTTGGATTGACCAGGTCAAACCAGCTGGAAAAGGGCCTGGTTTGAATGTGCAGCAGTAACAAAATAGGTAATCAAAGAGAGGGAGAATGATTGTTCCTGGAGAATGGTTGTTGTAACCTCTTGTTAATGAAGCTACTGATGCTGTAAATGGCAAAGGGAGAAAGAGACTCAGGCAGAGCAGCAGGAAAACAGAGGACAGACACATTTTAAACCTTTTCTTGCTATCTCAGTAGATGACTTTTATCCTTTCACAGAGACCAATGGGGGAAAGAAATGACACCAGAGAGGCAGAAAATCCATTTCTTCCTGCTTTTTCCTCCTTTCTATTGTGCTCTCCAGTACAGATACGGCAAATGTACAGAACAACAGCAGAAAAAAATACAGATAGTAATTGAGAGAAAAAGGGAATGCACTAAATGCTATCTGCTCTTTACCCTTCTGCAGATAAAAAGTAATGGGTCTCACTGCACATATTTTAAGCTCAGGAATTCAAGGTTTAATTCAGTGAAATCTGTGAGTTCACTGAAATGTTGGGATAAGTTTAAGGGAAGACTTATAGAGAGAGGAGAAACAGGCTGTCCAAATATCACAGAGAAGTGCCTTAACAAAAGAAATGTTCTATCAAAGGAAAACGAATGTGAGATCATAAAGTGAAGGATGAAAAAAATGCCGTAATAAAAAAGTAATAGGAACATAAATATTCTCAAATTTGCTGGAGAAACAAGGGAAAGAGCCTCAGATGAGACAATGGAAAAAAGATACTTAGTAATTTTTAAAGAATGGTAGTGGCAGTTATGTGAGTGCAAGACAGGTGACTCCAAGTTGACTTTTCTGTCCATTCTTTCTGTCATATGGCTCTAGCATTGTCATCACATGGTTGTTGGCTGTCATTGGTACAGTAGCTGTTGACTTTGCCAGTACTGGTGATTTATTGAAATTTCAGTTCACAAAGGTCCACACCATTGATGAAACACCTCCTGAGCTCTGAGTTTAGACAATCTCTACAGCTAGACAGGAATCAGAAGCAGTGACACAGACTTTTGAGGAGGAGTAGACTTGGTGGAGGCAATCTCATGAGTCACACAGCTTAGGGTGGGTTTCCGTCAAGCCACAGTTTAACAGCAGCTTCCTCAAAAGCATCCCCGGTTAGTCTGGAGCGTGTTTCTCTAAAGGCACTTGATGAGTTTTTCTTAAATTGCAGTTTCATTAGAAAGTCTTTTGCTCATGTCTACCTGGCTTCAGCCATCTCAGATTCAAACTAGTGGACCCTGGTTTTAGGTTCTTCCAACCTCACCATTGTGGAATGTCACTGAGACAGCAGTGTACTTCAGCATTTTAAGGCTTTGCTGTGCTTAACTAAAGGTCCCAATTCGTTCAAGTTTTAAATAGAACCAGGTGGTAGTTTTCTATCATATCATGTTTAATGGGCAATGCTAAATATGCCACACCACTTAGATGCCTCTGAGAAACAAAAAGGAGTAGACCTCCCGATCTTTGGAATCAATATGGTAGCCAGCTCCTAGAATGAATCACTTAGCCACCAGATTTGTTTTTTTTTCTTCTGTATGTCTACAGATTCATAGCACTTCCCTTCTCCCTATCACTTATGTAGAGGAATGCTACTTTATAGTTAATCTGAAGAGCAGTGGAATATATAAATGGCTCACAATTTGTGTACAGGTGGGTTCTAATTTGAGGAAACTTTATTCTGCTCAGATAATAAGTGCTATTACCAAAGTCTAATCCAAAGTCCACTTGAGGCCATAAGAAGGACACTTGTTTGGCAACTCTCTGTTATGCTTTTTTGTGTTGTTGCAAAAGATCACTCTTGAACATACTGCTTTAAAGAATGACCTCCATCCGGGTATTTATCTCTCTCAGTCTGACGGGATACGTAACGATTGCAGGTAGAGAAGCCACCAAAGTATCTCTGTGTGTGCTAAACCCAGGACTGAAAGCACCAGGAACCCAAGCAGACCTGGAAGCAGCAGAGTGATGAGAAGTAGAACTTGATAATTCAGCCAGTGTCACACAAGGAGAACAGATAATTTTACATGGGACTGAGCTGCGGTAGTTGGACTTGAGCCCAAAACTTCCAAGTATGGAGGATTCCTTATTATGTTTTAGAACAAATCTCTGCTAAAAGATCTATTGTATTTCTTTAGTAAGTCAGTGTTTCTTTTCTTACAAAGATAATCATGTGTGATCAAACTAGGCATGCCTATATAAAATATCACAAGATGAGATCTACTTCAAATACTGTATGAACATAAATATGCATCGTGAAAAACACAAAGGTGGATTTTCAACAGGAAGGTTGCTTGGGATTTTTTTGTTTTGCAATGATTTTTTTCCCCTAGTGAATGCTCCCCATATGGTGATAGCTCTATCTCAATGGTGATAACTGGTTACATTCATTTTCATGTGTTGAGAGCAAGTACATGGGGAGTCTCTTTAGTCAGCTGTACAAAGGTACCTGCTGCTGGTTTTGATTTGATAATTGAGAGGGGAAAAAAAAGTGTTACTAGATCTCTGTAGGAAGCCAAAGAAGCTACAAAGTTCATTGAAACAGAATTCCATGACCTGAGCAGAAGCATGACGTAATATTAGTGAGAAGTCTTGAGCCTGTGTGAATCAGTATGAGATCACCATGACCAGCAGCTGCATGCTGATTTATATTGCCTCAAGACCTAACCCCTTGCTAATAATGAAAGAATATCTAATTCCAACACCTTTTTTCTCTTAGCAAACGAGAACCTCAACCCTGACCACTCACCTGACATCTCACAAACAAATCCCCATATTTTCATCTTTCCCTCATTCACCCCACTCATCCTGCTGAGCCTTTCTTACTCCTTATCCCCGACTCATACAGCCCAGCACCTTGTGGAGTCCTGCAGCCCTGTGCTGTTTTGCTGCAATTTTGACTTTCCCTGTTGCTTAAGGTCCCCGTGGGACACCCGCAGCAGCATCACCACAGCTTAGGGAGATGGCATGCCTTCATCATGGGGACCATGACACAAAATGTTAGTATGTTCCTTTCTTTTCTTGTGACCCTTCCTGCACATCCTATCTCAGGTAAAAGACAGTGAAGTGCAATGTTTTTTTACTGATTTCAACAGATAAGTTCCCATAGCACCAAGCTTGTGGACTTGGGCTGGCATCTTTACTACATCAGAGTTCACCAATACCTCTAATGTTACAGGAGTATAACAAATGTGTTACACTGAGAAGCACTGAGGTGAAGTTGGAGCTTTATTTGTCTCTAAAAAATAAGGTTTTAAGTTAGCCAGTTGCACTTCCTCCCTCTGTTCCAGTAACTTGTGCTCTCTGGGTGAAACAGTGGATGCTGATGAGCCTGCAAATCCTTCCTGAGCATGAGACCCCAAAGCAGCACCAGCATTTTGTATGTCAAATGCCCACTGTGGCAACCCATGAAACTCAATGCCACTTTGGTACCATAGTCAGCTAAATAAATAAACAGATAAAATTTACGGCTGCTCTTGCCTTAGGGCACAAGACGAGATATGTTTATTATCAAGGTGCCAGAGTCACAACTAACATCTTACGCTTGAGGGAGGAACTGAGCTGTGAATAACAAGGTATCAGAACAATTGGTGACTCACTGAAAGTCCATGATGCCAGATACTGACCATCTGCCAAACATATTATTGTAGTTGTCACTGAGAGTCAAGATAAGAACAAAACCACAAAGTGTTGTTGTTTTTTAAAAGTCAGCAACCTCGTGGTTCAAGGTCACTGTGGATTTTCACAGAGATTTTACTGAGAAAGTGATAAACAAAAAAAATATGTGTTACCTGCTCTTAATATAAAATACCTATAAATTGCCTTAATACAGGTAAAACTAGTCTATCAGTGGTCCAAGCCTTTGTATTTCCAATTTTAAATTAGCTTGAACCTCTAAATATTTTTCATTGAAGGAATGAAAAATGTCTGGAAGTATTTAGTTGTGCATTTTATTGTCTTTCAGCCTGAAGGTGATGTCAGATAAGTTTGTGCAGTGGGATTATCAGGAAGCAACCAGTGAACCACACATGATTGCAGTTCATCATTTGTACTGAGAAATGTGGTAGAGCTCCAAGAATTCATGGCTATGACTGAAAATCATGCTTTCTTTTTAATTTCAGTCTGAGCAGATGATAGGTTTCATCTTGCTGTCCTATTGATATTTTCCAAATTGACAAAATGACATTTAACTGATTAAAAAATGCTATTTGTTGTAGACATTAATACAGATAATATCCCTAGGGTTTTCATTTGATACAAACATATTTAACAAAAAGATCAAGTTATCCTCAGTACAAATGCGTTACTGTATGTTCACAGCGCTGCAACTCACAGAAGAAATGTAAGGCTACAAACCAGTTGAAAAAAATCAAAGCCCATGGGAGATCTGTATGTCCCTGGGCTTGAGATGGTTAGATGGAATAACTTATCCCTCAGGTAAGTCTTTCCATCTCTGACAGTGGCTGTCTCATTTTCTATTCCTCTGCCCCCTAATGCACATGACTCACCAATGTTATCCTCCCTGCCTTTTTTTGAGCTTTTGAACACAGAACTAAGATCTTTTCCCTTTCTATGTCTTGTTCTGTTGAATTATTCAGTCAAGGACATTTATTAATCATCTTCTAAAATATATGCAAAAATAAGAATAGACACCAAGTCTAAACTGACACAAGCCACTGATTCTCCCATAATGAGAGTTTCCTCACCCTCTGTAGAAAGTTTTGCAGCTGCTTTGGCAGAGGAGATTTGACTGTAGAATTCAAGCCTCCTCTTTGTCATTTCCTTGTGCAGAATATCTGGTCAATGTAGTTGTGGAGCTGCTTTCTGTAAAGGTGACAAAAGCCATTGTTCATGTTCATACTTCCACACATTGAATAAATCCCTGGCACTGAGACTGAGATACAGAAAAGTAATGTGCAAGCCTGAATTGTGCAGCTGAGAGAACCTCTCTAGTACAGTCACTGGGTTTCTTTATGTTTCTTTGAGACCTTTGTGGTTTCCTTAGGTTTTCACTGCCTTGCATAAATACTATTTTATCAGCAGAATAACTGATGCAGAGCCCTTCTAAGGTTATCCTAACTTAATTTAGTGAAAAACGTCTGTATCTCTTGTTAAGGAGAAACAGCATTCCCTGAAATACATTTTTCTATAGCCTTCTAATTTATGGCAAACCTAATTTCAAAGTTACCAGAATAATGCAGTCTTACTGATTCTTGTAGTGTGTAGACCTTTTATTTAATACTAAAATATTCAGAATTACATTAATTTCTTAGGAACTTATAATTCCAAAATTCAGAGTGGGAGACCATTTAGCCTGACGGCTGACTGAAGCAGTAACATTACTTGCTAGAATAAGTTGCACAGACTTATTGCTTTGTCTTGCCTTTTGCTATTTTTTTTTGATCCTCATGAACTTGTAACACTATGCCAAAGATCAAAAGTGGAACTCTTAGAAAAAGTATTTTTCTGTTGGTTTGGGTTTTTTTGAAGCACATGGAACTTTTTAGGAAAATGTATAGTGGATGAATGTGCTATAAGATGTCCTAGAAAACTGTATTTATGTGGCTCCCAGAGAGGACTGCTTCTTTTCCTTTACCACTGTGTTATGGCTGTGTGACTCTATGCCATAGAAAATACATGTCAAAAGATTTTGTCTTAGCCTGGTTTCCTGAAGGAAAGTGTTTATGCCAAAGTGGCTCATATGCATGTGTCCTGCCCATTCTTAGTAACTTTGCAGCCTCCCGTCACTCAGTGACCACATCAAGACCCTATAATAAAAAAATTGCCTTGTCTTTTGTTTTGTCGGATTTTGTTTGGTTGGTTTTGTTTTGGTCTTTCTGTGATTATGGCATTTTCCTCCTTAATCTTCCTTAGATTTAGGATTAAATCAATCCACAGACTGGGTGAAGAACTTTTCTGAATTAATCTGTTGTTACTTGGATCCCTGAAGCAAGTTCTATTTTATTTTTGAAGGCTTAGGAATTACTGAAACTTCCATGGAGACTGTTGAGTAGCTGGAAATCCACTGATTAATTAATATGTTGTAGTCTTTTTCACTTGGTTTCAGTTCTATACCACTGCCTGGGGGGACATATCTCTTAGGTTGTCTGGTAGAAGCCTCATTATTCACAGAAATGGGCAATAACTTCTTCAAATAAAACCTTTTCATTGATCTTAAAAGAGAAATTTTAACTTTGAGCTCTTTATTGAGTTTCATAGCTATCTTTTTGTATCATTGTTGTAACACTGGGACCCAGAGGTCTACTCTAAAAGGTCATACCACTTTGTGCTATGTGTCATTAGGACTTTCAGGTCTAATACACTTAGATCAGGAACTACACAGCTGTGAAGCCCTAAAACAACAGCAAATATTAAAGTTTAAGGAGATGACATACCTCCCTAGCAGTCACTTTAGAGTAAATGCGCACAATGTCATTTCAGTTCTGGAAGGGCGAGCTTTCCAATAACTTTTACAAAAACTCAGTTCTAATATATAGCCTACAGTCACTTGATGTCAGATCCACAGACACTTAAAGATGTCCTGTTTACCCCCAGAACTTCCCCTGACATCAAGAAGATAATAGACACCCAAATAAGACCCAGTGTTTAGTTTCTTAGAGATGGTCAGGTTCAAAATTTGTTGTTGGTGTCTGATCTACAGAAGTTCACCAGAAACTACCAGCTGGGATTTTCTGTCTGTAGGAGTGGCTGTGGGAACCCTAATCTTGGAGACCAGCCCTGACTCCAAGATCTATCATCTGTCTAATTGAGTCCCCTTGTAGTTTCAGGAATGTATGGAAACACTCTGTATTTTGTGAAATTATCCTGATTTTTTTAAAAAATGTAAATTATTCAGTGTAATAAGAATTTGTGAGTGTATATTTTCAGGAGAACATTATCTGGAGAGTAGTTGTTGAAAATTTGTGAATACTGGACTTAACAGTTTTGAGTCATGTCATGTAACATTCAGCTGAAAGATTTTGACAACATGCAATGATAAATATGATGTAAGAAAGAGGAGAGAGGAGAGGAGAGGAGAGGAGAGGAGAGGAGAGGAGAGGAGAGGAGAGGAGAGGAGAGGAGAGGAGAGGAGAGGAGAGGAGAGGAGAGGAGAGGAGAGGAGAGGAGAGGAGAGGAGAGGAATTGTATTCAAACATGTTCGTGAGTGCCTTGAAAGAACACAGTCTTCATAGAGCTGAAATCTGAATTCACACTGATTGGTGGAATAGCGGTAGGTAGTATATACATGTGTACTACATGACAGCATTAACTCAAAGAACTGTTTGCATTTCTGAGGGGTGTGAAAATTGCTGTAGGTTATTCAGCAGTCTGGGGTTATTCTGTCTGTCTTACCAGTTCTTTATTTTCCCCTTGCTTATTTCCCCAGTAATTTTCACACCCGGTGCAACTTTTGGAATCCTTTCTTCCCTGTAGTGTAAACTGTACTTATGGGTCTGCATCACTGTTTTGTACATACCTCCTGCAGTCTGGAGAAATCATATCAAATATACCATGATTTTTCATACTGGATATTCTCACTAACACATTTAAGAAACGAAGTAAAAACTAAGTTGAAAGACCTGCAGTTGCTTGACCCAGAAGCTTTCAATGTACGTGCCCCACAGCAGAGTGTGTGTGCCTCTGCTTCATAAACAAGTGTTGCCAGTCAGAGGCATCAAAGGCTGGCTTTGACACATTCTTCTAAAAATGGTGATTTGTCACTAGACTATTTGAAGATCCTTCATGTTATAACTTGAATTTTATATTTCTGTGACCTAAAATGGCTCAGATATGAACTACAGAATCAATGGATATTCTAGAGAAGTTTAGGAAAGAAAAATTGTGTCCATGATTGGAAAACGGTGAAAAATTCTGCAGTTTCCTGCATAGCTCTAAGATTTATTGTTCCCACTATTCTCTGTGTGAAGAGAATCATACAGACATACATGTAATTCTTTCAATAATTTTCAAGCTGGTTTGCTGAATTTGACATGGAGCTAGAGAACTTGGCTACACCATTTCCTAACAGGTTTGAAAAGTGACTGGGTAAAACAGGGGGATCAGTAAGGGACAGACTGACATGAGTTCATCCCCAATTTCACTAGGATGACCACATGTGAAACAGGTATTTTGGCTTTTTCAATGCAGGGATAAGCATTGGTCAGAGCTTAGTTTGTTAGCAAATTCATCCATAGTTTGTCTGTAATAAAACAGACTTTGCTGCTTCTGCTGTTTCCAGAACTATGTTTTATGTGCCTGCCATAAATTTCGGACTGTTTTTCAAGCAGTGACAGTGATATATTGATATGAGTATGCTGGCTCCCAGAAGTGGGACTGTAGACATGCTGAACAAACAAAAGTTCATGTTTCCTTTAAAAAATAGAAAATAAAGATAAAAAAATAAAAAAAAAAGAATCACCTCTCATGAAATTCATCTGTGGTCAGGGTCCATAAATACAGTTTACTGTTGACCACAGGGGCTATGAAAGGAATCACTCAAGAACATTTGCTGCAGAGTGAATTTCAATTAGTAGTGTGCTCTAGTTGAATTTCTTTTTTTTTTTTTTTCCTCTTGATCATCTAATTTAAACAGTGTCAGGATTTTCTGAGTAACATGGGACTGGATTTGATCTTCTAGGCAGGCCATCAGCGCAAGGGAAAATGACTGTAGGATCAGCCTTTTCCTTTCAAGACTATTTTGCTGTTTCAGCTGAAGTGAGAGAGCTGTTTCCAAGAATAAAAACAAGAAAAAAAAATACTTTGTTTGCCCTGAAAGTGTAAAGTCAAAAAAGTGTCCATCATTGCCGGGAGAAAGGTGAAGAAGAGTGAAGACTGAGTCAGAAATGTAGTTCAGAAGTGGGGAGCTCTCAGAGACTGGTGCTTCCGATGTGGCCCAGGTGGTTTTTGGTGTGCAAGTCTTAGTGATCAGAAAGCAAAAAGAAAGGACACGGTGCAGGATGGGAGGAGCAGTGGTTCACCCAGGACGTGAACCAAAGCCCACCGGTGGGGCAGGGTGACAGCGCAAACAAAAGCCGAGGCAGGCTGGGTGGTGGAGCTGAGCAGGGGAGGGTCGGGTGCTGGGGCAGATGTACAAGGAAGAAGAGAAAAGGAGTAACCCAGAAACCAGTGAGAGGGTGAATGACAGAGACATGAGGTTATTAAACACCCCACACCCGGAGGAACGGAGGACCATGGCATACGTATGTTTTTCTGTTGTCAGCAAATACTTGCAAAGCCCACTGGCTGACTCTATTTCTTGTCGCTGGCAGTATCTGATCCATATAGAACACAGACACCAGTCACATTTTAGCCAGGGAGATTATGTACCAAGGTAGCTCTGAAAGATGTTGCTTCAGTTCTGTGCCCACCAATACTAATTTCTGAAGACAATCTGAATTTTGGTCTTCCAGTGTGAGTAGCTGACTTTGTAAATCTAACCTTGTATTCTTCTCGTAATGTGTATGTATTTAACAAAGATACATGGTTAAGGGGAAAATTCCAGAAAACAAAGCCTAAGTATAAGCAATGCAGCCAGTGCAAATCCCAAACAAAGAGAAATACAAGATTGTTGCTAGCTGTTCCTCTCCTCCTTCTCTGCCTACAGCCAGATAAAATGGGATGTTTTTCCTTAACTGGTACAGATCACGTTTGCTTGCAAGGCTAATGGAGAACAGAAAGTCAAGGATAGCTTTTTTTGTTGCACCTGTTGTTTAAATGGACCAACAACTCAATATTAAAAATACAATGCAATCTTTTCATCCACCATAAATGACTTTTTAAACTGTGAAATGTGGGTTTGGAAAAAAAGGAGGAGCAGAAATAGTTGTGAATGCTGCTTATATTTTTATGATGATGCTCTGAAGTAAGGCCAGAGCAGCAGAGCTCTGAATGCTACAGTGAGAAAACTCAGACTGAAACAATTTTAAACCTCCTTCTCCAGATCCCTTTACATCCTTCCTTGTCTATGATAACAACACGCTCTCTGATCTCCCCTCAAGCTGTATGCACAAAGATTGCTAAAGTCATCTTTTTTTCCCTTTTGACCTGATTATGACATTTCTAGCTTTGAAACATTATTTATGCTGTCTTCTCCTCTCCTTTCTTTTCTTCTCTGTGCTATCGCCTTCAAAGACACACACAATTCTCTTATTCCCCATTTAATCCCTCTGACATGCTTCCAAATGCCCTCAGTCCTCTGCAGGTGCTTCCCAATCTTTTCTGACAGTGTAGACAAGAATTGGCTCCTATAGCTCCATTTTTTTTTTGCAAGATTTGTCAGTGTTTGGGGATCAGATCAGGATAGGATGAGCAGAGAAAATGTCTCACATTGCATAAATCTTTTTTAGGAAGACTTTTCTAAAGCTTCCTGTGAACCTTTGTGATTCACAAAAAGGAAAATGTGGAAACAAAATGGAAGCACACGTGAGTTCTTATGCTGCTTGTGGAAAGGCTGGATAGCAACCTGTTGGAGAGAGTTGGGAGTTCTGGGATCCACAGAAACATTACTTTTGCCTGCAATGTGTCTACTGAGGTTTGTTTGTCATTGGTGTGAGCTACATTTTGAAGAAACAAATGACACAATTATCATCCCACACTTACCTGGATCTCACGATCACCATCACCTAACACATGCAAAAACAAAGCATGGTTGATAAAGATGATACTTGAGAGAAAGAATATGATCACTAGTCAGGTACCAGAAAAACTGGGGTAGCTGTTTTTTCAAGAAACAGCGCTCAAGTCAGTGGACTAGATTCCCAGCGTTTTCACTACAGGTCGTATCATACCTGATCGATTCCCTTCAGCTGCATGATTCTGCAGCAAAGACAAATGTTTCAGGAATTACAGCATGCTGAGTTCCCCAGACACACATGCTCTCAAAATGTGCTTGCTTCTGCAAAGTGGAAAGGCTTTGATTAATACGAGTAGCACTAGACTTTAAGGCGCACTTTATTTCATTGATGAACTTTGACGTGTCTCCTGCAGTAACAATTTTGTAAACTGTAATTGTTAACATCGCTTATTCAGGATTTACAAGCGAGACTTACAAGCAAGCCTGTTTTTTCAGGCTGCTACAGGGGTAAATAACTGATGTTGAAGAAACAGATTGGGATCTCTGTGGGAAAAAAAAAATTAAAAAAAATGGTATGTGGGTTTTATAACCAGCAAGGCATTTTTCTGATGTGCCTGTAAAAGTACATGGTGTGATGTGACTGTTCTATAAAAGAGGGAAGGGTGATGTGTGGGCTCTGTTACATAATATTATTGCAGAGCTTACTCAGTGAAGGGGCACAAGGGAAAAAGGATATCATGGAAATCAATTCACATCATATACCACTTAGAAAATGTAAAAATTAAAGTGTTTGTGAAAAACCTTCTCTATAACAGGATTAACTGCCAAGGAAATTACAAATTATGTAAAAGGAAAAACTGAGGAGATAATCCAGGATGATCCAAAGGATTTTGAAGATATCTCTGTAGTGTTAACAATCTTGTCATTAAATCTAGCAATTTAATGAGCTACATTCTCCGTTGGTACAATTAAATACAGTTCCATGTATATGCTTAAAGCATTTTTTAGTTCAACATAGATCTAAGCACGATATACTTGTTTTAGTGTATCATATTGTGCGTTACTACATGTATATTTAGCAGCATACTCTTGTTGAAGGCAGTATATCTGTGTTGATTAAAAAGCTGAGGATGTGGTTCATAAACCACTACTTCCAGGGATATCTGAAACAAGTGTTTGAAATCCTGCTTTGTAGTCGCAGTGATGTATAGTTCTGGCTTGTATCTGCAGTTTCATCTCTCTGTTGGTGTTCGGTGTTGTCAGGCATGTTGACAAGTTCTACTTCTTTTATTTGCTGAAAACCAATGTAATAGTAAATACGAATAAAATGAGCCAGTTGTCTTCACAAGAAAAGCATTTCAGGAAAGGTGCTGTGGTTCTCCTGACAGTTAAGTTGTGCCTGTTGAATTTGTATGAATATCTTTGAGGAGTTATATGACTGTATGAATGTAGTGAAGACGGTTCGGGTCCATCGTCATGTCATGGGTCACACTAAGAGCAGGATGTGACGAGCTGATTTTTGACTAGTTTCTTTTCATGTACTCCATTACAGTTAGTCTGATGCAGTACAAATGTGTTAGAAAAGTCCGTGCCCTTCCCTCTCTTGTCTTTTATTACCTCCTGCTCCTGGAGCTTTCTTGAAGCAAATTCAGTGCTGCCCTTATCATCTCTCCTTGAAGTTTGTTGCTCCTATCAATCTCTTTTTCCCATGAATATTCCCCACTTTCTTTTTTTTTAAAACATAAATTTGTGCTTCACTTCAGGCTTGTCTTGCTTCAGCCAGTTCTCTTTGCAACGCAGCACACATCTCTTCCTTTGAATGTGAAACATGTACAGATCAACTCAATGTTTTATAATGTCCTAATTGCTATACTCACAGGTTACTGGGTTTTAACAGTACGCCAGAGGGTCAATGAACCATTTCAGTAAAATGAGGAGATGCATCTTCATGGAACCTAATTAGAAGGTGAAGTTAATAAAGACAGAAGGGGGGAAAAAAACCAGTAAGAAAGTCAGATACATTCAAAAGCTGTTGAAGGAAGTAATCTGCTGTAGTATTTCTTAGTATTATCTGGGCTTTCCCAAGAGATACAGTGTGAGGGTCTGTCCTGGTTTGAGCTAAACAAAACCAATTCTGTTCAGTAATTTGTACTTTCCAGCTCAGTCTCTTCTGAAAAGCTGCACTTTCTGAAGTTAACAGCATGTTTTTGCAGACAGTGTGTGCTACTGGCAGTGATAACACCTGATGTTTACAGTTACTGCCTGGTACTGGGATGCAGAAAGGCTCTTGCTTATACTTATTCCTATAGTGACCAAGGCCACTGCTGGCTCTTGTGTGCCATGCTGGGGGTGCCGGGTAGTAAGAGGGGGTCACAAGGAAGTAAAAGGTTGCACCTCCGGGGGGTAATAGACAGGACAGGTGACCAACGAGAGTATTCCATCCCATATATGTCATATTTAGTAAAAATTGAGTGACCACAGGAGTTTAGGTCTCTTTTTCAATGGTCGGCATCCAGGGAGGGCTCCATCCAATCTTCTGCTTTTGATCCTGATCCTGAGTTCCCGAATCCAGCTCCTGTGCCTGGTTCCCCTCTGTCTCTGAGTCTGGGGCTTCCCCGGTGCTGCCTGCTCTGCAGCATCAGTGCAGGTTGCTATTCAAGGATGGGGGGGAGTCAAATTTGGTATCGGTTTTGTGTATATGTATATAGTTTACTATTTTTATTATTTCCTTATTCATTAAAGCTGTTTTAATTTATTTTCAAACCGTAAGTCTCTCTGCCTCTTTCCCTTTTCCTTTCCATTTTGAGGGGAAAGCAGAGATTGGATGCTTCTGTCAGCGTCCTTGACAAGAGCTGGAGGTTACCAAGGGGAAGGCAAAGATCTGGAGGTGCACATCCTTGTGAAACTTCCCAACAGGAGGGACAGGAGGCATCATAAATCACACATAACTCTAATTTCCCACTTCAGTTATGTTCATTTTATTCTCAGATTCTTTCATCTTTTCATCGGCAGTGCACAGTTCCTATATCTTCTCTGGACCCTAACCACAGATAGGATTCCTGTATAGTACGTAAACATACCTCCTCTATACTGTTTGAATGTTTGCTAAGCACAAATATAATGTTTTATATTTATGAAATTATTTGCATAAGAACTTTCTTGACCTTTTTTTTTTGTTTTCTGTAGTTTTGTTGTTGGGTTTTTTTTGGTGTGTGTTTTTTTTTTTAGGAAGAATGAGTTTTAATTTTCGTCCCTCCTTGGCCCCAAAAATATGTAGAACAAAGTGTGTACATTCTTTTTGGGAAATTAATCTCTTAGCAAAATTCTCATCTGTTCTATCTCTGTGGACCACGCATCATAAAAGGATTTACCAGACAAGTTCGGCACCGTCTGTCAGGCTACGCGAACAAAATTAGTACTGCTTTGCCTAGTAAATGAGCCTGCTAACTCGATACCTTGAAAGCAAGGGTTTCTTGCAGGGGTGGATCACCCGTGGAGAGAAGAGCAACCATAATGCTCTGAGAATGTCAGATGGACCTACAGCCTTCAGACAACCATTGCAAAACTGGATGCTCAAGGACCTTTAGAAAAACATTGCAGCCCGTAGGCACCAATACTACCCTGAATTTGGGCATTGCTAGAGGTGGTTCGTCTCAGCTGGCCTCCCAGCAGCAGCACTTTATTGATTTCTGTTGCAAGCAAAGAGTACAGAGAAGAGCATGCCAGGTTGAATTTCCTTGTTACTTTGGTGTGCCTCAGGGTGTTGCTCTGAAAAAGCAATTCCCTGCCAGAACCAAGGAGCAGTTTTGAACTTAAGGTGAGCAGAAGGCAAAATATAAAGGTCAATATAAAAGAGTCTTACTTATAATGTGACTATAATATATATATATTGTGTAAAGAAATGTTTGGGCAGCCAGATTTGCCCAGTGGATCTGAGGCTGGGATGTTGCCTTAGATGAATGACGCTGCCCTATAATAGATGATGATAAGGATGTGCAAGAAGATGATCAGGCACTATAGTTTTTTTTCTTGTGTGGGGAGGTGGTTTTTTTTGTGAAGGAGTAGGAGAGACATCAGCAAGCGTTTCATTCCTGAATGCTGTGCATGACTGAGTTCTTTTCAATGAAGCTGAAGCACTTCAGGGCCTGCTGTGAGATGACATAGCCCCAGCAGAGCAGCAAACACAGCCAGTGGGAATGGCTGTTTACTGGAAATTAAGATAAATCTACATCTATAAGATTTATCTTTCAGCAAGGTACCTGAGACACCCACGTTTATGAGAATGCATGGGGAAATGGTAAAGTGAGAAGGAAGAAGATCAAGAAAATGATGCCAGGCTTCTAGGAAATGGAGGTGGTTTCTGTGGATGTCACGTGTGTGTCACTGTCCTTGAAGCAGCCTACCATCATTGATCGGATCAATACCCTTTCAGGGAATTCAAATAAACTTGTGCAAATCTAAAAGAGACAAGTTGATTATTTTCTTATTATAATGGATAGGAAAGAATTTGGATACAGGTTCAACAAAAGCAATTGTCTTTGTGTGTGGAAGTGACTTACAGAAGCAAAGTGTTCAGCTGAAGAAGAGAACCAGAACACAACACAGCATTTCTTCATAAAATGGTTTTCTATAGATTCGAATAAATGTATATTTATATTGCTGAAATATACTGCTCTATGACTTGCACAGCTGAGATACCTGTACTGCTTCATGTTTATCTTTTCTATGCTGTACCTAGAGTTTCACTAGTCTCTGCACAGCAGCACTTTTATTGAGCTGGCTTACACAGTTCACAAGGCTGTATTTATCACCCATTTTATGATAAAGCAAAGGGTCTAGTCTCATTGTTCTGTTTCCTAGTTGCTGGTGCAGCTCCATTGAAATTGTTATTTGAATAAGGTTTTTAAAAAGATTAAGAGTTGAGCTCCTACTTATTGGGCAATTGTGTGTAACAGTTTGTGTATTTTCAGTGAATCTTCTAAATTCACTGAAGCACTGAATTTGACCTCTGAGATGAAAAAGATGTTCTTTTGAAGTTATATGGCAATATGGCAATTCATTTCTGTGGACTTGCAGTTTCAGCCCTAATACAGATTAGATTCCTCAAAAGCTTGTACTTTTAAGCTGTCAGTGTTCATGTTGTCTGTACCGATACTCTCAGGGCATACATTTTCACACACATTAATAACTCCAATTTCTTAATAAAGCAGGACCAACTCCATCTTTAAGGTTTTGTGGACAGAAGAGATGGAGGATCAGTTAGCAAACAGTGAATCTGAACCCACGCCTGCACTGAACTCATTGAAAAGTCCTATTACCTGAATACTTAGTACTTAGCCTTAATGAAATGTTGGTGTCATTAGAGTGTCTGAACAGCTCCCAAGGCTTAACGGCTGTATGAGGGAGGGTTACTACCACAGCTTTTTTAATAGGGAAGAAAGATAAGAAATAAAGTCATCCTTTAGTAAGCATGATTGAGAATCATAGAATGTGCTGGGCTGCAAGGGACCTTTAAAAGTCATCTAGTCCAACCCCCCTGCAGTGAGCAGGGAAATCTTTAACTAGACCAGGCTGCTCAGAGCTCCATAAAGCCTGACCTTGATTTCCAGGGATGTGACCTCCACCACCTCTCTGGGTAAATTCTTCCAGTGTCTTACTGCCCTCATAGTGAAGAACTTCTTAACAGTGTCTAATCTAAATCTACCCTGCTCTAGTTTGAAACCATTGCCCCTTGTCCTGTTGCAACAGGCCTTGGTAAAAAGATTGCTCTGTCTTTCTTATAGGTTCCCTTTAAGTACCGAAAGGCTACAATAAGATCTCCCCAGAGCCTTCTTTTGTCCAGGCTGAACAACCCCAACTATCTCAGCCTGTCCTCATAGGAGAGGAGCTCTAGCCCTCTGATCACTTTTGTGATCCTCCTCTGGACCCACTCCAATAGGTCCATGTCCTGCTCATGTTGGAGATCTCAGAGCTTCACGAAGTACTCCAGGTGGGGCCTTGCCAGAGTAGAGCAGAGGAACAGAGTCACTTCTCTCGACCTGCTGGCCATGCTTCTCTCGATGCAGCCCAGGAAGCAATTGGCCTTGTGGGCTGTGAGCATACATTGGTGGCTCATGTCCAACTTTTTGTCCACTGATATCCCTAAGTCCTTTTCATCAGGGCTGTTCTCGATCCTGTCAACCTCCAGCCTGTATTGATAATGTGGATTGCCCCGACCCAGGAGCAGGACCTTGTACTTGGTCTTGTTGAACCTCATGAGGTTCACATGGGCCCACTTCTCCAGCTTGTCCAGACCACTCTGGCAACAGCCCATCCTTCTGGGCATGTTGGCTGCACCACTCAGCTGGGTGTCATCTGCAAACCTGCTGAGAGTTCACTCGATCCCCCTGTCTTTGTCATTGATGAAGATACTCAACAGCACTGGTCCCAGCACAGACCCCTGAGGGACACCACTTGTCACCTATCTCCATCGAGACATCAAACCATTGACCACAACCCTCTGGGTGTGACCATCCAGCCAATTCCTCATCCACAGAACAGTCCATCCATTAAATTTATCCAGAGGAAATTCATAGGCAAACTGGGAATTGGTTTTACCTTGAGGCCCAGTCCAGTGTTTTAGGAAGTGTTAAAGAAGACCAGGGATCTTGCAATTGCACATTCAGAGAAATAAAATGAAATCAAAAAGATTTCTAATTCATTAAGGTCACATCAAATGCAGATGTCTAACCTAAGCCTTCCAGAGTCATTCTAGGCAAAGTATTTTATTCTCTTCCACAATTCTACTTTTCCAAATTGCATCCAAGCTAATCTGTCCCTAAATAAAATGGCCCTAACAATGTGTGGGCTCCTGGTCTGAAATCAAAATCAGTTCCACTGGTTAACTATCAGTTAATCAGTTACAATTCTTTCAAAAGTGCCCTAATGAAGTTGGTCTGATTAGAAATACATGAATATTGCATCCCTGGGGTTTCCAAAGTGCCAGATCTTTCCACGCCCTTAGTCATACCAGGAGTTCCTTTAAATTCCTTTGCTAAGGTTACTCAAGATACTTTACTGAAATATGCCCTCTATTTTGAGTTAGTGGCAAATTAGTGCCAAATTATGTGCTTTCTCTGTGCTTATTTTAAAATATCATTTTGAAAAGACTCTAATTGTCATAACAAATCTTTTTTTTTTGGTAAACAGAATCTTCACATTTCTTTTACTGCTTTATTTTCAGGCAATGCATGTTATTGAAATGCATGAGATGAAATTAAATGCCTGTGATTTAGTAAAATGTTCACTTAAGGGACCAGTAGTTTTGCTATTAGCATTTTGTAAGAATTAGAATATTTCTGGGTTTCAATCAAGGCAGTATATGCTTGTTCCACACACCTGGATTTTTCTTAAGTTTAATGTATCTCTCCCATTTGAGATTGACTCAATACTTGAGTAATTTCAATTTTCCTTCTTTTTTTTTATTTTTTTTTTCATTCTTTCTATTTTGGCATAGTTTCTTAAGCTTCAGCCAAGAAGAAAGCAATACTAAGCTATAACGTGCAGGATTAGGGCATTCCTTAGAAAGCCTATCAACTAACACAAACTTTTGCAGGTGTAGGACAAGGAGAGGGGAAACAAGTGATATGAGAGATAATCAGGAGAAAAACGAAAAACATTCTTTCTGGGAAGTCAGATATTTCATTGTCATTTAGTGTTTGGGCTAAAAAGTCAAATCAGCATGAAAAATTCCAAAGACACGTAAATTATACGAGTTCAGAAAATTTTGTCTGTACACCTGCTCTGAAGCTGATTGTATGAATCCCTTTGTCAGCCTCAGTGACACCTCCTGCTGTGCCCTGGAGACACTGCTTGTGCTCCAGCCACCGCTGTGAATCACACCGCTCCTCAGACTGACCACTGTGGCCCACAAGTTGTGCCTGCAGAGGTGTCCTCTCCCACGGAAGCAGGACCTGTGGGAGTTCCAAGGGACTACTGTTCCCATAAACTGAGCTGAAGCTTTAGTAGCAGATTGGTTAATGCCAGCTTGGTCTGAGGCTGTATGTTGGATTTTTTCCCAGTGGAAAATTGTCCCTTGTCTCTATCTTCCCCAAAAGCAAAATAACAAGCAAAATAATAATTATTGAACAATTTTCAGATTACGCTATGAATAGGCGTAGTTCCAAAACCCAGTTGTCTTCAGTTATCGCTGCCAGACCACAAACAAGGCTGAAGCACGGAGTTAAGTGACTTGGCCAAGATCACCTAAAAGCCAATAGGGAAATTGTTGAGCCCACATATTTTGAAGGTCTTGCCTGCACAACCCCTGTGATTGGTCTAAAAGTTGGAATTCATCTGATGCCACCTCCAGGAGAATGCATGGAATATGATTTTGTACTTGTATACTCTCTACTTGGGGCTTGAGAAAGAAAAAAAAATCCTGAATAGAACAGGAAAATGCCTTCTCTCTTCCTTTTCCTTTTCTTTTTCCTTTAGTTTTCCATTTCCTTTGTTGTTTTCAGATGCAGGCAGACTATATTTACAATCTTTTTATTAGCAAGGGTTACCCCCACATCTCCATTAATACATTTAGTAAAGACAAGTTTACATCATTTCTGCCAAGAGATTTCATGTTGGACAGAGGGTAATGTTAAACTTTATAGATGCCAGTGATCATTTCCAATGGGAATTTACTACATTGGCTTGTTTTAGTGTTTCTGAAACTCTCATTACATCTGTGCCAGGCTGTATATGGCAGCTCTGGAAAAGTAAAGGCTCAGCAGGGATTTCAGTGCTCCGAGCTTAATGTTTTTTGTTAAAAACAAAAGCAAAGACAGCAATCAGAGATGAGGTTGGACAGCTGCAAGGAGTCTAGCAGAGGATACCCATGGTGGGGACGATTTGAGCTGGCTTGTTCCCCATGGCAACGTAAGACCTTTGGAAGTTCTGCTACTGCCTGTGCAGACATGGAGGGCTGGAGGGCACAGCTGGAGGAAGGCAGGGGAGCAGGAGGAGAGGAAAATGCTTCTAGCAGGATCTGCACACAGGCAACTGGGGCCACCAGTTAACAGTGAGTCTTAAAAGAAATGTAAGTACAGCTTGTAACTAATTTATAGGTGTCTTACGAAGGACTCCTCCTAAAGTACATGTTCAGGTCTTCGAATTTAAGCAGGAGAACAGCTGGGCACTTTTTGAAGGCCAGCAGGGAGAAATCCTGACTGCCTGTATTTTAGGTACCTGAGTCAAGTGACTGGTTCCCAACCAGATGGATCTGTAGCTCTCTTGAAGCTCTCTACACTAAATGGAAAATGGGTACAGCTGAAGGAGGCAGAAGTGATAAATCCTTCCCTCTGTAATGACATATAGACACAAGTACTAAACAAAGAAGAGAGAGTCCTGTGTTCTTGTGCCTGTTCCCAGGATTCTACCTCCTCTTTTGTTTGCTGGGTTGCAATCCACAATAACTCTTTGGTGTTAAACACATAGCCAGTTTGAGGGCCAGATGCAGGTTTCCATCTCTAAAGAACGTGCCCTAACCATTAGACTCTCAACCATCCATGTGAACAAAGCCATGAAACATGACTGAGCAGAGAGCTTTCATTAACCAGATCTGTCATCCAGAGGCTTCAAGAGTTTTAAGTATTTTCCAGAATAAACCACTAAAAATCAATTTTGTGCATTCCTTACATTTAAATTGTCCTTGTGACAACCATGGCAACCATTATAGCCAAAAAAAACCTCTAGTGGAGAAAATGCACACTTGTTTTAAATTAAAGGATGGAAAATAGAACAGGAAAATGTGGTTAAAAGAGCCTGAAGCAAGTAACTGTTGCTGCTCATGATCACTTTGGTGTTTAATAGAATCTTCTTTTTTCATTGACTTTTATTTTAAGCTGTATATTTCTTCACATTCTGGCTAATTTTATAGCATTATGGAATAATAGAATGACTTGGATTGAAACGAACCTCAAAGATCATCTAGTTCCAACTCCCCTGCCATGGCAGGGACATCTCCCACTACATTGGATTACTCAAGGCTCCATCCAGTGTGGTCTTCAATGCTTCCAAGGATGGAGCATCCACAGCTTCCCTGGGCAACCTGTTCCAGTGCCTCACCACCCTCAGGGTAAAGAATTTCTTCCTTATATCTAATCTAAAACTGTGCTCTTCCAGCTTCCACCCATTACCCCTTGTTCTGTCACTACAGGCCCTTGTAAAAAGTCCTTCCCCAGCCTTCTTGTAGGCCCCCTTCACATACTGGAAGGCTGCTATGAAGTCTCCTCAGAGCCTTCTCTTTTCCAGGCTGAACAAGCCCAACTCTCTCAGCCTGTCCTCATAGGAGAGGTGTTGCATCCCTCTGACCATCTTGGTAGCCCTCCTCTGGACTTACTCCAACACCTCCATGTATTTCTCATGCTGGACATTCCAGAGCTGGATGTGGTATTCCAAGTGGGGTCTCACAAGGGCAGAGTAGAGGGGCAAAATCACCTCCCTCTACCTACTGGTCACATATCTCTTGATGTATCTCAGGATACGATTGGCTTTCTGGGCTGCAAGCACACACTGTTGGCTCATGTTGATCTTATCATCCACCAACACACCCGAATCCTTCTCACCAGGACTGCTCTCAATCCACTCATTGCCCAACCTGTATCTGTGCTTGGGATTACCTCAACCTAGATGCAGGACTTTATCCTTGACCTTGTTAAACTTCACGAGGTTGGCCTGGGCCCACGTCTCAAGCCTGTCAAGGTCCCTCTGGATGGCATCCCTTCCCGCCAGCATGTCGACTGCACCTCACAGCTTGGTGTCATCGGCAAACTTGCTGAGGATGCACTTGATGCCACTGTCCATGTTGCTGACAAAGATGTTAAATAGTACCGATCCCGGCACTGACCCCTGAGGGACACTACTTGTCACTGGTCTCCACTTGGACCTTGAGCCATTGACCACAACTCTTTGAGTGCGATCTTCCAGCCAGGTCCTTACCCACCGAGTGACCCATCTATCAAATCCATGTCATTCCAACTTGAAGACCAGGTTGTCGTGTGGGACAGTGTCAAAGGCCTTGCACAAGTCCAGGTAGATGACATCAGTTGCTCTTCCTTTGTCAGTTGATTCTGTTACTCCATCATAAAATCCACCAGATTTGTCAGGCAGGATTTTTGCTTAGTGAAGCCATGTTGGTTGCCACCAATCACCTCCATGTTTTCCATGTGCCATAGCAGAGCCTTCAGAAGGATCTGCTCCATGATCTTGCAAGGCACAGGGGTGAGACTGACTGACCTGTAGCTGCCTGAGTCTTCCTTTTTTTGGTTTTTTGAAAATGAGGGTGATATTTCCCCTTTTCTAGTCAGTGGGCACTTTACCAGACTGCTATGACTTCTCAAATATGATAGAAAGTGGCCTAGCAACTTCGTCTGCCAGTTCCCTCAGGACTTGTGGATGGATCTCATCAGGTCCCATGGACTTGTACACCTTCATGTCCTTTAAATGGTCTCAAACCTGACCTTCACTCACAGTGGGTGGATTTTCCTTCTCCCAGCCCCACCTTTGGCTTCTACAACTTGGACAGTGTAGCTAGAGCCCTTACCAGTGAAGACTGAGTCAAAGAAGTCATTGAGAACCTCTGCCTTCTCCATATCCTTCCCAACCACGTCTCCTGTTCCCTTTCGTAGAGGGGCCACATTGTCCCTTGCCTTCCTTTTATCCCTGACATGCCTATAAAAGTTTTTCTTGTTACCCCTGATGCCCCTGGCTAGATTTAATTCTATATGGGCTTTAGCTTTCCTAACCTGATCCCTGGCTGCCTGGACCACTTCCTTGTATTCTTCCCAGTCTACCTGTCCTTTCTTCCACTTCCTGTAAATTCTCTTTTTGTCTTTAAGTGTGTCCAGGAGCTTCTTGTTCATCCATGAAGGCCTCCTGACATTCTCGCCTGCCTTCTTTTTTGGAATGCATTGCTCCTAGGCATGGATGAGGTGGTTCTTGAATACAGACCAGCTTTCTTAGGCCCCTCTCCCCTTCAGGTCTTCTTCCCATGGTACTCCACTAAGCAGATGCCTGAAGAGGTCAAAGTCTGCTCTCTTGAAATCAAGGGCGGCGAGCTTGCTGCACACTCTCCTTGTTGCCCTGAGGATCTTGAATTCTAGTGTTTCATGGTCACTGCAGCCAAGGCTTCCCTTAAACTTCAGATTATCCACCAGTCCTTTCTTGTTGGTGAGAACAAGGTCCAGCATGGCATCCCTTCTCGTTGGTTCTTCTACCACGTGGAGAAGGAAATTGTCATCAATGCATTACAGGAATTTCCTGGATTGCTGGTGCCCTGCTGTGCCGTCTTTCCAACAGATGTCCGGGTGATTGAAGTCCTCCATGAGGACCAGGGCTTGTGAAGACAAAACTGCTCCTATCTGTCTATAGAGGGCCTCATCTGCTCAGTCATCTTGGTCAGGTGGCCTGTAGCAGATCCCCACTATGATATCACCTTCCCCTGCTTTTCCTCTAACACTGAACCATAAGCTCTCTGTCAGCTCCTCATCCATTTCCAGGCCAAGCTCCATGGATTCCACCTGGTCATTGACACAGAGGGCAACATTCCCTCCTCTTCTCCCCTCTCTATCTTTCAAAAAAATCCTGTACCCATCTATTCCTACACTCCAGTCATAGGAGCTGTCTCATCATGTCTCAGTTATGCCTCTTACATTGTAGACACGTACACATCTCTAATTCCTCTCTTTGTCCCCATGCCCCATGCATTTGCACAGAGGCATTTAAGTGGGGCCCCTATTGAAACCAGCTTACTAGCTGGAATGCTTGCTGATTGGAATCCATTATCTCACACTTCACATGCTCTCTCGCTGGACTGCAATCCATCCCTGGAGCCAGAGCATCTATTTCCACCACTGGCCTCAAAGTGGTATGGATTGTGAATTCTCCCTCCTGACAAGTCTAGTTTAAAGCCCCTCTAACTAGGTTGGCTAGTCTTTGTCCAAATATGTTCTCCCCTTTCTCTGAAAGATGTACCCCATTGGCCCCCTGGAGGCGAGGTTTCTCAAAGCAAGACACATGGTCCAAGTAGCCAAACCCCTGGCTGAGACACCACTCCTGTAGTGGAGTCATTGATTTTCTTGATTCTGACAGCTCTTTCAAGCCCCTTGCCTTTGATTGGGAGGATCCATGAAAGTACTACCTGGGCACCCGAGTCTTTTGCTGCCTCTCCTAGGGCTCTGTAGTCCCTCTTGATAGTTTTTAAGTTGCTTCTGGCTGCAACACTGGTGCCCACGTGAAACAGTAGCAACAGACAATAATCTGTAGGATGTACCACGTTTGGTAGTCTCTCAGGAACATTGTTAATCCTAATCCCTGGTAAGCAGAAAACCTCTCTAGACAGTGGGTCAGGTCAGCAAATGTGTGCCTCAGTACCCCTTAAAAGAGTCTCCCACTACTATTACCCACCACTTTTTCTTGGATGAACTTGATGTTATTTTGTGAGCCAACCTGGCCTGCTAGTATGTCAGAATACTAGAGTAATTTTTGTAGTCTGCTTTCTCTAACTGAAAAAAAATCACATATTGTGTAATCAAGAGACTCCGACTTCTGATCTGAGTCATGTGCAAGAGCCCAGGCACTGAAGGCTACAGAATGAGCTTTGTGTATCATTCCACATGGCTTTCAAGGGGTGAAGGAGCAGAGAGATGCCTACATATCTTTCAGGAGGTAGTCCTTGCACAAACAAAGTTCAAGTGGTTGTAAGGAGATTTATGCAGTAGGTTTTAAAGGTATCTGGAGACCTGCCAATGTAGGTACACACTGATGAGTGTGTTTCAAAACAGCTAGGCAGGCTATAGTACCTAACATGTAATTCTGTGGAAGTTAGGCTCCTACCGTATTGAACCAAGTTAATAAATCTCTGTAGCTGCTATCTGTGCCTTGAGGTGTCTAACATGCCTCTGTACTTAGAGTTTCAGCCTTAAATATTAATATCCTCTATGAAAACAACACTGATTGTGATTGAAAATGATTACAAACTCAAGCCATACTTTGTAGTATTTACAGTGGAAATGATCAATAAAATTCGAAGCAAAACTGTAGCATTGTCACTGAAGTGAAAATACCTTGTACAGCCGCAGGTGGAAGCTCCCATTTAGGATTATTTCAACAACAATGACTCACAGGAAATCCATGCCAGTGACTATGGAGTGGCAAGGGATAAGTCTAGTTGTTCCAACAAGTCCTCATAAATACTATTCTGCAAGAAGGAGCTTTTCTCCCCAGCAAGTATTTTGACCACAGCTGGCTGAGAGCAAATCATAGCCAATGCTTGGAGGGAAGACTATGATTTGTGAATCTCTGAGTCCCCTAAGAGAGGCACTGGCAAAAGCTGGAGGGTAGGCAAAAAATGAGAAGCAGAAGAGATGAATTGAAATACTTTACCAGCAGGCTATTGTCTTTAAAATATTCATGGTTTTGTTTCATTAAAATTTTCCTGCTTCTAATTAGAATTGGATGGGAAAGTTCTGTAGGAATGATTTTGGTATAAAAAAGCTGTTTCTCCATCAGCCTGTTACCACATGGGAGTTGCATAAGTCTCCATTCTCTCACAGTCTGAGCTCAATGGGAGAGACAATAAGATCAGTTGGTTTCTGGACAGAGCAGGGTACCGTAAGAAGAAAAAATATAGTTTGGGGCTGAATTGCCATTTAACTAGTGTTTGAGGAATATTCAATAAACCAGAATGAATATTTATTTTTTTCCCAGCTTGGGAAGTAGTCTGCCAACACAAAACCTTTCAACACTCTTGAGTTGTCTTCGTTTTTTCTCAGTATCTCTGTTCACCAGTAACCAAAGAAATTCCTTTCACTAGCGTTAAAGACGGATTTGGCTATCTCCCAGGATGGCGATTCTGATATTACAAGGTCCTGAATCACTGGGGAAAAAAGACCCCTTCCCCAGCCAGGCCATGCACTGAAAGTGTCTCTGTGCTATGGGTCCTTCTGGTCTTCTGCGAAGGGAGCGCTCTGAGCAAAGTAGCTCAGTGGTCCAACATGGGAGCACATCAGTGCAGGCTCAACACCACCAATGCTTTCTTTGCTTTTTTGACAGATAAAACCAAGGAATTTTGTTCCTGGATAGCTGCATAAGAAAACCTTTGCTAACTCCTGTGGTTTTTAGTTGATGAATTTCATAAGATGTAAGGGCATATGGAGTGTACCATTAATGCAGACACTGGAGTGAGAATATTGGCCAGGTATATACTTCAAGGTATTCAAATAGAACTATTGTAGATAAACTTACTATTTGACCACAGTTTACATAAAAATCTAGGTGCAATTTCAGGATACTTGCATCCAGAGGTGCATGGGTTTTGTATAAGTGATATAAATAAATTTTTTCAAATGTTGAATAGAGTTAAAAAAATAATTTTTTTTTAGAAATTATAAATGTAAAAGAGTCTAAATATGTATAATACATTCCCTATAATTTGTTTGATGCTATCCATCACCGTATCTTCATTTCCATTTGTCAGTGACAGTGAAACTTACTGAATTGAAACTCCCGGAAAAAAATTTTAACCAGGAGTGAAATTAAGGCAAAGTCACCAAAAGTAAACTGAAATAGCTCCTTCTTCATATCTTTTTATCTGCAGCACAATTACATTTCAGTAACTTTGTTTAGCGTGTTTTTTTATGTATTACTCATTTGGGGCGTGCTGAATAATTACATGGGAAATACTGTACTGTTACTGGAAGTTTTTTTGCATTTGCAAACAGCAGGGAAACATAGTTATTAAAACATGATAAAATATTGCTATTTTTGCTGCAAAATAACTAGTAGCTATTATTGGCACTGCTTAGAATTCATTTAATTTACTTTGCTTTCAATTAAGGTTGTGCATACAGAAATGTTTGCTTTGGGTTTTGCTTCTAGCTGAAAAAAAAAGCGGAGTGAGAGATATAACACTTCAATGAAGTATTTATGTAAAAAGAACACCACATATTACTGCTGGAGCTAGTAAAACTGCCTGTGGCTAAAGTTGCT
This sequence comes from Trogon surrucura, assembly GCA_020746105.1. Lineage (NCBI taxonomy): Eukaryota > Metazoa > Chordata > Aves > Trogoniformes > Trogonidae > Trogon > Trogon surrucura. The sequence goes on along the minus strand of CM036617.1, from coordinate 88,883,124 downwards.
TAATATTTGCCATTAGCCCTCTTTTCATCGGTTTATCGCTACACAGAATTGCTCAAGCTTGAGATTTGCCATGCTCACCACTGCCTTAGGTAGCGTTTTTTTTAAAATATTTCAACACTAAATCCGCGGTTGTTTCTAAGAATGAATTTAGGAAGAATAAGTAATGTTTAAGTGGTTTCTGCTTCTCTTGGGCACTGTGCTAAAGACTGGCATTCGAATTGTGCTGCCTCTGGGGAAATGCTACTCATTAGCCTCTGCCAGGAGAGTGCTTTGTAGCACGTCTGTCTCTCTGGAGGCCACATCAGGATCTACAGGGTCTGGTGAGGTCTGGTTACACCTTGGCAGGACCAAATGGACAGAGGGTGTGGACCCAGCTGACACTGGAAATTCAGGTTCACTTGGATGGAGGAGGGCTGGTAGAAGAGGAAGGAGGCCAGGGCAACCTTCCCTTCCTCCGCCATGTGCAGAGCAGCGGGGACCTCTGTCCATCCGGCACGTATCCAGGGGAGTCACCAGTGTGGCTTCCTGGCCAAGGTGCCACACAGTGGCCCTCGGTTCCTGCAAGCACTTGGGAGCACTGTTAGTGACAGAAGAGTGCTTTAACTGGTCAGCCACAACAAACGACATGGTTATCCGCAGCATAGTGATTTCAGCTGCCACATAAATGTGAACCAAGTGCACCATCCCACAGGCAGCCACTGGCTTCTTGGGGCTAGTGCCACAGCTCTTCACATCAGGGTGCCTCTCACTTGGAGTGAGTCACTAGCCCTGGCAATCATCGGTATTCAGACCTGCTCATTGGCATCCTCCTTGAAAGCTGCTGCTGCCTATTCAGTTGTCCTTCCTAGCAAGAATTCCCTCAGCAGCAAGAAGCCGTTTTGGACTTCTCTTTTCTCCTGGCACACAGCCTGCCCCTATCACACAGAGGTTTGAGGTCAGAGCCTCCTGGCCTCTGCTCCCGCATGTGGACCGTTCCTTGAACCAGGTGCCAGGGTTATAATGGTGGAGGCATTTTTAGTCCCTCTTCTCTGACCATTTAATGTAACCAGTGGGTACACTGCAGTGGGCCAAAACCTGGCTAAATGGTCAGTCTCTGAAAAAACTTGCTCAAGTCCAGTTTTTAATGCTTCTTTAAACCACCTTATAATGAGCATGTACCTCTGTGTTGTGGCTCTTTCTGCAGGCTGCACAAAACTGAAGCGTGATATGGGTTTGAGAATAGTGTTAAAGCAAAGTAAGGCGGTGAAGTGTTCAGGAAGGGTCCAGAAAAAGTCCTTTCACTGCTTGTTGCTACCACTGGTGAAATTAGCAGCTTTGTGTCTGTCTCTCAAGTAACTGAGAACTCTTTTTTTTGACAGATGGATAATGGAAGAAGCTGCAGACAGTCAACTCTGACATGGTTAGGAATATGACCTGGTGCCACTGTTATCCCGTGAAGCCCACTGCCTTTCAGAATAAATTTGTCAGGGCTGTGTTTGCACTGGAGTTGTTTATAACCTTTCCAACATGTAGAAAAAGCCCTCATGAATTCAGAGTCTGCTAGTTGTGTAAATCACTGGCAAGGCATGAGATGTTTCTCCCCTCCTGTAGTTTGTCTTCCTCACCTGCAATGACCATGACCAGTTTGTCTTGTTGAACCTGGAGTCATTCTAACTGCTAATTAAAGTTCCTCTTCATGTGACATATTGGGGCTTGGTGTTATTTCATTTCCATAAAAATTCTTTCCAGCACAGACAAGGAATGTTCTTAGAGACTCTAATGACTAATTTGCGTTTGCTTTTAATCATCTCTCTTTTTTGAATTTATCTAATTACTTTGAGCAAAAGGTTGATCCTATTACCAATCCTCAGAGTTCAGGCCATTTCTACAATTATAGGTGAGATTTCTGCAATTAAAGCTGACTTTAAAAGGTGGTCTAGGGTATTTTTCATTTTATTATTCTTATTGCCTTCTTTAAAGGGTTTTCTTTTCTGTGAGTGTAAAGAAGAACTGCACAGAGAACAGAACAGTGGTTTTATTATCAGCTTACTTTTGCTTCCTTGGAACAAAACCCCTCATTTTGTATTGTTTCCTTTTTTCTACACCTTTCATTACTGTTAAATAATTTCAAAATTATTTGTAAAAACATCCAGCCTTTATGGTTTTGTTGTGAATCTCAACTTAATGCGTTCAAAACCTATCTTAAGTTGGTGTAAGCTGAAGCCTGTCAGACAAGCTCTGATGAATTTTTCTCCAGCTGTTTAGTATGTTACCAACCCATGTCCATTCTGTGACAGAGCCACAGGACCCATTAGAGGCTATTATCCTTGTTTTAGGGGCTGCAGAAGGAACATGCTTTCTGCACCTCACCTGCAGACCGTAGTTTGCAACTCTGAGCACGGCAGCAAATGCCCTGTGGAACCCCCTGGGTGGTCTGAGAGCGAGTGCTTTGTCCTCAGCACCTGGCATCGAACTGCAGAGAGCAAACCCCAGCCAGCACCTCTTTGCATCACCCTAACACCCTAACACAAACAAGGACTGATATGGTTGAGGTCCAGTTGGTTTCTGGCTGGTGGGGGTAGTTGAATGTTGTCCTTATAGCATGGGTATAGATGAAAAGATCTATTTTTTTCATACCTTGGATACTGAGGGTGAATTCCATCTGACCCTACAACTGGTTGGAAAAGAATGGAGATGTTTAGCAATACCCCTAGAGTGTGGGGATCCCCATGTAGTGTCCCACAGGCAGGATTTCTAACTCTTCTTGGAAAAAAAAAAAACAAAACACCCTACTGAAAAATTAGTTCACAGTTAGTTTAATCATGTCTTCAGTATTTAATATGTCCCTTAAATGCTATTTTTTTTCACCAGCTCCTTGCATTACACAGATGAAATAATTTATTAGCTAATAACACGCCAATTTCTATTTGGTACAGTTTAAAAGTAGCATGTTCTAATAATTACCGGAATTTAATTTATTTCAATCTGTATCTGTGTGTTCCACAGGTGATAATCACCTGTGGTCCTTTTTTTTTTATCTGTCCCATGGGAGACAATGACCTTATCACTTCTTTCCTTGCTGAAATCCCGCTCTTCTCCCCAGGTACCAGTCGTGTTTCTTTTCAGATTTGTCTAATTGATTGATGAAATTAAACTAAACTCAGAGCAATTGCTTTCAACCTTTATATAGCAACTGTGTTGCTTCTATTTCAGACCTGAAGAGGAACCGATGTTCCCAAAGGAAATACTGTTGTGCCAAAAGCTTGCCTGCTTTTCCCAAGGACTAGTTTTACTTCTTCCTCAGAAGCCTGGCTTCAGGTACACTCTCAGACTATTGGAGCTACAACACTACCATGCTAGATAGAATCTACATCGTATCAATTTATACTAAGAAACACAGATTTTTGAGATTGCAGTCTCATGGATGCTAGCCAAAACTAGCTGTGCCCCATCAGTATGCTGCAGCACAATGTATGAGCTTCAAAAAGCACTAATATATAAAAGTGCAAATTACATTGTGTTAAGTTCGTAGCATCAGTCCAATTATTAAAAGCATAAAACCAGTTTAATATCAAAACAGATCTATCTATTTTATGTTTTGAACTCAGTCTGCCTCCAGAAAATGAGGTAAGAAACCGTGTGTTTTTGCAGGAGTTTGGTTCAGATTCACCTGCTAACATAACGTGCCCTTTAGAGTTGGTGAATTCATTTCTCCTACCACAGTAGCTGCACTGCAGATAATACTGCAGATAATACTGGGATAATACTTCAATAATCAAAATCATGAGTTTTCTCAAGTCACAGAATCACAGAATCACAGAATGTTAGGGATTGGAAGGGACCTCGAAAGATCATCAAGTCCAATCCCCCTACCGGAGCAGGAATGCCTAGATAATGCTACACAGGAACGTGTCCAGGCAGGTCTTGAATGTCTCCAGAGAAGGAGACTCCACAACCTCCCTGGGCAGCCTGTGCCAGTGTTCCGTCACCCTCACTGAGAAGACGTTTCTTCTCAAGTTTAACAGGAATCTCTTATGTTCCAGTTTCAACCCATTACCCCTTGTCCTATCAGTGGTTGTCACTGAGAAGAGCCTGGCTCATGCTATTTCACTTTATTGCATGAAGGTGCATTTCCCATTACAAGCATACAAAGAGGTATTGCCTTGGGAATCTCAATTATCCAGATGCAGGAGAAGCTTAAAATATTTAAGGAGAAAAGACGTAGGAAAATATATGACATTCCAATATTTGTTATGCACAAGATTCAAACCTTGACGCCCATTATTCCCCTTTTAGTGTTTAGAGGGGAGGAAAAAACCTCTCCTCGGCCCTTCTCTAAACAAATGTGTGTTTCCTACTGTAAGCTGCCTCCTCCAAGGTCAGGATTAACTTCTGTTGTAGTCCATGAGTTTTATGATATGAGGGGGTTGTATTTCAGTTTTTGGGGGGAAAAAAAGAAAAAAAAAAAAGAAGAAGAAAAAAATCTTTATTGGCACACTCAAGAGCAGAGAAGAAGTAATTCCAGAAAGATTGTAAAAGCTCAGGCACCTCAATAAATTAAGATTGGAAACCGTCAGTCGGTGCTTGACTTATTACAGCTTAAAAGCCAAATACAGCTATTGGCTGCACCATCTGACTTTTCACTGATATATATCTGCTTTGAGAGAGTGAATTCAAAAACAGCACTGGCTGTACTTGTCTTTCATTTGCTGCCCTTAAAGAGTTAAAAAGAATCAAAATTGTATGTTGGGGCTGTTTTAAAAGAAGTGCCACCTATCACAATTTAAAGAATCTGTCCTATTGAGAGCCCTTATAAATATAGATGTTGAGATGTCCTTGAACTTTGAAACAAGTGCTGTTATCCAGTTCAATATATTGTACATTACAGACAATTGTTTTATCTTTCCATCCTAAAGTACATTTTCAACTTTTGGTCACAGGTTAACTTTAATTGCATTACCCTTTCCAGAGTTGAAGGCTCTATAAGCACCTAAAAAGATAGGCATAATTCATTTACAAGTACCCATACAATGGATTTTCTCCTTTTAAAAGTAAGTTTTTCCAGACAATGTGTTCTTATTTCCCAGTATTTTATTCACTTGAGCATGGGCTTCATGAGAACCCTTTGATCACAGTGATGGAGTTACTGTTTTGTACTTGCTGAACTGGCTGTATGAGTGTCTTGCCTAAAGAGGGCTTAACTACATCCCTCTTCGACATTATAGTTTAAACAAACTCTTCATTGTGTTGGTTATTTTCTCTCTGTTTGGGAGTATGCAATTCTGTGAGTGTGGAAATCATTAACAAGCAAGAGCACTAAAAAAAACAAGACAAAGTTACAAATATACCAGAAGTATTTTAGCACAGATACAAAACAGTTAAAAAAAGGTTTGCAAACAGAAGTGATATTGGTCAGGCTTTCTAGCACAAATGATCTCCTTTCAGCCTGAAATAGAAGAAATCATTCAGCTAAGCAGTGTGGAGAATATTTGTTCTAAGTTTAACTTAATTATGTTGTTCAATTAATTAGTAACTGCTGGATTCCTGGAGCATAGAGGTGACCTCCCCGTTTTCAGGACTGGAAGTCTGGTTTCACACATTGATTTCAACACAGAGCCATTAATCACCACTCTTTGCTCTTATATGAGCACAAGCCCTCGAGACACTGCACTGAAAAAAAAGCAACGGTAACCCAGCAATTTTCCAACTCCCACAGGCTGACACACTTAACTTCCCAAATCAGCCATCAGCCACAGTCACCAAAAAGTCAGGGGCGCAGAACCAGGCCCTCAGGTGCTGCTGCGATTACTCTTTGCAGAGCACTTGTGGTCCCCACCTCACTGGTGCAACGGGACCTCCACCCAGGGAGGACTTTCCTCTGGAAGGACGAATTAAGCTGCTTTTCCCAACAGCTATGATAATGCGTGTACTGCTCCCTACGCATTTTCCTCACTTGTGTTCTTGAACCATTACAGCTATAATGATACCGTTACCACTTATTTAACCTGTCAGAGTGTTTTACTGAGTTCTTAAACTATCAGCCCAGGATACCATGGCAAATTGTGCCGTTGGAGTTTATTGTTCATGAAATACACCTTTTCAGTTCAAGTGTGCGTGTATTTTCTCTGCTTGTCAGTACTACCTCAAAAAAAAAAAAAAACAAAAACCACCCATCAAGATTTTGAACGAAAAAATACAGAATTCCTCAGGATGTTTTTCATCTTGTCTGTCAGATCCAGAGGGTTATCATTTATGCATAGTGCTCCCTTTAACAACGTTAGTTACATTTTTATTTGATTTTAGCACTTAGGAAAAATACCACACTAACAACAGAACTACATAAAGCTTTATGTGCAGGTCACCTTCTTAAGTCATTGAGAGACTATATTCAATGAATAAATCGCAAAAACTTGAACATTACAGAAATTTTACTTATCAGGAACAAGAGTGTGTTGTACCAGAGCATTTTAGCAATGTTGTAATGAGATAGGCACTCTGATAGCTGCACTGCCTGAGGTCTTAAACCCTCTTTCCCAACTGAAGGTTGGTAGTGAGTATGGTAAACTGTGACTCAGAATACCCAGGGCAGCTTATTCCACATCCTCTGTTTGACCACAGATTAAATTTAATGTGAAGAATAAAACCTTCAAAGAAAATTTCTTTGTGTTTTTGTAAGGAAGTGACTCATCTGGATTCTAGTACAACCACCTCTTTCAGCATAAATTAATACCAAAATTTCTTATATTATTAAAGTGATTATTACATGCTTTAATTCTACAGAGAGGCACAGGTTTCATCTTCTGTGACCACCAAACACTCGGGACTGTTACATAAACATAACACCTTGCAAATCAAAAATTTCAATTTCATGTCAGATAATATATAGTGGATACACACACTGTTTAACAAACTGCATCGTCACTGCATCTATACCTGGAGCAGTTAATTTTAATCTTGCTCCTGATTTATAGGACAGAATGACACCATATTATTGACATATTACAAAATCAAATTCCACTTGTCAAATATTTCAGTGGCTTTCCTTGGCTGCTGTTGTGTACTATCACCCAGGACATTCAGGTTGAATGGAATTCTTTGTGTGGAGTTAAAAACAAGGAGAACTGCAAGTCTTCCAGGCTTTCTCCCATCTGTTTTATGGCTTTCCAAAGAGGAGTATGTTTTCTCAACCATTTATATGGACATAGTTTCTCACATATTTTTTAAAAAGAGAAGACCTCTACTTTTTTGGCAAGGAAAATTTTCCAAAGATTGAAAACTGGGTAAGAATGAGCTAAAACATAATAGGTGTGGCCCTTTTATATAGAGAACATGTAGTGTCATGTGTTTATTCTCACTTTTCTTTGTGTTGTAGAATATCACACAAACCAAACAGAGCATAGTTAGCTATCTCATTGTTATTGATAATCATAGAATCATAGAATCATTTGTGTTGGAAAAGACTTCCAAGGATGGAAAAGATCTTTAAGGTCATGAAGTCCAACCATTAACATAACACTGCCAGGTCCACCACTAAACCCCGTCCCTTAGCACCACACCTACATGTCGTTTAAATATTCCAGGGGTAGTGACTCATCCACTTCCCTGGGCAACCTGTTCCAGTGCTTGTAGTTCTACTCAAAAATAGTATTAAAGATAAGGTTGGGACCTTATCAGCGTCTCAAAGTTTATCTGAAGACAAACTTGAAAATCATAATTACATTATCATGATATTCTCTAAGCTATTGCTGTGACATAAACATGAAAGATAAGTGTTTATTTGGAAGATGAGTCTAAGGCAACATCCAAAATCTAAGTGTTGTTGTCAAATTATGATGAATTGAATCCCTATAAGTGCAAAGATCCTTCTCTGTCTGAGAGTCAAAAACCCCAGCATTCTGAACATGAAGACTAATTTATCTCAAGTTGTCCGTTTGACTCAGTTTACGTTTTTTTCAGTTTCCATAAGAAAAGGAGCTATCCGAAACGCAAGGTCACTTTTGAAATCTTGGTCTACTGATATAAATTATGTGATCTGGAATGTATATTCTGTATTCCTGACAGTCATTGGCCATGTGGCCCTGTCAAAGGGCACACTGTACCTCTCTCTAGCAGTCCTATTGGGAAGCCAATTAGAAGAGCCAAGCACCTTATGTCTCTGGACTCCCTTGATGGGTTTCTACATCAATGTGATGAGAGTGACTCAAAATCTATTCTCTGTTGTTAAAGATTCCGTGAGTTCATACTAGAGAGAGAATCTCAGGAGCTAATAATATTTGCATTTTCAGACTCCACTTTTATGTAAACCTTGGAAAAGTGGTTGTCAAGTGTCTGAAAACCAAAAGCCAGAAAGAATCTGGTCAAACTGTAAAACGCCTAAAACCACAATTAAAAAATGGGTTTCAGTAGTGGTTTCAGTGGATGACTTCCATGTTAATATGGCATTTTTCAGACATACTTAGCACAGTGCAATTAGGAGTTCAGCCTGCCTTTCACATCAGCAAGGCATGTCATGGAAAGCAGTCCCAAGGTTTTGAAGCGGTGCAACTTTCCCAGAAGGACAAAAATCAGTGTTGGAAGGTGGATCACAAGACCTCAACACAAAGCATTTAAAATACTTTTGAAGCATGAGAGCAGATTAAATAGTCTGTAAATGCAACCAAGAAAAGTTGTCATCCAAATTGAAGATATGCTAATGTGTTCTCACAGCTTTGACAAGAATAAATGCACCATCAGAGAAGCATAGGACATTCCTTGTTGTCTCTAGGTTATTGAGATTTCTTTCCATCTAAACAGCCCTGACTTTCATCTCTCGTGCAAAAGAAATCCAATGACCAGCATAAACCTGGGTTTTTCTGCATTCTGTGACAGACTCCTTGATAATTAAATGGTTGAAATTTGAAATGAAAAGAAAAATTGAAGCTGACAAATACATTGGAAGAGAGATATGTAATAATCTCAAGGTAATATCATTCTATTTTACATCCTGCAACCCCTTAATAGATACTGTTATTCTAGAAATCATGCCCATTATTTTTCAAAACCCGTTAAAAAGTCTTAGGCAATGCTATTAAGAAGCAGTAGAAGCCAAAGGATGGTAGAAATGCAGCAAACTTGTAAAAAAAATTAAAGTACTTTCTCCAGGATACTCTAGTTCTCTGTAAGTCTTTTTCCAGTTTCAGCAATTAACCTTGTTATATGTTATCATATCATATTTGGGGTCTTTTTCAGCAATCTTTTGTTATTGCTATATTGAAAAATATGTCTGGATGAAGAGGAAACATGGTCTAATGACACCCTTGGAATGACATTGTTAGTAGGGTTGAAGAGTGAGGCAGTTTGTGAGTAATAACCAGGGATTACGTAGAAAGAAGTTAAGTAACAAAACTAGGAAAGACATTGTGAGGAGTTCTGAAACTAAGATACTGCATTTATAGGTAGCCTAATAGCCAGGATATCACTGTCATTATATAGTGCCTTAAAGATTTCAGTCCATAAAGATATAGTCCACTGGATTCCTTTACAGAAAAGCTTTACTAATCTCTCTAGAGATTCACACTGGATTTTCATTAACTACTTTCACATCACATTTTGGGGTCCCAGGTTAAATACCTTCTTGGAATTTCTTAATTAAGAATAAAAGTAATGTACTTTCTGAGTATATTCTGCCAGATTTCCAAAGAGATTGAGGCTGTCTCAGAGGCAAATTGATATTTTAACTTCGCAAAGAGCTGGAACAGTTAAAGACTTTATTGGGTCCAGTAATTATTGATTCTAGCCTACTACTTACAACTCGTTGCCCAAATTTTTCCTCCCTGCCACAACAGAGGGGCTAGAGAATTCCCCAGCCTCTCCAGCACAACCCAGCTCCCTGGTTCAGCTTGGACAGGGAGGACGTGGAGGATGTCTGCCTACAGGGTGCTGCAGGTACAGGTGCACTCATGTCTTCTTCCCCAGCACTGAGGCAGTCTTGCGCAGCCTGGCATTTTGTCTTCAGATAAGAGAAATGATGTTCTACCAAACATCTGGACTTCTCCGCCTGGCTGCTTGAGATCTCAATTTGATTCCCGCAGGGTCAAAGGCTATTTTGTGTCACCCCAGGCTACTGAAGAGCATTTCCTACACACATTTGAGGACCTCTTTGGAAATAAAAATTACTGAAAAATCTGTATCAGAGATTGGTTAGTTAGGTTTCCCTTTTCTTTTGTCTTTCTCTCCCTCTCTTCTCTTCCTTCTCCTCCTCCTCCTTTTTTTTTCCTTTTTCTTTCTCTCTTTTATTTTATTATGTAGTACATTTTAGGAATATAACTTTTCACTTCTAATCTTAGTCCATAACATGTCTTAAGAGCTTCTGAAACTAGCAGTGAGATCTTCCAACCGCCCTAGCTCTCCACACACTGGACTTGCAAGGTAAAGGTCTTGATGACCTCTGGAGGCCAAAGTGAGAAACTTGTGAAATTCTTACTATGTGCTTTTGCAAGAAAAGGTTAGAGCAGCAACCAGTGTAAACCAGTGCTCTCTCTTGCCATTAGAATAAGTCACTAAGGGTCAGCTTCAAGGGATAGAAAAGGACTGGGGATAGAGGAATTCAGAAAAGCTGACTTTTGGTGTTATCAAAGACCAAGTGTGCCTGATCCAGAGAGAACAGCATCTGTGGCTCTGCCACTCTGTACATTGAATATAGTGTGGTACGTATTGAAGTAGCATGATTTTAATTATCAGCTTTTAGGTTTTCCATGCTCTTTCATGCTACAGAGATTCAAGCATATTCACAAAACCTCTTTTCCAAGTCCGACCTCTTGCCATTATACTCATTTGATTGCTTTGCCAAACTCTGTTTTGATAATTTCTTTGCTACAGAGAGGCTCAAATTGCTGTAAATGTGGGATTCAGACTGGTTCTACTTTCCATAAACATGGTGAAAATCAGTCATAATCAGTATCAAATGATAAACTAGGCAGAAGGTGCACTCAAGTATTCAAAAGGGAAATTTCGCAGACTTAGATATTCGAGTAAAGCTTTGATTGAGCTAATCCTGAATTTAGAATTTAACCTTAAAAACGTGTTTAAACTCTCCTGAAACGTGGAGGACTTACACACCCACACAAAGTCAAAACCCATGATTAACAGTTTTGCAGAATCAGAATTGTACTGATATTTACCCAAGGTGGTGTAATTCCCAGTATCTTCTCTAAAATTTTTATGCTTTAAACATCCTCTAATACTTACTTCCAGCATTTATCCTTCCGACATTCTCTTTTGTCTTGCCAGTCTTCAGTGTTTAAGATTAGATGGGAACCTTTGAACAAGTGGTCTAATTGCATACAAAAGCTTGATATTGGCCCCGTTATCCCTTCCTGCCAACCAGTTACTCTGGGTTAACTGAAGCACAGCGTCCTGAAAGCCACTTAATCCTGACTTATGGTTATCAAGTGTATTCCTCTAAGGTCTTGCTCCAGTGGTCAAGGCCTGTCGTTTTTAGCAGTTTCTGCCTTGTTTCTCAACTGATTCTGTCTGGCCTCAATATTCAGCCACTGCCTCTTCATGTGCTGATTTTTGCTAAATTTAGGAGTCCTTGTGCATCCTTCCCCAGGAAGGCACTCAAACAGTGTAATTTCTCAGTCCTCTCTGTGACAAGCTGAACAGACTCTCTTAGCTTTTACCTGTAAGAAATTTTAACAATTTTTAATTAGATTTGATTTGATTTAATTTAAACTAGTAATTTTCAATCATTTTTATAAATCTTTTAGTCCGCAATTATTGATTTTAATTTTTAAAATGTAGGCACCAGAACTATTATCTCCTCTAACAATATTCAGTTTCTCATTTAAGAGACTTAAATCTTTTTCAAAAGGTACTTATGCTGGATCAGAGGGTCTTAGTCTCATTTCATGACCTGCATATCATTTTCCTGTGCATACAGCTTTTTTTTTGGCTCTGTTAAAGTGATCTGGACTCAACTTATCATCTATCAAGAGCATTTTTTGTTCGTGCCCTGCCCTCATTATTGTAGAAATCATTAGATGCATTCCTGCATGTAGGCTTAAACCAGCCAAATTGTATTAGGAATGATTTTATATTTGCTTCTAGAACACAAATAGAAATGATGAAGAGCATCTGTCGTCTATCACAGTATCACTTAGCATTAATTTTGGTGAAAACCACTCAAGAGGCGCCTTCATGGATTGCCCTTTGAGATCTTAAAACCATTTAGTGCAAAGTTATTGGTAATGTATAGTGCCAATTTCTCAACTGGGATATGTGTGTGTGTGTGTTTTGGTAACAAATTGAAAACATATCCATTACAGCTATTATGTATATAGCACAGCAATTAACCAGCAAGTAACTTCACTGAAGAATGAAATCAGATTTGTTTTGACAAGTCTGGTTGCAATCAAATTATGCCAAGTGACTTTCATTGGTCCGATGGTTGTTAATTTATTTTTATATTTGCCTGGGGTTGAAGTCAGAATAACTGTGGTCTGCAGTTGCCCGCAATGGACTACTGGTCAGATCTGAACATTTTCTTTGGGAATTTTGTTAAGAACTGTGAATTAAGAGTAATGAAGGTATGTACATCAGTCAGAGGTCTTGTTGCCTAGATCTTTTATACTGATGATTACTCAGTCCAGCTAGCTTAAAAATATCTGACAGCTGAAAAGAATATCTTTTATTTAGTCACTTTTGAACAATAACATATCTCTTTCTTCATGAATTAGTGAGCTATATTGCTTCCTTTCAAGCAAAAAATTATTATTTACTGAAAACTTGTTCTGCCAATCGATGGGATCAACAGAAATGGACACAGACACACAAAAAAAGAAAAGAGTAGGGTTATTTTACTATCTGTTTCAAGGTGTTACAAAAGTAAGGTAATGCATTTAATTAAAATAATAAGCTTATTACATTCTAGTTTCAAGCAGCAAAGAGAATAAGCAAGATAGTGCACCTAATCATTACTACATAAGGTTAGTGATAGCGATTAAGAAAGATACATCACCAATTTCCCTAATCCTTTACCACCATCCAGATCCACAGTTGCTGGGGATCCCCAGTTGCAGTGAGGATTTAGATCACCTGTCCTGGCAGTTGGGAGGTCGTATGTAGTGCATCCACTCGTAGGTGAGGTCTCCAAAGTTGCTGCAAGAGGGTCCAACTTTTATACAGTTGAATAAATATATTGTAAAACTCTAAGTGCAGAAACATCTGGTTTCACTCTCGCTGTTGGAGTTCACCGAAAGCCTGGCCAGGCCTCAAGGAGGAAAACAGAGGAGTTTCTCTATTTTGGCTTTAACTTCTGGGGCTTCCATATCTATATCTATTTTAGCTTTCCAGACATCTAGTTTCATGGCTTTGCCCTCAAATTAAGAAGAATCTGATGACTATTACACCATAGGCAAAGAATCCAGCGACCATCACACCACAGGCATTACAGCATTCTGCTGAGTACCATCACACAACAAGCATTACAGCAAAGCTTTTTATAGATTGGCATCAAAATATATAGATATTCATACTGGTTTGAACTGTATCAGTAATATATCACATATACAGGTAATACTATATACATTAATTATATTGTGGGGTTGTGAAATTCATCTAGAGGTCAGCATTGTTTCATGGCCTACCATTTAGGCCTCAGTACCTCAAAACTGCTCTTTTCCTTTGTTATTAGCTGTGCTTCACTCTTCTGTCTCAGGACGGATGTATTTAGTATCACTAATATTTCTTTTTCTCCTAGTGTAGTTGTTTTAATTCCACATCACTATTCACACTGCCACGCAATCATTTTTTTTCCAAAGTTCTTCCCTTTTGACTCTCATTCTTATTTTTCTGTGCTCCAAAACTTACGCTGACTGCTGTCTGTTCTTCTCTTTCCTCTTTGCAACATCTGTTGCTTAACTTATCATCTTCATCTTCATTTTGCTACTAAATAAAAGGAGCTTTTAGCAAAACATGGCATCTTTTCAACTGTACATCCATGGCTTTTTAATCATCTAATATAAGTTTCTAAAGAGTCCTCTGAGAAGCAAGAAGACTGAGACTGCCAGGCAGAAAATAATCACTTCTCATAATTCCCTCAGTTTGAGACAACTAAACCTTATTCACTGCTTTTCCACACTGAATGTAATCAGATTGTGATCACTGATCTCCAGGCTCTGCCAGCTTCTCCTCCAGTGACTAAACTATTATTTTTTTTAGCCATCACAACAAAACCCACAACAGAATTGCTTTGTGTTGGACACAATATCGTTGCTGTGACAATGCACCATCTACTGTTCTGGGACTGTGGTGTTTTACTATAGGTTCCCTGTGTGAAACCTACAATCCCTCCAACATTTTTTCCTTCTTCCTCTGCATTGGGAACAAGTGCTCCTATGCCGTGTCCTGTAGCAGCCACCCCTGCCCATGTCCCCCATCTTGGTTTCCTATCTTGGGTTTTGTCTGACATGCATCAGACGCTGTAATTCTTCATTTCTCTCAGTTGTGCTGTGCTGGAGTAACTCCAGGTCTATAACTATCTGTATCGCTGACTGGGTGGGGAGGAAGGAGTAAGCAGTAAGAGATGGGCTCTCCATCTCCATGGTCCCCGTGACACAGTACGGTCCCACGGGCTGTGGGAGAACCCGGCTCAAATCTGGCATCCCCTCAACATGCAGCAACCCAAAACTACTGCCACTGCTGCTGCGAAGTCCACCTCTGAACTTACAATGGTAGGTTACCCTGGCATTTTCTGGGGTGGCATGACACCAAGCTGAAGTCCTCAGCTGAGTCTAGTTTGAACTATATCTCCCTTGGGCAACAAGATGATGAGAAATGGTATATGACTTTCTTCCTTTTTCTGTGGATACACCTGCAAGAAATCTGCTTAGTGTCAAGCATTCACTGCACTTAATGAGTCATTTTGAATTTCAACAAAATCTAAATATGGGAGATGAAACTAGAGCAAGAAGGTAACAGACAAATGCTGCAAATATTTGAACAGAAGCACTGTAAGGGCATTTCTTCACCGCACTGCAAGGATCCACTGTTACCAACCTACTTGAAGTCTCTACCATTTTTGTTTGAAATAATGTAGTGTGGTTTGTTGGCTGTTTTTTTTTTTCCTCTGGTGCTCTCTGCTTTATAATTTTTTCCTTCCTAATAAATTTAGAAAACTTTAATTTTAAACAGCTATGACCCACAGCCCCCACTCAATGTCAGAAATCGCTATGCAGTCGCATCCAGTATTTCAGTTTGCATAACTTATTTGTGACTTGTTATTAAAGCTGCTTGCATAATAAAATTAAATGCAGTTTACATTTAGTAATGTGTCTGTTCGCTCGCCTCTAATCAAACTGACAGCTTTTCCTTTAAACAGTCAATCAAGTCTCCAGTTCTTTCTGGCTCTGTTTGTTGTTTGGAGTTGAGATGTCATAAAACAGAATGGAATATTTTACAAGTTCTGATTACACGCTTTGACTTTTCTAGGACTGCAATTTCTTTCATTCATAAAAAAAAACCTGAATTAATGAAAAAACCCTTGACTTTAATTTCACAGTTGATGCTACAGTTAGCAAAAACACAATATGAATTCTAAATGTTTTTTTTCCTATGTCAAAACTAGCTAAAAAGCATACACTTTAAGATCTTAATTGATTAGATTATACAACGGTTTCACGAATAAGGCATAACTTTTCCAGGCTATATCCTCTGAATAGAGCTGTATTTAAAGATAAGGCAAAGTGATTCTGCTACAGAACAAAATTTAGGAACTAAATGATAAGTCTGCAGCTGAAATAGTAGGTGGTTGTTTGAAGTAAAAAATATTACCTGAATTTTTTTATTACTTGCAGATGAAGAACATGTCCTAAGTGTCTTGAAAGGAAAGGAAAATTAGCAATGAACATGAAACATCATAAAACTTTATATCTAATTTATTAAGAGGTAGATTCTTGCTAATGTGTAAGGATCAATTGACTTATTTCAGTTGAAAAAGACCCTAAAAATATACTAATTCCAACTCCCCTGCCATGGGCAGAGATACTTCCCACTCGACCGGGTTGCTCAAAGCCTCATCCAGCCTGGCCTTGGACACTTCCAGGGAGGGGGCATCCGCAGCTTCTCTGGGCAACCTGTTCCTGTGCCTTACTACCCTCATAGTGAAGAATTTATTCCTTACATCTAATTTAAATCTACCTTCCTTCAGTTTGAAGCCATCACCCCTTGGCCTATCACGACATACTCTTGTAAAAAGTCCCTCTCTATCTTTCTTGTAGACCTACTTTAGGTACTAGAAGGCTGCTCTTCTCCAGGCTGAACAACCCCAACTCTCTCAACCTGTCTTCACAGGAGAAGTGCTTCATTTCCCTGATCATCTCTGTGGCTCTCCTCTGAACTTTCTCCAACAGGTCCACGTCCTTCTTATGCTGAGGACCCCAGAGCTCAACAGAGTACCCCACTAGAGTCTCATGAGAGCAGAGCAGAGGAGGAGAATCACCTCCATTGACTTGCTGGCCACACTTCTTTTGATGCAGCCCAGGATTTGATTTGCTTTCTGGCTGTTGAGTGCATGTTGCTGGCTCATATTCAGTTTTTCACCCACCAGCACCCCTAAGTCCTTCTTCGCAGGGCTCCTCTCAATCTACCCAATCCCAATTTGTGTTTGGGATTGCCCTGCCCCAGGTGCAGCACCTTGCACTTGGTCTTTTTAAACTTCATGAGGTTTGCACAGGCCCACTTCTCAAGCCTGTCAAGGTCCCTCTGGATGGCATCCTTTCCCTCCAGCATGTTGACTGCACCACACAATTTGGTGTCATTGGCAAACTTGTTGAGGGTGCACTGAATCCCACTGTCCATGTCACTGAAAGTGATGTAAGTGATGAAGTTGACTTACTGGCATCAAAGTGGTAGAGTGGGATGGACTGAGGTTCCCTTCCTCTGTCAATTTTAGTTTAAAACCCTCTTCACCAGCTTGGCAAGCCACAGCAAAAAATGCTCTCCCTCTTGAGGGCCTGTTTAGCTCACTCGGTTGAGTGTGGTTTTGAAACACCAAAGGTCGTGAGTTCGATTCCCGTTCCTCGGGCTCTCTAAACCTTGATACTCCTCAAACATTGTATTTCAGATCAATTCTCAGTTTCAATTTGTAATATTTTGCAGACTGCATGAGCATCAAACACAGACATATTTTTATTCTTTTCATCTTACCCTTTGATCTTTTCACATATTATACACAGATACTTAATGGTCTTACTGCTACAGGCCTCATGGGATCCTACGTTCAAAATGTCTCTCTGAAACACATATTTGAAATAATCATTTGAAACACTTATGAATATACTATGATTAAATTAACTTTTTATACATAACCTGATATAACCAGAAAAAAAAAAGTAGGACAAATTTTTCAGTCCTGACTCTTTCTTTGGCATGTCACTATTTTGTTATCCCCAGGGAGTCAGTTTCAAGAAGTGATTGCTTCTTTTAAAATATCACTGTCTGAGAATCAAAAACTGGGATTGCAGCATTACCAAGATATGATTTCTAATAAAGATAAATAAACTAAGAATCCAATCTAATGATAGACCATAGACATATGGGAAATGCATGTCATTTATAAATCTCTTCAAATACACATCTTTTACTGTATGATACAAACCTTGAAAAAAGTTATAGCACCAGTTTAGAATGCTCTTTCTCCATGAGCACTTTAAATGGAACATATAACCAATAGGAATGATACCTCTACTAGTGTGCGTATTCCTATCTTTATCATTATAGGAGCTGTAAAAGCAATATCTCAAAGGAATCTCCCAGAAGGAAGACAGGCACACTGCAAGAAAATGTAAGAAACATAAATCAGAATTGTATTCTTTACTTCAAAGTCTCATGAATTAAATTTATGTCATGTGATTGATGCTCTTTTCCAAAGGTTTAGTTGACTAGAAATGACCGAAATAAAGAAAATACCTCATACCCTGCAAAAATGGATGCACTGATCCCAAGGTACAGAGGTGCAAGTTCCTTCTTACGTAAATTCATCTACCCGAAATTGAGGCACCTGAGCTAAATCAGGGTACTCTTCTCCCTGGCTAGCCAGGGAGATGGGCACTCATAAGCCAGTGCCTAGCTTAAGGGTATATCTGAGGACAGATTATTCACCTTTTCTCTTCCTAGTAGCTACAAAGAAAGTGCAGGTCACTACACAGAGTTCATGTATGGATTTTGCAGGATTATGTTTATATAAGAGTGTCCTTATTTGAGAATCTGACTGTGACATGAGGATTGGTTGGATACTCTAGTTTTAATTAACTGTAACTAAAGTTTTAGTAGCTTCATAAAAGTGAAAATCTTCTGAATATTTTGTTGACTATGATAATTAAACCCTATATTAGGGATATAATATTAGTAGAAAGCCAATCTGAAAGATCATCCCTGAAGGGATTCTTATCACCAGTCCAAGCCTGGTGGATTCTTATAATTCTTCCACATTTTAGGAAACAATTAAAATAAAATTGCTGTGTACTTTCTCTCTGTACTTTGTAAATGTATTTCATAAATAAAATCACTACAGACTTTAAAGGAATTCTATCTAAAATATTAGAACACAAATTAACATGTTCTATAGACATAACAATTTACAATTTAAGACAAAAAGAATCTTCATCCGTATTAGAAAGGAAAAAAAAACAGAAAAATAAACACTTCTGAATGTATCAGAAGCCTTCCAAAACTTTTTGAGAAGAAATCCTGATAATTATGTAGTTTTTTGAATGTATGAGAAAATGAAATCATATACAAGTTCAGTGACTGAGTTGTTAGAAGCAAAATCTAACAGTCTAATTTAGTCAGTTCCTGTTTGTGGAAAATAAAAATAATATAAAATTGTTTGGTCTAATTTTTCACATCCATCTTCTGTTTTCTGCAGAAGTACTTACAGCTACTGGCAACTAAATATATGAGGTTATAACAAAGCAGTGACTGAAACAGGGGTAAATGATGAAAAAGCTTATTCCCTTGCTTCTCTCAATTAGATATTTTTACAGTATGATATAAAAATATTAATATGAACATGAATATTATCAAGCAGTATTATCAAGTAATAGGCTGCCCAGGGAAGTGGTGCAGTCACCATCCCTGGAGGTATTTAAAAGACGTGTAGATGTGCTGCTCAGGGGCAAGGTCTGGGGTGGACCTGACATTGTTAGGTTAATGGTTGAACTTGATGATGTTAAAGGAATTTTCCAACTTAAATGATTCTATGATTCTATGATTTAACTCCTTTTAAAGGCTTACAAGGCTTTCTAAAAAAAAAGTAGTACAATCTTGCAATGCGTGACCTCCAAGAATATTGATCTTAGAGGCATTTGTAGAGGTTTATGTTCCTTTTTCAGTTTTACATGTGTAAATATTTCCATAAGAGTGTCTGCAAAGGAGCTCATTATCTTTGACAGGAAAGACTTGAGAGTGAACTTACCAAGAGGTTTCTTCCCCACACCCTCCACCTGGCTGGGCAGGGGCAAAGCAGTGTCACCGAGGAAGGAGGCAGGAGAGGACCAGCTGACAGCGGCTGCGTGCTGGTGCAGCCAAGGTGCAGAGGCACCAGCCCAGTACTGAGGCTGGTGCTGCTTACAGGCGTGAAGACCATCACGACTTGAACTTTGCTTTCGGCCCTCCTCAAAGACAGACAGAAAACATGCTGTGACTGCTGGCAGTGGCTCTGCTCTGCCCTCCCTAGATTCATGCTGTGGGTTTTCGTCAAACGTAAATAATGCTCTTGAATCATGGTTAGGGCACTCTGAAAGCGTTTGATATTTCCCCCTGCTGTACTTTTGCTTTAACTGCAGATAACTGACAGCAGCAATTTCGTTCCTCAGCACAGCCCTAACTTGATATAGAGTCCCTTGGACTAGTATCTCATCACTACTCCCTGCACATTACAGAAAGAGAAGTCTTTATTGTATGTTTTATGGCAGTTTGGCTTTAGCTGAGCATTGTATGCTCCTCTTACAGAGACTGCTGAAAGAGGCTGTCTAAAACCCTCAGCAGTTTTGCAGTTACTTTTCAGTGGAGCCACAGCTTCAATGTTTTATGTGCAGGGGCCTAATATGAGCACAGAAGGAAAATGGGAGAACCACTCCTCACTAAGAATAACCCTGGATACAGCCTCTTTGCAAGAGGCTTTCCACAGACTTAGGAGAGAATGCACTTCAAAGCTACTGGTCAGCTTTTCCCAGTTGCAAAGCTGCCTGCCGATTCTCAGATTCTCAAAGTACTCTCTGCAGATCTAAAGCAGCCCTTCCGTATGTTCTGGTGTGTGGTATACTTACCACGGGCCACAGCAGAAGGGATAAAATTATATTCTCTGAAGAGTTTTTTCTGTGTTATAGCTCAGCATCGCAGCTCTTCCATCCCATGCACTCCCAATCAGTTGGGAGCAGTTTCCACCATGTTAAATAGTTCGTCTCTTGCATTTTAGAAGGGAACACCCAAATAACAGCCTCTCACCAGCAAGTGCTGACAATGTGTATAGGGATGGCTTCATTGCAACTGTGATTTGGATACAACTCCTGCTTACCTCTGCTGACCTCTATTAGGAAAGGGCCTAACAAACTAAAGGAATGATTGGTTTCTGTCCAAGATTGCTTCCTACTCTGCTCTCCTAAGGTATCTACATTACAATGGTGTTTTTTGTCTGTGCTTTTGAATTTTTGGTCAACCACTGCTGCAACTATTTCAAGCAGAGAGGGGCATTTGGGAACTGCTGGAACAAGCGTTTTTTTCACTTCTTATGTCAGTGCTGAGTATTGGTATGCTACTGGGGTCAGTGTCACTGAGAAATTGGTGGATGTTGCGTTGGGAGAAATCGTTTAGTAGGTTGACAGGGCTGGGACAAAGGCTGGACTCTATGATCTTCTAGGTCTCTTCCAGCATATATGATTCTATGTTTCCATGAAACATGCAAGTTTATTTTTGCTTCATGAACAAAGCCTCTCATGTGCTTCCAACCCATAGCACAGACAGGCTTTGGGCACACTGCTGTCCCTGTGGCACTCCCTGTACAGTGCTGTTCTAATGGTAAGTCCCCTTGTCCAGGAGCAGATGGGCCTAGGATTGTTTCTTTCCATCAGATCCAACTACCATTTGATAAAATAGAAATTGCCTCTCTCCTCACCACAGCTTGGCCTGTAGCTTGGTGGTGCAGAATGTCTTCTAGTAGATACACTCAGCCTTGGGAGGGTTTGGCATCATGGTGCTTTGTTCTTTCAGGCAGTACTCTAACTTCTGCACCAGTGAGTAAAATGTAGGATTCCTTTTGGAGTGAAAGTGGCTGAGATTGCTGTATTTGTGCTATCGCATGATTCAAAGATACCCCTCAAGGAAGGCAAGTAGAACCTACCTATCAGTCTGCTTCAGTTCCTGGTGGCCAAAGTAGCAGCAGTTTTATACATACTGTTAGAAATCTGGAAGAGATGACTCAATAAACACCTCCAGGCTGTATTTCCCACAGCACCACAGGATAGTTTTGTTTTTGTAACTGTGGAGGGATGTTGTCTCTACAATGCATACCTCCTTTAAAATCTATGACATGAAAATGTCAGGCCAAAAATATTTTGAAATATGTCAATCAAATGCACACCTTCCTCAGTTTTATCAAAGCATCCAAGAAGTACTTTATATTAAATACTTTGTTATGTATCCTGGCATGAAGAGCTGCAGGAAGAAAAAAATGAGAGTATTACTATTCATGGGTCCATTTATCATAAGTAAGATGAATTTACATGTTCTCAGGGTACCCAGCCTAAGCAGTGTGCAAGACACCATTTAAATAGAACTCTGCTAGTTTTCAAAAAATTGAAACTGCTGTCCCTGAGATGAAAGGTCTTATTCATAAACGCAGCTTCCTACATTAAAAATGAAAATGCCAGGCAGATATGTCATCTTAAATTAAGCAGCAGTAATGTTCAGACATGGCCAATCCATCTAATTTGAAGCCAAAGAAGAATTATTTTAATTTCCAAGCTCATTTAGATTGTATCTAAACCAGAAATGTTTATTTTTCAAAGGAGATGAAGGATATTATGCTAATGCTGCCAGACTCATTACTGGGAGGAAAGACTAAAACTTTCAGTCATTAGGTGAAGTCCCTTTCCTTTATGGCATTTTAGCAATTTCCCAGTTTTGAATTCAAGGCAGTGACCACATTTGCATTTTACTGGGCAGGAGATAGTAAGTGAAGTTATCCCACATCTTTTATTATCAGGTGGTTGTCTTCCCTTTTATACTCAGGAGACTGACCCTGTTTAAAAATGGCTCTTTTCAAAATTAACCCGTGATCATCACACTGGGATGGAACTGTTTTATTTTAGCAGTAGTGGTAGTAACTGTAGTAGTATTATAAGAATGAAAAGGCCCTGTTTTTCCCTATGGTTAAGTTAAAGCATGAACCCTCTCATGCTGTTTCTGTGCTCTCGAGGCACATAGAAGTCACACAGCTGCCACAGCCTCTGTCAGAGTTTGAACTGAATGAAATTCAGCACAGGAGCAGCTCCTGTTCAACTTTCCTCCCCCTCAGACACATCTTTTTTTCTGACGTTCAGGTATTCCCAATGCTTTCATTATTGTCTCATTTTCTGTCCCTAGGAAACATCTGTTTGGGATACATTTGCCTCCCGGTTCCTGGCAAACACTGTGACAGGGGAGTCGTTTTGGCATCCAGCAAGCACCGCCTCATTTGTCAGTGTGCTGCCTGTGCTGCACCCCACGACTCCTTCTGCCTCACCCTCTCTGACCTCCAGCTCTTTATACATTCGTAAGGAAGGGAATTTGTCTTTACAGCTCTTGCAATTGTGTTTTTTATGTTTATTTTTGAGATCAGCCATCTGTTCTATGTAGAAAGAAGGTCTTAAGGAGAAAAGCAGATCTGTATGCCTTTGCAAAATACTTTCTTTAGCTTTTTCAGTTTGATTGATGATTCCTGCTCTTTCTATCTCCCATGATTTATCTTCATTAAATGCTCTGATCGTACTTAAAAACATATTTAGATCAGTGTCTCTTCCTTACAGACCTCCTTCTTCCTCTGCAAACACTGCGTCCCTCAGCACTAAATCAAGACTGAAAAGAAAAGCTTCCTAAGGTACACTGTGAGGAGAGTGTGCAGTGCAAACCCAGACAGAGGAAAGGATTAATTCAAGCCTGAAAGGTCTTTGTAAGCTGGGAAGGTGTGTTGGGAAGGTGTTCAGCACAGATAAGGATAGGAGACCCAGGGAGACAAAGCCTGAAGTTAGGGATTTTTTGAAGAATTTGGTCAAAAGATGCCAGGCAAATTAGTA
This sequence comes from Trogon surrucura, assembly GCA_020746105.1. Taxonomy (NCBI): domain Eukaryota; kingdom Metazoa; phylum Chordata; class Aves; order Trogoniformes; family Trogonidae; genus Trogon; species Trogon surrucura. The sequence continues at coordinate 88,859,836 of CM036617.1, read as the reverse complement.
AGTAAGGATTCAGCTGGTCAATGCAAGTGTCTGGTAGAGAGGTGTTAAAGGGGAACCCTGGCCATGGAAGAGCAGGAAAGCTGGAGAGATGCAAAGGAATGGAGGCAGTCACAGCAGTGCCTGCACGTAGCAGGGAGTTGCTGAGACTGTGAGAGAAGTTGAGCTGTGGGTCCGGTTCCCTGCTCCACCAGCAGGCAGTGGAACAAGCATTGATCAAATCAAGACTTCAAAAGTTTTGTGTTCCTCCGCACTGCTGCCTCTTGAATCCATTGATGGACAGGATTGGTTCAAAGAGAGAAATGAAAAATTAATTTGAAAATCCGGATTCTGTCTCTAAAACATTTCCAAAAAAATGAAGACTTTGAAGACGTAGAAGGATTAGTTGACAATCTTCCTGTTTCTACCCAGACTGAAGAAAGACTGTCTAGAAGATTCCTTCTCATGTTATTTTTGCATTTTTGTTGGAAGCCCTTGGGCTCTCCAAATGTAACTCTATGTAAGAGAAAATGAAAAATATATCTGAATATATCTGCCATAGAAACAACAGAAATGGAGAAAAAAAGTGCCTCCGGCTAAGAGAATCTGGAAAAACTGAGTAGGAAGGCTACAGGGAGCTCTTTGAAAAGGTTGATACTGGTGTTCTCTGGAGCCCTGGGAGAGCAAGCATTATATGTCTCTGAAAGGAAACAAAGAGAATCATACAGGTCATGAATAGATTTAAATATACTGCCCAGAGGACTATACTTCAATTTCAAGATTTTAAACAGCCCCCCCAAAAAAATGATTAAAAAAAAGAGAAAAAAATTATAAACGATGAGTACTCAAGACATTGTTTCAATGTGAACTTTAAGTCTTTTTCATTATTGCTCCTAAACTCCATACACAAGTGTAGGTCCCCACATATTCCACCTATGATTTAACTTTAACACAAAAAAAAATCATAGTAACTTGCAAAGGGTTTTTGCTCCTTGTTAGAATAAGATTTGAAACACCATCTTTGCACTCTCTCCAGCACAAGTCTTTTCCCTGCTACAACCTAACTCCAATAACATGATCCAAGAAAACCCTGCTCACACTTGTTAAGGCATTTAAGAGATGATAGTCTCCTGATTTTCTATACCAAGCTCATTTAGCTGGAGTATTACTATTGCATACACCTACAAGTGTCACCATCTTAGGTGCATTGAACTCACACCCCACCTACCTATTTGGCAGGTGCCCCCATCATGGTCTCCTGAAGAGCCTGGCATATTTGGCATGCTCAAATAACACCTAAGGAGCACCCGACAGCCCTCTGTTTACTCTGAGGATGGAGAAGGAGAGAAGAAGCAGAAGCAGCAGATACTGTTGTTGTATTAGGTTTGCTGCAAAGGCACGTTCTCAGAAGGAATGTCTCTGAAAAGAATTGAAATCTTGTGGTATTTCATTTGCTACTGGGATAGAGATGCTCCTGTGGTGGAAAGAAAGGACCACTCCCTCTTACTCATATTAAAAATTGAAGGATGAGAGCTATGCTGTGGAGGATGAAGAAACCAGAGAAGGTCATCTCTTAGATGCTTAGGACCTGCATGAATGAGGCAACTTCTGTCCTACAGTGCCAGCCTGGCAGAGGCATGCATCCCTGGGAGACAAGAGTGTGTCCACATGTTGCATTGGTGGTCCTGAGCCCGTCTGCACATATTAGCCTGAGGCAGTCCTCAAGACAGTGCCTGCATTTAAAAATCAGTCTCACATTTTCTGGCAGTACCCTTCTCTTGGTTTTCTCTTTGGACGGGTTTAAATACCTCCTTGCTTGGTAAGCTGGGTGCTGTGGATCCCATAGGAAGCTTCTTAACTCTGAGCACTAAGCACATAGGAATCACACGCTTAGACAGGCTGACACGGCATCACCAACTCCTGATCTGGAGAACAGTAAGTCTAAGGCTTTGCAGTGCCGAGTATCACAATGCTGAGGCTCTTTTTGCAACAGTTTTAAATCTATATTAAGCAGCCATTAGGTCTTCATGGATACATGCTGAGCACAAACTTACATGCTTTTATTGCCTCAGGTTCTTAAAAAGTATTTCCATGAACCGTAGTATGACTGAGAGTTGCATTTCCCTAATGGTTTAACAACAATAAGCAAATGATAATCAGGATAGCTCAAACCGCTATAATTTACTTAGTGATACATCCCTTTATTGTTTGCTCAGTTTCTGTATGAGTTTAATTTCAAATTGACATTTGACCTTTTGTCTCTTTGTGGCAAAGCAACCAGAATAATATTTAATTAGAATTTTTCTGTTTAATCTATCATTTTAAAAATAGACCAGAGTTGAGTTCTACAGTACTTTTCAAATAAAAGAATGCTCTCACGAAAATTGTATTAGCTTGAAAAAAAACATTCATATCATCATCTTGGTGATTCCTCAGTAACATAATTAGGTTCCCTAAAAATTCTATAATTCATTCTTTGTCGCAAGAGGGAAGAAATTTCCCCTACCATATATTCAGATAGATTTTTCATTCTCTCTTCCCTAGAGCTACAGACCAATGTTGTTTGCATTCTTGTTTCTCTCCAAAGGGAGCATTAGGGGCTTTTGGGAAGGTTAGGGGGAATAAAATATTCACAAACTGGGTGAGGAAATTGTTTTATTTTTGCAATAAGTGTGTCCTTAGATTTATCACTTCCTCAAACCAGTTTCCTACAAAGAGACCAAAAACTTTTAGATGCAAACAGCATTCTTCAGATGAACTGTTTCTAGAGTCCCACTTTAATGTTCTTTCGAAGCCTATTGCTACATTGCTAATGGATTTTCTCACTCTTCCAGCTTATCTGACAGCTAGTTGATAGCCAGTGATAACCTAACATATATATATGCTAGACAGGTGCCTGCATGTGATTGAATTAACATTATCTGCATGTAGACTCTGTTTTTCACACCCTGCAAGTACACAATGAGGAAGCAGTCAGCAATTACAGAATCTGAGATAGGAAACACTACAATCATTTCTCAGTACCAAGATCTTCCTGAGCTGGCAGCATGTTTTGGTTATCTAGGTTGATAAAAATGGAAATTCAACTGTCTGATTTTAGGTGACTCATTAGGTGGTGTGTCTTTGATGCTTTGCAGTCTCAACAGAGTTTCTCACTGGGTGCTAGCTATTCAGATAATTTGAGGGTGTGAGAAAACATATTGTCAATGTCATAATGTGTTGCTGAAAGTCTTAAGGATTTTCAGAAATATATTCATTTCATAATTTCGCACAGCAACCCAGGATCATTAAAATCACAGATTTCATGTTTTCTACAGTCCTGGTGATTCTCATTCGAAGCTTCTCCTTACCCATTCCTGTCCTCTTCTGCCACAGACCACTTTTGGAAAATATTGCTTCTGGCCATGAAAAAGATCAACTTCCAGAAAGTTCCTAGGTCTTGTTATCTCAGAAAGCACTATACTAGCTTAGCAGAAGGTCTCAGACACTCAGGCCAGCAAAAAAACACTTTACTAAAAAATTGGTGTGAGTGAGGACATCATTTGTAACATCAGAGCCTGAGCCATCCCAGCCACCTTTCTCATGCCTTATCAAAGGTCCTTGTCTCCCTTCATGTACATGTCCCCAGTGTACATGTCCAAAATCCACTTTTAAAAGACATTTCTGAGGCAACTTTAAGGGTCTTGTAATTTCCTCTCTGATGATTGCTGGTGTTGACCAGTTACTCACAGTGTGCATTAATCAGGGGGGCTTTAAGAATATCTGTAGGTGTTATGCTTCTTTGTTTATTTTAATTTGTCTTGCCTTTGGTGTCTTTTCCCCACCATTTTCTTTTCTGTCAGTCGTGTCAATGCGCAAAGCTGTTTCCATCACTCAGGAACATATTTGTCTGATGCAGTGATAAAAGGATACACTACCATCCTTTCAAACTGTCATCTGCTTAAAAGAAATGTCAACAGTGTCAGAATCTGTGATGCTCACCACGTTGGCACTTCAGGGGTACAATTAAATGGCTAGATTAAGCCCCACGTGGGTCAATTTTTTCATGCATTATAGCTAAATGAAGTTGAGTGTTGCAAACGGAAAATGCCTCTTACTAAGCACTTAACATAACACCTTTCTGCTACCTTAGACCCCTACAGAGAGAACATATCTTGCATTAGCTCACTGAAGTACACTTTAAAGCTCCAGGAAAATACTGTAGAGAAGGGCCACTGTATGGGTTTTCCTATTAGTGCATAGAGGTAATTCTCAGCACAACTGTGGTGGAGATATCTGGGGAAAGATGGAGGTGGATTTCGGATGTCAGGAGAGAAATACCTCGAGGTTTTACTCAGAACCAGAACTATGCCTCCTCAACCCAGACGCTCTATCAGTGAGTGACTTATATAAAGGCCAAAAGAAGGCTGGTGAGAGGAATAAGATTTTGTTTTCCTGTGAAGATCTGTTGGGCTGAGACAGATATTCAAATATCTCAGCAAAGTTTTTGTTGCAGCTCTGGCATTTACAGCATCCTGGTTCATTCTTTTAATATTGTGCACATGTAATTTACAAAAATGTTTCTTTTTTGGACTAGGTAAGGTGGCCTGTTCACTTGAGTAAGACCGGCATATTAATGTTGGCAGGTTGAAAATGTGGTTATATGATTTCCTTTTCACATCCTGCACATAATCCTTCCTACAGACTTTGTGTGGACCTCCTTCCCAGGTCATGAACAACCCCAAGAATATAGTTTATCTACAGTCAAAGCAAGTAATACAATGGTCCATGGACATCTCAAATATATATTCACCAGCACTAATAGAGCTCTCCAAGAAGAGCCCAGACACATTCTTCTTCTCTTGTGTCTTTGGATGTTCTGCCAGTTCCAAGATTCTTCCTGTCCAGTTACCACAACACAGAGATGTTGGGTTCTTTTCCAGGGCCTTCAAAATTGGAGGTTGACTGACCGGTTTCTTTGCTACCTTTGTCAAGCAGCTGAGACAGACGTCTGTGGCAATATGAGGAAACTGGCTGAGGACAACAAGAGAAGAGACTGCTCCCTGTAACCTGGCCTATCAGTCACTTCCAGAGGAAGGATGACATCGTTTCAGTACAACAATCACCAGTTTATCAACTCCATTCCTGCAAAATCCGTTTCTTCTTCCTTTGGTTTGCTGTGGTCTATGGCACCTGTGAACACCACATCACAAGTCAATGTCACACATAAGGTAGGGAACAGGCAAAAGCCAGGCAAGTCATCCCCTAAACCCCTGCTTGACATCACCTAACACCACCCATGGGCACAGGGCAGGGATGCATATGATCAACTGCCAAAATTTTGTTTCACCTAGAACAGAACTATTGAGTGATTGGTGAAGACAGTCGATAGGGCTAGAGGAAGTAATCACGACTCAACACTGGAGCAGAAGCTCAGTTGATCACCCCAGAGGGTATCCAACAGGACCACCAGGAGGTGTAGCCTCTGCAGCAAAGCCCGACTACTAACTGTCTTAAGAGAGTCATGGTTACTTCTGCCAACTGACACACAGGCTTCAGGTTTCCAGTCTATATACAGATTTCTATATATGGCAGTGCAAGTGGCAGAAGAGAGAAAGGAGTGGGATCTTGCTCTACCAAAAGCAGTAAACAGTTATGGTTGTTACAAGCAATGGTGGCTCAAAATCAACAGGAGGAAAAAGGAGGGAGCTGCCAAACATCAGCTGAAAATATTGTGGAAATTAACCTGTGTCTTATGAGGAAGTTTTGAAACAATGTGTCTAAGATTCAGAAATCTGCCTTTTCAGAAAAAAAGGGGGAAAGGAAAAAGGAAACAAGTATACTGGGTTCTTCTAAGAGAAGATGACTTTGATTTAAATCTTATAGAGCAAACTGAGATCCCTTTGCTGGCAGAAGTGATTACCTTTCCTTTTCTTTTTTTTTCCCCCACTTCATTTTGTATCCCAAAGTGATTTTTTTGTACTAATTAAAGGTGCTGCACTGACAGCACAGAGAAAAAAAGTACAATCCCTCTGCCTTCAATGACAGAACGAATCCAGCACAGACAGCAATATTCTTTCTATCGGTCTATCACTGTGTCTCAAGTCATTCAGATGCGATCACTCCTAGGGCAAGAAGCTATGCAGTTATGTTACATGGTGCAGCGCAGCCATCAGTGTCAATTTTTTATCTGTCAACTGGGTACAAGTGCTGTGCCGCTTTTTCGGCAGCCCTAGCAGCAGCCCAGGGCTCAGGCTGCAAAAGGTGTTTGCTGGTAGCACCCAAACTAGGTGAATCTACACCGGCTTGAGTACAGCTGGACTGCTACAGCCTGCCATGTGAGCTGCATCTTCTTGTGGGTAGCCAAAAATCAGCCTGATGTAGGGGGAGCTTCTTGAGTATGGGCTTTTTTCTGCTAAATCAGTGTTGCTTCCTGGAAGGAAGAAGGAAATTGGTGGAGAGACAGACTCATAACGCCTGTCTCTGTGTCTCAGTACAACAGACCACCTTTCCCAGCTAGCTAAGGACACATCATTCTTATCAGATCATGGAAAAGAAGCATGGGAAAGCTATTCTCGGGGGTTTTTTAAGGCACCTAGCATCAAGAGCTCATTGAGTCCATGTCTCCGAGTTTGTACCTATCAGTTGCTTTGAAATATACCCTGAATTCTCTATGTACCTTCACTATTTGGTCTTCGCATGATTCTGCAAGAGCAAAGGACATAAGAGGGAGACAGACATAACAGAGATGGAAAGTTGTGGTATGAGTAAGAAGAGTATACCAACAGGAAATATCCTTCAAAATCACCACTATGACTCCTTTCCATGGGGGACAGCCTATTATCTAAACATGCAAATTATTCAATATCATAGAGCTAATGCTTTGAGAAACAACTGCTCTGACAGCTGTTTGATCACTTCGTAGTCTGTGGGGAAGGGGATCATCTGAATTTTCCTGTAACCTGACATATTGTGTGATTTTTGAAATTTTTATCTCAAGTAGAAGTGCTGAAGACATTTGAAATTTCTAGTTGTAGTATACAGTTAAATAGGAGTAAAATGAAAATATTTTAAAATACTTTACTTGTGATCAATAGAACTCAAATGCATGGGTGTTAATTTCTATTTTAGGAACTAATGCCAGGTTATCTTATGTATTCCTGGAGAATACTTTCTAGCATTTTTCATTTCCTAAAAGGAAAAATAAATTAGGAAAAGTAAAAATATGAAATCTGATTCAGATATAAGAAAAATAGGAAGAAAGATTAAAATTACCTGTTGGAAAATAAAATAATCTCTGGATGATGTCCAGAGGTCCCTTCCAACCCCTAACATTTTGTGATTCTCAATTCTGTGATTATATCTGAATTAGAGGGCAGAGGTGGCATATAGTATGTTCTGCTTGTCCAACCTAAGGCCTACTCATGCTGGGACATCCTTTTGACTCCGGTAATCGTGTTTCTGCCACAGAGCTGGGGGTGGATGTCCTCCTGACATCAAGAAGCAATGCTTCCTACCTCAGGATCCTTTATCCTGTAGTTTGGGAATGGCATAATGAAAGTGGCTCCAACATTTTTCAGTCCTATTCTCTCAAGAGGATCTTTATTATTCAATTTTCAGCAATTTTGAGTAAGAAACATTTACAAAAACAAGGCTAGTCAAGGGGAAACAAAGGGCTGGGACTGGAAAACGGATGTGCTAGTTGAGATGGATGTGCACCCCTGACTGTACTGGTGCCATTTCTGCAGGAACAAAGTGTGACCCCATAGCCAGACACTCTCCTGGGATACATGGGTGGAAGTCCTACTCAACAGATGGCTGGGAAGATAGTGCAACAAATACCAACTCCTGCATGAATCCAAAGCCAAACAAGAGCAGGGCAGAATAAAAGCTGGCTATTTTCTCCTTGTACCTTCCTGCTCTGTTTTCCATGGGTGAAAAAGAGCATCTCTCATTGCTCTACGCTGATGACTGCCAGGCAAGAAACATGACTTCCTTGAGGTCTTATTACATAAGGAACACATCTGCAGAAATTAAATTGCTCCTTGACAGAATCCATGGTGCCGTGTGTCACTTCTGATGGAACAGCCTTCTACATAAGCTTCATTTGAAAATGACAGGAAATGATTTTGTGGGGACAGCGGGATGTTCCAGCTGCTACAGATTAGACAAGTCACCTTCAGCATGCCTGAAAGAGCGGAAAAAAGAAAGTGGATGATGAAGCACTGCTAATTTGCAAAACACTTAACCTGTATGCGATTATCATATATAGTGCCTCTAGCAGATCAGCTCTGCCACTTTCCACTCTTACAAAACAGCAGACCCATGCTGGGGAGCACCACAGGACTAGAGCTTCATGCAACTGGATTAAAATGTAGGATGCTGTGTAATTTTCCACAAACCTGCTTATTCAGTCAGTGCTGCCAGAAAAGCCAGCAACCCTCCTTTCCTGAAGAAGTTAGAGAAGCACAAAACAAAATAAAAGAGCATTTCCTTTGTAGACAAAGATGATTTGTGCAAATATTAGGTGTGAATGGGTGGCACTGGATTTTTGCTGTATTTTTTATCACAACGGGCACCTGAGGTCATTAAATACAGATGGAATATACTTCCTATTGCACAGCCAAGATTACTAATAAATCAAAAGCTGCAAGCGTTCCGAAAGTTGTAACAATTGGGCCTTTTTATAAAATTGTTCTCTGAAGTAGATGTTTTAAGGAAGAACAAGTGGGCTAACTGATTATAGTTTGTTTGGTTTTTAATTAATGTTTGAATTAAACTAATTGGATTAAAATTAGATAGCAGTTCTTTCCATGTTTTTACAGGGATGTTAAAGAGTGCACCCTCTGGTATTTCCATTGCAGTTCTGTTTTCTCAAATGCCCTGTTTTTCAGCTGAAGTCCTTTATCCATAGAGAATTCTTCATCTTGTGTACTAAAAATAAGTAAGTGCATGACACTTGTCTTAGCTCTACATCTCAAATTTGGGCATTTTTCTGAATTACGAAAGACCTAGAAATGAGCTTCTGGTCTGACTGATGTGTTTACAAACAGGAGACATTTATTAGAATCATCCTTTCTTTTTTGCTGCCCATCTCAACTGCCTACAGGCTTTTCTTCTCTCCTGCCCATCAACAGCCATTCTGCGACAGCTAAATGAATTACAGGCACAGTTGTGGTTCAGCTGCTATAGAAAAGACCAACCCTTGTGAACTCCTGACAAATGCTGGGAGCCATATTTATTCCTTTGGAGGGGCTCCTTCTTCAGTAAGCACCTCCGATGCTGGGAGACCTGAAGAGCATGGTGCAGGTGACATCCATTTCCAAGTTTCTCTGGAGGAAGGGGACCACTGTGTTATGTGGATCTTGAGGGATCCAGAGGCTGTCATGTTACACGGATCTTGAGGGAGCTGCAACCCTGAGGACTATCTTCTGAGGTTTCATCCACCTACAACGAGTCTCACCACCTCTGTTAGAATGACGCATGGGAAATCTGCAGGAGAGTCGCAAAATAGGAGTTTTGCCTCAAAATTTGTTATACCCGTAAAAGTCTTTGTCAGGGTCTGTGTGAGACAGCTGCATGCCTGCCACACAGCTGTGATCTGCTCATTTCACATGATAATGCGATGGGTTATGCAGAGCCCACTGAGCACTAAGTTCCAGTAGGTGACCTGAAGTAGGCAGGCCTGTATCCATCACAGATTTAACCAACATCCCCTGGCTCTGCAATTTATCACACAGGTCACCATCTGCACCTTGCATTTGAGGATTACCCTCTATTTTACATTTTTAATATCTCTAATTGCTCCAAGCATTTCTGAGAGGCAGTGCAAATGGCCTCAGACTTGACAACAAATTTGTTTTCTGTATGGTGATAAAGTGATGCCCCTGAGGGAAACATGGAGATACTGCACCTCCCTCTGTCAAAACAGATTCTGGGAGAACAGTATACCCTTTACATCAAAAAGAAAAAAACACTGCAAGTGGAATTACCAGAAATGTCATTTATACCAAGGAGACTACCTTGCTGCTGTTCAGGTTTTCTGCATGAATCTTGGTGCTTGTTCCTCTTTGTAGTGATGAGACACAGAAATCTGGGCCTTGCAGGTTGAAAGGTCTGGGTATCATTTATCAGGTATACTAAGAAACGGTACCTGTGCAGGTAATCACATCAGGCTGAGCCTGGAAATCTCACTGCAACTTTTTAACACACACCAGAGTCTAGCAGCAGAATTAGAATCATAGAATCCTAGAACAGTTCAGGCTGGAAAAGATCCTTGGGATCATCGAGTCCAACCATTTACCCTACACTACAAGTTCACCCCTAAACCATATCACTCAACACCACATCTAAGCGACACTTAAACACATCCAGGGATGGCGACTCAACCACCTCCCTAGGCAGTCTGTTCCAGTGTCTGACCACTCTTTCCGTGAAGAATTTCTTCCTAATGTCCAGTCTAAATTTGACTTGCAGGGTTTCATCTGAGGACATTTGTCACTTAAACCACGTGAAACACAGAACCATAGAATCATAACGCCTGGAAAAGATCTCTAAGACCACCAAGTCCAACTGTCAAGCCAACACTACCATGACCACTAAACCATGTCTTGAAGTGCCACGTCTGCACATCTTTTGAACACCTCCAGAGATGACTACTCTACCGCTTCCCTGAGCAGCCTGTTCCAATGCTTCACTACTCTTTCAGTAAAGAAGACATCAGGTAACTCTTTGTATTTTTATTCATTTATCTCTTATCCATGAATCCAGTCAGCATCTCAGCAGCTTTCGGTTTTGATGGCCCCAGGAGAGAGGAAACACTTCCCTTGGTCTTCTGATATGGTCTCAACTCTAGCTTGAGCCTGCAGTTACCTAACAGGTGCAGTATCTCCCTGTTAACGTTAAAATTCAGATTTTATCACAGTTATATGGCACATAACAATGCTAAAAACATTTACTCTAATTTTGTAGCCAAGAAAGAGCAACGGTAATTTGCCACTGCAATAATGTTTGCGAAGCATTCCTGAAAAATGACAGGCAGGGAAACAAGAATAATTGGAACTAATGGAGACAAAAATCCACAGTTATAAAGATATATGGCACTTTAGAAAATTGATTTAGTACCTCTCGCTGAAAGCAAAAGGGAGAGCGCATGACATCCAGTCATTCACAATCTACTTATCGTGAGTCTTCCTGACTGAACTGGTATCAGTATAAATCAGGAAAGTAATATAGTTGATACCAATGGTGCTCCACTGATACAAAGTCAGCGTGAGATCAAAATCAGTTTGAAGATGTGGATTTAAGTTACCTTCCTGCATGCTACTTGATAACACATAAAATATTAAGAAGTAATTTTTAAATCTACACATGACAAATCAAGGTAGGATGTACAGCATTTTACAGCTCTTATATCAGGACTGAACAAACCAGAAATGTTGCTTCAGTGTTTTCTGTGAGAAAAAGAATCACACTTGCCAGGATATCAGTTTGTTTTCTCTTTCCAGAGTCCTGTACCTAGCATTCACCAAGCATCACTTGCCAATTTATTTATTTATTTTTAAAGAGGAAAATATCACTGTGCTTGATATCACATCGAAAAGCTGAGTTTTTTGAGAGAATAGAAACTTTGAAAATGATCAGTGTGGGCATTGGTGTTTAGGCATCTAATTAAGGCATAAAACAGAATATAGTTTGAGAGCACACCCAATACATGGCTAGTTGATATAGCATGTTGAATTCATTCTACACTCTTCTCTCCAGCCAGATTTTGCATTATGCCATTTCTGAAAAATTCTATCTTTGGATGCCTAAATATAAATGTAGTTATTTTATTTCAACCCACTTAGACATTGTGACTATCCTACCTTTTTACCATTCTTTCTCAGTCTGGGTGTTGCTAAATATAATATATATATATATATATATGTACAATTTGATATTTAACCTGTGATCATTGAGTTAATTTATGTAACATATGGCTAAATTAGACAGCTATTTTCTAAGCAAGCCCTCCCATATGCTGCAATGGCCAGGAGGTTGGTAATTCAAACACTTTTTCATTACATTCCCTCATTCAGAATAGTTCTCCATTCCTTTGCTGAAATTCCCTGAGGAGTAACAGCGGATTTATTGGTTGATAAAAATGGATATCATTACTGGTACCCCTTGAGCATTCAAAAGCTGACACATATAACAAATTTCCTCCACTCAGAAAAAGAAAACTCTTTTGCCTAAGCACATTCACTTTGTAAGTACGTGCAAATTTAGGGCATGACCTTGTCATCTTTTTGAGCAAGAGAAAAGAATGCTGTTGAGCTTGGAGTTCAACAAGAAATTTTTCATATATGTATTGAAAGCTCCTATGGACTTTTAAAAAATGTACTTATTTTTGGTGATTTACAACAGGACTGTCTGTTTCCTTCTTGAAATGTCTCTTGGAAGATATTTTTGTGTATCATCCTTCTTGCTAGAGAAATACATCTTAAACTAAACATGCCATATCTAATAGCTTGACTTCCACTATCAGTGATAGCAAAACACAATGAAAAGAAACTGGATAGGAAAACAGTTTTTTGTTCTTTTAACACTGAGAAGCCAGTAAATTGCCTGTACAGGTTTAGGAGAACAAAGGCTAGACAAGTAAAACTTATGTGGATCCAGTAATTGTGCATAATTCATACATTTTAAGGCAAGGTTTAGAAATAACTGCTGCAAGAAGTTAAGTTTTCAAATAAACCAAACTTCTTAAGAAGTCAACTTTTTAAGGCTTCCATAATCTCCAACTCAATATTATGCCACTGTCTTGAAATGCCAGTGTTAACTTACATGAGCAAGCGCCATTAGGAAAATGCACAGGAAAGTGGAATAAAATTGCCCAGAGACAATGATTGCAATGTCATCAAAATTTCTTCGTTCTATTTTAGGAGGTTTTATTTTGCTTCTGGGAGATTTTCTTCTTTTCCCAAAAGTACAAGCTGGACAGTAGTAGCATAGGAATATTTCATGGTCCTGATCCATCCTGTTTTCATATCACAAAATTACAGAATCGCAGAATGTCAGGGGTTGGAAGGGACCTTGAAAGATCATCTAGTCCATCTCCCCTGCCAGAACAGGATCACCTACAGTGGATCACACAGGAACGCGTCCAGGCAGGTTTTGAATGTCTCCAAAGAAGGAGACTCCACAACCTCCCTGGGCAGCCTGTTCCAATGCTCTGTCACCCTCACAGTGAAAAAGTTTTTTCTAATATTTTTATGGAACCTCCTATGTTCCAGCTTGGACCCGTTGCCCCTTGTCCTGTCATTGAACATCACTGAAAAGAGCCTGGATCGGTCCTCCTGACACTCCCCCTTGACATATTTATAAACATTTATGAGGTCACCCCTCAGCCTCCTCCAAGGTAAAGAGACCCAGCTCCTTCAGCCTTTCCTCATGAGGGAGATGTTCCACTCCCTTCATCATCTTTATGGCTCTAAATATATTTGTTACACTAGATTTTGAATGGAGTCACTTGCTTTCCATCCATCCATCCATCCATCCATCCATCCATCCATCCATCCATCCATCCATCCATCCCCTTGAATTGTTTATGGTCAATGGATAAGGACCTACAATTTGCTAAATGTGAAGAAGACTCTTTCACAAAAAAAAATATTCATCATAGTGATGCAAGTGTGCATGGGGTGTTTAGACCCTCTGTTGCAGACCATGCCTATTGGGCTTGTGGTCTTGTAGTGAACCATTGTTTTATCTTTTGGACTATGGCATAGTTCTGGGAATGGCATAGCGTGATAGCTAGCAATGTAAAGCAGTGATTTCTTATTGTCAGTTACATCTTCTCCATCAGTCACTTGACATGATCTCAGGGCTCATTAAATGATTGAGTGAATGACCTGTCAATCCTACGCTCATTCATGGCAAGACTACTAACATGCTAAATTATGCCCTTAGCTGATGTGCAAGCATGAACTGTCTACATGGTGAAAACAGATAATCATGCCTTGGATGAAAGGTGGTAAGCTAAAAACTGAGAATTAGTGTTTTTTGTACCTCCTCTCTGCTGTAGCTTGCTGCGTGAGTATCCCTAGTAGCCACAAGTTATCAGTATGTCCTTGCCCTTGATTTTGCTTTGGAGATGCTCACAGACTTACCTGGCATCTAGCACTGGGTGTGGGACCACATGTCCATGCAACACATGGATGTACCTATGGAATATGTATGTGTACTGCATATGTTATAGCTATTTTGCATATTTCTATTGTATTGTGTAGAGGAATTTCTTGTGGAGCAGAGGCGCGGTATAACTTTAAAAACGTGGACAACCCAGCGTAGGCCTAAACAGAGGCTCTGTCCTTGAAGCTGCCTTGGAACACGGGGAGGAGGAGGTTTTATCTGTTTTGTGAGAGCTTTGCGAGATGCTTGGCTGGAGGTGCTGGGCCCGGGGGGAGAAGGGGGGGCGAGAGCCGCTTGCCTAGTGGAATGGCACTACCCAATAAAACGCTGGTGCGTGTAAACCTGTAACTGACCAACTCTGTGAAGGGGCAGGCGCGGGGACATTGCTGAACTGTATATATTGAGCTGTCCGGGGCAATAAAGGAAGGACGATCTGTAGCCATATTGGTGTGATGATCGTTAACTTGGCCGGCTCTCCGAAGGGACCCCTCTTCATCTGGCGCCTGAACAAGGGACCCTCTATGGACGCTTAAATGCGGATTGCTTAAATGCGGGAAGACTCCGAAGCATCGGACGTGAGCCGATTTGGGAGCCGGAGAGCTGGAGGCAGGAGAGTTCTGAGTGTGACCAAAAGGGCACCGGAGACCAGAGCTTGAGCAGCTGATCAAGCCCCTGCCAAGGTAAGACCGCGATGGAAACGGACGCGGCAACTCGCCTCCTTAGTATACTCTCTGAGAGAGGAGGAAAAGTAAAGGAGCGAGATGTATTAGCCCCATGGGCTCGGAAACGGGAGAAAATGAACGACCCACCATTAATCTTTAGTTCCACGGAATGGCGTGAAGTAGGAGACTTTTTGTGGGACTGTACTTTAGAGGGAGGAACAGAAGGAAAGGAAGTGAAAGAACTAGGAACGGTTTGGAAAACCGTAATACGCACTCTAGAAATCATGCAAGCAGAAAAGAAAGTTGCTGCGGCAGCGATCAAAGCGTTGGGGGGAGGGCAGGAAAGGAAAAAGGCAAAGGAAGAAACTCCCTGCTCGTCCCGACTGGGTGGAAGAAAAAGAAAAAAAAAGAAAAAAAAAAAAAGGAGAAACTGCACTGCGTTGCAGAATTAAGACTTTTGTCCTTGAGCTGAGCTCTTTTCTAAACAAGCGCATAACTCTTGCTTGTTAATTATGAAAAGAGACCCTGACCAACCAGGTACAGCTCATGTTGAGAGCTTGTCCGTGAGAATGAAGATAAGACGCTTCTTGTACACCAGATGTGCATGGGAGTGAACGGGAGAGTATGATCAAAACAGACCTGGGAAATTCTGCTCTCCCTGTGTGATAACAGCGTGATTGAAGTAATACTTGAGCTAATAAGAAAAAAAAAAAAAAAAAAAAAAAGAGAGAGGGGGAAGAAGGAAGATCAGGATGAACCCCTGAAAGAGATCCTGAACAAACTCGCTGAATTATCAACTGGACAGCGAGAAATAGAAGAAACCCTTAAACCAGTTCAGCTCCCCCACTACCATCAGCTCCCTCACTCAAGCCTGATTTTCAAGCTTGAACCATAAAGGATCCTTTGCAACAGCGATGGAGCGGTGTCATCAGAGACGTTATAATAGAGGGAGATTGGGAAGCAGCCAGTTCGATTGAGTGTCCTGTTATTATTAATAACGGACAAGGGACTTGAGAACCGCATGATCCTGCATGATGTGGCTGTGCAGCATCCTGTCACTTCAACAGCACAGCAGCAACACGACCATGCACTGGGCCTGCCTGTTGAATCCCTTTGTTTCGCCCAGTGACGTGATGGGACCCTGAGGTACCGATTACCAACGATGATATGGACTGGACTGGCAGAAGATGCTTACAGCTGATGGTAGAGCAATTGTGGGAAAATGTGACTGTTCTCAATGTTACCTGTTGTATTAATATGTATCCTCTTTGTGTGACTAACAATGAAGCTTATATTGGTTGTGTAATCAAAGCCACATAATAGGTGTTAAGGTTTATGTACTAACCAGCAGAGTGATCTTTCTTTAGCTAAAAGCAAGGCAGGGAAACCAGCTGCCTTTTGCTTTGTTAGAAGTGTGTGATTAAGGATCAAAGTATGATTTAGGGCGATGGGTGTGAGAACTTTGACAGGATGAATTAAGAGTTTAGTTAAGGCATTTTTGGTTATTACAGTTTTAATTGTTATAGGCTTACTTATGTTTAGTTGTTTGATAAGTATAATCAAGAAAATTATAAGCAAGCTAGCGGATGAAGCCTGGGTTGTCCAAAAAGAAAAAGGGGGATATGTAGAGGAATTTCTTGTGGAGCAGAGGCGCGGTATAACTTTAAAAACGTGGACAACCCAGCGTAGGCCTAAACAGAGGCTCTGTCCTTGAAGCTGCCTTGGAACACGGGGAGGAGGAGGTTTTATCTGTTTTGTGAGAGCTTTGCGAGATGCTTGGCTGGAGGTGCTGGGCCCGGGGGGAGAAGGGGGGGCGAGAGCCGCTTGCCTAGTGGAATGGCACTACCCAATAAAACGCTGGTGCGTGTAAACCTGTAACTGACCAACTCTGTGAAGGGGCAGGCGCGGGGACATTGCTGAACTGTATATATTGAGCTGTCCGGGGCAATAAAGGAAGGACGATCTGTAGCCATATTGGTGTGATGATCGTTAACTTGACCGGCTCTCCGAAGGGACCCTCTTCAGTATTGTATTTTTATATACATATGTTGCTTAGATACAGATGTCCTGTGTAACTTGAAGATGGCTAACTCTCTCGAACTCTGCCTTCTGTGTCCAACTCCATGGTGCCATTCAAACGGGAAAAAGAACATTCTTCAAGAAAAACAGTACTTGTATGTGAAGAGCAGACGGGGATCTGAAGAGGCTTGATCAATGGGCTGAGGCCAACTGTATAAGTTTTAACAAGGCCGAGTGCTGGGTCTTGCACTTTGATCGCAATAACCCCTGGCAACTCTACAGGCTTGGGGAAGAGCGGCTGGAAAGCTGCCTGGCAGAAAGGAATACTGGGGGTGTTGGGCAACAGCCGGCTGAACATGAGGCAACAGTGTGCTCAGGTGGCCAAAAAGTCCAGTGGCATCCTGGCCTGTATCAGAAATAGTGTGACCAGCAGGAGTAGGGAAGTGATTGTGCCCCTGTACTCGACTTTGGTGATCCCGCACCGTACTGTGTCCAGTTTTGGGCCCCTCGCAACAAGAAAGACATTGAGGTGCTGGAGAGGGTACAGAGAAGGGCAACAAAGCTGGTGAATGGTTTGGAGAACAAGTCTCCTGAAGAGTGGCTGAGGGAACTGAGGTTGTTTAGTCTGGAGAAAAAGAGGCTTCTCACTCTCTACAACTACCTGAAAGGAGGTTGTAGTGAAGTGGGGGTTGCTCTCCTCTCCCAAGAGAACAAGAAGAAATGGCCTCAGGTTGCACCAGGGGAGGTATAGCTTCGATATTGTAAAAAATCTTCATGTAAAGGGTTGCCAAACAGCAAAACAGGCTGCCCAGGGAAGTAACTGAATCACCAACCCTGGAGGTATTTAAAAGTCATGCAGATGAGGTGCTTAGGAACATGGTTTAGTGGAGGACCTGACAGTGCTGGGACAACAGTTGGACTAGTTGATCTTAAAGATTTTTTCCAACCTAAATGATTCTATGATTCTGTAATCAGGACTTGGACCTTAGTGTCAAAGAGCATTTTGATATCTACTCCTACCTCTGTATTCATCTTGTTTTTTCCTGTCAGTTTTGATAAGAAACTGTCGAGCATAAAATCACAATAATCTGTGCATACCTACTCAGATTTTTTTAACTTCTGTAATAAGGTAACCATCTCTCCAGTGTAATCATCATCTGGTTTTCCTCCATAGGCCATCAATGCTGATGGAAGACATTGTTCTTTGCATTAGCACTTTTAAACAATACCCAAATGATGTCTTTCCATTAAGACTCGACTGACCCAAATCCAATTCTTTTCCAAAAATTTTGAAATTTTAGAAGAGAAGCATAGGTTAGTAGGTGATTTAAAACCCATTTGTGCAACATTAAACTGTACAGAAACTTAAAAATCAATAAATTAATGTCATTCCAAGGTCGATTTTTGAACAGAAATTGCTATTAACCTATCCTTATGGTCATTGACTGTGCATACAAGGAAGGGTAACAGGTACAATAGCACTTGAAAAATGAAAATATTTTTATCTTTTTATGTAATACAAATATAATAACTTCCATAATATGATTGATTAGAATGATGGAGCTCAGAGTGGGTGTCTAATAGATGATGGATATACAAAATAGGAAACAGAACAATTTTCATGTTCATTTAACTTCTTCTTTTAAGTGTTTTAAATGAGTATTAGAAGGTAAATCAGGGAAAATTGTCAGGACTTGGTTGAATGATGCTCACTCAACACAGATTATCTATCATTGAGCTACAGGTTATTTGTTGAACTAATGATCTAAAACATGAGCTAATCGAAAGTAATATAAAACCAAAAGTGATAATAAAAGAAGCTGATAGCAGTGTGGCAGACAAATCACTCTGTGGGAACAAAATAGGCATGACCTATGTGTACTAGGCATCGGGGGGTTTTGCCAGCACAATTTGTCATTGGATTTCTGTTTCTCACAGATATTCATAATTAATGGTAAGCCATTTTCTGCTCCTTGAGTCTCTGGATAGGAAGTAAAACCTGAGATAAAATCTTCACATTAAATAGAATTGGATTTAGCAGCTACAAATCTGACTGAAGAGGGTGTCATCATTGTTGCATGTTCCTGTTACAGTTGGTGATGCCACTGAAGCAGCAAGTGTCACTGAAACAGCAGAAGTGCCAGTAGGATATTACAGGCACATAAACCAATACAGAGAAATCAACACTTCTCCAAGCCTCCCACTCCATGTCCCATAAACCAGCAATCTGCTGTTATTGCTTCTCTTTCTCTACGCGCCTTTCCAAGAAGACTGACATGGCCACTCTTTGAAATGTAGGAATGCTAGGGATCTCCCTGGCATGGAAGAAAGGAAGGTAAGGGTAAGCCCTGAGGCCTCAGGAGCACACAGACAGACACCATTTCATCTAATACGGTAAAGACTTCGCACTCCTTCTCAAGACTGAGGTGAGGCACCACAGTCTTTGGGATCTTAAGCAACCCCAAGTTCAGATTCAAACATCGTTGACTTTGATATGCAGTTCCAAAAATAAATTGCTCAAGGAGTACGGTGTATATTCATGTCAGAAAAAACATGGCAAATAGTATCTCAGAATAGCTTGGTGGACTGCAAATGTCTTCTTTGTTATCTGAACCAGTTCTTGATAAACTGGATTTAAACCAGATCTTGATAAACTAGGTTGCCCTAGCAACAAATAATGTTCATAAGGCACTTGCTAAGGACTTTGCTGAGCTTTGCTGTTAATGCATAACCAAGTAGATCAATTATCTTTTCTTGTTTGAACTGTTGTGACACAATTCCCTATTTTGTCATGGACACTTTGTTTTTCTCATTAAATGTCTCAAAACTTATCATAAATCCTCCTTTTTACCTGGTTGCAGAAAGAACGTAAGATGTCTGCTTTTCTGGGCAAACATCTCTAGAAAATTTATTATTTGAAGACAGACAGAAATAAAATTAGATACTTAAATAGCTTCTGAACTTCATTGTCATGCCTTTTACACTTTACATTTTCTTTTGGGTGTTTTTGAGTCATGCCTACGTCATCACTTTGACAAGAATCTCAATAAAAAATGTAGCTTATAATTTGGTTTTCAAAGGCAACTCTTTTACAAAAACTCTCTGTCAGATGGAATGCTTAATTGATAGAAAGGAGAGATACCAGCAGATTTCTAAATGCGCTTGACCTAATATTATTTGCTTAAAATAACAACATTAAATGAAATAAAATGTAACCCTTCACAAATGGATTGTAAACTGACTGAATGATACATCTCAAATTACAGGATTAACTGAAAAAAAATGCCATCTGAAAGAATTGTTATCAGTCAAATCATCCAGAGATCTGTTTTTAGCTCAGTACTTTTTAGTATTCTCATCTATGACACAAAAGGTCATAGATGGCACTGTTTCTGAATGACACAAACATTAATGGATTGGGAGAGAGTTATAAGCAGAAACTAGTTTTACAGTATGATTAGTACCTTTTGGTATTCTGGGCCCATTCTGTAGATGGAAAACTTGCATATAGAAGAGTTGACGTCTATGGGGCCACAAAACCAGGTGTCAAAGCCATAGAAAAGCTGTGAGACACAAGTCAATCTTGAAAGTTAGACTGCACTGTGTGCAATAAATAAGATGTGGAATATACTCTGAACAATAAAGGGAGAACAAAATGCCGAATAACTGCCCATGCATGAGCACAATCTATTTTAACCCACTGAGGTAGTGGTCCTGTGAAAAACTAATTTGTGCTTTACCGTAATTTTGCAGTTTAAACCTATCAGATATAGTAAATGGTGAAAGAATTAATGTGTGCACATCCTCATGAACAGGACTCCAGCTCTCTCTTACTAAAAGGGCTTACAGTATTGATTAATCATAAGTATTTGTACCACTGTCATGGGCTAGTAAGTAGGTCTCAGTTGTCTAATTTACCAAATTGCAAGTATTGATCTAAATATGATACTTGAAGTTCATTATTCTTTACTGTTTGGTTTAAAATATTTCAATCTTTTTCTCATAAAAAGGAAAGTACTGCATACCTGTTACCTTGGGTAACAGGTGAGGTGCCTGAAGACTGGAGGAAAGCAAATGTCACTCCAGTCTATAAGAAGGGCAGGAAGGATGACCCGAGTAACTACAGACTGGTCAGCCTCACCTCCGTCCCTGGAAAGGTGATGGAACATCTTATCCTTGACACTGTCTCTAGGCATATCAAGGATAAGAAGGTTATTAGGAGCAGTCACCATGGCTTTGCCAAGGGGAAGTCATGTTTGACCAACCTGATAGCCTTTTATGAAGACATAACCAGGTGGATGGATGGTGGCCATGCAGTGGACGTGGTCTACCTGGACATCAGCAAGGCCTTTGGCACCGTCTCCCACAGCATCCTCATAGGTAAACTGAGGAAGTGTGGTCTGGATGACCAAGTAGTGAGGTGGGTCGAGAACTGGTTGAAGGGAAGAAGCCAGAGGGTTTTGGTCAATGGGGCTGAGTCTGGCTGGATGCCTGTGTCTAGTGGGGTCCCTCAGGGGTCAGTGCTTGGGCCGGTGCTGTTTAATATATTCATCAATGATCTGGATGAGGGATTAGAGAATGTTGTCAGCAAGTTTGCTGATGATACGAAATTGGGAGGAGTGGTTGACACACCAGAAGGCTGTGCAGCCATTCAGAGAGACCTGGACAGGCTGGAGGGCTGGGCGGGGAGAAATCTTATGAAGTTTAATAAGGGCAAGTGTAGAGTTTTGCACTTGGGAAAAAATAACCCCATGTGCCAATATAGGTTGGGGACTGCCCTGCTGGAGAGCAGCGCAGGGGAAAGGGACCTGGGGGTTCTAGTGGACAGCAGGATGACCATGAGCCACCAATGTGCCCTCGGGGCCAAGAAGGCCAATGGCATCCTGGGGTGTATTAGAAGGGGAGTAGCAAGTAGGTCAAGAGAGGTCCTCCTTCCCCTCTACTCTGCCCTGGTGAGGTCACATCTGGAATATTGTGTCCAGTTCTGGGCCCCTCAGTTCAAGAAGGACAGGGAGCTGCTTGAGAGAGTCCAGCGCAGAGCCACAAAGATGGT